>JBBIGA010000153.1:11664020-11701161 GCA_037576975.1 Alestes dentex | reverse complement strand
TGTGTGTGTGTGTGTGTGTGTGTGTGTGTGTGTGTGTGTGTGTGTGTGTGTGTGTGTGTGTGTGTGTGTATCTTTGTATTTATCTCTTCATAGATCCATAGAAGTGGGGACTCAGATTGGGGGGAAAAAATCCTAAAAAGAAGTCATAAATATCCAATCATAAACAGTATTGTTTTAAACACAGCACTACTGTTTCTTTTTGTCAGCGCCAACTTAAAAACTTTTGTGATCTATATGTCATGGTACCAATTTTGAGAACCATGACCCTTTTAGCGGATGGTTCTTTAAAAACCTCACTTCATTGCCTATTGTTCTGTAGGGAATTAAAAATGCTTGTAAACTAGCTTTGCTGCAAAGAACGCTTTTAGTCCCCATTAGTTCTAAGAGCATGCAGGAGCAGAGGAAAAAGATTCAGCTCACATTCTGTTTATCGTCTTGTAAGTGTACCAACCATTTGTGCCAGCTGTAGATGTGTGTGATTAGGGCACGACAGACAAAAGCAGCATTCTCTAAAGATGACTGTTCACACCTGAAAAACACTTTGCTATGATTGATCATAATACAGTTTCTTTGTGAGTTGGTCAAATGCCCAGACTTGCATGCAAGCTCGGAAACCAAAGTAACATTCTAATGATCCTCTTTACAGTAAGCTAACTCTTCCACTACTTGCTAAATGTATTATGCAGAAAATAATAGCATTAGCTTAGTGTTGCACTAATGCTTGGTTTGATTTCTTATTTAATTACTCTTGTGATTCTTCTCGTGCAGACTCTACCACAACAACCGCTGGGACTACAGTGGACTTGGTCACAGCTGTAAATGGTACAAATGTTTCTGGAAACCTCACCAACAGCCAAGAGGGATCTGACCTTTCAGCAGCAGATAACAACACTCTGTCTACCATGACAGCACCCATCTATTCCACCCTGCCAAGCACCCAACTGCCCACAACCAAGACTGCAACCAACCCCGAAACCAGCACAGCAGCTCCCACCACACAGCCCCAGACTCCTCCTGCTGTGACCATGTCCCAGAGAACCACTGTTAGCCACAAGTCAACAACCACCAGCCCACCTGCTAAAACCACTCAAAGCCAGCAGAAAACTTCCACAGCTACTACGACAGTTGTTATAACCACCACCACCCTCCAGCCTGTGGAGGTCACCAAGGCCCACAGCAGTACCCCAGTTCAGGCTAAAGCTCGTGCAGACACCCCATCTGAGCTGAACGTCGGAGACGATGGTGAGTGAGCACGGAACTTACGATTACTTCATGCACAATGATATATTACAGCAGTAGTAATATCAAATGCACACAGTTTCCTCTTTACCCCAAATGTGGTCAGTTGGCCATCATCACACTTAAATCCCCTCAAGCTTTTAGACACATGTCATTTCTGACTTACTGCTGCACCGTGGGTCTGTTTCCTGGGTAGAGATTAAGTCCTGTACTTTTTTTCCCGGGTGGAGATGAAGTCCTTTTACATTTTTAGTTCACGAGAGGATCTCCTTTCAGAATCCTGTTCAGGCAAACACCCTATCAATGTGTTGACTGAAGCTGGAAACAGAACTGGTGTTGTGAACAAAATTTAATTTGGATTGATTTGGATTAAGACCAGGCTAGACTAAACTGCAATGCCAGGGGTGTTTCACCATTAAAATCTCGTTTATTCCAGACTTAATCTGGGTCTAGGAAACAGACCTAGGACAGCTGCTAGTACTGATTTTCTTTTAATATATACTCCATACTTTTGATAAATAATCAAATGTCATAAAAGCTGCAGGAGCAAATATTAGAAACAAAACATATCTCGGCTGAAGAACTGTATTTGGGGTAGGAGGGAAACCATGCAAATTAGATTTTGCTCTGAACTTTCAGGTCTCATGAGGTGTGAAGGCAACAATAGTGTGTCTGTGTGAAAGTGGACATAGTTGTTGTTCGAGTGCACTCGTTGGATCATTGGCGTTTTAGATTTGTCTGGGCATGGATGTTTTCTTATGTATACTTGAGATACTTGCCTTGTCACTGTGTGTGCACAACTGTGCCGTGGTCTGTTATTGACTGCTCTGTTATCAAATGCAGCTGTGCATACATGTGCGGACAGTTTGCACATCTGTCCCTTTGTGTAATGGGCGACCTGTACATAGCAAGTACTTAGGAGAAACTGAATAGGGGCCATCCAGAACCCAGACTGCCGACTGTCTGTGTGTGTGGAGAACAAGGGTGTGATTATACCTTTGGAGGATTTGAGGCCAGCCAGGGACAGGGACGACTTTACACTGACAAAACAAAAGAACAGACTGATCTTTGTGCCACTGCCTGCCCTGTGCGTCAATGAAGGGCATGTGCATGCACACGCGCGCACACACACACACAATGTTTTTATGAATGTTTTTATTAGAATTAAACCAGATATTCCTGATACTAATACTGACTGAAAAATCCATACAGCATCAAGTGTTAATAATCTTAGTAGCTAGAATGCGATCAGATCTTGAGGCTGATGATTTGACGGAACGCAGGACAAAATGAAAATACATTATCACACTATGTGTAATTTACTTTGTTCCCAAAAAAATTAAATATGACGTACATGTATGTGCAAAAAGTAAATGTTCGGAGTCATTATTGCATGTAAATATATTATAAATATGACATGGTTTTTAAACAGTAGTTAATTACAGAAATGTAGGGCTGCCACAATGACGTTTTAAAAACGTTAAAATCCATTTTTTGATTATAAAAAACATGTTCTCTATGAATCAGCTTATTTGTTAATCTTCATGTCTTTTATATTACTGTGTTTTTAGTTTCAGATTTCACATATGAAGTCAAGCGTTTGCTCTACATTGCGTGTTTATGATTAATCGATCACTAATATGATCATTAGCTCGACAGAAATGTATTCCTGTTCTAAAGACCTGTTCGCTTTTCCCATGTTGCTTTGATCCTTTAGACTCGAAGGCTTACATGGATCCACTTTTGGTTGGCCTGGTGTCTGTGTTTGTGGTGACCGCCATCATTATCTCGCTCCTAATATTCCTGAAATTCAGACGCCGCAACGAGCGTCCAGAATTCCGTCGGCTCCAGGACCTCCCCATGGTGAGTCTTCTGTGCCATGTCCCCTGATTTGGCATGGTGCAACATTTCACCAGCCTTCAAAAGCTTTTAAAAGCTAAATACACTTTGTGAAATACATTCTGTTACTTTTCTCCTCCTAATCTTTGTCCGCGGCCGCTGTAGCATGTAGTCGGTTATCACAATCATTATAATGTTTGTCTGTACTTCACTGACCTAAACACACTTACTATGGAAGCCAACAGGTGGGTGCGCCCACCCATGACCTTCCATTATACATTTTAGTTGTAATTTCTTTGTTCATACTAACTGCTATACAGCCTTTAAAGCACTATAGGCAATGGAAAATGATACAAGTATTGGATAAATGAGTGCAGCATTTTACGGTTGGTTCTTTTTCTGCTTTACAGGACGATATGATGGAGGACACCCCGCTTTCCATGTATAGCTACTGAGTGGCTGACAGAAACGCCTAAAGCCTTGAATGAGACACAGGCCTCCTTTGAGCTCACCTGCCTCAACTCCCACCATTCCCTTATTTAAAAAGAAAAGTTTTGCCATTCAGGGGCCACTGCTTTAAATCCAGTACTTTTTTTTTTTTTTTTTTTGAGGGAGCATGCCATGCACCCCTGTTCTATAAAAGGTGGGTAACTCAAAATTCTGGGCCAAAGTAAAGTTTTTTTTTTTGTTTTTTGTTTTTTTTTTCTGTTAAGGAGGGAGAATGAAAATTGTTCCCTGAATGAAAAAGAGAGGCTTCGTCCTTTTTAAATCCCTCACAGTGAGGGTCTAAGGTTCTGCTTAACATACCCCTCATCAACATCTAGCGGGGAAATACACTGGCCATTAGCAAAATCCATTACACAAATGACTCATTTTGTGAGGTCAGATTCAATCCTAGAACATAAATGCTTCTTTATTTTTTGTGAAATGATGAGTCTAATGTCATTAGGGGTAACCAAAAACAAAGACCAAAAGAGCAATGTGCCTTCACCACAATAAATTAAAGGCCAGATATGTGGAACCAGTGTATTAAAACTATTTTGTATGTTTTAGGATTTTTTTTTTTTTTTTGTATTGTGTGTGGGTGTGTGCATTCTGGCTGCTGTAGACATGGCTTTTTCTACATTTCGTGTCTGATAGGAGATGCAATGCAATCTTTGATCTAATTTGTCTTATTAGAGTAGTCAGGAGTTCATTCATGTACAATGTATATATGTTGGGCACACTAGCATGTGATTCACAGGTTGTGTAGCTTACACATATAAGACAAGCTGATTTCTTCAGTTAAAAGAATACACGTTGATTTTTAAAATTACACTCTGCTAGTGGATAAGTCACAAAAACTAAAGGAGGTTCAGAGGAGAGGTAAACTTGATGTGCCCCTTAAGTTACAGTAAATGTTTAAATATGGACACTGAGCCTAGTTTTCCAGTCCTGGGTTTGCTAATCGCTGGTAGTTAATCCCTTACAGTCAACCTGTAATTAAAATGGATCTTTTTTTACCTTGTTAGTTCATGTTCCTGGTCATGTTCCTTGTACAACATGTTCTTTTTTTTTTTTACATTTTCATTGCACCCCTCTGCAGAAGGAGGCTGGGGGAAAAAAAAAAAACAATTTAACCAATAGTATCATGTTTCACCTGTCAAGGAGTGAAACATCAGCAAGCTCAGAGACCCACCATTACACAGCGTGCTGTTATACTGTATGAAACCCAGGACTGTTAGGTCCAGCCTTCCGTTCTTCATTCCTGTGACTCAAAACAGCATTGCTTTCCATGTAGTTGTGAAATAATAAGCCTGAGAATTTAAGGGGTTGATGTAATTGATTGGTCCTCATGTGCCATACCACCGATTACAAAATTCAGGACCAGACTGCATTCAGGCTTCAGGTTTGAAGACCCATGCTGTAGATTTTTAAGTAAAAGAATCAGTATGAAGGTGTAACCTATAAAAACCTGTTAATAATCGTACATATTCAAGTAATTGCCAGAATTGAAAGACGAAAAAATAGGGCTCAAAGTTTCTCTAGAAGCATAATTTCCTGTAACTATGTGACGTGTTACACGATTACAGCAGTTGACAGCAAAGTGGCTTTTAGGATCTGTGTGTACATTTTTAATGGAGACATGCAAGTTTGAAACCACAAAGGGGGAGGCTTTTTTTTTTTTTTTTTTTTAAGCGCTCCCGAAAAAAGCAACATGTAAGTCGGGTACTTGTTTCCGTTTGAGTCAGCACTGATGAACTCTGATTTTCTATTCCAAGCATAAACAAACTATAAAATCCCTCAATGTTAGTTTCCTTCAGCATTCACCAGTGGCTTTTGGTGCCTCGCAACATGGTATAGTTGTTTGCTTGCACTTTAATGTGGGATTGTGGGTGGGGAGGACTGTGTTGCTGCCGGAAAGTTTCAGGGTTTGTTTTGTTTTGTTTTTTTTAGTAGTGTTGTCGTTTGAATTTGTATGAGTGTTCCTTTCATCATTATCATATTCTTTTTAAGAGCCACTTGTGTATCATGTTCACATTCGTATAACATCCACACTTGGGAAAACTCTCATTAGGGTAGTAGCTGAGAGGTCTTCCTCCATTACATAGCCTGGATCTAGTACAAGCGAATCACTTGTTCCACGCTGCAAGTCGATACGGAATTAAAAGCATCCATCATTTCATTTCTCTCATGATTCACCACCATGTGTGGAATGTGGTCACATGTCTGAGCAGCAGTCTTGAATACAAGTATGTGCCTGCTTAAGAACAGTAACTGGAGGCATTCTCTTGACTTAGACTGGCTGTCAGTCAAGAGTGGGGCACGGGAACTGACAACAGACTGACCTTTTCATGCCTCACTCAACACTTACTGAACACTGAATCTCTCTCTCGCTTTCTGTCTGTTCATGCTTTAGTGTTCTATTGCACAGTCAAAGATGCTGAAATGAAAGTGTAACAGGATGCCACAGGTGCTGCACAATGCTTGCTCGAGGCTCGAAAGTAGATTTTGGCATTTTGTGAGCAGTTGAGAAGCCATATACAATATTGTATTTCAGTATGTCACTGTCTGTACTGTTTTTTGCCATGATGGAGAAAAGAGAAATAAGTATGGTCCATGTAGCTTTTGTGTCTTATTGTTCTATGTCCAGTTTTAAAACTTGCATTTCAGCCCAAAGCATGGCAAACAATAGCAGGCAATTGCAAAGCTTTTTCTGTTTTTTTCCACACCTGTGTTTGTCTGAAATCAGGATTCTCATTTAATATGTTGGACACTCTTTTTGTTTGAATTTTTTTAATGACAACGTAGAGGAACACAGTTGTGCTTTTCATTTTTGCATTTTGTTGCTTCAGGTGAAATGTGCCAAATGTGCCGTATTGTAGGATAAGAATTCCACCTTTATTGTGTTATTTCGGATGTCTTTTTTTAATTATTAAAAATCTTGACAACACATTATTGTCCTGGGAATTTCATTAAAAACTAGGTCATTATGACATGTAATACGTATCAGACTATACAATTTATAAGTTATGCCAATAATACATACCCACACTCACTGACCATTGTACAGGTGTGAATTGCAGGTGAATTACTGATGTTGTCCATCTGTGGCTGCACAAAATAACAGCCATCCATTCTGTCCATGAATGAAATAGAACCCATCTCAGCACAGCAGTGATAAAGTGGTGCCAGCACAGTTGTGCTGATATGAGTGTACTAGGCACAGCAGTGTAAACAGGTGTGCGTAATAAACTGACAACCACATATTTGCCTGTAATACCAACACATTTGTTCATAAGATGAGTTAAAAAAACAATCAGGTGAAAACTGCAGTCCATACAATCCCTATTCACAAAGGGCAAACATTGCACAGAACAGAACAGACAGTGGACAGAGGAAAAGATGGAAGGAGGATAAAATTCAGAGGGAGTAAGAGACTGAATTGAATGAAGAGAAAAAGAATACAAGGATTATGGTGGATTGGAAATGAAGCTGTCGCCTCAATATGATATCTCTCTAATATTAAATAAGTATGGGCTCTTCTGGGAGCTCTGCCATCTTTTAAGCCTCCCCTAAAGAGGTAGGAGAAGGGAGCGCTTTATAACAACATTCATTTGGGATGGGTCCTGGCTGGGATGCTTCTGAACAATGTGTTCTAACTCTCTCCTAACCTCCTGCCATCAAAGCACTCAGTCTATCCAGCTGTTTAAAATAGCCTAATCTAATAGCCCAATTTGCACTGAGGGGGACCGCACTAAAATACCAACCAGTCTATCTCTGAAAGGAGCGAAACCTCTTGGCATTATCTAAAGAACGTTTTAATTTTAGTACAGTACTGTGAACACCAAACTGCATTGGATAGATAAAGATCCAAGAGCAAGCACAAACAGAGATAACATGTTCATAATCGCCCTCAGAATACTAGTTCTCAGCTTATTTTCTCCTGGTTGACCTTAACAGTGTAAGCACTTATTCAGAGAATAGGTCCCTTCATGTTTAAAAAGATGAATAAACAGTGTAGCAGGGCTAAAACTTCTCTCTCGAGGCACAGCTGTATGGAGAGGTGGGGCACAAAGAGAGCTCAGTGTGTTCATGAGGCTCATAAAGATGCTTTCACCACTAAGCAGATCGATTACACAAAGTGGAAAACATGTTTCGTTTAACAAATACTTCTGCTTTGCACAGCTACGCAATCAGATGAAATGTTGAACTGCTTGCCCTAAGGAGCCCATATTCTACATTATTCTTATAGTTTATTGTTTCCCCTGAGGTCCACAAGGTTTGTGTGAGGTTGTGTACCAAAACCAGTCCCAGTTATTTGTTACCTGGACATTTCCCAACTTTTTTTTTTTTAAGACCGATATAGATGTAAATGAGCTCTGTTCTGATTGGTCATGTATTGTGTGTTATTCAAAAAGACCCCCAGACTGCACTTCATTGTCAGTTTCTGATGCTAAACTGTTCTAGGCTGAATAGATGAATGTATGCAAATGTATGCTTTCAGGACCAAAATGGACCATTTTTATAGCTTAGTCTCCATATGTGGACCAGGAAGGAAACAGTATATTTTGAAACTTCTACAACGCTTACACACCACACACTCATTTCAAAATACCGAGGAAAATTCAGTCTTATGTGATAAGGACCCTTTAAAGACACAAAAGGGGAGAAACTATGGGTCAGTCAGGTTTTCTAATCACTTTTACAGTGTCCAGTTCATTTTACAGCTAAGGTGGTTTCGATTCAGGTGGCTTACCAGTCCTGTGCACCACCACCTGCTAACGTTTTATTTGTCGTGTCAGAGGTCACTGAGACTGAGCTCTGGCGGACTGTCTGAAACTCCTGCCTCTCCATCTATGTCATCATGGTTACTCTCAAGTCCACTTCCAAGCTCACTCCCGGCATTACTGAGGTCGCTTCCCGAAAGATTCAAGCGTGCTTCTCGTCCACGGGTGAGACTTCTTAGTTTTGGGGCTAAAAAGAAACAAAAGCGACTATTTAAAATGCATAATAGTTGGTGAGTTATGAAAATCAACTTAAAGAATTTTTCCAATTGACAGTAGAAGACAAAATCTCTGACCTCAGTTATTTAGTTCAGTTCCAATTATCTGGGAAATTATTTAACGTATCATTAAAAACTTACATTTCAAAATTCTACTCCATCATTTTAGTAAGTTTCATCACTGGACAGAGATCTATAAGGGCTAGTTTTCAGCATAAAATTCTAGCAAACTCATCTGATTCTAAGCTTTCATAAGAAAGATTGCCAACTGAGATGTTGGCCTAGGCCTGAAGAACATCCCTTGCAGTTCACAGTAGAGCAAATGTACAGCAAGGGTGTGTGGGTGGTGCATGACTGTCCCAGTTTTGGGCAGCTTATTCCCCTCCCAAATATAGCAGCCTAGGAGATGAACGAGCAGGAAATTATCTCTCCCTCTCTTCCTGCATTAAACACCCTCAGGCAACTGCTGCAGAACTGAACTAAATTATTACTACAGGAAACGATGAACAAACCAGCGCTGTGGGTTTGTGTGCGTGCATGTGTGCATGAAGCAACACCAGGTACCAGTATAAGTTCTTGAATAAATATACTTGACTGTTATAAATACATCAGCTTGAATATATGAGTGAATACATGAGTGTGTGCGTGTGCATGGGTACGTGTGCTGAGGTCTCGGAGGACATCTCTTAGCTCCATATTTGGAACAACCAGATGCTCTTATTGGAGACAAAACATGACTCCAACAGGGACTGTATCCAAGTAAGGCAAGAAAGGCCTTGGCAATGTCAATGGGCACTGCCATTAAAACATGTTTACACTTCCCTCTAATGATATTAACTCACACACTCGGCTGTGAATCCTAGCTTCAATTATAATAAGACCAAATAACCTTCTGTGCTTACCTTATGATTTTGCCTCATCTCTCCTTTTGTGATTTTGTGTGTCTTAAGAACTATTTGGACAAGATTAGTTATCCATGGGGAGGTACGGAAATGAAATTTCACCAAAGGATGTCTGTAATATCTACCACCAATTCACATAGGGTAAGAAATCTCAGTACAAACTACTCAAAAACAAAACCAGGAAACATGACAAAGCGATTAAAATTTGCCATTACTTCACTTACCCTAACAGTCAACATAATTAAACAAATACAATCTAATAGAGAACACAAGTAAACATTTAATTGAGTAACCACTACCTTAACCTCCTTTTATCACAGAACATACAGCAGAATTTATATAATTTCTACAGCTCCATGGTGCTTTTATGATCAGTAAAAGGCGCCAGAATTTTTCCCTGACATTGGAGCGTGCAGTCCATAAAATGACTGATGTGGCTAATTTACACAGGAATATGACCACTAAAAAACCACAGATAAAAAAGAGCTTATGTCCTCATGCAACACCAATTAGTTAGTGCTGTTGCCTTTTCTGCATCTGCCCTGAGACTGCAGTTGAAAATTAGCTAAGCCAACTAAACTGGCACACTACGAAATAAATTATTATTAAACGGGATCCTGACTCTTTTTCAAAAACATCTGCATAATTAAATGGTTATAATATAAACAATTAAAATGGTCTGATGTGAAAGACTGCATGTTAGAGAAACAAAAACGAAGGTGGTGATAGGAACCACTCATGGCATACAAAGCAATGCAAGTAGCCAAAAAACATCCAGATTACACTTATAATCATGCATATGAAAATGTGTGGGTCCACAGGTGGTTTCTGATAGCAAATAAATTGGCTAATTAATGTTGCAGACATCAACTCTAATTTATTAAATGTGCGTTTTCTCTGTAAATTAGCAGAAAATGATCTGCAATTAATTTCCCCCAATAATCCTGAACCAAAAGCTTTGGTTTTACACCATTATTTTGGATCAGACTGGGTCTGTGATCTTAGTTGTGACTGGGATGACCCCTGGGGTCTGTGTGCATATATGTGCTCTCTCAGAGGTAGCAAAGCACACACAGTTTCTATTTGAAATGTTCACCTCTGAAGTGCAAGATTTAATGTAGCTGGGATAAAGATGATTACTGCTGTGTGTATGAACACGTGCTTCACGTCTGGGCACTAAACAATAATGATAATTATTACTTTTTTTTTGTTAAATAGATTATGCATTTCGGGCATTTTTCAAAACAATTACGCAGTTAATAAAAAAAAGTCCTTAGCAGTGTGGAATTTTTGATTTTTTTAAAAATGTATTACATTTTCACTGATTATCATCAATACTGGGTGACATATAATAACGGATCATGAGAATAGTGCATGCATTATTTATTAATTGCATGTGAATAACGTGTGTATGTCTGTCTGTCTAACCTGATTCCCCAAACCAGGATGTGTCTAGGTCATCTGAGCTAACGTCCCCAAGGCTGGGGGTGGGGCTAAATTCATCTTCTGAATCTGACAGCACTTGTCTCAGGGGACTCGTCTC
The DNA here is from genome assembly GCA_037576975.1 of Alestes dentex. Lineage (NCBI taxonomy): Eukaryota > Metazoa > Chordata > Actinopteri > Characiformes > Alestidae > Alestes > Alestes dentex. The sequence continues at coordinate 11,690,153 of JBBIGA010000153.1, read as the reverse complement.
CACAGCAACTGCTGACGCTAAAGGACATTGAGAGAGAAAGCAGAAGGTGAGGGAGGAGACAGTCAGCAAAAAAAGAAAAAAAAACAGACACTTGCGTGTTTGTGCTGGTCCGTGTGCCTTACTCGATTTGTGTGGCACTTCTGCAGGTATGTGGAGTCTGTCTCTCAGAATCAGGCCTCTCACTTCTTCCTTAAGTTCAGATACTGTAAGCCTACCAGTTTGTCCACACACACACACACACACAAGCAGAGAGTAGAAAAAAATCAGCATCAAATACTTGTTTACTGGATTATATTGTAGTATAATGTTGGACAAAGTAAAAAAATAAGCATTTTATTGTTATATTATTGAAATTCAATTGATAGTTAATTTGTTTCACATTGAACTAAAGGGTTTGACCTAAATGTCTGAAGTGTGTACATCTGACTTATTCTTCATGTATTTTGTTTTATCATGGTTCTAATCACTGATGGTGAATCATAATATTTTGAAAACATTGCTTGCTTCCACATCTTTGCTCGGTACTGTTTGGGGTACACTGTGTACATACCTGAGCTCCCGTACTTCTTGCTGTGTGTTTTGGTACTGGGAGACAGTCCTGGCCAGTTCAAAACTTTGCGTGCGGTAGGAATCTGTGAGACTCTCCAACGTCTGTACAAACAAGACCCAATGGGCGTACACCCATCATGAGCACAACAGTCAGCACAGTGAGTTGTCAGCTACCTTCTGGCAGTCCTGACAGTGTTCATATAAAAGCGTCAGCTCAGCTAAATACTGAATTTACAGAATTTTGCCCTCTCTCTAAAAGTCAACCAGCCAAGACATCTCTCTTCTGTCCTGCAGTTGAGCTACAAAGGTAATGTAGATACCAAATATGGAAGCTTAAGCCTCATTAATTAGCGCTAGGCAAACTGCCAACCACCATCACATGTTATCACCAAGACTGGGTGAAAGTGAGCATGTCTTCCTCTGAGTCACGTGAAACCAGCCAAGGCATCTTTTCAAACCGCTGCCAATCCTGCTGCGTCAGATAGAAGACGCCCATGCTGGCTAGCATTACGATGGGGGAGGGCAACACTACCAACCCAGAGAGCAAAGCCAACTGTGCTTTTTTAGGACTCCCTGCCACAGACGGCTGCTGCAGCACTGGGGATCAAATCCGTGATCTGTCGAAGATAGAGCCAGTGCTTAGACAGTTGCACCACTCGGGAGCCCTTTTGAAATGGTATTCTAAGTAATCTCAAATATTTGCTCGGGTGGCATTCTTTTATCTATACAAACTAAACAAAAGCAGCCATAAGACTACTGACACTATTCTTAGCTATGAGACACACTGCTGCATTATTTTAACTAAAAATATGGGGGCGCCTGACCATCATACATACATGAGCTTGTTGGACATCCCAATCTTGGGCATTAATATGGAGCTGGTTCCCCTTTTGTGGCTGTAACAGCCCAGACCATTCAGTTAAAAGACACTGATGTTGGACAAGAAGGTCCATAGGCATCATTTATGCTAGGGACATGTCCCCAAAAGATTAGCAACTGAACATCTCTCCGAATTATCAAATATAACTGCAAACCCCACCCTAAGGCAAAGTAATGCAAAACTAAAAACGAATGCAAAACTAAGGAAACAATTTTCAGACTCCATATATATCAGCCCCCTGATTGACTACATTTGGGTAAGAGGCAAATTGTGTAATTCAGATTTTTTGCTGGGCTGCCACTTTGAGTGTGTTTATTGTTGGTTAAACAGTCTAGCGTTGCTGTGGAAGATTCAATACCTTGCAGCTGCGCTCATACTGCCTCCTTGTTTCTCTTGCCTCCGACTGCTGTTGGTACATATCCTCCTCTTGCCTCACTACAGACGTGTGCACACACGCACACACGCACACACAAACATTTAGAGTGCAGTATATCATCCCGTCAACTCAACATCCAAGACATGAGCTTGCAAGTGTGCAAGTGCATGTGTGTGCGCCGTAGGTTAGCTCAAAGATACTATTCTTATTTTTGTGCTGGATATTTTTATGTGTGTATGTTGGCTGAGCGTGCAGTTTGGCTGTATTTTTGTTGGCTGCACCTCTAGGGTCCTGACAATAAAATCTGGTGTGACAACACTGCAGTAAGTTCCTTGTTTGTCAAGTTACAGACCCAACATTGCATATATTTTGAATATTTTGAAAGATACTGTTGTCTGCTTTGGTAAACATTTACATACTGAACATGCTGAATATTGAAGGACAAACAAGAAAATAAAAAATAAATCAATCAATTTTCAGTAAAATGTTCCTGAAGCGGTGGTTTAGTGAAAGCAAAGATATATTTGGCATCTAAAATGTTCATGATTACTTCTGCACTGGAGACACAAGGCTCATGCAAACCACATCAGTTAGCAGCACACGCTTTCTCCGAACTACAAGTTAACCGATAAAAACTTAGTTTGTGTTTTCTGACACAGTTATCTACAAAAATGCACTAAAGTACAGACTAATTTTTTGCTTTAGGATGGCTGTTACTGCAGATTTTAGCCATATGGTGTAGATTTGACCATTTGTCCTCAGCCAGTGTCAGAATCCACATAAGCTAGTTTATGGAATATTACTTAACTACAGTAAAAAGTACAGTGAAAAATTCAAAATTTAAATCTACCCCAGGGATTTTTTGTTCCAACTGCCTATCCTTTCTGATTAGCTCAAACCAGCTGCAGAGGGGTCCAGGTAGTTGGAACACAATTATAGTGTGGATTTATATTATCTGAACATGAATCTTTCTCTCCTTAACAACTACATGGATACATGGATGTCATGGATACATCAGACTTGTAGTGCCAGTGCAAAATCAAACAAGAACATTTTGCAGATCAAATATGTCTATCTGGAGATATGGAGAAAGGGGAAAACTCTATATCAGATGTTTCAGTGGGCTGTTCTTTTGGTTCTGTTAACATAAGTATGGCTTGAAATTTCTGATTAAACAGTAGCAATGAAAGGTTCTAAGTAAACTCACTCAGCTTGCTTTTGAGTAGGTCCACCTCTCTCCTGAGCTGCTCGACTTCCTCTCTGCGCAGTTTAGAGCTGAAACTGGAACCATACAGCGCAGTCCATTACAAACACCAAACAATGCACACTGCCACACACTACCATTATTTTACATTACATTCATTTGGCATCTACATAACAGTCTGAAAAAACGTTCTCACTGCAGATTCTGCCTTAAAGGTCAGGAGGGGTCTCATTTAAAGAAAGGAACCACCAGCTGTACAGCTGAAGGATGTTTAACCTTCCATCACACACCTGAATGCTAAAGCTCCTAGCCGGCACCACTGACCTTTCCTCCTGGTTGCCTAGCGATGTGGCCCTGTCAACGTGGCCTCGGAGGCTGCTCAACTCTCGTCCCACTTCTCTCTTCCAAAGCTCCAGCCGTCTCTCTGCCCCAGGGTCCTTCTCTCCCTCACGCTCTCTCTCCTTCTCTCGCTCCCAATGCCTCTCCCGGTCCTCCAGTCTCTCCTCAAGGCTCCTCACCTCCTCTGGATGCATGTAGACAAATTTTAACTCAAGATGAAATAAATTATTAGGGTTGGTCAACAAAAACAACTCACAGATGGTGTAGCATAGGGGCACAGGCCATGATGCAGCAAGTGCATTATGGTGCGCGCACACAGTCCAGATTGGTACTGTGCAAAAGTCTTAGACATCTGAGAAAACTATATTTAAAACCCATTTAGCTAAGCAGTATATGCTTTAGAAAGCTAATATTAGAATTTATACAAATGATATTTCTACGGTAAATAGTCATTTTATTTACGTCTATGTGTTTGCTTAACCATTCCCATACCTCTTCTCGTGGAAGCCCAGTATTACATTGTAGTTCTCATCAAATACCTGGTTCGGCTCAGTCGATACTTTCTTAGGTTCAATCAAGTGAGGAGTTTCACAAATCCTGAAGGCATCGAGGTGAATTCTGGAACTGAACCTGTGTTCTTCTAGCCAGCTCACAAAACGTCAAGTACTTTTTGCAAACATTTTCTTATTTGTTTGCATATATTCTAATAACTTGTGTATTTGCTGGAGAAAAGTCCCTTACTGCACAGATAAAACGCCTTTAAACAGTTTGCACAAGAGCCTAAGAATTTTGCACTGTACTGTACATATGCCATCCTGCTGAAACAAGTTTCAGGTCTTCAAAATTTAATGTAAGAAAAAGACAGCCTGAATCTGAACATCACTTGAGAACCTTTCCAGCAATGTGGTTAAGAGAAAAAGTCTTAACAAGTGCAATAAAAAAAGAAATATCTGTGAAATCACAAAAGAACACACACAAACATTTACGGAACTGAAGGTGTCTCTTAACTCAGTCAGTGTTCATGATTCCACTACTGAAAAGAGACTGGGAAAAATGATTCCCATGAGAGAGTTGCAAGGCAAAAGCTAGTACTAACCAAGAGGAACATAAAGGCTATTTTCACATTAGCCAAAAACACCTTCCTGACCTCAAGCATTCTGGAATAATATTTGAAAGGGGAACCTCTTAAAAGACACTGGGGTTCCAATGCATCTGGCATAAGCTGGCATTCCACAATAAGAACGTCATATCAGATATCACAGTCCTGATTTGAACCCCATTATGGAGCTATGGCAGGACCTTAAATGGGCAGTTCATGGTTGAAATTCCTCCAGGGTGATATGAAAAACTGATTTCCAGTTATAGGAAGAGTCTGGCTGCAGTTGTGGCTGCTAAAGGCACAGCCAGTTATTAAGCCAAATTATTTTTTTTTTACACAGGTACTACAGGTGTTCGACTGTGCGTTGTGTTTCCTCATGTTCTCCTTGTCGTGTGTTATATTTGGTACAAGGAACTAAAGCCATCAAATGTGGAAAATATGCATAAACATAGAACATTTCTGTACATACGTCGTCAAACTTGTTGGCCACTTTGTGTTTATTTTAGCAGGCTCATTTAATACCTAATTGTATTTTTAGTTTACTGCTACAGACAGTTGTCCATCGGCTTCTCTGTATAATCTTATGTTAGCCCCTTCACCCAGTTCATGAATAGTCAGGACCACCAGTGAGCTAATATTATTTGTGTGGTGAAATACTCTCAGCACAGCAGTGACGCTGACATCATAGTGGTATTAGAGTGTGTGCGCTGAACTGAGTGGTTCACACTTCACACACAGCAGTGCTGCTGAAGTTTTTTACTGAAGTGAGAACAGACCACCAACAATATCCAGCCAGTAGTGTCCTGCGGCCAGAAACTGACCACTGATGAAGGACTATAGGACAGCCAACACAAACTGTGCAGCAAGAGATGAACTGTTGTCTCCAATAAAAAGTGGACCAAAACATTAGTGTCTTATGAAAGTAGACAGTATGTGGACAATCTTTAAAAACTCCAGCAGCCCTTCTAGAATCCATAGGTGCCAGTGCAACACACATTACTGACATGACACTTACAAATTTTGATCAGTACATCTCCTGTCTAACTAGGCAGGATAAGGCATTAGATCTTTGTTATGGGTCAGTAAAGGATGCTTATTAAATCACTCCCACTGGGCTCGGCAGATTGCACCTGTGGGCATTTACTGCCCAAATATAAAACAGTTTAGTAAAAGACTGGGCAGAAGTATTTGTGCTCTTCTTGAAGGAATGGTATGAATGCACGGACTGGAATATGTTTAAACATGTCTCGTGGTGCCGATTTGGTCAAATTGGCAGATGTTGTATGTTTGTATGTTATGGTAATGCCATGCAAGCAAACGAAAATCTTTTCTAATAAAAAACTGTGGGTGATTTAATCTATTAAGAGTAGTATATGGAAAAAAGAAATTAGTTTTTAAACAAGGAACAGCCTCTGACCTGAAGACAGCTAACAGGGAGCTGGAAATAGAAATATTAAAAGCAAAACGGAATTATTAAAAAGAACTAAGAGAGCAAGATGGCCACTAACAACCTTGGATCAGTCCGGTCCAGAATGAAAATGATAGCAGGCCTGCAGAATTCTAAGAATAGCAGGCAGGTCATCAATTCAGATATTGAACTTGCTAATGCTTCTACCATTTTTTACAATCATTTTCATAATACTGATTTTAGTAAGGATATTCTGGGTACTGTGGAAAACCAGCATTCTGAAAGAGATCAAAAGGGTTTGAAAACAGCCATCTTATGGTTAAAAGTTACCAAAAGCCACAGACCTGATAATATCTGTGGTAATTTAAAGTTAAGTGGCCACTTCTAGCCTTGCTCATTGGTGCCACTAACAGTCCAGGGATTCGAACCCACAACCTTTTAATTGAAGGGGCAACTCCCTAACCTCTAGCCCACTAGCCACCCAGTTTACTTAATTTTTCTGCCAAAGAATTGTATACAGTATTCCTTTATTACTATATTTTTAATAAGTCTTTACAGACACAACACACAGGCAAGGTTTGAAAAGATGCTGTGGTGTTCCCTTTTCCCAAATACATTGACTTTAGACCAGGTGCCCTGTCATCAGCTGTAATAAAAATCTTTGAAAGACTGGTATGGTCAGAAATCCTAAGAAAAATGAAGCATGCACTGGATCCCTTGCAGTTTGCTTGCAAGCCCCATAGAGAAGAAGAGGATGCCAAAGTCACCATGCTTAATTTACTTTTCAGACATGTGAAGGAAAAAGGGCATCATATTAGACTTTTATCTATTAATCTTTCTGCTTCATATATTCACCAGAACATTTTTGGAAGATTTTGACCCAAGTACTAATCTTGTGGGCTGGATTCTGTATTTTTTTTAAACTTACAGGACAGAGGGAGTGAAATTAAATGGTGAAATCTCTGACCAACTCGGCTCCACCACTAGCTCCCCTCCAGGATGTGTGTTATCCCCACTATTATTTATTCTTTACACAAATATGTGCTAGAGTAGGACGGAAAATGGGACTATTGTTAAGCATGCAGATCCTGTTATCATTTGCAGGCTCCAGGATGAGGAACCCAGCCATGGCCTGGTCTTTGAAAATTTGAAGAATATCTAAGAGTAATGACATGATACTTGATTTTAGAAATCAGACTCGCACGCATGAAGTCACATCTACTAAAATTCAGAAGGCGGAATGAGTTTCTGAGCTCTGTGGAAAACTGTGAGGGTGTGTAAAAGAAAGCGCGCCAACATTTGTTTTGTTTGAAGATACTCTTACTTACACGCTAACAAAGTCATGACGACCTTATTTTACCTTACTATTACTAAATCGGTTTTTATCTTGTTCTCTGGTGTCATGGTTTGCAAACCTGTCCTTAGAAAGTAGAAGCTTTCTCTTAAATAATTAATCAAATAATATACTGTTTCATGCATGTGATCAAACTAAACTTTGTCTTTTTTTTTTTTTTTTTACTTGTTTTTGTGGGTGTGCGTGCATGTTTGCTTTTCAGATATGTGGATGCTGACTCATTTCCTGTAAACTAAATTTACCTACGGGTACAAATTAAGTACTGAACCTGATCCTGAAGCTACTACCAGTGTCACTGCTGTGCTCAGAATGATCCACCACCCAAATAACTGCTGCTGATTGGTGGCCCTGTGAGGGTCCTGGGAGGGATGAGTGGAGTAAAGAAATTACGTAGAGAAACAGATGGACTACAGTCCATTACTGAAGATGCACCTGTAAGTGGACATCATGAAATGGACAGCGACAGTGAGTGTAGATAGGTGCGTGCACATAATATGGCCAGTGAATGCAAATGGATACTCACCTTGTAATCTCTGTATCTGTCTTTGCTGAGCTTTTTTTTCTCTGTCCACTGACAGCAAGTTCTGTGTTAAGAATTCAATAGTCTGCAGCAAAAACAAAAATAATTGCCATCAGGATGTTAATTCAAATGATATATGCTATAAAGGAACTACATATCATCTGTATACGCTGTAAAGCATGTACTTTCTATCTACCTCGATTGCTCTCTCTCTCTCTCTCACACACACACACACACACACACACACACACACACACACAGTTGGTATGACGCGTGGGCTCAACCTGGCTGTGGCTGTGGAGTTGGGCCTGTAAACCTGCCAGGTCAGCCCACTGAACAGCACCACTGAGAGCCGGGGATGCCTGGGGGAGAGGAGGAGGGGTACGAGTGTCCAAGCCCACAGCATGACTCCTCTCTCGCACTGGATACAGGTCTACAAAGAGGAAGGGAACAGAAACCTCAATGGAGCAAAATACCTGACTTAAGATTCTTTGTTTCCACACAGAAGGTTATCATTTAAATCAAGTATAGCAACGTGTAAGAAAAGTATATAAAAAACTGCCAGAATGAATGATCATGTTAATGCAATGTAAAATACAAGAGAAGACATTAAAAACACTTCATAAATATGACATAATAGGCACATAGAAATCTATCACAGTGATGACTGTAAACTAATGGAGCCTGATTCCCAGACATAGATGTAGCCTGGTATTGGACTAAACTGCAGTGCCAGTAGTGAAATACAACTGAAAATTTTAGTCTAGAATTTGGCTTTATCTTGGTCTGAGAAACCTCATTTGTGGCATGTAAATGTAGTGAAAAGATCTCTTCCAGTATTAAAATAGAATAAAAGTACCATCTCTTCCTCTGGAAAGTCTCCCATGTGAGGCAAGCCGTTCCTTGTGAAACAAAGAAGCACACATTTTATTTTTATTCAAGTTCTCTGATCATACCACAACTCAATTACAACGCTTTCAATGGGCTGCCACCTAGTGGTCAAAGTCTGCACTTGACAATATGGACTTCATAAACTGTTCAGTGGTCCTGGGTTATGGACGGACACCGTGGCAACAAAAACTGCTAGTGAGTATCAGCCAGTAAAGAGAAAAACATTTATCCCAATCTGTTCATTTTCAGTAAATGTTATGGGGGCATCTGGTGGCCTGGATTTTTAGGGGGCTGCCCCTGTGAAGGAAGGTTGTGGTTTCAAATCTCAGAATTGCTAGTGACACCACTGAGGTACCCTTGAGCAAGGGACTTTCTCCACACAAAGCTCACTGAATGGGTTAAATGCAAAGAAAGAATTTCACATTGTTCACACAGTGTGCTGTGGTGAATTCACATGTGACTATAAGGGGTCACTTTACTTTAAATTATGAGTCTTACCCGTATTTTAGCAACACTGCCATCAGTTTCTGAGAGGATAGAACTCAGCTGATTATCCCAGTTCATTCTGGAAGCCTGCAACAGACAGCAATAAAGCAGTACACTGTTTAGTGAAGGAAATGCATTTAAACTTATTAAAACTACAATACATTGCCATGAAAGATTAAGAGCCATTTATTGAGAACTGGCAAAATTACCCCCTCCTCCATTCTGGAGTTCAAATAATGTTAATTGCAAACCTTGAGATAAGATAAGAAAGAACTTTATTTATACCAAGGGAAATTCTTGTGTCATTGGCATGTTCATGGCAACAAGAAAAACTAAAAGATAATAAAACAATAGAAAAAATAAATAAAAAGGTAGACGATAAACAGTAATGCAACAAAATGACAGGAACAAGAACATTAGTGTATCCAGACCTATCCAATAGTACATACAAAGGACAATAGGAAGAAAATTAGTGTAGCCAGACCTTTCCAATAGTGCAACACAATGACAAGAACAAGAACATTAGTGTGAACAGACCAGTCCGACAATGCAACACAGTGACAAGAACAACATTAGACAGACCAATCCAATAGTACAATACAATGACAAGACCATTAGTTGTAGACAGACCTATCCTATAGTGCAACACAATGACAATAACAATAGTATGGACACTTATCTGAGCTGTACTGTGGTTTATGAGGTTTTATGCGTTACAGATTACTTTAATTGCTTACAACATGCACCCAGTGATCTAAAACATTCACTTTTCCAACACAACACGATTATCGAACTCTATTTACACATCTGGCCCAGTGTGTTCTTGTTGTTAGCCAGCTGGCTAGCTAACTATGCTACCTAAACTCCCTAAATCACTCGTGTGTGAGACTCAGTCTTGTTCCTTTCTATCAAAACATGTAAACAACAAAGTGTATATCAAATTACAATGCTCATGCAATCCTAAAATTAGAGCAAAATACAACATTTACACTCATCACCTCACAGACTGGGAGATCAGGCTTACAGCCACTTTTAAAACCTGGAGCCCCGTCCACATACGTCAAAACGTTCAAGGGACGGAGCCTTTGCTTGGGATTCTGGGAAAAGCAGTTTAAACTAAGTAGAAACGTCTTGCCGTTCTTGTGCCTGGCTGTTTTCTTAGCCTGATAAGGAACTAACGATGATACTGGATAGCTATTTAAATCCGGACAACTGTGATACTGATATGATTGTAGGATTTTCTTCGATCATCAATTCTTTTTTCAACTGCATGCTGAACTACATTACCCATAAGTCCGGGAATCAAAGTGTTTCCATATGGCGACCTCCTGTGACAATGTGGACAGTGTTCTTCAGACTTTAAGAGGATCTTTAAACTTATTTGGCTTTGAAGTTCATCCTTTTAAGGTATAGTGTGGATTCTAAACAATAGTTTGATATTAACGTGGTGTAAAATCCACATCGTACATATAAATGTCTCTTCAGATGGCGACGGGGAGCAAAGCAGCTGGTTAAGTAAGGTTGCATAACTATATTGTAAGCTGTTAGTGTGCAGGCCATAAAAATTAACACGTTTAATTTAGAGAAAAAATAGAACCAAACAAGCAAGCTTTAGCTATGTAAAACTTATAACACAGATGCACGTAGTGGTCCCTGCCACCACCATTGCAAAGTAAATCTGAGTCAGTAAGTTCCGCTACAGTGCAGCATGTCACAGTGAACCACTCCGAACGACTTTGTAGTTAAACGGTTGAAATACACTATATGGACGAAAGTATTGGGACGCCTGATCATTACACCAAAAGGGATTTTAATGACAATGCATTAAAAAAGTTAGTTCCCCCTCTGTAGCTATAACAGCTTTCACTCTTGTTGAAAGGATTTCCACAAGATTCTGGAGTTTATGTGGGAATTTGTACCCATTCATTCTGTAGAGCATTTATGAGGTCAGACACTGATGTTGGACGGGAAGGCCTGGCTTGAAATCTCCGTTCCAGTTCATCCCAAAGGTGCTGGATGGGGTTGAGGTCAGGGCTCTGTGTGGGCCAGTCAAGTTCTTCCACACCAAACTCATCTAACCATGTCTGTTTGAAGCTTGCTTTGTGCGCTGGGGCACAGTCATGCAGAAACAGAAAAAAGGTCTTCCCCAAACTGTGTCCACAAAGTTGGAAGCATGCCGTTGTCCATAATGTCTTGGCATACTGAAGCATTAAGCTTGATTCTTGTTTCTGTGTCTCTGTGTGTCTTTGCAGTCATTACATGAGCAGTTATCTTTGGGATCAATAAAGCATTCTGATTCTGACTCTGAAGTGAACATACCTTTCCCTGTCTGTACAGGTTGGATGGTACAATGAAGTTGTTTCTAAGGCCCATCACCTCCAGTATTCAGCAGACACTCTGGCAATGGTGGTGCTCAGCACCCCGTCCATGTTTGAGAAAGTATTCCTGCCATTCCTACAGACATGTTCCTGGAAAGGCATCAGAGACCCTATAGACCAGTGTGTAGCTCATGTGATCTCCAGCTGTGTTTCTGAGGTATATTTTAATTCTTTGCAAAGTGATTCCTCAAAGCTTTTTTTAAGTTAGGTGGTCTGATGATGCTTTTGTTTCCTTGCCCTCTCAGCATTTTCCTGACCAGCCTGTGGACATCAGTTATGACTATGAGATGCTGCCCAGCAGACGACCAAAATTTCTTGCTCAGACTGCAGCTCATGTGGCAGGAGCAGCACGCTACTACCAGCAGTCAGACATCCAAGATCCACCATGGGGGAACAAGGTAGATGTATTTTCTAGCTGCAATTGTCCACAATTCCACAAACAGACAAACCTGTCAGAATGAACTAATCTCATTGTTTTTAACTGATCAAACCTTGCACATCATACTGTGCTTACAGTTTGCTCTTACAGAGCAAGACCCTTAACCTGAAGTTGCTCCAGGGAGACTGTCCCCTGTAGTTAGGGGATGGAAGTCACTTTGGATAAAAGCGTCTGCTAAATGCCCCAAATGTAAATGGTCTCTTTTTTTCCCCAGAACTGTATAACAGAGCAAATGTCATAGGAATGGGGAACAGTTATGCTTGGCTATATCCTCTATGTTGCAACATCATTTCAGAGATTTCCAGTGATGCTTTTAGTCATTTATCAAACAAGTGTTGGCTCCCAAGAGCCATCACAGTGACATGACCTACTCACTCTCTTACCCTTTTCAAACTCACACACACTTCATGCTGAAAGTGATCATAAAACCTTATCATTTTGAACCAAAGTTCATGGTCAAGAGAGATGACTGCAGTTGCAGCACAAGAGGTGAACACACTGCAGGCCATCAAGGCTTATGCAAATTTATTTCAGTAGATTGCAGGTAATCATGCTGAAGTGAGGAAACATTTTGTAAGTCTTTCTCCCATTGAAAGCAGTGTTATCTTGATTATTACAGCACACTGCAGCTCAGATTTTACTGGAATACTGAGTTTCAGTGTGATTCAGAAGTCCAGAACTGAAACCTTGTTGAAGTCTTTTGGTTTGAAGTCCTCAGGACACACAATCATGTCTCAGAACAGGTTATGTTCAGAGCATACTACCACTAGGGGTGGTAGTAGTCTAGTGAGTAAGACACTTGCCTGTGGACCTGATGACCACAAAGTTGCAGGTTCAAACCCCTACTTTTTACCATTGTGCCCTTGAGCAAAACCCTTAACTCTCAGTTGGACTGTCCATGTATCTACTGATTGTAAGTTGCTCTGGATAAGGGCGTCTCCCAATGGCCCCTTTACCTTTACCTATCTATAGCAACCTTTTAACTGTTACTTTTTTCTGTCAGTGGTGTGAGGCAACAGCTTGATATTTTCTGGCACACATTGGCATATTGACTGACTTACGCCAAAAATGTATGAATTCCACAGAAAACATAGATCCCTGCTGCAATTGCAGTGCTGACTATGTGGTAAATTAGGGGAGTGGTCATGACAGAGCAGTGCTGATATAACCACCTCCCCACCAGTGCAAGGCACTGGGAGGATTCATAGACTCTGGAATAAAACAGCTCAATATCTTTAGAACTACATACTCTAGACATACACCAAATGTCATCATTTTTGTTCTGCACATTTAGAGAGGGCTATTTGACTGCATGACTCGCAAGTTGCACTTCTGTGATATGAACCTGAAATCTCTGGCACACACAAGTAGGCCACAGTTGCAACATAGCAGATGAGGTTGAGAAGAACTGGACTGGAGAACTAGTTTACTGACTTTAGTTTCCAAGAATTTTGGAATCTCCTATCAATGACAGCTTCTTGAGCCTTGAGGAAGAGCCAGCATCTATAAGTCCCTTCATTTTCTAAAATGTCTCTCTTCTCCCTCCATCCTTGCAGAAGATGTTCGGAGTGTGCATTCATCCACGGTTGGGAGGTTGGTTTGCTATCCGTGCTCTGCTGGTGTGGAGGGATGTGGAAGTGGGTGAAGAACTGAGGCAGGTAGCCCCACCAGACTGTGTGAGCTCGCAGGAGGCCAGAATAGAGCTGCTGGAGAGATTTAACCACCGCTGGCAGGATTGGACTTACAGAGACATCATACCTACAGAAGAGAGCTATTCTCCACGGCAGAGAGAGTACTTTATTACTCCGCCTGCTCAGCGGGGGGTGCTGCTCAGACAGTGGGGCTTTCTACCAGAGACAGAACCTGAGATACAATCTTCAATGAATAATGCAGACTAGTAGAGGTAGAAGACTCTGCTGCAGATTTTGTGTCCATCAACAATTTTTGTGTTATATGTAAGAAATGTAAAGTAATATAATTGTAATATAAGTAATATAATTCATAGTCATTTATTTTATTAACAAAACTTGCACACGGCCACACTTCAAAAACAGAAATGTACAATAATATCCATTTCATTTAAATGGTCTTAAAAAACCCTCTGGGCCATTTGGGTTTGCCGCACCAGCCAAGCATGGTTCTGCCGCTGTCCACAGTACAGAAAAACAGACCCAGCAAAGCCACATCCCCAAATCTCCCACGTTTCCTTTTAGCAGGCACTGGAAAACACAATGGCATAGAGAATCGGTTATGTTTTTCATGGTACACTGTACGAAATAACAAGAACAGACGCAAGAATGTAATCTTTTCTAGTAAACAGTGATACACTGTTTTCTAGAAAAGGTATGAGTGTGACTGAACAGAAATGTTTGTGATGTTTTAAATATCTGCTTTATGCTTTAGTAGATATAGTACACATACGATATTAATGATGTCTGAAAGTATCTATTACATCTTCATAACACAACTGAAAATCGAAAAAAGATCTTCTCACCTCCAGACGAGTATCCATGTGCGTACACGACTCTGCTGATGATCCAGATTGCTCCCAAAGCACTGGCCAGACGCTAACATGCACACAGAGAAAACAGTTAAGATGTCTGTGCCACAGCGATGACCTCATAAAATGTGTGTCTGAATGTACTTACTGGATGGTGCACACCTCCAGCAGTCAAGAAGAACAAGAACAAAGGGAGTATTTCATTACTGTAAAGGAAAAAGAAAATGCAGTCCATTAAACTGTTATGAAGGGCCAGTTCAGCTGTTATCAGAGACACTTTATTGGCCAAGTACATCTGCGTGTAAGAGGGATTTGCCTTGGTAGAGTTGGTGCATACACAAATGGACAATACAGTCCATAAAGCATTAACAAATTGTATCGCAATACAACCACCTGTTGCTGCCACTAAAATACAGTGTCATGTACATGATGGAGGTAACATGCCAGAGAACAAACATAGTGAAACACTGACATTAGTGTCTTAAACAGAATGTCTAAATTTGGCATGTTTCAGCAATCATCATCTCCCACTGTTTGCCAGTACCTGGTTGTTATCAAGACAGCAAACATTAGAGAGAGGTTCTACAGCTGCATTTCAGGGCCTGTGTCCTCGCATCAAGCAAAGAATTTGTCACTTAATAGTGACTACTTCTAGCATGAATGACTGTAATATTGACAGTCAAAGATGTATGAGGGCATGAGTGTATGTATGAGAGAAAATGCTGTTAAAAGTGAAACCAAATTGTGAAACTAAATGAACAATTCAGTGAAACTGAATTGTTTGTTCTGAATCCAGAGGAGATAGGTTCCTATACATTGTTCAGTTCTGATTTTACTGTTTCAAAAAAAAGCCACTACACTTAAGAGTTTTGGGGCATATATAGTTAATATCAAAATTATTATGAGAAGTGGGACATTTTCCTACATTTATGTTCAATTTTAACATCATTTTTCATTAATTTCTTCCAATATCAAATTCATCCAACTAGTTCAAAAACAACTTCTATATTGCTGTATAACAAAAAATATCAGCCCCATGTGAATTTGTCAGGAAGCATTGTTTTAAAGTTGGTGTCAAACCACACCTGAATTCCGTTTGACTTGACTGGCTCAGTCAATCAGAACCACACTCTAATAAACGGAAGGAAACGAGCAGGGCTAGTAGTACTTAAGGGCAAGATTGAAGGGCATCACGCTTACATTCTCTGTAAAAGGTAATTTCATCATCCCTAAAACAAAAGAAATAAGTATGGACCTCAGAGAAAAGTGGACCTTAGGGGGGATTTCCAAGCATTCCACTGTGTCCATAACAGCTGTACATTGCATCATTGCAACATAAAAACAACCCTTTCTGTCAGACAAAACTGGGTGTGGTCGCAAGAGCAAGATTTCAAAGTCTCAACAAAAAAACTGTTGTGAGAGCTCTTCGGCGTGGGAAGCTTCGAGGTCGATGGCCAGGGAAAGCTCCCTCGCTCACACAGTGGTACATCAAAGCTAGACTGAAGTTTGCTCAGGACCCGTTGAAACATGGATGAATTTTTAAAGTCTGTCCTTTGGTCTGATGAGACAAAACTGGCACTGTTTGGGCACATGGATACTTCTTTTGTTTGACAAAGGAAGAGAGAGAACACAGTTCCCACAGTTAAACATGGTGGTGGCAGCGTAAGGCTGTTGGGCTGTTTTGCTGTTTCAGGCACAGAAGAAAGATAATGAAGAAAGATTACATTGACATTTTGCCAGTCAAGATACTGACCAGAAGGTTTTGAGGAGCAACAAACTCAGGGTCTTGGAATGGCCGTCTCAAGGCCCAGATCTCAACCCTATTGAGAATATTTGGTGAGAGCTCAATGTGAAGGTCCACACTCTAATTTGCATGAGCTGGAGCAATTTGCCTTGGAGGAATGGCCGAAGATCCCTCAGAATCTTGTGTGAAACTACAGTAGGGTACACTATAATTTTATGACAGCAAATAACTTGGCCAATTTTTTGTGTTTTCCTTTTTTTTCAGTTAAGTGCATCAGTAAAATACCAAATGTCTTGTAAATTGTGTCTATATCTCAGAATTTAGAGGCATATCAATAGAATATGTAGGTTAGAAAACACCATACGTGTTCTGGTGGGCTCTTTGGATGCAGTTGAAGATGTGTCCGGTCTCGGGATCGTCACTGTACATTTTAGGGTACTGAAACAAAAACGGGAACCTATGGTCCATCTGCCATTTCTGATTGGTATTTAGTATAAAGGTGGGGGGGTGCACCTGATAAACTCACCTGTACGTTGTATTTGACACGTGCCTTGACCACAGAAAAGGACAGGTGCGTCATGAGGATGAAAGAAGCTGCTCCAGTGAGGAGCACATAGCCATACTCCTTAGAGAGTGCAGCCATTCTCACTATAGTCCCACTGCAAGACACCAGAGACTGTGAGAGGACACAGGGGCTACAAACAGCAGTGTCACTGACATACACCTGTGTGAGGTGGGCTTCCCATAGGAAAACTATTTAAAGCATGCAATTTTATTTGTGAGCACCAAAAGCAGAAAGTGCATTACATGCAATAAACGCAAGGACAGAAGCTGAGAATGACATTGAGTTGCTACTGGTTTACTTTCACTTTTAGAAACGTGCTGGCGTTTTGCACTGTAAAGGATTCTCAGCCGCACAAATGTTATTCCAGTCTCTAAACGGTTTCAAAAAATTACATCACTTGCAGTTGAACATACATACCTAACTCGTTGGTTGGAACTGATCTTAAGTCCGCTGTGTTTCCGTCCTCACCTTGTCCTGTGATGGTTCGGCCTGAAGGGGCGGATACCAAATGTAGTCAGGGCCGCGTTCCAAATCCCGTGCTCTCTTAAAGAGAAATACACTATATGGACAAAAGTATTGGGACATATGTTTTTCAGAGTTTGGGCTAGGCCTCTTAATGTTTCAGCATAGCAAAACATTCTGAATAACACCATGAAAAGAAAAGAAAAAAAAAAGTCCCGTAACTAGAGTGAAACATATAATAATTTATAATAACAACACACATATGCCTGTCATGGTGAATAAGCACCTGAACTATCACAAACACACACCCACACGCTGGGCTGCTTTCTGGAGTAAAGGTTGAGCAGTGGTTTAGACCAACATAGACTCCCAGTCCTGCTTCACTGTGTGTTTACCTGCCTGACATTGACCGAATGGACTCAAGGTGTGTCCTGAAGAGTGTGTGTCTAGACCCGCCTAAAAAGTTGTGTAAGACACAGCACTCAAGTAGCACCTTAAGCTACTAAAACATAAGCAAAGCATTTCACTCTAAAACACTAGTCCATAAAGACACTTTTATTTATAAAAAATTACTTTGTGTTCACCGATATATGAAAATAGCTTTTTTAGCTATCCTTCATGTCGTGTGTCATTATGGCCACTAGATGGCGACATTCTTTCTTAATTAAGGACTTTCCACATTAGGAGCATTTTCAAGGATTTTTCCTGCTGAGATTCCTTTTAACTAATATCTACAGGCGTCCTGGGGCAGTTCTGCTGCTGGAGTGGAATCAAACGCTCAAATATTCATATTCAAGGCTGAACTGAGGGACATCTATCAGGCAACAACTGCATTTTATGGCTCCGGTGAAACCTTTCCAGTATTGTAATGTTCAGTCTGCTATTTAAAAGTACTAAACAAGAGGAAAACTTTAATTCAGTTCAGGTGAATCCGAATCATAGATTTATTCATTAAAAATAGATCATGCATAATTTCCAAGCATCATTTATCTGTATATCAGTGGTTTTAAATACTTTTCCAGACACACAATGGGTTGGTTCAGAATGCAGTGTGGTTCAGGTTTAGGCTTAAACCCTGGTCAAAAACCTACACATATATTTAAAGCTTTTGAAACACTTCATCTAAACACCTCTGAATCTGCACTACTTATACTACACCACATAAAAGCACTGCCAATTGAACTCTGAAGCCAAGTCAGTACCAAGATAGAGGGGTATAAAAGCCATCAGCATTGGATTAGGTAGAAACTGGCCCATAGTGTATTTCAGTCTTGGTGATTAACCCTGAGGAGTCTCGCTATAATGGACATTCTCACAGGAATGTAGGCATATTACAACCCAGCTCTAATGTAATTTCACTGCAAAGGTCACTGCATTGCCATTCTGCATGTCTTAGCATTGACAAGATTTTTCCATGCATGTTTTTGACAAGCCACTTCCTATACTGTCATCTTCCATCTTCTGTGAAGCCTCGTTTTTTTTAAGTCCTGCTTCCCCATACATTCCACTATTTTATGCTAGACCACAAAAAGCATTCCAGGGTTTTATCACTCCTGTTTAAGCATCTCTTTTTTTCTGATTTCCCAGCCTAATTTCACCCACAATTCTTTCTCTATAATCTATATTCTTCCTTCCCTTCTACTTCTCGCTCACCCTTCTTTCTTCACAATGTCCTCATCTCACCTCCCCTTTCAAAATAGCAGTTTGTGCAGGCCAGCTAACCCTCCAGTTCAATCTCACTCATCTCTGATTTCCTCTGTCTTTTGAACATTTCTCTAATGTCCTGCATTTCATAGGACAACATCTTTCTCTTCCTCTTTCCCACCTCCTCAATGGCCTGGATGCCTTACAGTTTTATGAATATTTGCCGTCCGTATGTAGACGCGTCGTCCATCATCACACACGCTCCATTAGGCTTGTAATTCAGCGCCCGGTCATCCAGACGGCTACGATCGATAGGCAATTTCTCACCTGCAACAACATGCACTGATATGATCTCACCTTGAGTTCATATATGGTCTCACCTTGGCGAAGGCATGTTGTAATGCTTGAACAGAAAACAGCACCAGACCGAGTCTCATCGATCCAGATTTAGATCCCTCCTCTCGATGAAGGTTCATCATGTTTAGTAGAAGATAAAGGCTAATCTTTATATAGGTGGGCAGTGTGGTAATGTGTTATTGTGATGTATTACATGGCAATGTATTTTTCGCCACGTAAGTCAGATTTAGTACGATAGTTTACTGGATGAATATTGTATTATTATAATTATTCATTTTATCAATAGCTTGTTTTTTGCTTTCTGTTCCTTTTTAAATACGAACATTGAATTTTAAAAAAGGTATCATTGTTCTAATAACTTTGTGGTGTGTAATTCCTTGTTGCCACTGACCAACTGCTACACTCACACAAACACGCACACACACACACACACACACACACACAAACACACGTGGATGCTGGTACAGAGTCATCCTAGTTTACATTATTTATCAAATCTTTAGCACTTATGCAACCGTTGCAGCAACTACAGACACCTTTATATGGGACAGATCGTCTGTCAGTCTTACATTCAAGCGAACAAAAGAAGGAAGAAAGTTCCAGTCTACACTTATTTATAATTGAAAACCTGTATTATCACAGTTATGCGGCCATGTTTGATGAGTAGGTTTTAGGACCAGGATATTAGACTTTATTTAAAGGAATGTTTTGTTTATCAAGCTCTGGAACAATCTTTGGGTTACTGAAAAGTACTGCAAGTGTAATATTCTTAGTAATATGATGATGATGATGATGATGATGATGATAATAATAAATTAATATCTTACTATTTCACCAGGTTTCCAAGGGCATTGTGCAATGACAGACTCCTATCAGTAACAGTGCAAAAACTGAAAGTTTCCCTTAAAGAAGGGGTCTTTACACAGAGTGGAACAGCACCTAGGCATCAGTGTAAAAATCCATAGTGGAAAGGTGAACGAGAGCACGCCAAAGTGTCTGCTTTTAGCAGCTGGAGTTCAGTGCGAAATGTCGCATCGTCATGCTCATTCCTGCTCCACACTCTGTAATAAACTCACTCAGTGATTCATGCTTGGTCACTGCTCGGCCTTAGACGTGCGCTCTGTTACCCAGTGGACAGTTCTCGCTTTGTATTACAGAAGCAAAGATGATACTGAAGATTTGGGGGCCTTATATCAGTTGACCAGGGTTGGTTACCTCTGGATTCTGTCAGCAAGACTGGACATCTCTTTCCACCTTAGAGCACTAGAACGGGCCTGATATGAGTGGATCATCTCTCTCCTTGCCAAGGTGAGACAGTGGTATCTTACTTCTTCTAAGGTAATGTGAAGTTCCGTGAGCTCTGCCTCCTAGATTTCTCTCTATCTGAATGATTATCTCACCTCCCAAGGTAATCTACACTTAGTGGAACGAAAGGGCTAGACCGGTCACTCCCACTGGCTACTCTACCCTGCCTCAGATTAGTAAGGCGAGAGGCTGGACAGTGAGCCAGTTGGGCTGCTGGTGTGAGAGGGCAAGGCTGGAGTGTAAGGTGGACCAACAATGATCCGCACACCAAACATCCAACATGGGCTCCCTGCCCTACGGATGGGTGACACTGATAAAATGTGATACAGTTTGCACTGGGAGAGTTACAGCAAGGCAGTGACAGATATACCACCACAGACAGAGGGACTATAAAGGCAATCTTTCCCTATCCTCTTAAAAATAAAGGTGCCACAAAAGGCCCAATGAGTCATGACTTAGAAGAACAACCATTTTAGTTCCTTAAATAACCATTTTTGTTAATAACAAACCTTTTAAAAGTATAGTGTAAATCTTCTGTTTGATTTCTTTAAATTGTTACACATTTACACTGTTTTAAACGGTTGTTCACAGTCACACAACTCATTTACAAACAGTTCTTTAAGAATCATCCATTAATAGGTCTGTTAGGGTCCCATTTATGTAACTGCTAAACTAGTCAGGGTCCATAGCCAAGATTCCAGCCACGAAAGAAATGTAAAGGTTTCATCTACACCATCACACAAATAATCCTTTCTGGTACGGTTGTTTTTAAGAATGCTGAGTCGTACATACAAAATTCAAGATTGTAACATTTGCTCTAATTCTGATAATAAACCTGTGCGCCCGGAGTGCAGGTACTCTATGGTAAATGAAAGCTGCTATAACTTTTTGATTTAACTTTTTGATATAGCCGTTTCTCTGTCATCCTGGGTGTGTGTCTGATCAGTGTACTCACAGTTTGATTATCAAAGAAAAATACCACAGGACCACAGGACTTAATAACTGAATATACAAAAATACAGAACTGGTATTTTGTAAATGCTGATAAAATCCAAGATCATAATATTTGATATCTCTGGTTCTGTGAACGTGCACAAAAATGAATTCAAATTGCTAAAACCAACTAAATATACTATCACGTGACTTCAAACACTGAGAAACAACGCTGTAGAAACAAGACAGGGAGACGCTGACACCGAACACTGCATTACTGATACTGCAGGAACAGGTTAGCAGGGCTGAGATTGAGATACACACACACACACACACACACACACAGATACAAATACATGAAGACACACGTGTATACCACGTGTGTAACCTGGGATTGCAGACATTCAAACCGTGAAAGGGCAAGGCGATATGCTGAAATGTTAAAACTTAAAGTACTCTCTCAAATTAAAGCACAACCCACTAGACCCAGCAAGAAAGTTAAAATTAGATACCGCATAAGCTAATGTTTCAAGAAACTCATCTACAGTGACTGTTTGACTGATCTGAGATCACACAGAGTTAAAAATGAGGCTAGGCCTGGCGTACACCAGGGTGGTGGGAAGAGAAAAGCAGGCAACAGAAGAAAGAGAATCAGATAAAAAGAGAAGGTACAGATGAGTCACAGAATGAATGTAAAGCAGAGGTAAAATGAGGAGAAACAATTGCAGAAGTCAGATCCAATTCATACTTAGCTTGCTTTGTCTGCGAAATGACTGCAGCTTCCACATGTTTAAGCATCATTAACACACTATACAATCTCATTTTCTTAGCTTTGTGGGGTAAATATACAGTGTTTTATGACTTTGCAACTCACCAACCATTTCTATGCACCATTTACATCAATTATGTTCTTATTCACCTGCTTTAGCATCATCTCAAGTAAAGCTCAACTTATTACAATGTTTTTCAGCCAGCTACCTATGAGGAACAAAACCCAGGAGAGCAGAATGGAAAAACAGATAGGCAGAGAGAGACATGGAGAAGAACTGTGTCCCATATGCCTCAGTGATTTTGACAGTGACACTCATGCTCCCTCCACACTGTCTTGTAATCATACTTTCTGCTTGTCCTGCCTGTGTCACCCCAGCCTGGTCCGGGATGGACGTCTCTGTTGTCCCCTCTGCCGTGGTCTCTCCTCACGACCCAGAATCCAGAGTGGGAACATGCTGTGGAATAGTCAAACTGAGCAGAGGTTACACACTGTTACACCAGAGGACAGTGTCCCAGCCACTAATGCAAGACACTCCAGGCAAGCCTCAAATGGCATTTGGCTCTCTCAGACTGGAGTCTGCTCTTCTGCCTCCACAGAAGCAAGCAGGGAAAGGTTTTTCCAAAGAGTAAGAAGCTCACAGGAAGCCACCACTGGCAGAGCAATCAGCTTACCCACAATGACAACTGCAAACAGGCCCCATTTCCAATTGCAGCAGTTCTTCTCTTGGACAGCAGGGGTCAGTGAGCTGGACGAATCCTTGCTCTTGAGCCGCTGTGCTCTGTGCCTCAGGCAGCCCTTTGACCGGGCCATTACATTAAACTGCAGTCACCCTCTGTGTCACCGCTGTCTAGAGCTTATGCTGGGCTTGGCCTCTCCAGGATGGGTTTCTTTCCTCTACTGCCCTCAGTGTCAGGGTCAGACAGCTGTGCTCCAACAGGCATCTAACAACACTGCGTCATCGTCGGCTGTAGCTGAGGTTGAGGGAGAGGTGGCAGAGCCAGAGAGGAGAGGAATGAGCTGCTGCGGCCTTAGAGTGTCATGTGGAGTGCTGTAGAAGACCCTGCTCTTAGATCAAGTACACTGTCAGTACTGACCCATCTGTGTTACTAACTGAAGAAAGAGAGCTGGCCTGCTAGCCACTGGAAGCCTGGAGGTGGAATATGTACGAGCCCAGGCTGGATGAGAGGGTAAAGAGCAGGGATGGGTTGGACTGCATCACTGTCCTCAGCTGGGAGTTCTCTAACAAATGAACTTCACCAGTTGGCTCCTGAACTCTCCTGATCTCCACGTATGAGCACAGATGTCTATGTGCTTTCGTGACAGAATGCTATCATGATGCACTATTATATACATTATATGGACAAAATTAGTGGGATGCCTGACCATTATACCAACAAGGACTTTAATGGCATAGCATTCAAATACATTGACTTTAATATGAAGTGTGTCCCAGTAGTTTTGTCCATATAGTGTATTGTGAGCATGAGCCTGTTCACAGGTAAACCTGTTATGGTTTTTAGGTTTCTATTAAAAGACATTAATATCAGGGATATAATAAAAAAAGTAAAACGTTCAGTAGAAAAGAGATGTCCTCCCCGTCGGGGAATCGAACCCCGGTCTTCCGCGTGACAGGCGGAGATACTGTCCACTATACTAACGAGGATCGGACAAACAAAGGGCCCAAATTTGACCTCTTAATAATAAGCAAGCATATATAAAAATAAATAGAATATTAGAACATATACAACACCTTCCCATAAACACGATATAATTGCACTAATTGACAAATAGCACCAACACCAAGAATACAATACACCCTGTGCCAGCTGTCTGTAAAACAGTCGGCTCTTTCAGTCTTAGTGGACTTAGACCTTTTACTATGGGCTTTCCTTCTTGCTGGGTTCGATCTCTACAACATAGAAAACCTTCTTATAAAGATGTGCTCGCTTCCAGCTGGGAAAGGTTTAGATACTGACCACTATTCCCACAACAGACCTAACGCTCGTAATACAGCAGCACACTGATTTCGGAAACGTGTAGGGAAAACTTTAACATCAAAATGTGGATAAACTAGCTCAGTCATGCATAGAGTACATAGAATGAAAACAGTGTGTTTGAAACAATGCAATTTATAGTCTTTTCCAGTGTTGTGCATGAACTTGTTCAATGAATGGCGTTCATTGAACACTCTCCTATTTGTCGTGAACGCCTAACTGAACGAGTCGGTTTACAAATGATGAACGTAACCGTGAGTGACGTTCACTCTCGCGAGACTCTTAGTAGCAGGCTAGCACAAGAGCATGGCTGGGGCTGCAAGTTCGGACGCCTCGGCAGAAATACACATGGAAAATAAGCTTATACAAGGAAGATATTTATGTTTAGTACAGCTGAATACTGGATGTCTGAGTTTTAGAGCTGTACATTTTCACTAGTTTGATGAGGTTTAAAAAAAGACAACGGCTGTTAGTTTATTCTTAGTTATGTTCTTTTCTGAGCACTTTAAAAGATATGTCTTTGTGTTAATGTTTTCTGAATAAAAATTCCATATACAGTATACCTGCACATAATTTTTCCACTTTCACCATAACATGATGCGTTACTTAAGTGGTAAGCTCTATTCTCAACTTCAAAATTGGTTTTTAATGTAACTTATGTCTGTGATTGTTCAGTCGTATGACAGATAGAAGGAGAAGACTGATGGAGGTTCAGATAGAAGGATGTTGTATTGAAAATGGAAAAAAAAATGAACGTGAACTAGTTCAGTTTTGAGCTGTGAACTTCGTTCAAAATTGTTAAAAGTGAACTGTGAATGTGAACTAGTTCATTTTTGTTTGAATGAACTGTATTTTCAACTAGTTCTTTTCCACTGTGAACTGGCACAACACTGGTCCTCTCTCGGGGGGGGGGGGGGGGTATGCGGCCATATAGCTACAAAACTGTACAGATGTGAAAATTTCTGCTTTCCAGAGTCAAACAACACACACCAGTTTAAGCTAGTTGGTATAGTTTGGTTAATTAATTCATTCGTATTCATTAAATACAGATTCAAAGTAAAGTACTAGTTATTCGAGACAGAATTTCATAGTGTATGAGCACAGATGTGTTTGTGCTTTCATCACGGAATGCAGTCGTGATGCACTATTATGCATTTTGAGTATGAGCCTGTTCTCAGATAAAGGTCTCTATTAAAAGACATTACTAGGAGGGATATAATAAAACAGTGAAACGTAGTAGAAAAGTAACGTCCTCCCCGTCGGGGAATCGAACCCCGGTCTTCCGCGTGACAGGCGGAGATACTGTCCACTATACTAACGAGGATTGGACAAACATATGGCCCGAATTCGATCTCTTAACAATGGGCAAACAAATATGAAAATAAATAAGCATGAAAAACCGATCAGTATATACAGAACACCTTGCCATGAACACGATATAATTTCACTAATTGACAAATAGCACCAAAACCAAGAATGCAGTACACTCTGTGCAAGCTGTCTGTAAAACAGTCGGCTCTTTCACTCTTACTGGACTTAGACCTTCTACGATGCGCTTTCTTTCTCGCTGGGTTCAATCTCTACAACATAAAGACCTTCTTATAAAGATGTGCTCGCTTCCAGCTGGGAAAGGTTTAGATACTAACCACTATTCCCACAACAAACAGACCTAACGCTCGTAATACAGCAGCACACTGATTTCGGAAACGTGTAGGAAAAACTTTAACATCAAAGTGTGGATAAACTAGCTCAGTCATGCATAGATTACCTCAAAAAAGAAAGTGTGTTTGAAACAATGCAACGTATAGTCCTTTCTGGGGGAGTGTGGGAGAGTATGCCGACATATAGCCACAAAACTACTTCTTCTTCTTCTTTCTCTTTCGGCTTTACCCTTCAGGGGTCGCCACAGCGAATCATCTGTCTCCATTTAGTCC
>JBBIGA010000153.1:11632993-11643158 GCA_037576975.1 Alestes dentex | reverse complement strand
AGGGGCAAATCGCGCTCGCTCTCTCTCTCTCTCTCTCTCTCTCTCTCTCTCTCTCTCTCTCACACACACACACACACACACACACACACAGCATCTTTCCTTGTGAGGACCAGCAACATACAGTACACCGCTCCTCCCCGCCCCACACTTCTAGACACACACTCACACACACACATCTGCTTCTTTCCTACCTCAGTTTAGGGCTGCAACAATTAGTCAGCACAGTTAATTAGTCAGTATTGTTGATCATAAAAAAGTCTAAATATGCATTTACTTTAAAAATGCATTCAGTAATGCTCTGTAATGTTCACATGATAACATGTGTTCATGCCAATAGATTGTGTTGGAGTGAAATAGCTTCTGTTGTTTTGTTGCACCGTAGAATAAATCACTTGTCAGTGGGAGACCGGAAGGCATAACAGCTCAATTACCTGATGAAACAACTTACAGTTGATAAATGAATCATCTACCTTACACCATGAAGTTACTTATCACCTTAAGAACCACACTTGCCCATTCCTTCCTGCAAATCTCCAAAACTAACCCACTAACCATGAGGTTATGAGCTCTGTTCCAGCTGTAGGGTCGTATAGATTGTGGTTATTAAGTCTGACCGGGGCTTAAAGATAAACAACTATGTAAAGTTTGAATTCAAATGAATTACAAACACAAATACCTCAAGGTGTTTTGGGTTCCTGTGTGTTGACGTGTGCTGGGGTGTTGGCAGGATTTATCTGGTGACCTCTGGTGCAGTAAACACAGCGTAGCAGAGCTGCTCCGGTGCATACTGAGCACACAGGGCAGCATGTGGAGGCTCCAGATGCTGTGGCTAATGGAGTTTGATTTAAAGGACAGCCCCCGGCTTGCAGCGAGGGCATTCAGAACAACCTTCCGCCGTCCTCGTGGAATATTTGTAAACAAAGACTTACAAGGCACTTATTTATTCATTTTAAAATGTTGGATGCATGGATTCACCAGAACATGGTGCATTGTAGGTGGATTACATTGGCTTGTTGTAAACTGTGGAGTGAAAACTTATTTTCTTCTTTCTAGTCTGTTGCGGTGTCAACGTGTGTTTTAGCATGTCTCTTATGTACTGTCAAACCTTAGTGAAGTCTATTGCTGCTCTGTGGCCAGTGTGGAAGGCTGGGTTAAAGGGGTTACATTGTGAGTGGACCTCTGATGCAGAGTGGAAAAGAAGAAAAAAGGGAAATTGCTTGGCGAGTTATTGCATGCCAGTGGTTATTGTAGTCCATTTGTCTTTATTCAGCACAGGGCCATAGATCCACCAGTGGCTGCAGTAGGGCAGCAATGGGGTTGCCATCTTGTCTGTTCCACTTAGGTTTCTCAGATGAGTCATTAGTCATGAGGGTGATGCGTGATGGCAATGTAAGAACAAAGATACTGAATCATAAACCCATTATGATTGATTGTTCTTAAAGGGTTTTTTCTTAGCAATTGTCTTGACCAGTTCCCAGCCTGGTCTAGGAGTAGCCCTACCAACCACATTTTAGTGTTTTCCCTTCTTTAGCCCTCTTGATCCAACTATTCACCTAGCTAACAAGCCCTGAAGTGGGTGTTTCAGAGTAGATAAATCACTAAAATCAGCAGGTTATTCCAGGACCAGGGCTGTGAGCTGATATAACCTGGCAGTAAATCTTCACTTTGAAGGAAAGCTCTTTCATGTAGAAGTCGGATGTTTCTCTGTCGTAAAACCAGCTGATTAGGGCCAGACCCTACTGATATAATATAATCAATATGTCAGAGTGTCAATTTCATGATACACTGGTATGGATGGTATGTTGCAATGTAACATACAGTGCTGTGCAAGTCTTAGGCACCTAGGAAAACTTAAAACCTGTTTACTACTGGACAGTAGTGTTAAGTTAGTGTTAAAACATTAATATTACAATAAATACAATTAACATTATTAAAGTAAAGAGTGGTTTTATGTGTGGCAAAGTGTTCTCCTAACCATTTCCAGACCTCTTTCCTCATGGAAATCCAATTTTCATTTTAGCTACAATCAAAAACCTGGTTTGGCTCATTTTACTTCATTAGATTAAATTAGGTGTGCTGCTTATGGAATTTATAAGTCCACACAATGACTGGAGACAATGAGCAGAAATCTAAAACCAAACCTGTGTTCTTCTAACAAGCTCACAAAATATCAACTCCTTTTTAGAAAAAAAGGAAATCTTGATACTTTTTGCTGCTTTCTTGTTTGTTTGAGTTTATTCTAATGTTCACTTGTGTTTTTGCTGGCAGAAAGAAACCCACTGCTGATATAAACAGATTCAAACAATTTTCATAGGTGCCTAAGAATTTTGCACAGTACTGTATCTACATAACTAGAGCTGGAATTCTGGATTTGGTACCTCTCTTTGATCTTGTTCATATATTAAATGCCGTAATGAGCCAATCTTTTGAAAACGATAGTTTCTATGCCACTAGTTTCATCCTTTAATAGATGTTAATCTTGCAGAGCAAAACCAGTGGTGGTTGTGACCAGTACTGGTGTCAGGACTGCGATTTTTGATTGGCCTGTAAAATTAACTATGAGGGGCCTATCATGTGTCACTCTCAGAACAGGAAAATGCTGAGATACACCAAACTAAGAACCCATGAAAAAACAATACTTAAAAAAATCAGTACTCATTTTATATAAAGAAACAATAATGTCCAAAATTACATTAATATGCCCCTAATTTTTCTCTGGCATTTAAGTCAAGGTCAAGTCAAGTCAAGTAGGTTTTTTATTGTCATTTCTACTATATACACAGTACATAGTAAAAACGAAACATAAGAGCAACAATACATCTGAAGGAGACAAGACAAGACAACGTTCAGTACTACTGACAATGGCTACATTGAGGATAAATACAGTATTCACGCAGCAGAGATGTGCAAAGATGTAAAACAGAGTTTACATGTGCAAAAAAATGCAGGACATCAATACATATGTGCAATTTTAGAACAGCAATAAATATAATTGTGCAGTTTGTAGCAGCATAAAAACCATGACAGAGAATGTTGTTTGTTATACAGAATGTGTAGTATAAAGAAAAGAGTATTTTAACTGGTTATTAAAGTCTGAGTTGTCCAAGGGGGTAGGGTGAGGGAGGGGAGGGGGGTGATTGGTGCTGTGTTTTTATGCTTTCAGTTCCGGTTGAGGAGTCTGAGGGAAGAAATTGCTTCCCGTTCTGGTAGTGGAGGTCCGTATGCTACGGAACCTTTTATCAGATGGGAGGAGGGAAAAGAGAGTGTGTGAGGGGTGAGTGGGGTCGTCTACAATGCCGGTGGCTTTGCGGATGCAGTGTGTGAGGTAAATGTCTGTGACAGAGGGGAGAGAAACTCCAATGGTCTTCTCAGCTGTAGCGTCTTGCAGTCCGAGACGTTGCAGTTCCCGTACCAGGCTATGATGCAGCTACAGAGAATGCTCCCTACGGTCCCTCTGTAGAACATGGTGAGGATTGGGGGTGGGAGGTGTTCTCTCCTCAGTCTCCACAGGACGTAGAGATGCTGCTGGGCCTTCTCGGTGATGGAGCTGGTGTTGAGGGTCCACGTGAGGTTCTCCGTGATGTGAACACCAAGGTTGGTGCTCTGGATGATCTCCACCGAGGAGCCACTGATACTCAGCGAGGAGTGATCACGTTGTACCCTCCTGAAGTCAGCACAAATTTATGAGTTTTAATGAGCCATTTAGGTTGTATAAAAGTAAAGTTGCCACTTATAGTCATGTGAACACAGCACACAGTGTGAACAATGCAAAATTCTTTCTCTGCATTTAACCCATTCACTAAGTAAAGCAGGGGGCTGCCACCAATGAGAGGCACCCAGGGAGCAGTGTGTGGAGACAGTACCTTGCTCAAGAGTACCTCAGTGATGATGCTAGCCGTTCAGGGAACCCACAACCTTCTGATCTCAGGCAAACTCCCTAACCACCAGGTCACCAGCTGTTTGTAATTTATTTGCCTTGAATAAGCCATGTTCATGCTTCTAATTAGAGCCAAAGATCGGGTTCGGGCTTAATTTCTATCATTTTGCTCGGGCTCGGGCCGGGCTTGGGCTTGCACGGTAAATGAGCGGTCAGGTGATGCATTTGGATCAGCGCAAGAAAGATGCGAAAATGGATGCTGAGGAGGTGAAACGGAGGTTAGACTCTGGCGATTACGTTTTGGTTGCATCCCGACCACTAGCAGCAGCAGTGAAAAGGTGTTCAGTGCTGGACGCACCATCAGTGAGCGCAGGACCGCGCTGAAGCCATCTACAGTGGATTCAATCATTTTCCTCCACAAAGACATGTAGCCTAATCTTGGTGAGTGAAGGTTTTAACTAAATTATAACTAAATATTAATTGAGTCTTAAATGCATAATGTTGACAGAGCATGTAGGCTAATTATTCTTTTATTCAATTTCAGTTGCTGTTTACTGTCTCGTTGAGGCTGGATTTTTTATTACAAATTAGATAAAACGTGAATGCCATGCAATGGCAAATACCTTTTGGTTTTATATTTGATTAAAAGTAGTACTTTTAAAATAAAAGTGCACAATATACACTACTTTTGAATTAATTATTGAATTTTGCGTATAACATTGCGATTAATCGCAAAAGATCATGCAGTTAACTGCAGTACAAAATTTGAATTGGTGCCCAGCATTGATTTATAATTTTGGTTTGTTTGTTAATAAACATTTTACACTAAAAGTATGTGGATGTCTAGGCACACTGGGCCCAGTCATGCCAGTGTGACTGGTGACTGCATCACTGAGCTGTTGTTTAGTTTTGACCTTTACCCACCCAATCAGGCTTAAAGATAGATCCCTACTGATTGTTCTAGGACATTTTCATTAAGCCCTTACTCAAAGCAAACTAGAGAACCGAACTGCCATTAAAAACATTTTACTCAGGACCAGTCAGATTCCATGTAGTACTAAATTTGGACAGAATTTTCAACGGTCCTGGTGACTGGAATTATTATGTCTGTTTATTGTCCTATGCAGGACCCCTGTCAGACTGATGGGAACTTGAATGCAACTCTCGACTTGAGTCAACAGCTTATAAAAACAATTAACGCGCATAAACAGTTGGCAGGCCACAAAGCTCATTACAGCTTTGCATGGCAGCAAATCCTCAGCAGAAATGCTCGTTACCAGTATCACAGATATATTTGGAATAACAATGTTCATTTGCAATCATGGAAACAAAAGGCCAGGCTTGGAGCATTTGTCAGGCTTTCCTAATTACGTCCTTAATGATGATGATTATATTGCTGTCCTGGCAAATTATGATATTTCTCACAGGCCGTCTGCTGTTTGGAGGCACTCAGGTGACTCTGCACTGGGTCTGTCAGCACCTTCTGGGTGTTGACTGGCAGCCCAGAGCTGCACTGTTGTCTGCTTAATTGCTTTGGACTGTTCTAGACAGAAGAGAGAAAGAAAGAGGGAGGGAGAGAAAGAGAGAGAGAGAGAGAGATAGAGACAGAGACAGAGACAGAGAAAGACAGAGAGAGAAAGAGAGACAGGGAGAGAGACGGAGAGAGAGAGGGAGAGAGAGAGATGTAGGCTCATCTACCTGGCTCAAGCATCAGGCAAAGCATTTCATTTTTAAACATCCTGTGCTACCTTCAGCTAGCTGTCAGAAGCGTCTCTCCTCTGCTCTTTGAAAGGTTTCGATAGGGAGCCGACTCTAGCAGAATCCGTCCAAGTTTTAGTGGGCTTCTGCTGCATAATGCCTCTTGCGAATTCCTACGGCATGCAGTTCTTGGAACCAAGGCCCATAAGCATCAGTGTTCTGGTACTCTCTGTCTACCATATGGCTGTAATGGCTACCGTATGGCAGTAATTAGGAAAAGGACACTTTGACACTCTAATAGGTCCAATTGAAGTGATCTGGTGATAACGAGCATGTTGTATCTAATTGATATTATTTTCAGAGGTGGGAAGAGCAGCCCATACTCTAGTAAAAGAATCGTTACTTCACTGAAATAATGAGTGAAAGAACCTTGTGCAGTGAAACAGCTTAGTACATCTATCTTCTATGAGCATCGTAACTGCAGTTTGTTAGACTTTTCCCTTGACTGCTTACAGAGCAGATTTCTTGTAACAAGCCAGATGCAAAAAACTTCCTAGAGAATAAAGTTCTTCAAGCTAAAAACTTTACATAGTCTAATACTCACAAATTGAACCGCAAATTGAACCAGTGTGAAATTTGTCCTCTGCGTTTAACCCCTTCACCTCAGTGAAACAGTGGGCAGCTAACAAAGGCACCCAGGGAGTAGAGTGTGGGGACAGTACCTTATTCAAGGGTGCCTAAGAGGTGTTATTGGTGGTCCTGGGATACAACCCCCCAAACTCCCCAGCACAAGGGCAGCTCCCTAACCAACAGACCACCAGCTTCAGAGGAGTTTCAGTCAAAAAACACTTAACCTGTTTAAGGGGGTGGAGGGGTTCTCTGCAACAGCAATATAAGACCATACCATGCCAAACATTTATATTAATGTTTAATAAATGACCAAATCCAAAGATAGAGTAAATCATCCATTTGTTAAAATGGCTCCTACACTACTGTTTTTGGTGCCTTCTTCATCTAAGCTAAATTGTTAAACCTCTGAACTAGTAAAATTGCTGTTGTAATGAGATTAAACACAAAAGGGACTACTGAATAAAAATGTAATCTCATCCATCAATGTTTTACTACAACTGAGTAAATGAAACTAGTTACTAGCTCACCTGCATTTCTCACTTGTAGCTCATTGAGATAAAATGGAGAAACAGTGGCCCTGTTGCAGCACTTCACACAGCATTTGGAGATGCGTTGCACCCATGTTACATAAGTGGCCACACACAGCAGAAGGGTAGGAGGGAGCAGTGAATCAAGGATTCTTCACTTGGGTCTAATCAGCTGGATGTAGTGCTGTTGTTTCTGCGCTTGTTAGCTGTGTAGCCTATATGTTGCTAGCTAACAAGCTAGCCGAGTAACAAAGCTGCTTCCACAGTCATGTATCACAGATTAAGTAGTTTGGAATCAAAAGCTCAGAAAATTGAATGTTATGATTTTGAATCATTTAGAATATTTTAGTAGTTTACAGTTATGACCCATCAACAGTTTTATCCCCTTATATATTCAGGCTTGAAAACAAAAAAGTCAGTTCGCAATAATTTGTCGATAGCTTCTGTTTCTGATGTCAAAACTTGCGTTCACTCACCCCCTTGTGCCTCCGTATGTCAGGTGTCATTTTATTATGATTTTATTCTGATAAAAGACACATTAAAAAGATTTCCACAACCAGTAGAAATATACTGAAAATGAGCTGTAAAGGCCAAAATATCTGCCAGTGGGGTAAGCAGAATTTTCTTAAGGAAATTACTTGAAATAAAGACAAAAAGTGAGACTGATAAAGACCATTGTTCTTAAAACAAACAAAAAGTATCTTAATGAAACTGACGAAGTAATTTTTAACTACTTCTACTGGTTTGCTGAAAAAATTCTTAAATTATGATAGTAAAGACAAATGTATCAGAAAACCATCAAGTCCTTTGAAGCACACATAGAGCCCTATATATTCTGAACACTGTGGTTATTCTGTTCTTCTGTTATGATGAAGATGCAAATTAAGTGCACTTGTTTTGCAGTTTCAGCTCAGGTTCCAACATTGATCCCACATAACAGAGTTGATTTCATGTCACAGCACACCAGCAGTAATCCATCTTACGAACATTAGCACACGAACTGTCATTCTGCAATCGAGAAAAACCGAGGCTGTGGGGGAGCCTCTGCCTTGCCTAAACCATTTATAACCGTTTTACTAAAGCATCTCTGCCAGGGTGGAATATGGAGCAATCAGTGTAGACTGATGTAAAGAGACAGTGGTCTGGTCATATCATGATCTGTAGGTCATCTAAAAGTGGACTGCAGTGTTTTGTGACCCAGAGGTCGTCTGTGTGTGGAGGGCAGTGTCTTATGACCCACAGGTCAGCTGTGGAGTGAGCAGTCATTCAGAGCTTTCATTTCTTCAGTCGTGTTGTTTCTCTATATCTGACATGTCGAACAAATAAAGAATACAGTGAATGTTGTGTGTGTGTCTCTGTTTCCTTTGAAAAAGAAAATGCATTGTACTAAAACTGAACTAAAAATAATAAGTACATTTTTTATATTTTACAGGTTTTCAAAGAAGATAGAACAGATAAAATGCACAAGCAAAACAGTACAGCAAACTTTAAAAAGGACAATGAAAATGTATGAGTAATTTTTTAACATTTAACATGTACAAAACAAACTAAGAAGGCAAATAAGGAAAAATCAAGCAATTGAGAAAAATGAATTAATCTAACAAGGTGGGCTGCTGTCCAAGCAGCTACTTGAATGAGAAAATGTTAATTGTCTCGGAGGAAACTGCTTATGTTATAAAACTCTGCTGAAAAATTGCAGATAGATAAGTAACTAACAGTTAAGTGAAGTACTAGTGACACAACTGGTGGTTAGGAATATGTTACTGCATTTGATAGAGATCAGTAGTAGATACTGACTGTAATGTAGTTCTCTTTCACATGGCAAGACTATTGCCTAATAAGAAAACTGCACATGATATTGCACATGGTAAGACTATTGCCCATAATAATAAGATCATAATGCATATAATGATAATTATTTAAAGCCTATAAGGAATTGCACAACAAAGTAGCATCAGGTTATTGCACAGATTATTGTGTGAATGTGTGACAGAGGGAGGAGTTATAGAGTCTGAGGGCTGTGGGGAGGAGGATTTTTCTATAACTGTATTTTTGAGTCTGTGGCTAAAAGTACTTCTCAGTTCAACCAATACTATTCTGTTACCATACTATATTGAGAAGCACTCTCCCCAAACAAAATAACAGCATGTATAAGGAGCACTGGTTGCTAAGTAACATTGGATATTAGATAACATTAGATACGTTTAATAAAATAATATTCAAGCTACTGTTATATTGGTCATATTCTGAAGAGCAATGTGATAGCAGGCCTTAGTCAAACTCTGAACCTGTTGTTGCCCCTAAGCAACCTTTTTGGTGTGTAGCTGGGGCAACGTAACAGCTGAAAAAATTAGAGATGAGAAGAAAGGCAGAAGTACTTTAAAGACTGACTGGAACAAAAACACATTCGGGTAAATCTGGATAATGCTGATGTGGTGATAATTTCATGGCTCTATCCATAACACAAAAAGCTACTACCTTCTTTGGCGGAAGCACATTTGAAACAATGTTAGTGGCATATTTGCTGTAATTTTTGGTTTGTTTTGCAGGACAGACATATGAAAGCAGTAGAACACTGAAGGTCTTGTGTAACTGGTCTGAATATGTCCTGATTACTGCTTATGTGATATTGGTAATAGCCATAGTATAATCAAAAAGAATATTTGGCTCGTGGGAATATTTAATGTGCGAATTTACAATGATAACAATAGCATCATTCTGCCCACCCGCTACCATTGAGCTGATTTGATTCAAATGGGTGCAGTTTTCTTATGAATGAAATGTATTGCTCCAACACAATTATTCCCAAACCTAGCAACTTAAAGGTAAAACTGTGCTAATATACTTTAAATGTGTTGTACACATTTGAAACAAGTAAATTGTAAATTTAGTATATTTTTTCAGTGTGTGTGTGTATATATATATACTGGCGATAGAATCAGATTGTTATGTGAAGTGTGGAGTGCTGTGCCTTCCAGCTAAGTTTTATTTGAAAGAAAAGATAGAATGCGAAACAGAGGAAACAGTGGTATGATACTCATACAGTGAGTGTCTCTCTCTTTCTTTCTACGATCTTCAATCTTACTCTTAGTCTCTCTACTTCTTTGCATTTCTACCTTTGTAGATTCTGTTTCTATGGGGTGGTCAGTGGTTTTGCTTGTGGTGTCCACAAGGTGGACAAGGGGTGTGTGTGTATGTGTGTGTGTGCGTGTGTGTGTGTGTGTGTGTGTGTGTGTGTGTGTGTGTGTGTGTGTGTGTGAGGGGTATGTGTTGTCCAGCTCACAGCTCCTAGGCATAAATCCAAAGAGGGGGTGGACATAGGGCCACAGTTGCATATTCATGAGAGAGAGAGAGAAAGAGAGAGAGAGAGGGAGAGAGGGAGAGAGAGAGAGAGAGAGAGAGAGAGAGAGAGAGAGAGAGAGAGAGAGAGAGA
>JBBIGA010000153.1:11614535-11628665 GCA_037576975.1 Alestes dentex | reverse complement strand
ATCTTATCTTAATATTGTTGTGTAATGTTGTGATAAGATATATATAAAGATTTATCTTGTCTTAATAATGTTGTGTCAGTAACAGTTCAAAAACATGAAGTGCCGCATGTGAGTCAGAAGACTAGCATGTGCCACTGTATATGTATACATGTATGAACACTGTGGATATAAATAGCCTATACAGGTACACATTGGAGTGTCCTCAGTTTCAACATGCTTGGAAACTGTGATGGTGAGAGGGAGGGCCATCATACTCACAGAGAGTGAGTGGGTCCATTTATCCTCTCCTAGATGCATGTATGACAATGGATCAAACTCCTGATGACAGGGCAAGTGCTTCCAATAGACTTGCTTATGTTCACACACTGTATTACATATTGTTTTTATTAACAATAGACAACATTAGACTCACTCTCAGTAACCGCTTATTCCTCACCAGGGTCAAGGGAGCCTATCTAAGGGTCAATGGGTACGAGGCAGGGATTCACCCTGAGTGGGGTACCAGCCCTCCACAGGGCACATACACTGTTCACTCACACCTACGGTCAATTTAGAATCCCCAATTCACCTAACGCACATGTCTTTGGAAAGTGGAGGAAACCGGAGACCCTGGAGGAAACCTACGGCACCACAAGGAGAACATGCAAACTCGCATAAACAAAGTCAGGACCCAGATTCAAACCAGCAACCCTGGAGGTGTGAGGCAACAGCGCTACCCACTGTGCCACTATGGGGCCAACAACAGTACATTTCATAGCAAAACACAGTAGCAACCATCTTGTGGCCTGAAATTTGCTTATGTCCATTTTCACAGATTATAGTATATTGCATAGCTGTATTAGTTCCATAGCACCAATATAAAGGAGCCTATCTATTATTACCATCCTTTAAACAGTAGTTTTACTTACCACAGAACAATTACTACTGTTCTTTTTAAACTCTGTATTGTCTGATCTTTATTGCTCCTGTTGCATTGAGCATGTTTATGACAAAATAATTTTCCTTGGGATAAATAAAGTTCTTTCTTATCTTATCTTAAAACTACAGAAGCTCAGTTTATCCACCAAAGATTGTGTTGGCTAATCGACTGCTAGGTAAAACCTTTCTTTATTTATTCACCAGACTGTTCCTCGTGTTTTTGGGTTAATACTCTTAAGGTCTGGACGCGTCAACATCTTTGAAAGTGACCTTCTTGTCACTTGTCGTAATGCATCTGAAAGTAAAGGCATTTCTAAATGCAGAGTACAGTGAAACACAGCAGTGGAGTGCAGGGTGTGAGAGACTGCATGGGGGAGTTTAGCGTGTTGAGCTGAGCTCAGTATAAAACAGCTTTGTGCAGTAATTCTCTCACTGCGCTGCTATCTGTCTCCCCGTACGACCTCATTGATATGCAGAGAGGGCGAAAGTCTTCCCCCTCCTACCTCTTCTTCTCCTTAAAGATTAACATATGCAATTACATAATTAACAGGGTTAAAAATAGAAGTGTTTACCGGGCGACTGGTGGTAGCCCCATTCTGCAGTGTGTTTGAACTCAGCCCTTGGGGTTAACTGCTGAAGCAGAGGCAATGCGAGTGAAAGAGACAAACAGTGCGTCAGAGAGGGGTTGGTGATGTGTGTGTGTGTGTGGGTGGGTGGGTAGGTGGGTGGTTGTGTGTTGCTGTGTTTTGGGGGACAAGTACTATGATGTACTATGTGTATATGGTGTAAAATGGACAGGACATGGAAATGTAATGGAAATGTGTTTAAAGGGGACATATTATGCAAAACTCACTTTAATTGTAATAGGTCTATGGGCTGTACAAAACATTTTCATAAAGTTCTTTGCACAAAATCACTCTCACATGAAGAGAGCTCACCAGCTTTATTCTTGACAGTTTCAGTCCCTTTCAAAATGAGCCGTTTAAGGGCTCTGTCACTTTTATGCAAATAAGCTGTTGCTGGCCATGCCGCACCCATCCCATGCTTACGCTGCGCGTTTGACACATGTGAAACAGAGGCGCTATCCAGCCCTATATGTTCGACCCCGAGTCGGACCCAGAGCAAGAAGAACACAACACTTCATGAGTGTTTTGGCTTTGCCTATAGCCATAGTGCTCGGCGTCTTATGCGTGCTCGTAAAACCAGCAGACAAAAATGGCGGATCTTTAACTAATCTAGTGGGTGGGGGCTCAACAGATGAGGGGTGGTTCTATGGACATTTCCTTATTCTGACGTCACAATAGGGGAGCCGTCCAAACGGCTCATAGAAGCATATGATTCCTGACACCAAAATCTTTCAGTCGACTCACAGAAAACGGATGGATGGTTTTTTTTTTTATCATGCTTAGAGTGTTTGTAGGAGCAGTAGAGACCTAAATGGAAATACAAAAGGATGCAAAAAGTGAGTTTTGCGTAATATGTTCCCTTTAAGTGGGGTTTAAACATGCTTCCAAAGATGTGGTAATAAATACATAAATATGTGAAGCATGTACAAAATCCATTGTTTAGAACAAGGTGTGCTGGTGAGTATGTTGTGGGTGCTTTGCTTAGAAATCATTTTTGCCACATCTTTTCAAGATTCAAGGTTGTGTACACATGAGATGAGACAAAATTTCTCCATGGACCACGGTGCAACATGTAGCAACATACAACATTCAGTGGCCAACAGAGTGCAAGTTACAACAGACAGTAGATGATAGACAAGCAATAAGTATTCTTAACATTAGGATAATTAGGTTTAAAGATGTCTGAAGTATCCAGACAGCCCTTCTAATGAGGAACTGAATCTATTTTAAAGTGCATCCAGTATGGACACAGGTGCTCAAAAAAGGCTCAGACACAGCTTGTGTAATCTCTAAAGAAACACACTGCCATGAAAAATGTTTCTAATAGAATGGGAAGCTCTGAAGCTTAATGTCACCATGGGAAAAGCCAAGTGTTGGTATGAGGGGTATAATATCTTCCATCACTGGGCTGTGGAGCAGTGGAACTGCATTTTCTGGAGTGATACAGCTCCATCAGATACCTCTGGCATGAGATGGAGTGGTATTTGTGATTCAGAACTGGTCATGCACCATCATTACCTGAGCTTA
Organism: Alestes dentex; assembly: GCA_037576975.1. Lineage (NCBI taxonomy): Eukaryota > Metazoa > Chordata > Actinopteri > Characiformes > Alestidae > Alestes > Alestes dentex. The sequence goes on along the minus strand of JBBIGA010000153.1, from coordinate 11,625,594 downwards.
TGACAGCAATGTTCCAGTTTCTAAAGCCTTGCCAGAAATGTAGAGGCTGTTATTGCAGCAGAAGGCAGACAATCTCTCTGTTAATTCCCTTGATTTTGTACAAATCCTTGGACAAGCAGGTGTCTGTGAACTTGAACTGTAGTTTCCAACTGTAGCACACATGTAACAAATATAGTAATACCAAATTGCCTGGTGTGCGATGGTGTGTACATTGTATGTGTTTATCCATATCGTACGTACTATGAACAGCAGTGGAGAAAAGCGAGTTGATAAGGCAGAACTCACATACTCAGAAAAGGCTCTTGGATTTTCTCTCTAAGAGGATTTAGTCATAAAAGTCACCAGGGCACTCACACTTGTGAATCATGAGAGGTTCCTGTGGTTTTCCTGCAGCTAAATTAAAGATGCGTTGGCACGTATGTGCTCTTTGGCTGCACTGCTCCTTGCTGGTTTCGGTTAAATGCAGATTTCTTGATGGTTGCAGGATGTACAACATGCTTTGTAATTGCTGTGTTATTTAAAGGTGTGTCTTTTGCAATGTAATGCTCCACACATGTACAGGGTGGTTCTGACTCCTCTGGAGACCCTGGGACACTGCCAGTCTTTGTTTTTTGAAGATAGTGTAGTGAAAAAATAAACAAATGTAATTTCCTCCTTGCCTGTAATGGTAGTCAGTCAGCCAAGCTTTTTTAGTTTTGTGGTTTGTGACACATCATTATCTAAAAATGGACAAAACTACAGAGGAAATTCAGGCCGCCAGGTAGCGGCTTTTGTCCACTTTTATAGATGACAAGTTAGGGTTAAGGGGGCATTTGGCTGACGCTCTTAAACAGTGCAACTTACGATCATTAGTTACAGGGACAGTCCCCCTGGAGCAACAGAGGGCTAAGTGTCTTGCTCAAGGACACATTGTTAGAAAGTTGGGTTTTGTACCTGCGACTTTTTGGTCATCAGGTTCACAGGCAAGTGTTTTACCCACTATGCTACTACCTCCCTAAGTTCTTACCTTACTTATATGCCTCATGAGCCTCATACCTCCTGTGGAAAAATAAATAAGCAAAAACAGGAAAACTGTCAACTCTGTAAGAGGTCCTTAGGTGAACTCTGAGGCATATGCTGGGGTGGCTGCAGCTAAGCTACGCTAACAGAGTGGTGGCGTGTTCATTAGCAGAGGTGATGGAGCAGTCAGGCCGCTGCACACTCAGCAGTATTGATACAGCCCTTAGGCTACTCCACTGCATATGTGTGTGTGTGTGTGTGTGTGTGTGTGTGTAGACTATGCTGATAACACTGCAGCTGAATCACCCTGTACGTATTCACTCTGGGGGTTCACAGAGTTAGGAGCTCAATGAAAAAAACTTGTTTTTTCTGATTAGGGCATTTTAGCCCCAAGTTATTCAATGTTTCTGCTTGCGCAGGTGTTTTTTCTGGCCTATAAGGCACAACAGAGCAGTTTGATTTGCAAAAACAGTATATTGTTCACACTAATACAAAATGGACTGCAAAGTTTTGTGTGTATGGTTTTATGTATGGTTTACATGGGAAAAATGAAATGAAAGCATGATTCAGTCTTGCCCAATAGTGCTCTCACACTCGCTGGTTATTGATACCATTTCTCTCTGTCAAGAGGAGATCCGCAGGCCAGTGCATGTGGGATTACATAAGTCTCATAGAGCTTCAAATAAAAACTTGTTTCTTTTTAAAGCCATTGTGCAAGATACTAACGCCTTTTCCCAAAACCAAAGCTGGAAGCCCTTTGACTGTTCTTTCATGCTACCACCCATTAAAGGGCCAAAATCATCATTTCATCCTTTCATTATCTGAACCACTTTTCCTAGTCAAGGTAGCAATTGTTGCAGTGCTGCATGAAGCTTATCCATATCATGAAAGATGAATCTTCCTTACTGGTTTAGTGAAAGTGTTTGATGTAGTATGTAAACACTGTTAAATACACAAAATGTACAGTCTATACAGTCCTAAGCTGCAAAACAGCACATTTTGAATTCGGAAGAAAGACATGTGCGTTTGCATATATTCGTCTATTCAGAGTACATTCCTTCACGAGTCCACGCTGACGTTATGCAAGAGTGTTTTAGCCTGTTCTGCTTTTGAATTTACACAGTTTTCTGCTAAGAGTAGTTAAGAAGCCAGGACATGTGTGGTGTCCAGTGTTTTCTTCTTTAGGATAGAAGTTGACCTACAAGGTTAACATTGGTAACCAGCACTAGAGTCTTTCCACCAAACCTCTCTCAGCCTACTCACACTACATCCAGGTCATCGCTGTGGTGCCACAGACCTGCTGACTGCTGGACATTTATGAAGCAGTCAAAGAATCCTTCATATTTTGTCACAAAAATGGTTTCTGGAACCGCACTCCTACTGCTGAGGTATTTTACTGAAACAGACCCGGTTGTATAAAGTGGCTGCCTAGAAAGTTTTGTGTTTTTTTAATAGTAAGTCATACTGTTTCCTAAACCACATCCGCTAGTCTGCACCGTGGTAAAGAAGAGATGGATGTACCTGTGATTAGAGAAAAGTTGGAGGGATGGATATATCTATGGAAAAGATTCTTGTATTTGTTAGCTCCTTAGCTCCAGCGCCAAACTACAAAAACTCCAAATCTCCAGACATGTGAAAAACAGCAAATTGTAAAAAATAAGAAAATAAAAAGAACAAACAAACAATGAATAGAACCATTATAAAGATTGTAACTGTAGAGGTACAAAGAATTAAGCTGTAGATGTACTGTGGAAACACTTGATTTGCAATGTAATTAGGATGAGGGCTATGCCGCCAAACATTTCATTACCCTAATAGTAAAGAAGACAAAGAACGAAGAAAGAAAGGGAAATGTGTCAGAACTGATACAGCACTGAGCTTTCCTCAGACAGTAGGCCATCTGTGTACCGTGTGCTGTGTTGGCAGTGGAAATAGATAAAAGCAGACCTCATTTGTTCTGTTTTTTAATATGACTTGAGTGTGTGTGTGTGTGTGTGTGTGTGTGTGTGTGTGTATGTGCAAGACACAGACACAACTCCGTTAGAACACAAAGCTTTTACACAATGAGCCATTTACAGCCCACCGTGACTCTAATTAGGACAGAGTACAATTCATGGCAATACTGATTAATGAAGGCCCCAAAGCCTACCACTATCCTGGAGTAGTCTTACTTTCACTTAGAAAACTTGGTGAATGTTCATACTATACACTAATGGGTGTAATCTGTAATCTGTGTGTATTCACCTGTCTGTATTTAGTTTTTGTTTTGTAGAGCCGACCCTCATTATGTACAACTGTCTGTTTGGACTTTTAAAGAACACTGAATATAGAGAACATGGACAGTGGTGGTGTAGGGTGAATGTACTGCTGACTTACACATTTAAGAAGTATTTTAAGTCAATCAAATTTCAAATGTCGGTTGATACAGCGAATACACATACTTAGTATGTTTATCGTTTTTGCATTCGACCACTTAAAGCAGGGCTTCCCGATCCCACTCAGTGCTCTGCAAATCCCTACACACCTGAGCCACAAGATGCTTCTTAGTTAGTTAGTGAGATCAATTAGCTGTGCTACAACAGCCAGTGCACAAAAATGTGTGTAGTGCGGGGTTGCCAGGACTAGGTTTTTGGGAACCCCTCATTTAAACACTGGCTTCAATACTTCATAGCATGCCCATGGGCAAAGTAGTGATCTTATAACAGTTTTTATTATAAGCAATCAGCCTTTTGTAAAACCTCATATAGGATTTTCATCTCTATATACATTTATTGTACGTACCACAAACACCCACAGCCACTCCAACTTTCTACTCAATGAGAGATTCTCAAGTAGAGATGGTAGAGAGTATCAGTGATTTAATGATGTTTCAGAGATTGACTTTTTTATTTTTTGATACTGTTTAAAATTGTTAGACCCTTATATAATAACAGAGTATTATATATAATCGCATTTTAACGAGTGTGTGTGTGTGTGTGTGTGTGTGTGTGTGTGCTCCCGTTTGCTGCTGAGTTGGCCTGGACAACACCCAGACCAACTGGCTGGTCACTTCAAGGTGGAATACCTCACAGGAGTATTGGCAGTGGTGCTAGTGTTAGTGTTAGCCTTGCCGGAGGCAACCCCGCGCTGTGAGTTCCCATTTACAACAGCTGACGGCGTCTAAAACACCCGAGCTGGGTGCCATGCTAAAATAGATTCCCTTCCAATCCAGGTTTATCTGTTTATATCAAGGTTTGGTTTGCTGTGTATGCACCAAAATGTTTCCCTCTGAGTTTCAAGCAGTGTGGCATCACATTTTGCCAGCTTGTCAGTTTTGGCTCCAAGACCATGATAGGATGTCTCACCAGAGGAAATGTTCTCAAACTAAGCCTCCACATTCAATGCTGACTCCTCACATTTGCTCACTTTTTGAATTTTTAATGTCTAAAGTATAAAAATTCTTGTGTTTCATCATCACTTTTAGCCATATAGTTTTCTTACTGTGTAATGTAATGAACTACTCAGAAGCTTTTAAAAAGTCTTAGCAAGTTAAGTAGGAATGTGCTGGAGGAGCTGAAATGTATATTTCACTGCCTTTACATTATAACCCTGTTATTCAACATCACATTGCAAGAGTTGGGTTTTTTTTTTTTTTTGGTTATGAAATGTGTCCACACAGGCAGGTAGATGGTGTGTGTGGGGTGCTGATTTGATCAGGGTGTGTGTGCGCACATGAAGGGAGTGATGCAGATGAAGCACTTCAAGCTTGTTGAATCCTGCATTAGTGTGTGTAGTGCCCTGAAAAGCACTTTACATCTCACCTCAATTTCACATCCACACACACACACACACACAAACACACACACACACACACACACACACACACTCTTTCTCTCTCTCTCTCTCACAAATGTACTTGCCTGGCAGCACTGTTAATTTATTCCCTCAGATGCTCACTTTAATCTGGAACTTAAACTTGTCCATTTGGGAATGTGTGCATGCATTATAAGTGAGAGCATGCCTTCTGTCACACATGCATAGCAGAAGAGAACGTGTGTTGCTCATTGTTGTCTTTGAATGAGATTTTATCTGAGAGAGGAAAGGTGCCCCCTGAGTCTTATTTTATACTGAAGAGCAGTGTTTTGTAAGCTGACAGCCTCTTCAGACACCCCCTTGTGAAACTTTTATGATGCCTTTTGCATAATGCACAGGGTCTAATGATAGATGGCATTGTTGGAGAATGAGCTCTGGTTTAATGATGTGCACGTGTGTGTGCCTGTATGACTACATAGTATGTGAATATGACAAATGATGACTGACCAATTCTTTTTTTGGATATGGTTATAGCCTAGGTTTGATATTGATATTTTGTCCCTTAAAGTATAGCATATTGTATAATATAATATATGAGAGCATGTGCACAGTCTCAATCAGGTCTGGGGCTCAGTAAAAGTGTGACAGTGAAGTGACCTTGTGGAAGGTGAAGATTAAGCTGTTCTGGAGCCGCTGCTGGTTATTTGGTAGTTTGACGGTGAGAGCTGAGAGAAATTCTCAGACCACATTAGGAGCATCTAATGAGGAGAGTCCGCTCTGTTTGTGTTTGGGTGTGAGTGTGTGCGTCACAGATGGTGACAGTGCAGATGCAAGGGGACATCGACGTGCGCTAATGTGCCCTTGAGATGAAAAAGATGGGGAGGGGACAGAGAAAGGAAGAATGAGAGAGAGAGATTGAGAGAGAGAAAGAGAGAGAGAGAGAGATTGAGAGAGAGAGAGAGAGAGAGAGAGAGAGAGAGGGAGGGAGAGAGAGCACATATATACACTCACAGACACACACAGCGGGGACAAGTATGTGCGTGTGTGTGTGTGTGTGTGTGTGTGTTTGTGTGTGTATGTGTGTGTGTCTAATAAATGAAACTGGAGTGAAAGAGACCTCAACCTATCAGACTGTTGAGCTGTTTCTGTGAACACATATGCCCTCAGTGAAGAGGTCCAATTAGCCAGTCACACACTCTTAGCATTTATTCCTCTCCTCATCTCTTCATGTCTGTGTTCTCACTGCGTTTCTGATTCATTCACGTCATGTCAAGAGAGCTATTATCCTAAGCACCTCAAACTATTTATCCATTAGCAAAGGAAAGCTTGATCAGCAACAGCTCAGAATCAGATGATTTCCTTTAAAAAAACTTACTGCCTGTCACTCAACTTTAGTGCTCACTGATTCACATAATTCTACAGTGCTTATTCTTTTTAACTGAAACTAAACTTTGACTGATGTACTTGTAGCACATTAGGACTGCCCACTTTCAACTCCTGTCTCCTGTCGGCCTACTTAAGTAAGGCTACTTAATGTTTGGCTGCAACAGTTGCTACCATAACCTGTAGAATTATAAATATTCAGTAACATTATTTATTGTAAATGTTGCCCACTTTTTAAGAAGTTAAAAATCTATATATTTCCGTCTTATTTAAAGAAATGATAGCAATCGCTCTGGATAAGGGCGTCTGCCAAATGCAACTTTATAGTAAGTGAGTAACCCCCTCCCAGTTTCTGTTGGGCCAGTCCTGCTCAGAAAATGGGACTTTGAATCAGTTCACCCCTGCTGATCTACCATCTTCACAAGCCCATGTCCCAATCATGTATCATCAGGCCTGCTGCCTCCACACAGATCCAGCCCTAAAGCCAGCCCAATATAGCTTGTGCATGTGTGCAGCCTTATAGTCTGATGCCTCGCCAGTGTGGAATGTGCATCCAAATCATTGCACTGATACTGGCATAAAGTGAGTGGAGCAGTCACAAAAGGCTGAAGCAGTGGCTTTCCACTTCATTATTTGAAAAGCCGTGGGCTCAAACCTTTGGCATGCTACGCTATAAATACATGCTTTACCAAGTACCCTAAATCATGGCTTGGTCTCTAGGAGTGATGGTCTCACTACTGCAGGCAATGCACCAATCTTGCTCTGTAACATGTAAGACAAAAGCTGGTCCAGAGAACAGCTCAATTAAATTGCTTGGCACAAAAAACAAAAGTTATGTGGTAGTTTTATCATAGCTTATAAAAGTTTTATCATAGCTCATGAAAATAATATGAGAAATGTGATACTTTCACTCTATACATGTGTTTGTAAGTAGAACCTGGGATATTTCATTTTATTATCAATTTGACAAAGTTATTGTGGCGTGGTTTTTTTTTTTCAGTCAATGCAAGATGTAAATCAAAAGAAAATGTAAATGCATTGCCTAACTGCAATTAATTATGTAATTCTATAATACGTAATTATTCGAAGCGCATAGAAGTAATTTCCCCCTCACTTTTGTCTTTGCCACCAAGTACGAATGTGTGGCTGAAATAACACAGTATTTTGTGATAAACTGGCAGGTGGCTTGACAAACTATCTTTGATTTGATAGCCTGAATACGATGCAGTAAAAATATATTAAAATGTTTTTAAATGACATAGAATAAACATTATTATCTCCTCAAGCAATATTAACCTCAGTATTACTTCAACAACTGTCCATGAAAATGTATATCTGCCCCTTATCAGACATGTGCTCCATTACTATGTTTCCATTGCAACCACCTAAACAGTCTCCCAGTGCAGACTTTTTACGTGGAAGCTACACTGTAAGGCAGATGTTTTGTGTGACTTTTTTGTGTGAGGCCACTTTACTTAATTTAACAAAGAGAGATTGAATTGTCCAGTTATGTCATTTAAAAAAAAGTTGATCAAACATGATCAAATGAAAGTGCTTGTAATCTAAGAACCGCCCATGCCCATATTTTTTACATACATATTAAATCTATTATTTAAACATATTAGCTGACATTAACTCTAGCTAACATTTCACTATTTTTCTGGTATTGCACGACTACAAAAATGGACTTAAGGAAGTTAGTGCTGGTAGAATGAAATGTCATTTCATTATCGTCTCATCAAATGACTTTCTTGAATTACATCTTTTATCGTTTTCTGTATATTTCAAACAACCTCTTTGCCTCTTTATCTTCACGGAAGTGACATTTGAATAGCAATGGTGTGTGTCTTTTCTGAACTTGTGTGTAGGTCACTGCTCTGTATGTCAGTGGTGTAGTCGACTCCAGATTAATTTTTGTTATTCAACTCGTTACTTAATTTCTGTCTTCTGGATTAGGTATGCAGCAAAAGTACACCTTTATTTCCGCATTTAGCATTTATTTTGTTCCTCCTCTAGCTGACTTTGAAAGTTGGTCGTGTGTGTGGTGGGGGGACGTGTCCTTCTTGTTCTCTCTCAGTCACTTAAGCACTCTTTTTTTCAATCCTAGAGTCCCATGTACTCTTTTTTGTGCTTTCCTTTATTTGTGGAGAGCATCTTATCTCAGGACAGTTAGAGAGCAGTCTCACTGCTCTATCAGGTAGCTTTGACTTTCTGGTCGACAGAGTAAAGTACACAAGGCACTAATCATCATTTCAACTTGCATAATGTAGCTCTGCTATTTTTGCTTTTTGGGGACAAGATTAGTCATCTCTGATCCCCTTTCGTTACTGACCAAAAAAAAAAAAATCCTAACCTCACGGCACCTGTCTGTCCATTAAGCGTGTTATATGTGTGTCTTTGTGTTTTTGACACAGTTGTTTGTCCAAATGGCAAGACTGTCCGGGGTAAGCTTCTTGATGTACTAATGTGGCTGGATAAGCTATTTATATAAATAGCAGTTAAGCTGGCACCAGGTAAACAGTTTACGGAGGAGGCAAAAGTCAGCAACCATGAGAATATCTTTAAGACACTTGATGTTGCATCGATCCCAACATTACCACACCAGTGGGCAACGTGCATCATAGGTACACTCATTTTTACTCACTCCTTCTGTCCGTCTTACACAAATATAAGGTTACTTATGTGATCTAATTAGTGCCTATTTTTAGCTATCTATTTTTATACTACAGTGTGAACATAAATATCAGTTCTGCCGACAAGTTCGGCTCACAAATTACGCTTTAAATTTGCGTCAGTAGTAGAGCACATTTGGCCTCAGACATGACTCCCATATAACAGTCTTACCTCAGCCTTGAGGCCAGCCAGGCTGTGTGACCCATAGATTATTCATCACCAGGCTCGCTCTCTCTCTCTCTCTCTCTCTCTCTCTCTCTCTCTCTCTTCTCTATCTCTCTTTGTCTCCCACTCCTTAATTTTTTCCTACTTAACTGGAAAATGAACACCATTTGATTAACAACATTTATTACAGTAATGCATCAAGGAGAGAGCCATTTCCCTGTTAGAGCAGATCATCCATTAATGCTTAGGAGGCACAGAGACAAAAAAGAGATGAGAAAAAGAACCGATTTCTTCTTTCTGTGTTTTAAGAAAAGACTTTAGTAATTACAGACTGCTTGTAGTGGATCTATGAATGATGTGTGTACATGCATATACATGCATGCATGTGTTTAGTGTGGTCATACTTTGTGGATGAGGGAGAATATATATATTTTGTGTGTGTGTGTATTTCTGTCAGTGATATGTCAAGCTGACAGGCTGCTGCTTTGCTGGGCTGAGCCTCTGAGATGGGGATGATGGCCACTGACCTGTATCTTCCTCTGGGGAAGGGCCACCAGGCTTTAGTTTAAGTGTGTGTGTGTGTATGGGTGGGAGGATGAAAAAGAGAGAAATCGAGGACAAAGAAGAGACTCGCAGCAAGAGAACAATCAATGCTCCCTACATTTCGTTAATACGGTAGCAGAATCAATATTGTCCGGCTTGGATAAGAATAACCACTCCCATGTATTCATGAATAAGCTCTAAAGAATCAAAAAGTACATTTTGGATGTTGTCTCTCACTACTTAATCATCTATTGTTTACCCTAAAAGCAGTTGTTCAGTAAAGACATGTTACTTTACTTACTTGGAACCAAGGTAAGTAATTAAAATTGACATCTATTAGCATTTTGAAAACTACATAACAAAATCATCTCACACTTGCTTCAGGCCACGTTATTTATACTTACTTGTGTGGTTTCTGACACTGTATGACACACTGTATCCATAAAAATGGACAAAAATCAAGATTAAAAATGGCTACTGCTTGTATAGCAGCTTTATTTTCATACTTTCCCTTTTCAGAGACAACAGAATGTTATACAGTGTCAGAATCCCCATCAGCAAGCCTATTTGAGATTATTTAACAAATTTGCACTGTTTGCAATTCTAACTGCTGGCTATATACTTCCGTTACCTGTTACCAAAACAAAAGCATCAAGCCATTCAGAATAAAATTAAATAACTTTCACTGTGTACCCCCTCCTCTTTCCCCTAGATGAGGGTCAGACCGTGTGCCAAGGTCCGGAGGAGATGCGCGGGCGGCGTCTCTCCGAGGTGGGCATGCAGCTGCGCTCTGAGTGCCACCAGGGCCTGGGCTACTGGGACTACTTGTTCTTCATCGCCATCGGCTTCGTCATCTTCTCGGCCGGCACCGTCTCAGCCTGGGTGATGGGCGTGCTCATGGTGCTCTACGAGCGCTACAGCAAAAGGAAGAGCGAGGAGCTGGACAGCGATGACGAGGAAGACGGAGCCGCCCGGGGCGGCACAAGTAACCACGGCAACGGTGACTTAAGCAAGCCAGGCATGCAGGTGTGACCAAGGGAAGGAGGGATGACTGTGACAACCGTTACCCGTATCCTGACAGAGAACGTCAAGAAGAGCTGAAAGACAAGGGAGAAGGAGGAGGGTATATTAACCAATGGGTGGAAGAAATAGCAATCCATGAGCAAAGAATGCTAGGAGGTTTTGATGATTTAAGTGCACCTTAAAGACGTGTTAGTGTAGTGGCAGTTGATAGAATATGAAGAAAAAGAGGGAGTGAAGAGGGAGAGGGAGCGAGCGTTTGATGACGGTAATGGAGTGCCTCCCTCCATTGCTAGATTAAAGACTGAATGTTCTTTTCCAGAACGCCAAGCTAAAAGTAGTATTAATAAGTGTATTGGGGTGCATAACTGAGTTAATAAGAGACCCTAAACCACATGCACTATGTTTGTGTGTATGTGTGTGTGTGTGTGTGTGTGTGTGTGTGTGTGTGTGTGTGTGTATGTGTGTGTGTGTGTGTGTGTGT
>JBBIGA010000153.1:11602411-11613747 GCA_037576975.1 Alestes dentex | reverse complement strand
TGTGTGTGTGTGTGTGTGTGTGTGTGTGTGTGTGTGTGTGTGTGTGTGTGTGTGTGTGTGTGTGTGTGTGTGCGGATACACACATGATTACACAGTAATGAACAGGCCCCAGCCAGGTCCTTCTTTACTAAGCTGGATGGACTGAGAGACGAGGGAGGCAGAGAAGGAGGTGGTTAAGAAGTGTGTACAGGTCACTGATCTTTACTGAAAACGGGGCTGGGTTAACTGCACATTAGTAATGCACTCATACCCTCTCTTTCTTTCCACACACACATACACACACACACACACACACATAGTTTGGTCGAGGGAGAGATTTGAAGGGGAGAATGATTCACAGACCAGGCTGACCTTTTCCCCTGTTAGGTCAGTGGACGGAGGGCTGATATGAACAACTCACAGAGTGGAAAATAGGTGAAAGGGAAAAAGGGAAGGAGGGGTGCGCTGCACATTCTGCAAATACCCTGAAAAACCTGGTGGAAAGTGGGCACACTTGTGCTGGGGTGGGACGGCTGATGGAACGATCCATTGACTGAATAGGTCAGGACACGCCTGATCTCAGTAAGCCTGTATGCACTGCACCCATAAGCCTTACACACATGATGTAACCAGTTCAGCAATAATACACCTGCATAGGTGACACAGAGAGCAATAGTGTATGTGTCTACATGTATGAATGTGTGCGGTATGTGGATGCTTGTCCATATAGCAGTATTTGCAAGCGAGGGTGGTGGGGCTCAAAGATGCAGAACCCCTTAAACTGCAGGCGTGTTATTCATCTGTTGTAATTTATTCAGTAACTAGTAGGCCTGTCACAATCGTGAAATAGTCGCTGACAATAGCTTTTTTGTCCAACTGTCAAAGTAAAACCTTAAGTTTATGATGACACTTATCACTTCCAGCTGAAGGTCACAGCCCCAGCTCAAATAAACAAACATTACTCAACACTGCCCTCTACAGACACCAGTCAGAAGTTTTTGAACTACAAGGTGTCTGGATACATGCATGTTTGTTGTCCTTTACGAACCTAAACCTTCCTTGTCCCTAAAGATGAAAATCCATCCAATTCACATTCTACTTGAACGGTGAGCATATTTTTGTGAATCCTAAAAAAACTGCAAAATACTGTGATCTGCTTAAATAGTTGTGAACATTTTGAAAGTCCTGGTACCTGCTCTGAACTTCTCATTAGCTACTATGAATTACTCACTAACTTCTATGAAATGACTATGTTAAAAAGAGAGTGAATCTATATACAGGCCTTTGCAGTTTAAGGGGTAAAACATTTTTAGCACACTGTAGTTTTGGCAAGACAACGGGCTCATGGCCTCACCACATCATTCAAATCCACAATTAAAACTTTTGCCAGTTACATACCTCCATCTGCATTCGTTTCCTTTCTTTTTCTCTCAGAGCAGCTAAGTGTGCATCTTGAAGGCCTGTTTTTTTGCAACTTCCTAAATCTGTCAGTAGCTTAGCTCAAAGTTTAGCATCATGTAATGCTATTTAGGATGCTTCTTTTATATCACACCCTCTTTAATCCTCCTCTCCTCTTTTCACCCCTCCTGCCATTCGTTAACTCATACCCAAACATAAACTTAGCTTGGGGTCAAAAAGGGATGTCCTTGCCAGCACTGGCTCTGAGAATGCTTTGCGACAAACACTGCTATTTCTTATGTCACTGTCATTCCTCCAACCATCCTTCTCTCTCTCTCTCTGTCTCTCTCTCTCTCCCTCTCTTTCTCTCTCTCTCTCTTTCTCTGTCCTCCTATCTATACAGCCAACTGGAGCGGGTTCAGGTTTCAGGTCACACAGGGGTGTCTCATGTCAACAGCCTTTTGCCTCTGAGCATGCTCAGGAGTGTTAACCCCTCCTGGGACGGACACTGTAATTATATCAAGTGTTAAAAGATATGTACAGAACGCTACTCTGGAGTATAGAGTGCTACTATAGCGGTATTGAATGTGTTATGAACATGCTGATTAAAAATGTAATACAGATAGTGGTTAAAAACATTGTTAGAAATGAAAATGCCCTCTTTTGGTCTAATGTTTGAAAGAAGGGTTCAATCTTAAGAGAAAAGACTATGCAATAATACTATTAAAATAGAAGTGAGGTTATGATTTCAATCTGAAGTCTAATGAAGATGGTGAGGGAGTTCATGGTATTCTTTTAAAATTACTGTGTCATGGCTATGCACAATAGTTGAAAAAGCCAAGCGTCTTAAGTTTGTAAAGAAGTGTTAAACCCTCCTTGGATGCATATAATCATAATATTCATTTTTCTGGAGAAGAAAATAGATTATGGGTGTTTTGAGGAGGGTGTGCACTCAGAGGAGTGTGTATGTATAGACTGCGGTTTGGAGGTTTTAGAACACGATGCGCCTACTAAAAAATAACACTTAAAAGGTTATAGCACATAACCATTGTAGAGGGGTAATGGATCTATCTGTCATAAGCTTCAAAGCATTGTAAGGACGCACAGGAGTGTGGTAGATAGATTATGTGTGTGTGTGTGTGTGTGTGTGTGTGTGTGTGTGTGTGTGTGTGTGTGTGTGTGTATGTGCCTTTGCTGCCTACTCTAACCTCTAAAAGCGACCATCTATGGCCATGCTATTGCCCTTTTTTGAAAGCAGACAGATAGAGAGGGACATTAGGACACTTAGTGTTCTATGCCTCTATGAATATTAATGTGCGGTTGTCCAGCAGACAGAGGAAAGGACATCTTATGTCATCGGCTAGTCAGGTGCAGTACAACGGCACAACGTAATAAGAGCAGTTAGTGCTGCTGCACTCTAGCCCAAAGCTTAGCAGCCACACAAGTGTGTGTATGTGTGTGTGGCCGGTCTAAACAACCCCCCAAAACAATGTATCACAAGATGGCCTGTGTCAGAGAAATCGTCTTTTGGCACGCACACACATTTGAGTGGCTGTGATGAACTGGCAGCATCACTGAGGCTGAAGTATCTCAGTGTGTATAGAGTCACAAGCTCAACCTGGTACCATCGTTGGATATTTCGATGGAATCAGATTGACTGAGGCCTCAGATTGACTGAGGCCTTATGACAAACTCTGTTGTGTGTACTGAGTCCGTGTAGTGTGAGAGCCGTTTTAAATGAAGGATGTTTGAGAGTTGTAAATCTTGGTTGTGGGTGGGTTGCTTTAGTTGTGTGGTGTAGAAGAGTCTGCTAACTTGTGTGGTATTGAAGCTGCCTTAGCTGTGAGTTGTAGGACAGGGGGGCTCTAGATCTGCTGAATCGATTTGTTGTCTGCGGCAACATGTCCGTCACGCTCTGTCCATCATGCATGAAGCTCTGCAGCATTACAGCCATACACTGAGGATTTCCCCTGCTCTGCTTTCGCCACCAACCCTCCACCTTTGTTGCCCTTTACCTTTCCTCTGTCTCTTTCCCTCTTTACCATTAACTACTTTTAGCTTCTGCTCTGTTCACTTCCCCTCTTCTCTTCTCTTCTCTTCTCTTCTCTTCTCTTATCACTTCTCTTTTCTTCTCTTCTCTCATTTCCCCTTCTATTCTTCTTTCCCATTCCCTTCTCTTCTCTTCTTTTCTCTTCTTTTCCCTCTTTTTTCTTCTCACAGAAAAAATCCACAGGATTAACTTAGTTTAGTCCAGTGCAGTTTAACTTCAATGCAGCACTCTATAGACCCAATTTCCCAAATTAAGCATCATTTTAGACTAAAACAAAATCACAATGAAGATTCATTGGCACACAGTTTAGCCCAAGACAGAAACCAACCGTATGAGTTAGTTCAGCCCTGTAAGAGTTCACATAACATTGCCAGAGTTGACAGATAACCCTATGCTTTGGTTCATGCACCGTAATAATTACTAGTTTAATTCAGCACTGCAGGAGTTTATTCACCATGTGTGGCAGTTTTCCAGACATGGATTAAGTCTACTCTTGGATTAAAAGACGTTTCAATGGTAAATCACCAGTCACCTCAATTTAGCCCAAGATAAGGCATTACCCACCTCCAGGCCAATTAGAATTTATTAAACACCATAGGATTTAATTCATTACTATGCAAATTACTTCTGCATCCAGCACTATAAGAATCAATTAAACACTAACATTTCCCTTCATTTGATAGTCAGCTAATGAAATACGGTAAGTGTTATTAAACTCTGTGGACTGGTTTCTCAGACAGGGATTAAATTTAGACCTGGAATACCTGACACTGTAGGATTAATAGTTCAAGACTTTAACTTCTAGCCATGGGACCAACCCTGTAGGAGTTAATTCAACACTGTTAGAACTAATCCAGCAGTGGTGCACCCCCCTCCCCCTTTTCTCTTTCTTGTTCTTTCTTGCTGTACTCAGTTTCTTTGTCTCCTCCCTCCGCTCCATTCCTTCTGCAGTGCTGGAGTATGTGTGTGTGTGTCGGGGGGGATAAGATAATAGCAGTCTCTAAAGCACCTCTCCTCAGTTTTGATGAGGATGAGGGAGTGAAGAAGGCTAAATCAGAGCGGAGGGACGACTAGCTTTTCTCTGGAGACACTCTGTGTGAGTCTCAGTATCCAGTCATGATGCATTTGTCTACAAGACAAAACACACACTACAGTGCATTGGCACCATGTATGCACACAGGCCAGCTGAGAGAGAGATTTATGCATTTTGAGGCAGCTGCTGGCCCTTTAGCTTTCACACGCTGGATGTGAGAATTGATTCTCAGGACTGGCATTGTTAAAAAGCAATTCTGCTATGCTGCATTGCACCCAAAGCCACAGTGCATTTTGTGAAGGAGCCAATCTGGCCTTGTAGTGTCCCCATGCTGCATGAGAGATATTAACCCTTTGAAGCCTAGAGTTATTCTCGCTGCTTTGCTTTACATTACATACGAATTTGAACTTATGTGTATAATTTAAAAGAATAATGTTTATTTATGATATGTTTGAATTAACATGATTCAGTAGTGCACATCATATCCACATGAATCCACATCAGTACAGTATAGCGATGTGGATAAAGTGCTGTGAAAATCAGTATAGTCATTGCTAAAAGTAAATGAACTAAAGACAAACTTGTGATGATGTAATATAAAGTTGTATGCAAAACTTTGCCCTTAGTCAAATTAAATGTTTTGTTGTTTTTTTAGGTGAAGATACTCTACAAAGAATGTATGCACATTTAATACACAACTACGGTTTAATTTTCTAAATTTTAACATGTTGGAAACCAAATTCTGTGCAAAGGTTATGTTATATAACCTTATATTTTATGTTTTACTTTGTTTACAATATGTTCAACTGATGACATTGGATTTTAAAACATTTTTAGTAGAATGTTGAATTTTTTTTTTTTTTTTGTAAGACCATCACTTTCTCAAAGAAAGTGCATCACAATTGTTTTTTTTCAGGTGCAAAAAAGATCAAAAGTATAAATTTCAAACCATAATACAACATTTAGTATTATCCTCTTTACTTACAAACACAAATGTGAAACATTTAGAAAGTGTAGAAGAAGCTGGTCTGTCCAGTCTTGTTTGTATACTGAGCTTTAAATGCCAGGATGTCCTCCAACCTCCTGTGCCTCCATGCTGCATACGGTACATTCTTCAGCCAACATAAAAATAACTGGTGACTGTCCTGGGGTTTCATCCTCTGCTGTCCTTTCCACCTGAGCAAAGTCACTGTGAGGGTGGTCCGACTGCTTAACATTTGAACTTAACAGATTCAGACAGGCCGGTGCTCTGTGTTCATTCCATGTACATTTTAGTGCTGAGTTTAACAGACTGCCCAAAATATGTTTAATATTAAATATACCTTAATTTTTACACTGGGCACACGTTTTTTTCAACATGCTAAATGCAGTAATTTGCATCATAATTTGCAGAAGAGTGGAGTATTAATGCATTTTCATTTGACCAAAGGTGCCCAAAACTTTCGGTTGTCAGTTAACAGAAACCAGAACATTTTGAAGATGTGGAGTTTAACTAAGAGATGTATAGAAGTGTATATGTGTTACTGTGTTGTCTGTTATCAGGCAGGGTTACAGCTTGGGGCATGTAACTGTCCAGGCCCTGTTGCTGAACCAGTGGGGTGCTGCAGGGTATATGGAGGATCACAGAAATGTTTGTAGAAGTTAGATTCCTCCACTCCACACACACACACACACACACACACACACACACACACACATGCTAGTATGAGAGAAACCTATAGGAGTCTGCAGTGAAGCAAAATAGTAGAGGCCTAGAGAGAACGGTGGCACTCACACACAGGCCCAGAGAGAACGGTGGCACACACACACACACACACACACACACACACACACACACACACACACACACACACACACACATACTGTTTTTCACTGTGTTTTAATTAAGAATAAACCAATATCATTGGTCCAAAATGACTTAAAATTAATTCGCTTGCATTAGTAGAATGTTTTTTCACCTTCTCCTGTAAAGGTTTTGGAGATATTTTTCAGACAGCAGTGACATATATTAAAATCTAGTCTTAGTCTTAACTTCTGTAACAAAAAAAAATTCCGTTTTAAACAATATGAAACACTTTACAAAGCCAAGTCTGCTTAGTGTAGCCATGCTTTTTTCTCTGATTTTCTGTTTTTTGTACTGAAAATGTATGAAATCACACACACAGACTTTCTAGGAATCGCCACCCACCCCCTCATCGTCTCTGATTCTTCATCTCTCTGTTTCTTTCTGTGTGTCACCCCCCACCCCACCCTTGCCTATGGAGATGCATGCAGAGTGCTGCAGTAGGAAAACACTGCGAGTGTTGCTGAGCTGCTCTAGAGATACTGGGTCAAGCCAAGGCAACAGATGCAGCACACTGCTCACTCATACTACTCCAGGACTGAGCTGCAGCCACATTTCAGTCTTACCCAGCCACCACCACACTCCAACCGAGTGGAGTTATTCAGGCATTCTAAGATGAAGAGTAAATTAATAACAACAGCAGTCATGAACTGGCTCCTGGGTGGTTTGGACTGCAATGAGAGTGTGGGTACATTATTAAATTGTGATAATTATATAAACACCTGATCACAATAATTTGAGCAGATCTTTGTATTTTATGGTGACAGCAGTTATTTTCCACAGTTACTAACTTTCACTGTCACATGTTTATGTCATCAGACAGGAGGAAATGATTTATTGGAACGCTTTAGACAAGCAGCAAAAGCTCTACATTCTGAAAGGGGCTAGAACACCTTCAGAGGGCAGAAATGACGTTTATTTGAGCTCCAGCTGTGTCTGTGATCAGTTTAGAGTAATAAGTATGGACAGCTAGGAGGACAAATAGCAAATGACTCAATCTGGCCTCTACAGGTTACTACAAAAGTGGCCAAATTATGATTATCACTACTTTTACGTAAAATAACATAGAATAACACAAAAAGCAATTAAATTAAATTGCGGTTTAATTATTCCTCTGAGAATATTAGCTTACATTTCATGGTGGTGACAGGCCTGTACTGAACAACATCTGAGTAAGTCCTATAATTACTTGAATCATAAGAATAAAGAGATGTATTATTCAGTGACTATTTATTATTATTCAGCAGTGTTTATGGGGTTAAAGAAGATGTGAGCTTATAGTGTGCAGCACGTAGTGTAGATGTGCATATATGCTCTGTGAAATGTGTGTGTGTGTGCGCGCACGCGTGTGTGTTTCATTGTCCTGTCTCTTCTCTTTTAGCTTATTGATGGCAGAATTAGAGCACGAGGCTAAAGCCCACAGACCAGCTAATGCAATAAGTCAATGATATGGTCCATGACTGCACTCAGCACAGACTCACTGCAAGTCAGAGAACTGTTGTCCCTGCAGATGACACAGAAGCTTTAAGACATTTGGAAAGAAAGAGACAGGTAGAGAATTATACACTAAATCGCATGGCATGAAATATTCAAGAACAATTAGCTCCCCTTTTAGAGACTTACTGAAAGAAGCCAGATCATGTATGTGTGTGCATGTGTGTGTCTGTGTGTGCGTGTGTGTGTGGCTGTGGCTGTGTGTCTGCTGCTGCACGTTCAGTGGGGATTTCATGTGGGTCTCTGAGACAGCTGTCTGCCCGTTATGTAAGGGGTGACACACACAATCACACAGGGGCCCAAGGGGGGCCCTGACCTATTTATGGGCCCCAAGCCTGTATCAGAACACTGGTCATATACAGTCCAAAACACACATCTACACAACAACACTCCACACAGAGTCCAAAGTGTTTGAACACACACACACACACACACACGCACACACACACACACACACACACACACACACACAAACAAACAAACAAACATAAACACACACACACACACACACTTGCACTCAGATATAAGCATTCAACTCCCTTCTTGTTGATTTGTGCTGCTTAATACTGCATAAGGATGGTCAGAAATGACAGCATGATGTGTGTGTGTCACCTCTGGTTGTAGGGCAGGTCAAGATGTTGACTTGACACTGGCTTTTCTAAGACATTGTAAGTGTGTGGGCTGGTTTTCAAATGGCACCTTGGCACTTTTTCATCCAAGATTATGCTCAGCAGTTCAAGGCAGTGAACCATTAAATCTCTCCCAAATGCCTGATTAGACTCCCTATTAAACATGTGGACTCACACAGATCCCTACAAATTAGATGTTGGGTCAATTCACAAGTCTGTCAATCACGCCTGAAACACTGGGCATGACGGCTATGGAATGGAAGGCCCCATTTTGAACCAGCACCTGCGGGCACTGGGCTCTGTTCTCAACCAGCCTGTCACACTGGGAATCCCTCCTTTCCGGACTAGTGAACTGGTAGAAGGTCCCATAAGACCAGGACCTCCAACAAGCAAGACAAGCGAGATGCTCCTCAAGGGATACAACCTACTGAGCTTCATTTCTACAGGGAGCTCCATCTATCTACAGAAAACATAGTAGCTTATATTAAGTACCATATATCTTTTACTATGACAGAATTATAATGTTTATTGAAATTTTCTGTCTTTTTTTTTGTTTGTTTATTTTCTCTTTTATTTTTCTTACTCTGAAATGGAAGCTCACCTATGTCAGCACAAAAAGGGGATGAGGCGCAGAAATACTCTGCCCAGTTATGAGGTGCAGAGCGATTGAGTGAGAAAATGATCAAGTGAGCAGGCGTTTGAGCATGCGAGTGCGTGATCTTAGCACATCTGAGCGTGTGTGTCTGCGTGTGGCGCTCACTTGTCCATGCATTCTGCACTGCAGCCTGCCAACTTTGTACTCATTCCCAACAATAAAGGCTATCGGAGTGGAAGTTGTGTCTCGTGTTTTTACTGCTTTGATAAAATCAGTTTTTCACACCGACACTACGATCCCATGTCCATGTCTAAAGTCTTGAACCTTCCCCTAAAAATTTCCTTTCCCTTAAAAATAAAGTCTAGTCAAGAATCTGATTCATTCCCTTTACTCCGAACACTGTAAACACTTGTTATTTTGTTTTACAGGGAATACTCACCATAGTTACTCTGACTTCTGGGAGCTGATGTCCTTGCAGCTAAAGTTTCAGAGTAAAGATGAATGCCAGAAACCCCTGCAGAAGTGAAAAGGGCAAACTAAGCCAGTTCTGCACTGTTAACATAAATTATGAAAGGAATTAAAATGTAATGTGTAGGTAAAGTTTAAATGCATTAAATGAAAATGAAGTAACCATGAAAAAGATCAGTACCGGTGCTGTGAAAGTGCAGCAAAAAAAGTTTTTCAATAAAAGTATTTCGGCAGTCCAAAAGCGTTTTTTTACAGTGCTTTACTGGCAGCTAAGCTGCCAATCAGGGGCGCAGCATCAGGGCAGGCAAATATTTAGGGCCCTCTGGGAAAGGGCCCCCAGTTTTTACATCTGCAAGCCTTAACACCCCCAGCACCCCTTTTTAAAATCCCTGTATCAAGAATCACCACTATGGTCAAACACTTACTATACATTGTACAACATTTTTACCATGAATACAAGATATCTTTGGTATCTGTACAGCTCCAGAAAAAAATAAGAGACCACTGCAATTTATTTTGAAATAGTCTCTATGAGTATGATGACCATTCCATGCCAGTGTCTGTTAAATTCCTACACAAGCACCTCATTCTGCTTTATGAGGTACTGATTACTGATCACCTGAATCTAATCTTATTTAATGAAGAAAAGTATAAAAACCACTGCTGTAATCAACACTCTCCTCTTGCAATGTGACCAGTTGGATGGCAAAACACTACTAGAAGTGTGTCAACGGTAATTATTGCCATTTTGTGTGAGAGTGAACAAGTCTTCTTTTCTTCTTTCTCTTTCGGCTTTACCCTTCAGGGGTCGCCACAGCGAATCATCTGTCTCCATGAGAGTGAACAAGTGATTTGTTAATAAAACTTTGTTCTGTAAACAGTGCATCATTTCTCTTATTTTGATGTTTTGTCATTTCCTTTAAAATTATGCTTTAAAGAATGATATTTTTATTTGGAAATTAGAATAAATATTGCCAGCAGTTCTTAAAAACGAAGGCAAAGCTGTTCAGTTCAATATTTGCACCTATAAAAGATAAAACCTGAGAAACTGAACATTTTTGCAGTGGTCTCTTTTTTTTTTTTTTTTTCCAAACTGTATATGGTGTCTTGAGCTGCAAGGCTAATTGAACTAACAAGTGCTGTAAGCCCTACAGTGCGGTTAGCATTACAAACTGTACATTAGTGCATGAGTAGTTATCCATGCTGTTGGCATGATGCTAACTGGTGATGTGAATTTCTATCACATCTTAGCTCTTGCAAAATTGAAGAAGGACATATTGGACAGCAAGTTCAATGGATGTACAACTACATTCGGAGTAAGGGGGAAATTGTGTAAGTCTGATCTTTTGGCTACATCATTGCTGTAAGTTTTATTGAACAGAGTTTAAATTAGATTGAATACAGTTGATCAGAGGCTAAATTGGGCTTGTGTTTGTGGGCTTTTGTGATAATTAGCTTGATGTGCACAAGGTCTGGTAATACAGTACCAATTTATAATTATAATAAAAGCAGACTGAGACACTTTTGGGGTTTATTGGTATGTCAGACTGATGCTTGCCTAATTATAGACTTGATAACTGGTATTTCTTACAACATGTTTCAACTGTAATACACATGTAAAATTTAATACACATGTAAAATTTAATACACATGTAAAATGACAGTAGTATACACACAACTACAACAACATATACATATGTGTTATTTATCACTAACCCACTCATACCCCATACACCCTTCCATACACAATGAAATGGCAGACTTGCTTGTTGTGTGTGTGTGTGTGTGTGTGTGTGTGTGCGTGCGTGTGTGTGTGTGTGTGCGTGTGTGTGTGTGTGTGTGTGTGT
>JBBIGA010000153.1:11580391-11597858 GCA_037576975.1 Alestes dentex | reverse complement strand
AGATAGATAGATAGATAGATAGATAGATAGATAGATAGATAGATAGATAGATAGATAACGAGCTGGAAAGCTAAATTACGAATGAAAGATAAAAACTGAGCTGAATAAATGGAATTAATCCTCAGTGGTTGATATGAAGATGGGAACAGATGGATTCTCTGACAGGTAAGGCTTTGCTCTGATGCTTCTCCAGATTGCACAGTACTGTTGCAGTTTGTGTGTTTGTATGTGTGTGTGTGTGTGTGTGTGTGTGTGTGTGTGTGTGTGTTGGTGTTTCCTTAGGCTCCCCCTGCAGTGCATTAGCGGAGATGTGAGTCTGTATTTATAAAAATGTGTTCTGTTTTTGTCCTCCCTCTCTTTTTCTCATCACTCAGAGTGCTGATTCAGCAACTGAGAGAGTGGGAAAGTGCAGGCTACATGCAGACCCCTGACTCACCCCCCCCCCACGATCTGGCATTCTCACTCTGTCCCTTGTTTGATGTAGAGGCCACTGTAGTGTGTATCTGTGTGTTCCATTTTCTTGTTCAAAGACTTGGTTTCCTCCTTAGGGATGAAAAGGAGCAGGTACAGCATGGGTAAGTAACAAGCTGCCAGTAAACACAAGTCAGCAAGAGACAATCATGATCAAGATAAACAAACAGTATATTGCTGCACAGTGTTGCTACCTGGTAAATTTTATCACAGTCCAATTCAGGCTCTCTTCCATGCCCCATGCCTTTCCCATCACTCACTCTTTCACACAAACGCCACAAACACACACACACACACACACACACACACACACACACACACACACACACACACACCAAAGTATTGGGTCACACATGTTTTTCAGGGTTTGGGCTAGACCCCTTACTTCCAGTGAAGGGCAATCTTAACGCTTCAGCATACCAAGACATGCTTCCAACTTTGTGGTCACAGTTTGGAGAAGGCCCTTTTCTATTTCAGCATGACTGTGCCCCAGTGCACAAAGCAAGGTCCAAAAAGACATGGTTAGATGAGTTTGGTGTGGAAGAACTTGACTGACTCACACAGACCCCTAACCTCAACCCCATCCAACACCTTTTGGATGAACTGGAATGGAGATTATGAGCCAGACCTTCTCGTCCTACATCAGTGCCTGACCTCATAAATGCTCTATAGAATGAACGGACACAAATTACGCACAGAAACTCCAAAATCTTGTGGAAAGCCTTCCAAGAAGAGTGGAAGCTGTTATAGCTGCAAAGTGGGGGACCAACTGAATGCGATATCATTAAAGTCCCTGTTGGTGTAATGGTCAGGCACCCCAATGCATATAATGTACACACACACTGTAAATATAATTGCGGAAGACCATGGAAAATGTTTGTTAAAGGGACAAAACTGAATTTTAATGTAACATGTCTTTTACATGTTTCATTGTTTGTTTTATGAAAACAAATAACTATTGAGAATCTCTGTGGTGTCTAACAATCCTGCTAG
Organism: Alestes dentex; assembly: GCA_037576975.1. Classification (NCBI taxonomy): domain Eukaryota; kingdom Metazoa; phylum Chordata; class Actinopteri; order Characiformes; family Alestidae; genus Alestes; species Alestes dentex. Next base: position 11,596,394 of record JBBIGA010000153.1, on the reverse strand, counting down.
CCTGTCCACTAAGACATGGGCTAAAAAGCACAACTTGTCAAACAACATCATAAAGATGAATCTTTATTTAGCAAAACAAAAAAAGAGTGAAATGCAGCCAAAGGATTAGGAAAGCCAAAGAAGAAAATTTAGCCAAAGAAGAAAATTAACAGGAAGAGACTGTCACAAAGGTCACAGGAACAGTGACTAAAGTGACATTTGCAGTCCTTGGGAAAGGTAAATGGGGCCGGAAATTGTGGCGAGCACATTCATGATGCTCAGGCATTAGTGAGATATGTAAAGAAAAACAGAATAATTTTAGCTGTCCCTTTATTTGTCTATATTCTTTCTTCTGGACTTTAAAGCAGAAAATCCAGCTCTGGAGACTTCTGCAGCACCACTGTAGGATGTGTGTAGGCATGTAGCTGTAGCAATGGTTACATTTTGTTTAATTTTGAGCTGGAGTGTGTCTTAAATCAAAGGGGTTTTAATAGTCCTTTCCAAATCCTGTGTATAAACGTAATGTGCTCAGCGCATCGTTAATATTTTGCCAATCAGACAGCAGCCCTTTTCCTTTGTGTCAGGCCTTTTCAGCAGGCCAGTTTTTTTGCATACTAGTTCAAACAGGAATGTTTCTCATGGTGGCATTTTCACCTAGGAGCTTTAAAAGCATGGAAAAGCACTACAGACGTATTCGTGTTCAGATCTACATGAAAGGCTGCGAGAGGGAAGGAGAAACAGAGAGAACGTTAGAGAGGGAAAGAGAGAGATGGAGGAGAGATGGCGAGAGGGAGGGTAGAGCGAGAGGGAGAGAAAAAGAGAGCTGTAGAGATAGAGAGGTTGAGAACCTTGCCTTGTGCTGCAGGCATGTGCTAAAAACAGTTCCCTGCTTTAGCAATCAATAAAAGAGAGACTGAGAAAGAACAGAGAAATCACAGATAACTGCTTGTTTCCTCCTGTAGATGGACTCCACTCTACTCCCTCAGAGATAGATGGAAATATGCAGAGAGAAAGAGACAAAAACAGAGACACAAGATGATTTAAGCAAAGCTTATATCCTGTCTTTAGCAAGAGATGCAATCAGAACAGACATACATTCACAAACCCGTGTGTGTGTGTGTGTGTGTGTTCTAATATAAATTGCTAGTGAAATATGACAGCAGTTTTGTATCAGTTTCATTTGTTATGTTATGTCATGAATTTCCTGCTCAGAAGCTTTTCAAGCTGTCTGTCTGACCACCTTTATGCTGTGGCTCCACTTTAGAACTCTACACTGCAGGTCTGAGTCCTCTCAGACTGGCCAACTGAGCAACTCAAGGTTCAAGATAGATACAAGACATCAGATGATGTTTCTCCATGGGCCATGGTGCAACATACACTAACATTCAACTTTCATAGAGTGCAAGTTTCGACAGAGACAACAGACAACACAATAAATAGACACGACAATAGTAATGGTAGTGTGTGTAAACAGTTTAGTTTACCTTCCAGAATGATTAGTATTGCAACTCTACACTGTGACTATGAGGCTTCCTGGACCAGCCACCCAAGCAGCTCTGCACTGCGAGGCTTCATGAGGCCAATCACGTCATCAGTTTTACATTATAGCAACACCGCAGCCTGAACTGGCCACTTGATCAGCTCTGCATTGCAGCTACGAAGCTTCATGAGCTGATCACATATGCAGTTTTACATTGCAGCAACAAGGCTTCCCAGGCAGGCCGTCTGAGGGATGCTATAGTGGAGCTATGAGTCTCTAAGGGCTGGCCACCTGAGCAACTTTAGCTGCAGCTCCCAGGCTTCCTGCCCTGGCCACTTGATCAATGCCATGCCACACCTAGGCTTCCTGTGCCAGCTGCCTTTACATCGCAGCTAAAAGCATCGTTCAGAAAGGTGCTATATTAATTACATTTACAGCATTTAGCAGATGCTTTTATCCAAAGTGACTTCCATTCCCTAACTACAGGGGGCAGTCTCCCTGGAGCAACTTGGGGTTAAGGGTCTTGCTCAAGAACCCAGTGGTGGTATACTGAAGGTATGATTCGGACCCATGACCTCTTGGTCCAGAGGCAAAACATACACCCAAAATTATAACTTTACTGTATAAGGAACTTTCTAAAATTTTAGCATGGTTAACGGAGCAACATTTTATTTGAAGCAGTTTTAGAGAGTTGCTATTGTTCCCTGTGAACATTCCTCATACTGTGTGCATCCTAAAAGGACGGCTTTGTTCCTACCTTATGCACCAGAACACAAAATGAGTACAGAAGTGCATGCATGGCTAATTTCTTTCACCGAGACTGTTTGGCTATTCAGCAGTATCTGTGTGCAGCATGAGTCTCAGTTTAATTCCTAATCCAGCGCTTGGCATGACGGCCGAGTGGCACCGCTCAGAGATAAATGCCAGTGCTTTGGCTCCCCTTCTCTCTGATGCCCGACGGGACCAAAGATTTGCCATTTACAAGGCTGACCTAAATTGGTCAGATCCTATTATAAATTAGCCTGCAGCGTTGCTCTGCATTTGACTGAGGGAGGTGTTGAGGACCTCACTGAGCCTTGATACTGTGGAAACCCAATCTTATTATGTATACTTGCTTGTATACGCCCTTTGGAATAAAAGGTTCCTAAATGGTTCTTGGCTTCGGACATAAAATTCTAATTAATATAGAACCTTTACAATATCTGCAGGTTATTATTATAGAACTAAGGTTTCTTAGAGAACCAATAGTGATTACTCACCTTTTTGGCACCTTTATTTATTCAGAGTGAATGTTGCTTCAAATTATGCTAATTATGGGCCAGAACTAGTTGGATCTTAGTGCACACCAGGGGTATTTATTTGCCAGGACCTCCCTGGTCCTGTCAACCTGCCAGATTCATTAGTACTCCTCGTCCTACTCCTCGTCCTACTCCTTCTCCTGATCACACCACTTGCTGCCGAAGAAAATCAGATCACACCATAGATTCCAGAAGTTAGTCTTTAACCAGACATCTAGTTACCAGAGAATGATGCATATAGAGACATCTGCTGACAATTCATACTAAGTCATTCCATAAAAATGGCTGTTTGCCTAACACACTCACTAGTGAACAGCCACATAGTACACATGGGACAGCTGAACAATATGTGCCTCAGGTGAATGCATGTAAACATATGACTCGTTTCTTGCTTCATTAAATTATGCACCTTTGGGCCACAGGCAGTGCTGTTAGCATGGTGCTAATATATGCAAATAATGAGTTAAAGAGACAACATGGCAAAAAGGCTTTCTGTGTATCAGATACCCCAGCTGGTCCAGAGGAGTCCAGTGCCTGTGATTACTGCTTTCACCACTTCAAGAACGGTTTTGTCTAAGGCCAACAATCAACTGGTGCATGTGTTTAGCCCGATAAGCTCGTGTTGCAGCACTGTCGAACAATGGGGTGTGATTTTAGGAATCATGTAAGACCTGTCTGTACGTAAAAGTTTCCATAAAAGAAGCACTTCTCCAAGCTGAAACGGCTTCATTCCAAGTAGTCACACGCGTTCGTCCCATAAACAGAGTAATAACTAGCTTTCTTTAACTGGGCAGCCGCTTCAGTCACGTTAGCCTTTTCCCACACGCTGCCATTGGAAAAGCTTTAAGGTAGCTATGGAGACACTGCCAGTGCCACTGATCACATTGCTTTGTCCAGTGCCCCAGTTACCCTTGGTAACTCACTGGGTGGTGGGGGACTTGGAGGATTACTGGAGTACGTGCAGACATTCAGTGACACTCAAGGAGGTTCCTCAAACAAACACCAACAAACTGAGTTTTGCCTTTTCTTGAGCTATAATTTTTCACAAATGCTTTCTTCTTTATCAAATTCTTTATTCTCTTGCTATATAACAGATGAGATTATTCTGGACTGGAAACATCGTCCTTAAAATCTTTAGACATTTCAGCTTCTAGTCTACATCTCAGTGAACAATTCAAACTGTCCAGGACCAACCTTTCCAGATGTTTACTCGGAGGCAAGCAAATAGTTGACTTTATTTTCTTAGAGTGACGCAACAGGTGAAGCAACGAGGATCTCCAAGATTTCAAGACTTGTATCATATGCTACTTTACGGTAAGATGTGATGATGATTTTCATTTTCTTCAAAGGATGTTTCAGAGGATGTAACATGTGAAATGGGTGAATGGTTGTTAATGTATCATTTTCAGAATGGCTTCGTTAGACGAAATAATGGACACCTAAAGACAGCGCACTAAACTTTGGTCTTAAATAGTACAAACAGTGTGAGTGTCCAAGTCTTTATTGTGTTAGTCACCTTCAAACAACTTCTGCCCATCATGCCAAAACAGTAAGGCCCAAGGCAAGTATTCATAAGGCGACATGACTCACACATAAAGTTTTCATAACAAACCAAATCCAAAGGCTAATTCTAACAAGCATCAGTTCTCATACATTTTGAGGTGAACATACATCAAAATTGACTTAAGCAACCTTTATGACACTTGTAAATCTTTATGTATGTTTACTTTTTTGTAGTTTTCTGTCAATTATGAAAGGTTTAAGTAGGTTTTTTATGAAGCAATAAGAATACTGGTCTTCAGTAAGGTTATGATGCTTAATCTCTGTACAATATTAAGATAAGATAAGATAAGATAAGATAGACCTTTATTAGTCCCACATGTGGGAAATTTGCATTGTCACGGCAGAAAATGGACAGCCCAAAGGTAAGAGTAGCAAAATGAAAAACAGCAGAATAAAAGCTATACCAACAGTACAGTATAAACAGTACACTATACAATCAATTTTTCAATACACATGTTCATGTGTATTGAAAAAAAATATATATATATTTTTTCCAATGTGTATATGTAAACTTAGATACATCTATGATATGTTGTCAATGCTAATGATATGATGATATGTTGTCTATACTAAGTGCCCTTTACGCTCTGTCAAAATCTCATGATGAGCAGACTGATAGACACAGTCTAAAACGACTAATTTAGTTTTGCATTAACATATATTAAAAGTTGAGAAAGGTTTAACATTTTCATGGAAAGTTATTCTTTGGAAGTAAGAAGTCTTGTACAGATGGTGACAAAATATAAAACACAAAATATAAAATATTGGTTCCGCGGCTTTGGGATTTAAAAGATTCCAGTTAGAACACTCGAACAGTTACCACAGAACTTCCACTGGATGCTAAAATGTGTCTCAAGGTCTCTAGTCTCTTGCTAAAGACCCCCCAAGTGGTTGTGTCTGCAGCCTTTTTCAGACTAGTTTAACACTTAGTGCTGGTTTCAGATGTCACTATTTCAGTTTCTAAATAAAGCTCTCTGAGACAAAAGTGGAAGGAGCGAATCATGAGTTATTATGCCTTGGCCACAGGCCAGCATATTTCATGACTTGTAAATGAACTGATATCATCTGAACAAATTGCGCCACATGGTCATAATCATCACCAATGAAGACGATGAAATGAATGCGATTTCCTCCCCCTGCTGGTTTTAGTTTGTGCTTAAAACTAATTGCTTGTTGTAGTGGCTCTTTTCAACCACAATGAACAGTGCTGCTGTCCTCATTAATTTAAATAACAAATGAATAAATCGCTGACGAAGTGTGCACTACCCTCACAACAGTTTTATTTCAAACTGTGCTGTCATCCAGGCCTAATGCTGAGAGGCAGAAAACCAGTCTATGCTTTTTCATAGTTGTCTTCTCAGCTACTGATTCCTCACTATATGTCAGTGAAAATATGGGTACTGTGTCAAGACCTTGCTAAATTAAAAATAAAGATATGGAGGAAAAACTGTAAAAGTAAAAATGTACCTACAAATTTGTTATTCACGATATACGTTGTTGGGAGTAAGCTTTATAGAAATAACTCCGCTATACAATGATTAATGCCACCTTTACTAAAGAAATAACAGGAGCATCCATTCTTTCATGCTGTTATCCCTTTTATAAAAATAAAAACTTGTTATATACTAAATTTAAACTAATATAAGTGTATTGTGTACTGTATTATATACAAAAATAACTGGTCCTTGCACAAGGATAATATAGCATAGTCATGTTTCATTTTACACGGATTTGAATTTGAGTGGATGTTTAATAATAATTATATAAAATTTGTGGGAACTCATTTGATTGACACTAGAAAAAAAGACAAAGAAAAATCTTACAGGCATTGAGAATTTTTTGTCAAGTAATTCAAAGGTCTAAATGATTTTGAAGTTTTTCTAAAATATTCTCTTTTTCTTGGCAATGTCATTGAGTGAAAGTACTCTTAAGCAATAAGTAATACTTGAGAAAAGAACAAATCTTTACTTGCAGAAGAGTTGTGTCTGCCGATGGTGACGTAGTGCATCGGGGAATGTGCAGAGGGCCATAGAGGTAGATGATTCATGGTTGAGGATGAATGCATGGACGGATGGATGGATGTTACTGCTCTAATAGAATCTAGCTTTTGAAAGGTCAGCGAGCAAGACGATTCTCTGCCCATTCTGCGGGCAGATCTCTCAGATACACGGACCCAAACTGCCATCCCCACCCACTCTTAATAGTGCAAGATAAGCCTGAAAATGAAGAACCAATCATGTCAACACATCCATTGGGGCCTCAGGCTCGTATTACACCCCTCTATAAATAGCCACAATTATCTTCCAGTGACGTCTTTCCAGTGAACATGCTGTAAAAGCAGTAAATATCTTAGATGTGAATGAACAGTTTTCTTAACTTTGCCAAAGACATATCTTGCTGTATTTTATGTGTTGCTTAATAAGTGCATCCATTAACTGAGTAAGCCAGGGAAGCGGCATTAGCTAGCCAGACCATATCCTACCCAAGACATTCCCATAAGAGGTGTTTTCATCACGCTGATCAAGGCCATGCAGGTGACAGGTAAATATTAACCTAATGAGCTCAATCTGCTGGGCAACGCACCACAAAAGACAACAAAAGCAATCAATGTGGGAGAAAAGCAGTGGAGGGGAGAGTCGGGTTCAGTGTTCTATTCAGAGAAAGACAAGAGAGATTAAGAATGGTTACAAGAGCTACAAGCTGATGCATGTTCCTGCTCATCCTGTTTCTATCAACAAATGCTAGCGCACACACACACACACACACACACACACACACACACACACACACACTGAAAAAACCCTAAACAAAACTCTGAGAATGAAAAAGGTTCATTTATCTCACACACACACACACACACACACACACGCACACACACACAAACACTTCATCTAAGGCTGTCACATTTCCATTAGCATAATTTTCTCTGCCATTTACAATCAATTTATTGTGTCCTCTGGCCTAAAAGCATTTGAAAAGAGAGATGGAGTAAAAGAGACAGGTGGAGAAGGTCATTATGGAATATTTTAAGGTATTACCTCATTCTGTGAATATTCCATTTTAGAAAGGCCGCTATGCTTAACCAGTCTGTTTACATATACAAGTCTTTTCAGTAGGCTCGTTTTCTTTAGATTTCCTCCTGAATAAAGCTAAAACGCTGTACTGAATCTCTCTGCAAGGCTTAACTTTTGGTAAAAAATCTGATACTTATAACAAAAGCAAATGTAAGATTTATAACCCAACAGAGGAGCGCCGTCTGTTCTGGCAACACATGACCCCTAATGATCCCATTAAGGCCGCTGCATACTCGGTTTATTTTTAATGGATTACAAGCTAATAAGGCTGATGCAACAGGGAGATTAAGAGCTTATCGGAGGGCTGCCACTTTGCTTTATTTGTTCCCATTACTCATCCTCAAAGGCCCAAACATTCAGAGGCGCAGTCTCTCCTCACTCAAATGTGACTGATGGAGGCCCTGGACAGAGCAATCCATCAGCTGCTGTATTTCCTGCTCTCTCTCGCTCTCTATTTCTCTCTCTTTCTCTCTCTCGGCATCTCTGTGTCACTGTAGTGTGATAGAGGTTGTTGATGACAGCAAACCTCAGCTGTTATGATATTGCCATAACTCTACTGCTAATACTTTCTGAACCTTGTGAAAATGTTTCAGTCAGGAACACTTCAGTCAATCCGAACATTTGTTGAAATGTTCTCATTTCACATTTCACAAACCTGTCCAAAACCCTAAACTAGTTCTCCAATACTGGTCTCGAGACAAATTAATGACTTTAAACTAGTTTCTGTAGCATGTCAGCAGGGATTTGCTTCCATTCAACCACAAGAGTGTTAGAGATATTAGGCACTAAAGATGGCTGGTAAAGTTCACACAGGCCCAGACGATTATTCCTCCTGTACCAAACTTTACAGCTGCACTAAAGTAGTGTTCTCCTCTCATCCTCCAAATCCAGATTTCTTTGTCATACTGCCAGATGGGGGTGTGATCAGTCACTTCAGAGACTGAGTTTCCCCTGCTCAAGAGTCCAGTGGTGGTGTTTTACTTCACTCCTGCCAACACTTAACATTATGCTTCTGAGTATATAAGCTTGACCATAGAAACTCCATTAAGCGTTTATTTAACAGTTCCTATTAAATGTTCAGTTCTGAAGTTGTTTCCAGAGTCACTGAGCAACTTGGCAGTGAGTACCGCAATCCTGAGCTGATATTTTATATACTATGCACTTCAGTTCTCAACAGTCCTGTTCAGTGAGCTTGCATGACCTACCTCTCAACAACCGAGCTGTCACACCTGAATGTTCCCACTTCACATTTATAATTGGCTGGAAAAGCTCTAGAAGGGCAGTTGTTTGATGAACTGATTTATTGGAGTATTCTTGAAACTCACTGAGCTCTTCAGTACGACGCACACTGCTATCAGTGTTTATCTATGGGGAATGCATGGCTGTACGTTTGGCTTTGTGGCTGAAACAGTTAAACATGCTAATAAGATGGGGTCTCAACATTCTTTTGACCGTGTACCATTGGATCGTAATTTTCTTTAAAAATTATAATACATAGTTGGTTGAGCTAATAATAGTATTGGTTTGTGTTGTACCATGAATGTGTTTTTCACTCAAACTCACTCAAACACTCAGTTTTAATGTACCTCTAATGGTCTCACCTACAACCCTACTCTGTACTTTATTTACACATTATGCTCTTAGAGAACATTATTGATGAACAGTAGAAGTGCTCTTTATTTATCATTTCATTAACAAAGATGCTTCTTTTGGTCACAAATCCTAACCTATTCCACTACAATTTCTTTACCACTCAAGGTTCAGCTTTTCCTGATTTGCAATTGTGGACATGAATATCACAACACGGTCAAAAACAAGGACATACGCCATACCACAATGCTAAATTCTTCTAGCACCATTTACTGGATTCAGGTAATATATTGTCTCTAAATTAGCAGTATTGTACATTTTTAGCCACAGGAATAAACACAGATTGAAGCATGTAAAAGATATTCCTTGTTTGATCTGGAGCTTATAATTAATATGTTAACATATGTTTTACACTGCATAATGCATTACTAGAAAGAATCCCTAAGAAAAGAGTCCCATTTATTTACTGGCATATAGCTGCCACATTTATGATATGCCAGAGACCCGCTGGTGAGACTGCTACCTGCATTCACACTATATGGACAAAAATATTGGGACACCTGACCATCACACCAACAGAGACTTTAATGACATTGCATTCAAATTGCTTTCAGACACTGATGTTGGACAAGAATGCCTGACTTGCAATCTCTGTTCCAGTTCATCCCAAAGGTGTTAGATTGAGGTCAGGGTCCGGTGAGGGCCAGTCAAGTCAAGCATAGCCCAAACCCTGATAAACAGGTGTGTCCCAAGTCTTTTTGTCCATATAGTGTATCTAGCACTTGGCCTGTGGTGATGTACCAATACATGAAGGCCTAACTCAGAATCAGAATCAGAATCAGATTCTGATAGGAACTGATAGGAAAAAAAAACTGATAGGAAAGCTTGCTTACTAGCCAGAGGGAAAAAACTTGGTTTGATCATTTTTTGTTGGTTGTTTTAACAATTCAAACATATTGCCTCCACAAATCTAATAATGAAATGAAATTAATAATTAATTAAATTCAATTCGATAATAAAAATCTACTTAAAATCACATTTTTACAGTTACATTTTCTTTAGTTCTCAGGAATCATTAGGGCTATCTCTGAACGGCTCTTGAGCTCCCCTTGGATCATACCCCTTAAAAACGTGACACTGGATGAGATTACAGCCAAATGGGTGGAGGAGCTCAAAGAGATTTTTGATGATAGTTCTTTAGGTGTAACGGCATAATTAATGGGAAAATCTCTTGTGCTTGACTTGACCTACTTCGGTTCAGGGTTAGATATAGACAAAACGTGTGATCGACGCCCTTCTGCCAAGGTTGAAGCGGCTCACATGTGCTTAGCATGTCTCAGACTGTCGATTCTACTGGATTTAAAACTTTACCATACGCATGTTAAAGCATGTAAAAATGTTTATTTTTAGAGATGCAGGAAATTCCAATGCATAATTAAAATAGATGCCTTTGCCTCTGGCCCTAGCATGTGGAAGAATGTTGTTAAGACTGAAAACCAGTCTATTGATCTAAAGCTTCACACTGGCTTAGTGACCTCTTTGTGTTTTTCAGGGTGAGAAAACAATTCATGCCAAAACAATAAAATCTTCTGGTATGATGGTGTCCTGCTCACATCTGTAAATATGCATTAAAAAAATTTGACTTCAGAAATGCCATGCCTTTATTCACAACTTTGTTGCAAGTGTAATAAAGCTTAGATGCAGAGTTTTAGTTTGACCCAGTTGTTGGAGAGCTGACTGAATGTAAGGGGCTGAATAATCATATTTTTGTGGGTGGTACAGGTGCTGAGCATTACTTTATAATAATGACTGTGTGTATATGTGTGTGTGTGTGTGTGTGTGTATGTGTGTGTGTGTGTGTGTGTGTGCATGCATGAGAAGGATGCGTCGCACAGACTACATGGTGTGGCCAAAGGAGGCTCAGAGGAGAGAGGAGAAGAGGGCTGAAGCCCGACTGGCTGAGGGGCTTCAGAGGCTAGATGAGGCCAAACATTATCAGCTCAACACACTGAGCCGAGAACAGCGTGCACTACACCGCCACCTCATTGCCATCAAAACAGGTGTGTGTACCTGCATGGGTGATGTGTTTTCCAACTGTTTTAACAATACAAAAAATTACAGTAATAAAACATTTGATTTACACTGAGTTACCAGCTTATAAACTACATATCCCTTGGACCTACACACTCACACTAATACACCAACTAAACACTTCTAGATTAGGGTTGAGGCTAAACTCTGCAGGATTTTAGATCATTAGGACCAGGGCACCAGTGAGGTAAAGGGTGGCTTTTAATTTCTGTATCACCTAAGTGAAGATAAGAGCACCTGATAAACTGGAAACCCTGTGTAGATTTCCCATGTAGTGCATTTCTACTTCCAAGGTCGCTTTACAGAAACAGCTCAAAAAGGCTTCAAAAATCTTTCAAAAGAGGCCAGTAGCTAAGTAGAATGGAAATACTGAGAGGAGATTTGTAGCTGGGTTTTGAAGGAGACTGAATAGCAGACTCAAGGAGATTGTGGTACAGTTCCACACTTTAAGAGCCAGTGCCAGGGCTGAGATGTAAAGGTGAAGAATGTTGGAGCGCTGGATGAAACGGGATGATCAGAGGGGCGGGTAGTCAGTGTAACTGACTGAATAGAGGTAATGTAAAAAGATGTTTTAGAATCAGCGACAATAACTTTTTTCTTGGTTTGAGTGGAACAACTGACTTTTCCATGCTCCGGTCTCAAATGAGCTCCTTCAGAAATGGCTCACAATACTTGCACATGAATAAAATATGTTACACCGGCACAACTGCAGTGTTTCAAGAATTGCGTAATCACACAATTTATTCATTTGTAGCTGACATATTTGAACTGTGTGAGTTCAAAGCACAATTTTTTCAGAGAGGTAACCGTTGCTGAGTTGAGTTTTACAGAATGCTGGCAAAATATTACATATTTTAAATAAAAATATATAAAACACACTAGGTTATCTCTAATAACTTTTATTGCATGTGAAAGGACACACTCTTCAGATAGCAAAATACCATTTAAAATGAATGCACTCTGAACGAAAGCATTTTGGCAAAATCCTATTTGGTTGAATGTCATGTCAACATTTTGCAAAACTTGCCCAAAATGGCAACAACAGCCAAAAAAACAAGGCATGTCTGGATGGAGAACGAATGTGCCAGTAACATCAGAGGTGTGTGTTTATTCACTTGGCTTCAGGGAACCGGCGGAGAGACTTGAATGCTGTGGGATCACGACCCTCCAATCATGACCTCAGCCACCCTTCTGTGTCCTATAAGAAGACCCTATTGCCCATAATCCTACCTGCAGGGAGGGAGCTGGACAGACCCAGGTGAGTTAGAGGACAGCACTGACATTCAGGTGATGCCAAATTTTGTACCCCATGCCAAATGTTGTAAAATCTCATCAAATGAGGGGTGCTGCATATTTCAGGAACTGTTTGAGCTAAATTTTAAGTTTTTAAAACATCTGTTCACGTCTCCTATTGTTCCATGACAAAGCAGCTGCTGAAAGACAATTTCAAAATTCAGCAGTCAATACATGCCTGTGAGTGTAGATTCATTTTTATGGCTGTTTAGAGTCAAACAAACAAGCCATAAGATGTCAGTGCAACAAGTTATTTGTGACATTTACAAAATTCAACTTTCCACTAAGAAAAAACTATATCGCAAATAAATCAGTCTAGCATTGCCACAAATGTAAACACTCATGATAACATGCTTATATAACACATGATAACATAACACAAAAGACCACTTAACTTCACTATCATTCTCTCAATCATTCTCTCAGTTTTGGTGGCTGTCATATTACACACCACAATGCAGTACATCCAATTTCATACATAACAAGAGGTAGACAAACAAACTACCTTTTTTATTCTATGACAGAAATGTCAGGGGGCATCATTTTTGTTATGGCACTAGCTAAAAAATTTTTTTTTTTACCATGACTGTCCTGTATTTGAACATTGTCAGCATGTGCTAAAAATAAAATGCCATTCTATCATTATAACCACATTCAAATGCCTTTGTCAGGATAATAAAATTTTACAAGGACACTTGCGCTTGGACAGATTTATACATCGTTTGAACTTGTGTATTGTAATGGATATTCATTTAAGTTGACTGCTATTATACTGCAGATGAATAGGGGAGTTTCTCTTCATTCACTTGGGAGCGTTTTAACTGATTTAGTGCACACCGTAATGACATTCCAAAAAAATAATGTGTGTTGTAAGACACTGTGCAATTTAAACATAGGTTAATATCTTAAACATTAGACAATCCTCTTTTAAATTACACAATCTGTGTGCAGTATATTCCCCTCCCTTTTTTTTTGGGCCAAGTATGTTAGACATGTTTGTGAGGCCTGGATTAAAGCGATACTTCAGCATAAATAAATACATGAATAAGTAAGTAAGTAAGTAAGTAAATAAATAAATAAACAAATAAACATAATTTCCCCCCTCACCCCAAATGTAATTGACATGCTCAATGCCAGACGTTTGCTTCTGTCGTTTAGCGCTAGAGGCATGAGGCAAATACAGCTAATTAATTATGAATCAATAAGTATCATACAGAACCGCATGTTTAAATCCTCATATACTTGCCTCAAACTATATTTCTAAACTGCTAACATAACTTTGCTCTTAAGCTCTACATGCTTGATGTAACCGGTTGTGTTGCATCCACTCAACAGACACCTGTGCTGGCATAAGTGATGGGATCAGAGTGAGGAATGTCTTGTCCTGCCAGAGAGAGTGAGGCTAATTATGCTTTCTTGGACTCTCAGCCATGGATGGCTGTGGCATTAACCAGGATTGATCTCCTGATGATTGGGCCATTACTTAGATAGAGTCCTGTGATGTGGTTTCTGACACTGTCTGACTTTGTTTCAAAATGGGTCAATGTGAGGGTAAAATTCTGACGCTGTCTTAAGCTTTGAAATGTGCTTAACTATTTTACTAGGTAAGAGAATGGTAGAAAAACGAACAAACTTTTGGACACCAATCAAGGACTTGGGCTGCACTATCACTTTATCTGGCTCACACTGGAGTCGTGACACATGATATCCATAAGAGGAACGCAGCCTAGTATTACTCCTGTGGCCCAGCTGGGACTGCTATAGTTGTGAAGTGCTCGTTTCCCGGGAGGAAGCACAGAATGTTAATTCCTGTGCTTGCACTTGACGCAGCGCAACTTCAAACGGAATATGGAAAATGAAGCTGCGGCAATTAGGATGAGCCCTTCAGGCTAGGGCCTTAAAAAGTAGCTAGATGCAGCCTGTACTCGGTGTGATGTCTGAGGCCCACTTTGTATTCATGTAAACTATAAAAGTACATAACAACAGAGCAGAGAGTTCTTCAGCAATAAAGCCTGGATGGAACTTGATGGATTTGAATGAGAAAACTTTCATTTGGGTGACGCGGCTGTTTCCTTGAACATTTTTTTTTCAACTGTAATAGATTTGAATCCACATCAAATTACCTCTCAGATTAGGCAAAGTGTTTTCGTACAACTATCCTATTAAGCATTAAGTGTCTTAAGTCAGTCAGTTTCTTTCATGTGCTGATTCCAGAGTGCTGATTCCCTGCAGCTGCCTCCCATAGTGAGTCTGAATAGTGTAAGCTGGTAAATTATTGATAACAATATTCCAGCAGTCTATTGTGTGTACTTCCCTGGTATTATATATACACATGGATAAAAATCCTGTGATGAGAACAGTTTAGGTTGATGAATATGTAACACGTTTGTGAAAACAGTCCTAGTTTCACCGTGACTGGTTTGAAAGTTTGATGGCTGCGTGCCTAATCTCCTCTTTTATATTTCAGGCATGTGTGTGTGTGAGTGTGGAAACATAATCATGTTCATTTGAATTTCTGTTTGCATGAATGGCCTTTAGCACATGGCATCTGCAGGCATTGTGGGGATTTTGGTTATCAGCATCACTGAGCTTGGTAATGAGAAAATCATACACATACATATGGTAAATATTCCCGCTGTGTGATTTCCATTTTTATAGCACATAGATTTGTAATATTTACATCAATCCTTTTTTTTTTTTCTTCATCTTCCCTGTCCCCTCTCCTTATCTGGATCTCTGCTGGCTAGTGCTGGGATTAGACAGAGTGCTGTGTAAGCGTGCAGTCTCGTCTTCATTATGCTAATGAGGGGACTGGGACTGTCACACACATCCAGACTGCAGGGACCATGTACTTATTTCCTGCAGACAAAACACACATGCACAAGGTTCTCAGGGCCTCTGAAGAAGAAAAACCCACAAAATATCACAGATCCTCCACTGTACTTAACAGCGTTTTAACAACCAGTTCTTTTCTGTATAACCAACCCTATATATTTAAGCCAATTAACTGCCCCCAAAAAGCTCTATTTTTTGTCTGACCATAGAAAATGATTCTGGTTAAAGTTCCCATAGATTCTAGTTAAGTTAGTGGTGCATATGCATTAAATTATAAAGCCTACAAGAAGAGGCTTTCTTCTGGCATGCCATCCAGATGATGTCTAATTGTAGTTTTAGAGACTTGGTCATATCAGAATCAGAAAGCTTTATTGATCCTGGAGGAAATTGCTTGTGTAATGACTGCAAAGACACAGAGGCACCGAGACAAGAACAATACAAAAAAATGGAGTCTAAATAAAATCTAAATAAAAATCTGCAGAAAAAAAAACTCAACATGAAAAGACACTGTGCTATATACAAAAATTCTGGTGACCTCAAAATGCCACCATCTTCTGCAAATGTCCAACAGTGATCCTTGGAGAATGTTTTTTGCCATTTTATAGCCACCAGTGATGGGGACTCGAGTCTGAGACTCGGACTCTCACTTAAGTCACACCAACAGAGACTTGGGACTTGACTTTAGACTTGCCCTCAATGACTTGAGACTTGACTCGGACTTGCGCGTTGTGACTCGCGAGTCACAGTGTTCATGTCATGAAATTATTTATTTATATCTCGCGCTGTTTCCAACGACCCGT
>JBBIGA010000153.1:11558949-11577069 GCA_037576975.1 Alestes dentex | reverse complement strand
AGAGAGAGAGAGAGAGAGAGAGAGAGAGAGAGAGAGAGAGACAGAAACAGAGAGAGAGAGAGAGAGAGAGAGAGAGAGAGAGAGAGAGAGTGGGAGAGAGAGAAAGATTCAAACTGCAACATAAAGCATGGAGGACACCCAGAAAGAGTGTTTTTGGCATGCAAAATCATCATAAAAAAAGGTCTGGTATTATGTTTGTCTGTATGTGTGTGTAAGAGAGAGAATGAGAGAGGAGAGAGAGAGAGAGTGAGAGAGAGAGAGAGAGAGAGAGAGAGAAAAGATAAGGAGAGACAGAAACAGGGAGAGAGAGAGAGAGAGTGGGAGAGAGAGAACGATTCAAACAGCAACATAAAGCATGGAGGACACCCAGTCAGAGAAATTACCAATATTGTGCAGATAGAATTGGATGGACATTTAGAGCGCAAATTGAAAGGCCACGAGAGAGACTGGGGGGAGAAAGGCAGTGATATGTGTGTGTGTTTGGGTGTGTGTTTGTGTGTGTTTGTATATGTATGCAAATAGTATGTACAGATTACGTACTCCATCATTGGATGTGCACTGGTTGATGCACCAGAGCTCTCAAAAGAGGCTACATATAACATACACATCAACACTAATTCTTGTTTAGAAAATCGAGACAGATATATAGTTGAGATGGTATATTTCATCTTAGATCTTAGATCACCATTTAAACATTTACTTTATGCTAACTTAGCAGCTAATTGCTGCAAATTTCTGTCAACTGCAAGTGTACGCACCAAAAGGATCAGGTGGTCTTTGGTAGTAGAAATAATACTGAATGTTGATTTCAGTGCACTGAAATTGAAAATCTATTCCCCTTTTTTTCTTTTTTTCACTATTAGCATCATTAAATAACTACTATACATTCTATTTATTGCTTTAGCAACGGTTGTTGAGGGAGAAAGAAAAGAGGAGGGAGAGAGAGATAGAAAGAGAGAGAATGAGAGAGAGAGGAAATAGAAAAGAACACTATAGGAAAGTCTAGCATAGGATAAATAGATAGATAGATAGATAGATAGATAGATAGACAGATAGATAGAGGATCAGAGAAAGAGAGAAAGAGAGAGAGTGACTATAGGATTGAAGGAGCATGTATAAAGGTGAAATCTGATTTCCTCTGAGTCACAGAATGATAGATGTGTGGAGGGCAGTGCCAGTGTGTGGGTGCATCTACATCTATTATACAGGAAAAGAGCAAGAATAGGCAGGGAGGATGGGAGAGAGTGAAAAAAAACAGAGAAGAGTGGATAGAGGAAGAAAGATAAAAGCATGTGAATGACAAAATAGTGAAAGAGGGAGACAGACATGTAGACAGAAAGAGGCAGACAGAATACGCCACTTTGAAGAGAACCAGTCAACTGAGAGTAAGAGCCATTAAAGCAGGCCTGGAGTGAAGAGGCATCTCCAGCTCAGCACTAAAGTGATCTCTCATATCATGTATTAATAAAGTCCACTCACTCTGTGGCCAAAGCCCGTAGAAAAGATCAACTCTCAGCAGATGTAACACCAGGCGTGTTTCCCATCAATAATCGTTATACAATTAGTCACAACTCAATCGATTTTCCTCTCACTACGGGGCATATGCAAGCAAGCAAACACAGCAGTAAAGTGCATGTATCATTTGTGTTGGTTTAATGCAATCTTTTGATTATTCCATGAACGTATTAACTGCAAACACCATTATAAAGCTTCTTGACTACTCCCACACGGATGATCTCTCCAGTCAGCTTTGGCCTTCCAACAGACACTGCAGATTATGTGAGAGAAAACTTTGAGTTACGTAAGGTGTTTTTGAAAGACTTTCTGAGGTAGAGGTCTTTACTTGAATGGGAGCTATTCCGGCAATCCACTATCCAAGTAGTGAAGGTTTATGTACAAAAGTGAAGAACAGCTTACACAACATACGGTAACAACTTCATAACGCACTGTTCACTTCAAACTTAAAGGAAGCCCTCAGTGTGAGCCTTAACAACATGTTGCAGGCTTATGATAACCCAACTCAAGAAGTGGTATCAAGAAGTGGTATGTTTAAAACAAACAGAAACGCATGTTGTTTGGTTTTACTGAGCTGGCATACTAGATGTTGTTGCCCTTCTGAGTCTCCCTGACCCTATTCATCTCTTGACCCACAAAAAAAAGCTCCATGACGGTCCTGCAGTGTGGCACTGCCGTATCACAGCACGCATGGCTCCTGCTGCCTGGCAACCCAGCGGCCGTGTACGTGGGTGTAGTGTGCCGGGTGCCAGGCAAAGCGTTCAAGCATGTTTGGAGATAGATGTGGAGAGGAGGAGAATCACTGCAATCAAAGCAGTGGTACCATGATCGTTCGGCTTCAGAGTGATTTAGACGAATTCCACCCATAAAGCTGTAACACTGGAACTAGTGCATTTCAACCCCTCACCGACTTACAAACGCTATATTTCCAGAACCTCCGGGGATTAATTCTTTGGGATTTTTCGAAATTTTACTGTTGTTTATGGGAAATTCATATTTCGTATTGCAGCTTTCGTCCTACCAAAACATCTTACTGTTGAGATACATCACGGGTCAAGACTCACTCACTTCCTTCTGCACTTCTCTTTAGTCTAAAGGTGAATGATTTGACTACAGCATTGGAAATAATAGATTTTTTGTAAACGTAAAACTACATACAGTTACGTTCCAAGAGCACCGGCGTATAGTGAAAAAACAATGTTGTTGTGATGTGGTTAAAAGAATGCCTGAAAATGCCTATTTTTATAGTGTAAATCCTAAATATGCCCCCAAATATACTCCCAAAACACTTCAATTTCATTTAAACTCAATAGCCTTAAAAAAAATGTAAAGGTAAACCCATATTCGTACTGTTCAGTTTACAGTGAACAGCTGCAAAGCTAGAATGTAAAATATCGATGTTACCCCTGTATAGACTGTACTGTAATTTATGCACGGGCGTTTTCTTTGGTGTGCTCTGTCATTTTCTTTGGTATAAGCAGTTAAATACAGTAATAAATGAATTTAATTTACAGTAATAAAAATATAGGGCTTCACGAGAACACTCGTGACGCTCCACGGGGGAAATTCTGGACTGAAGCTGCGTCAAAGCTGCAGCAGCCAATCAGCAGCAAGGAGAAATAAATAACATTCTCGGATTGGCTACTTTTAAACCTCCCATCTCTGAGTACAGCTGACTGTGACGTCTGGGCCTCGTCAGCCATGCCCTCTCGTCCTCATGTTGATTGTTCATGTTTGGGTCAGCGTCTAGCAGCGGAGGTTCATTCAGTTCAGGTGTCTGATTGCCTTGGTACCCACCGCATAGCGCACGAGACCTGGACATCACAGTCAGATGTACTCAGAGACGGGAAGTACGAAATTAAAAAAAAAAAAAACAGGAGAATTTTTTCTCATTTAGTGACTGGGTCGCCAGATCTAGTTAAATTCTCCAAGAGAGTTGAGATTCAAAAGGTCAAAAAATGTTTTTTGGTTTGTAGCTCACATCAAACAGGCTACAAGGCTACAAACTACTGAAATGTAACAGTGCACATTTAAACTACAGAAAGCCCCTATTAAGCTATTATGACAAGTTACTGACAAAATAATTTTCTGTGAGATGTTTTTTTATGCCTTTAAAAGGTTCTTCCCGAATCTTATTTTGAAAAAACGTTGATCACTCAGAGAACCTTTGTGGGGGCATCCCATCTGTTTTGTATGGTTTACAGTTCAATTGCACAGTCTGAAAAGATCGTTATTTTGCATGGTACTTACAAAGTCATGCCATTGTGAAATCTTTCATTAAAAAGTTATTTCTTTCTCAACCATGTTTGTAAAATGTAATTAGGCCTCTGTACAAACTAGGAATGGAAATTGATAAGATTTTATTGACTTTAACACAGCCTGAACACAGTGAAGAATGTCTGTCTAATAACATTAATTCATTATTTTTTTGTAACCGTTTGATACTTACTAGAGTTGCGGGTATCCGGGGCCTATCCCGGTGTCTGAGGGCGCATGGAACATTTGAACATGTTAAAATAAATTACAACCCTCTTTCCCTTAAAATGATACAACTCGGATAAAACAGACTGATAAAATAATAATAAAATAACATTCGTACTGTATTCATACAGTTTGCATTTATGTATGCTTAGTTGAGGAAAAAAGCCTGACTGCATCACACTAATGCTATAAATGGATATTAACTCTCAGTAACAAATGTGCTACTATGTTCATCCTCGGCTGGGAAGCAGTGGCACTTGCACAATGCCATGTCAAACGCATGGCATTCCTGGACTTTCAGAACAAGCTGCATAAAAAGATATTTCAACATATTGCTGGTGTTTCTACCCTTACTTTGAATGATCAGTTTGCAGGCTGAAAGGCTGAAATCTTTTGGTAATTAGGTGGTACTTTGCACCACTTCTTCCTCTCCTGCCATGACTCCTTCTTCCTAAAAGTCTCCTGCAGTGCAGAAATCGAGTTTGATATTACGACACATAAGTCAGAAACTGTCAAAAAAAAAAATGCAGGCATTAATAAAAGGAATCAATAACCTCAGAGGCATTTGAGTCCCATGGAATTTGGTCTGGATTGAGTTCTCGATTCCCATCTGTAGTCGAAAAGATTTAAAATATTGAAAATCACATTAAATCATGACTTCAAATGCAAAAAATAAAATTGAACCCAAAAGGTGTATTGTCTTACCCTTAGTTTAGCTCTGCTACTGTCTTGAACATAAGAGCATGGGCGTCGTCGCCACTCACATTTCATAATTATTCGTTTGGACCCCCCCACAATTAACATAAATAATTAGTTCACCCAACGCTGTTGAATCTTGAATCTTTCGCGAAAGAATCCACTTCACTTAATCTATAGAAGAACACACACACCACTGGAAATCCGAGCAGCCTGTCTGTGCACTGACGATTCACTTCACTTGCATGCGGTGAGTTGGAGGTAAACCCGAGCGGATTTCCAGTGGTGTGTGTGTTCTTCTATCGATTACGTGGAGCGGATTCTATCGCGAAAGATTCAAGATTCAAGATTCAAGATTCAACAGGGGTTTCCAAACACCCACAACCCCTAAAAGGACGAGACTTTGCAGCATGCAGCAACCCCGCCCCTATGCCCAAACCCCGCCCCCACGCGTAGACCGATGCATCCCCCTCACATTAAAAATGCTTCCGACGCCCCTGTGGGAGAGTGAGGATGAATATTAACTGCATCTTGTTATGTGTGTGAAGCACGATGCAAGATTTTTTTAAATTGTTGTATTGTATCAATGAACAAAATGTATTTCATTCTCATATATACTGTATTAAATGTAAATGGGTACAATGGCCAGGATAGTTTCTTGCAACAACCCCTTCTGTTCTGTTCATGTGTTGAGCAAAATGTAATACTCTGAGCCTCCAATCTTCTGGGAAGGCTTTACACGATACGTTGGAACATTGCTGTGAGGATTTGATTGCATTAAGCCTGAAGAGCACTGGTGAGGTCAAGTTCTGATGTTTGATGTTTAGTTATGGATTTCAAATAATGCATTTGAATTCTTCATTAGTATGTGTTTAATATAAGTGTAAGTACACTGAATTTCCCATGTTTATCCATAATTCTTGTTTTATTGTATTTCCTTTAGATTGTATTCCTTTTTTCAGATGAAAAGAAATTAAGAATGTATCTTTTTTTATTAAGAATTAATCATTTTTCCTGTGTACAAAATAATATAATTTGGTGGAATCCCTCTAGTATATCACTTAAGATCTCTCAGTTTTTGGAAACAGTCCAGTGAATTACAATAAAGTTCAGCCCTTACCTTACTTACCACCCACCCCTTCTCTCTGTCTCTTTCTCTCTGTAGGCCACTGAATCTGCAGTCCAGCTGCTCTCTGCAGACGCGTGTTCAGGAGTTTATCAGCAGCACGGAGCACAGAGCCGATAACTCCACAGCCCCGTTCTGTCTGCCTGAACTGAAACTGCAGCCCACCAACACACTGCCACCAGAGAGAGACGAGAACAGAGGGAGAGAGACACACAGAGACAGAAGGAGGGAGGGCCAAAGGTCAGCATGGGAAACAGACAGAGAGAGGCCTAAAGAAAGTCAGAAGGGAACGGAACTGTTAGCGTTGAAAGAGAAAGACAGGGAAAGAGCTGATGAAATGGAGGGAACCACATCTCCCTCTTCTCCTCATTCTCCCCCTCCGGAGTCTCTTGCTCCTGATGGACAGTTAAGGACTGTTCATGTTCTGCCCAACTTCGCCCAGGCCCTGGTGGAGGCACGCAAAGCCAGATACATACGACATCGAGGCCTGCCGCCATGCGAAAGAGAGCTGAGCGTCCGAGAGATTTTCTCCAAGAACACTAGAGACATACAAACCAAACACTGACGATAACACACACACACACACACACACGCACACCTCCTACTGATCAAGCTGTTCAGAATTGTAGTGGTTGTAGTTTTGTGAAGAGCAGTCTCTCACACAATTAAGTTTTAAGCATGTTCTAATAACTGTGTTATTATACAGTCAGTCTCATATAATAGACTGCGTTAGAACACTTTCTAGCAGTCTGGCAGTACTGCAACTTGACCATCATTAATCGCATTGTAACCTACAGGCCTTTTAGAAGACACAGTAGAAAGCACTACAGCTGTGACCCATTTCTAGCAATTCACTGCATTATGATTGACTGCTTTGTATATTCATGTGTTAGTGACTTGTGTTCTGTGAATTCACGTGGAGCTTACTGTTTTTTTTTGGAATAAAAACACTGAATCATATGTTGTTATTAAAGTGTTACACGACAGAAACACACACGACAGAAAACTGTGTCTCACACTGTGACGCTCCTTTCTGGATGCGATGTATACTATATGGACACAAGTATTGGGACTAGGCCCCTTACTTCCAGAGAAAGGCAATCTCAGTGCTTCAGCGTACCAAGACATTTTGGACAATGCCATGCTTCTAACTTTGTCGATGCGGTTTGGAGAAGGCCCTTTTCTATTCCAGCATGACTGTGCCCCAGTGCACAAAGCAAGGTCCATAAAGACATGGTTGGATGAGTTTGGTGTGGAAGAACTTGATTGGCCAACACAGAGACCTGACCTCAACCCCGTCCAACACCTTTGGGATGAAGTGAAACGGAGATTGCAAGCCAGGCCTTCTTGTCCAACATCAGTGCCTGACCTCATACAGTGGGGGAAATGATTATTTGATCCCCTGCGGAATTTTGCTGAAGTTTGCTGTCTTACAAAAAATTCATGAGGTAGTTTCATTTTTATGGAGAGACAGAATATCAACCAAAAATCAAGAAAAAACATGTAAACATACATACATAAAAGTTATAAACTGATTTGCATGTCACTGAGTGAAATAAGTATTTGATCTTCTACAACCCAGTCCCTTCTGGCTCCCACAGACTGACTGTGTACCCATGTTGCACACTGATTACAATCAGTCTATCAATTACAGACACTCCTGATCTTAACTCATTATGTGTATAAAGCACACCTGTGCACAGAATCAGTTTCTTCCATTCCAACCTCTCCACCACCATGTGCAAGACCAAAGAGCTGTCAAAGGACATCAGGGACAAGATTGTAGGCCTGCACAAGGCTGGATTACTCTGTTTCCATAAAAATGAAACTACCTCATGAATTAGAGACTGTTCTTTTTTTTTTGTAAGTCAGCAAACTTACAAATTCAGCAGGGGATCAAATAATTACTTTCCCAACTTTAACTGCTTTACAGAATGAATGGGCAGAAAATCCCAAAGAAAGAGTGGAAGCTTTCAAGAAGAGCGGAAGCTGTTATAGCTGCAAAGGTAGGGACCAACTCCATATTAAAGTCTATGTATTTGAATGCAATATCATCAAAGTCCCTGTTGGTGTAATGGCCAGGCGTCCCAATACTTTTGTCCATAACTTTGCAGCATTCTGTGATGCAGTGCTCTCTTTAACATTACCGCCCTCTGGTGATAGGCCTTAGCTTTACGAAGCGGCATGAACACCGGACACGCTTTTCTCTGCTTTGAAAGGCTTTGAAAGTTAGGAGATACAGAAATGCTCAGAAAATAAAGGAAAATAAGAGCAACTCGAGTCTGTGGAACAGTATCGAAGGCAATGTTTACATGTCGCGTTACCATGGCGACGGCGTTGCGGAAGTGGTGGGGAAAACTGAAAGTAGGAGAACAAACAGAGCATAGACTCCGTTAACCTCGAGAACTTCCCGAAGGTAGCCCGTCGCCTCTTTGTCTCGGTCGCACTGCTGCGAGGCTGAAAAACCACACGAAATTGCGCTGAGCATGACCCTGAGAAAGGTTGCTACTGGTGTGTGTGCTCTGGCCCGAGGACGAGGTCTAGAGTGTTTGGGGTTCACCGGCCTTCATGGCTCCTTCCCTCACACTGCCAGAGCGTCCTGGATCGAAACGCGCACAGTGCATGGTTATCAGGAGCAGAGAAGAGCATTCTGTTCTGAAAAGCCGGACAGAGACGCTGTCGAAGTGGACCTAAGTCGTCTTGAAGGTGAAGACCAAGGTAGGTGCGCCACTGTCACAGCACACGTTGCTTCCACCTGATCCCCTGTGCTCACACTTTGGTTTACAACTCTGGGGAGCCAACCCCATTTACAGCGTAGGTTTAACTCCAAATGCTCAATACTTTGTAGTTCAGTGTTTCCCAACCCTGGTCCTTAAGCCCCCTGCTCTGGAGATTTTAGTGATTTTTTTCTGCTCACTATACAAAAGCTAAAGTCAAGTGACGATTTGTCATACGTGGACACACCACAGCACGAAATTCTTTCTCTGCATTTAACCCGTTCAGATGCAGCGGGCAGCCAGGAATACAGCACCCAGGAGGCAGTGTGTGGGGATGGTGCCGCAGTGGTGCCACTAGCGGTCCAGAGATTCAAGCCCACGACCTTCTGATCGCAGGGGCAACGTCTAAACCCTAGGCCACTAGTGGCCCCACTTTATTTTACTTTAAGATGACATAACCCTTTATTAGTTCCACAAGTGGGACATTTGTATTGTTATGTGAGAAAATGGACAGTACAATGGCAAGAGCAGCAAAAACAATACAATAAAAGCTATATATGTATATATGTATGAACACTGTGGATTCATATACAGGTACAGACCTTTCCTGGGTGGAAGAGTGTGTGTTAGAGCAGAGAAAAGTAAAATGTGCAGAAAAAGGGAGCTCCGGGACAGGGGTTGAGGATCACTGCACTATCCATGGGGTATAAAAATGCCCACAGTTTCAGTTGCAAGCATAAAACAGATCAACAACATCACAGGTGATGATGTTAATCACCACCAGCAGCTGGTGGCCTAGTGGTTAGGGAGTTGCCCCTGTGATGAGAAGGTCATGGTTTCGAATCCCAGGACTTCTAGTGGCACCACTGAGGTACACTTGAGCAAGGTACTGTCTCCACACACTGCTCCCAGGGCGTTGTGTTCCTGGCTGCCCGCTCCTTCACTCGGGTGAATGGATTAAATGCAGAGGTGTGTGTGTTCATGCACACCTTGCATGTTACGTAATTATGTTGGGGTCAGTGTTCAGTTGTGGATCAGATAAACAGTCTGTTTAGTTATGAAACACTAGATACATTTCTGCAGCCGCATTATCTGCTGCATTTCTGTCACACATTAGTTAGTCTAGATGGTTGTGCACACTAGTGAATAAAGTAGTTTTTGGTGTTTGCTGCACTTCAGCTGCCTGATGAACGTTTTCCACTGAAATGGAGAGTAACGGAATGGAGTACTGCCTGTTTTAGTGCAGTAGTATGTGTGTCATGACATTGGTGCATGTGTGTGGTCACAGCTGCGATATTGAATAATTAACAAAGCCGTAAACACTGACCTGTTTCTCAACCCCGCATGCCAGGATAAAGTTT
Organism: Alestes dentex; assembly: GCA_037576975.1. NCBI lineage: Eukaryota > Metazoa > Chordata > Actinopteri > Characiformes > Alestidae > Alestes > Alestes dentex. The sequence goes on along the minus strand of JBBIGA010000153.1, from coordinate 11,567,173 downwards.
AAATTTACCAACTAGGCCAAAAGTTAGTTTTTTAATAAAACATTTGAGAACAGAATGTATAAGGTTATAAAGCTGTATAATGAGTATTATTTTCTGCTATAACAGACTATATAATATATAAGGCTGTCACAATTTCTCATTTATACACAATTGCTTAAAAACATCAGTGACTTTTTTCATTTATGGTGGCCATATTACAACCTTACATACTGTCCTGTGCACTATTTCAGGCAAGATTTGTTACAGGACTGGCTCGAATTTATTTTTTCCCTTGAATAATCAATCCCTCAATTTGCAGTTGGCATGATGATAATGCATATCCTAAACTCTAGTATGTGTATGTAACACTTGAGCCATGTAACCGTTCGTAAGGAAAAAAGTTCTTTAGGTTAGTAAAGTGACATTTGTTTCGGACAAAAAAGTATTTCTTTTGGACTGATCCAAACAGCGTTTTATAAGCTTCGATTATTTGTTGACATTTCCAACAAGTACAAAATAGTTTTTAATTATAAGTAAAAGAGTAAGATGTATGAGGAATATTTTTTTTTTCTGTTGATCAGACTATATCTGGCATGTACTAATAGTCAACTGTAGCCCAGCTGCTTACGTGCTAAACATGCCACAATTGTAGCCACTCATTCTAATGCAGCAGTCATGTGGACAATAATAGTGTAATGAATTAGAATTATAGTTTTTTATCACTAGCAGGATGTTAGGGAGTGCTGACAAAAGAAGCATCGGCAATCCACTGGCCGAATCTTTGCTCTTTTAGCTTTTAGGCCACATGAAAAGTGGTGCAGTTTTTGCATACTGAGGTGAGATGATGTGAATATCTTAACTACAGCTGGTGGTCTGGTGGTTAGGGCGTGGCCCTCATCAGAAGGTTGTGGGTTCAAATCCCAGGACTGCCACTGGCACCACTGTGATACCCTTTAGCAAGGTACTGTCCCCACACACTGCTCCCCGGTTGCCATTGTCAGCTGCCCATGCTTGACTTGGTGAATGGGTTAAATCCAGAGAAACATTTTTCACACTGTGTGCTATGCTGTGGTGTGTTCATATTTAACAATAATGGCCACTTTACACTTACACTGAAATTAATTAATTCAGCAGTTTGCCAAAACATAGTAACAATGAGACACAAATGAAATTTGTTATAGTTTAGGCTATAAATGTTGTCACTTGGAAAGAAGGCAAACAAATACTTCAGTATTTTAATTTTTCCCGCCAGCCTCATTTTTCGCACAGCATCACACTTTGTGTGGTGAAATGCTGGAGAAAATTTCCAGCCAGACAGCACTGAGGGAAACCGTGAAGCACAGAGGTGGAAAATATCAAAGTCTGGGGCTGTTTTCACTTGCAGCGTTGTCTGTGAACTCGGAAGTGCAGGAAGGAGTTTTAGATGCTGATCCGCAGAAGGCGGCAAAGAAACTGCTAAAACAATAATGCTTTGAAACACCACTTTTTGAAAGGCACCTCTTCTTCCCTTTTGGAAGAATGCAAGAAAGTATTAAAATTATTTATGATAAACACCATTTGGTTTGACATTTTATTTACTAACTCAATGGACATTTTTAAGTATGGCACATATGTCAAATACATCTTTGGAGCTACAGTATTTTAAGATTTTAAGTTTTGTTTTAAGGTTTCTTTTACCTTTTTACAATGAAGTATTTTGCCTGCTGACTGTTAACCCACAACTGCACTTCCATCCATGTCTGTCTCTCTCTTTCATTCTGCGCAGGTATAGTGGAAATACTGATGTGTCGGCAGCGGGCGCGGAACTCCCTGGGCCGTGTGTTTGTAGGTCAGGTGAGATGACACCTGTGCATATCTGTGGAAACAGCCTGTTGTTCCATATCACTCTTTGCTGAGCATGGAACAGGAAAACTTAGCAGGCAGCTTCAACCCATCCATATCTCCTTTTGTTCTATTTTTTCTCTCGTTTAGTTCCTTCTCGTGCGCTCTCTTTAGGGCTTTTTTTTATAAGTCAGTCTGTGTCTAATGGAAGGAGGAATTCATCTCAGGTTGACAGCAAAACTAAGTCAATAAATGGAATATGAAAGACAAGACAAAAATAGTCAAGATTTATTACTCTCTTTTGTGTTTATCCATTTCTCTTGTCTCTATTTCTTTGGTTTCGTCAATATTTCTCTTGTTGTTCCTCTCTCTTTCTCTCTCTTTCTCTCTCTCATATTCTCTATAGATGCAACAGTTGGTGTCAGGCTTGCGGCATGACTCAGCTGCACGTGTGGTGATCTTTAGAAGTCTGGTCCCCGGAGTGTTTTGTGCAGGTCACTTTTCCCTCTATAAAGATAATGCACTTGTTCTCTGAGAGGTGCCAGAAAGAGTTAATTGGAGAGATCCTCTAGAAGAATTACTTCTGAAGAACCTTTCATTGGATTGTTCAGTTTTTGTAAATGAGTTGCGTGAGTGTTAAGAACCTTTTTAAAGTTTAAAGAACCTCCATATAATGTAAAGGTTCTATACCAATTCAGGATGTTTTCTAAAAGCTTGGGCGCCCAAGCCAATAGGCATTAAGTGCTTTTATTTAAATCTTTAATTTAATCTTTCGTTGTTAGTTTTAAAACGACAAAACTTGAAGTGATAAATACTGATCACGTGTATGAAGATTGCACTTGATAGTATGTATGATATTATGTAGTCTAATTCTTGTTCCAGGAGCGGATTTAAAGGAGCGAGCACAGATGAGTAACTCGGAGGCTGAGCATTTTGTACATGGTCTTCGCTCTCTAATGAATGGCATAGGTGAGAGATGATGATGAAAAGAACAGTGGTCTTATACTGTGACTATTTTGAGTGAAGGGACTTGACATCAGTCAAGATGATAACAATGTGGTCTGACTGAGTTTTGTGAGCCTCCAACTCTTTAGCTTTCCACTCTGGTAGGACAGAGTAGTTTGGGCAGTCTTGTCCAGTGACCTGTTTGTGTGATTTTCTGATTGCAGACATGTTAACACATCCTCTACAAGTAAGATAAGGAAAACATTTTTCTGCAAAATATTATGCAGATGTTATTTATTTGAATATTATGTATACTGAATATTCTGCAAATAAATAAAACATTATGTTTTATTCACATAATAAAACATATTATGTGAGATGTACCCAAACCTTTGCAAATGCCACATTCACTCCAACATGTTTTAAATATGGTCAATAAAAGTAAAGTGATGGTGCAGCAGTTCGTAGAAGTGTGTTGCCTGGAGAGGGTGTATTAACTTATTTTCATAAAATCAACAAAAAATGTTGTTTGACTCTTGCATTTCCTAACTTTTGCATAAGATTGTCTTCCATAGTAATATTTTTTTCTCTCTGGGCTTAAGCAAATAAGGTTAGGCAAATTGTAACTTGTTGTAACAACATAAAATGTTGTTTTATTCAAAGCTCATGATCACTTGCTGTAAGGTTAGACGATGGTCACGTTTGCACACAGTGGTTGTCATAGTAACGATGCTGGTATGTGTATGCTGTGTAAGGCAGGACTGTTCAAAAAAAAAAAAAATCTTGTTGAATATTCTAACATCAAGAAGCATTGTGCAATGGCGATAAAAAGAATTTGAAAGACCTGTCTAAACAAGGTCTAGCACACCTTCTTCAGCTGTGGAGGAGCGTGCTGATTAGTATCAGGTGTTTAGAGAAGGGCAAGCACCAAAATGTATTATTCAGTACCAGGATTGGAAACATTCCTCTTGTCAAACCCAGCTGTACGCAGGCTTGATGTATGATCTGTCTGAAGTGTGTTCTGTTCCTTTTCTGTGCCAGCTGCGTTGCCCATGCCAACCATCGCTGCAGTGGATGGCTTTGCTCTCGGGGGTGGGCTGGAACTGGCACTGGCCTGTGACCTCCGCACGGCGGGTGAGTGCGTGCTTTGACTTTACTGGGGCAGGTTGTGGCAGGTGAGTGCCCAGGAAGAGGGAGGAATAGAGCTTGTGGGATTTGTAGTTTTTACGAAAGCAGCAGTGGCAGACACATCAGTCAGCCATGAGTCCCTGTGGGGTGCTTATGGCACAACCATGCAGATGCAACATCCTTGAACTGTCCTGTGTGTGTGTGTGTGTGTGTGTGTGTGTGTGTGTGTGTGTGTGTGTGTGTGTGTGTGTGTGTGTGTTTTTGCAGCATACACTGCGCAGATTGGCTTGATTGAGACTACGCGGGGACTCCTCCCAGGGGCGGGTAAGAAAACAAAGATATAGGAGAGGAATGAGAGAATTTGGTGCTATCAATATCGATAGCACTAGTTGAGTAGTCTCATGGCTATTTTAATCAAGCAAATTTTAAGACAAGAAGTAAAAATAAAATAGTAAAAATAGGTTTTACTGAAAAGTGACTTGTGCTGGTGCTTACTTCTCATACAGGGTTCAATGTTGTTAACAATTAACCCTGTACTACATCCTATTGAATCATGTCTTAGTAGTGGGCAAATGTTAGCAAGTCAAAGTCGACTATATGTGTGTATGAAATATTATTAACATAACACAACCAATTACTATTATATCACTTTAAAATCCCTAGCTGCGTATCACGTAAGGTTAAAGCAAATAATGTTCTGTGGGACTCCCAGGTCGCTACTACTGGATGGCCCTCCCTCTCCCCCATCACTGCAATGCTAGCCAGCTAGCTGGTGTAAAAAAAAAAAAAGGGGGTTAGTGCAGTTATAACAGTTATAACAATTTCCTCTGGGATCAATAAAAGTTTTCTGATTCTGACATTGCTGCTTATGGCAGCTGAGGCCACTGAGGTCAGACATGGAGTAATATTGTGGACTTTATTTTTTGACAGTATTTTGGTATCTGGGTATTATATTTATATCTGATCATCCAGATATAAACTGTAGACATCCCCCAATGTGGACACACTGCTGCCTCAAATAGTATTGCTTGTTGCAGTTCAAAATTTTCAAAATGGCTGACACACTGCACGAAGCGGTGGTTATTTGTAGTTTTCAAAACGTTTGATATGAGATGATAGAACTCGACAGAATCCTAGCCACTAGTAGGCAACGAATGTAATGCCTGAACTGACACTCAGGCTTATTTACAGGAGGATCAGGAATGCGGACCAGCGTTTACAAAGACAGGAAACTAAATCAGTCAGTGACCCTACCTACTGCTCATCGTGACTTTGTTCTACACTCCTGGTGCACTAGGGGGCAGTCAGAGGTTGCCTCGAGCGGTGGGCTTTGCTGTGGCAAAGGAGATGATCTTCACTGGGCGGCGTGTCGGGGGGCAGCAGGCTTTGGAGCTGGGGCTGGTCAACCGGGCCGTCCAGCAGAGTCAGAGTGGAGATGCAGCCTACAGAGAGGCTTTGAGTCTGGCTAGAGAGATTCTCCCTCAGGTGGGTCTGACTCACACACACACACACACACGCACACACACACACACACACACACACACTCCTGCTCCCTTTCACACAGGGAATCTTACTGATGCCGATGTCTGACCAAGTTACTTCTGCTGTGAGCAGACTTGCTCAAAGTGTCTGTGTGTGTTAGCACTCTATCTTGAGGGTGTGCGTGTATGCAGTCCTCTAGCACAGCTAAAGTCTGTGTGTGAGAGCGAATGAGCATACACACATAATACATTCTGTAAGCTGCAGGCCTTATTGTCTGGGGGAAAGAGAGATATAAAACTCCTTTAAAATCATCTTACAAAGTACTTTTAATACTTCTAAGGCTGAGACAGAAAGACATTGCATGACTGCACAGATGGATCTTGGGCAAGATGTCACAGCAATCACCACTCTTTCGAAAAATATCCCATCAGTTGATGTTTTGGTGACAACGGTTGAGACGTCATTCTAAAATCTTCCATAGGTGTTCAGGCGGTTGAGATCTGGTGATTGTGAAGGTCATCCTTTTTCAGATCATTTTTACATTAGTCAGATAATTCACTGACACCCCATACACTGTGCATTGAGCACTGTCAGCCTGGAAGAGACCACATCCAATCGGGCAGAAACCCTTCCTTTTTAGAGACAAAACCATGGCAAACCATGCAGTCAAAAAATGTCCCCAGTGCCTAAAAGAGGCCCCGGACCCCCTCAGTGTACCGTTTCTTGGTATACGCCGCACATGCACTCACCCTGTTGTAGAGGACACTAGTGAAGGATGACTCATCCGATCATATCTCTTTTTTATATCCCTGTAGATGGTTTCTGCACCATTGAAATCGCAAATGCGCATTCATCTTTGCAATTATGGGATTAGGCACTGCAGCCCTACCGTAATACCACTCTGGCGCAGCCTGATCCTGTTCTACACTGATGTGCTTAGTCACCTGAGGAACATGCTCTTCTGCTTTTCCCTACATATTGCACTAATGCATGAGCATCGTGGTATTAACTCTATGTACTGAGGTCTCTCCCCCAGATCTAAATGCAAATGTCACTTCAGTGATTGTTCCCATTAAAACACTAGCAGGCTTTGTGACTGAAGCTGCTGCCACAGTTTTCAGGGTCATTTAGACCTCCCTTCTTGCCATCTTGATAAAAAAAAACTGTTTACTCATACAGTACACCTTATCATGGCTTTATGCTGGCAATCGTTACGTTTCTCTGTGTATTTATTCAGTTGTTACACAACGGTTTCACCTATCTGCATATAGTTGAAATCTACAGCCACGCATAACCCTTATTGAACTCTGCATGAGTCACAAAGAATTTAAAAGTAGAATGATTTAGAAAAGAATACTTCTGCTGAATTCTTAAAAAGCTGGTCATGATGACTCATGATTTAATGAACTTTCTCAGCAGTGCTCAGACCACAAGAACCTCCCACTTTTACCAAATGTTTCCTATGTTGATGTACTGTAATGCAGTGACTGGCAGTCAGCCTATTTAGGACAAAGTGATGGTGTGATGCCTCGTGTTTAAACATAATTAAGCCATACTTTAATTGTGTCCTCCTTCTGCACAAAACAAAACCAGAGAGGTCTATTTATAAAGGCCATTGGTGGAGCCACAGACAAAGGGACTATTTATATCTCATTGTTGGACCCAGTTTAAGCAGAAGTTTGTTGTCACTCTTTTTATGACGAAGTATGAGTCTGATAGGAGTGTGAAAGTCTGATTAGGATGTCAGTATGTAACAGCTGTCTTGATGGTGGTGATTTAATTAGCTTTGAATGTGTCACGTTTGCGGCTTTCTCTCTGGCAGGGTCCGATTGCAGTGCGAATGGCCAAGGAGGCCATTAACCGAGGGATTGAAGTGGACATCGCATCAGGAATGGCCATCGAGGGCATGTGCTATGCCAGGGTGAGAAGATAACGCTAAAGTGTGAAATTCTATGGAGAGTTTTTAGCATACAAGGCAATGAAAATGGAAAGTCAGCAGAACTTGTACTGTATCACAAGTTAAAAGTTTGGAAGCAACATTAACTGTGTAAAAGAGTATGGAACTCTTTTCAAGAGATAATGGACAGTAATAGATTCATTAACAAAGAACAGACAGCTTTAACTAATTAGTGTCTACAATGGGTATAGAAAAGAATCATCCCCTTCAAAATATTAAAATTGTGTTGCTTTGCAGCCTGAAATGAACACACACACACAAAACAAAATTTCCAGCTATATTTACGTGAAAGATACGACAGCGACAGCTCAGAAAAAAATCAGCAAAAAGAAAACAGAATCACCGACATGGATAAAGGATCACCGCCCCAGTGTCAGTACTTTGTGGAACCACCTTTTGCTTTAATTACTACTTTGCGTCTGCTGGGTTTTCATTCTGTAAAGTCATTCTGTAGATTTTAAGGGTTTACGTTCAGGCTCTGACAAGGACACGCATAGACATTCTCCTTCTTGTCCTTCAGCCACTGTGTGGTCAATTTTGCTGTGTGCTGTGGGTCATTGTCATTTTGGAAGGTGAACTTTTTTGCCTCATCCATTGTTCCTTCTTGCCCCAGTCTATGCTGCAGAGAAACAACCTCACAACATGATGCGACCACCTCCATGCTTTACTGTAGGTATGGTGGTCTTGAGGCCAAACAGTTTGGTTCTGGTCTCACCTGACCATGATACCTTTACCACTTGGCCTCAGTTTTGGCAAAGCTCAGTCGAAATTTAATGTGTTTTTCCTCGAGGGAGGAATGATGTGACATTGTTGTCGCATCCACACAGTGTTCACTTGTCTTCTTTCTCTTTCGGCTTTACCCTTCAGGGGTCGCCACAGCGAATCATCTGTCTCCATTTAGTCCTATCTGCT
>JBBIGA010000153.1:11529102-11558849 GCA_037576975.1 Alestes dentex | reverse complement strand
CATCCTCGTCACTCCCAAAGAGAACCTCAACATCCTGAGCTCTGCAACCTCCAGTTCTGCCTCCTGTCTTTTCCTCACTTGTGCCTCCCTGTAACAGCTTCAAAGTTGCCATAGGCCTCTTGGTAGCCTCTCTCCTCACTCTTCATTCCAGTTTGGAGGGGTGGCCTGATCTGAGGGACAGCCTGATTTCCACTTCATAATAGTAGACTTTTTGGTGCTCCTAGGGATTGATAAAGCCTTTGAATTTTTTGTATCCATCTTCTGACTTATTCACAAATTTATCCCTGAGATCTTGAGAGAGTGCCTTGCCACCCATAATTGATTATAGTTGATTACAGGTGGAATCCAATGCAGTGAAAAAGGTGATTAATTACATGTGATTGAGTTCACAAGTATTTTTTTGAATGGGGGGATCCTTTATCCATCTCAGTGATTCCTTTTTCATGTATGTATTGATTACTTTTTACAAGTTGAATTGAGTAAATACAGCTGGAAAATCTGTTTTTTTTGTGTTTATGTCTTCATTTTAGGCTGCAGAGCAACAAAATGTGAACATTTTGAAGGGCATGAATCTTTTCTATACCCACTGTAGCAAGGGTACAGTAAATAGATTCCAGTATCTCTTTGCTGTGTCAGTGGCATTCAGTCATTTACCACAGACACCGATATGTTTCCCTGTGTGCTACAAATGAAGCAAAATGAGATTTTTCATTGGTTGGTACTGTGTTCATTTGTTTTGGCAGTTTCATATCCACCTGATTCTCCCATTCAGATGCTTCTGAAGACTTTTTGAACAATGCAATAGGCAATGCTATGCAACAGAAGGTTCAGACAATGTGTTAGGGCACATCAAAGCAAACAAAATGCTTATTTAGGAAGAGGTCTGTAATTACAGTGGATTTCTATCGACTCAGGGTGGCTGTTGGCAAAGTAACTCAAAAAAAAGAAAAGGTTTACATATTAAGCAATGTGAAGCTGAAAAAATTCAAAGGTTCCATTTTGATTTGTTTTGCTGTGCTTGGAACATTCTGAAATTTCATGCCAGTGATTTATTCTTCTCTCCTGTAGGTCATTCCAACACGAGATAGGCAAGAGGGAATGGCTGCGTTTATAGAGAAGAGAACTCCCAGGTACACTGGAGAATAAACAGGCAAAATTAAACAGGCACACACTGTGGAAGTGAAGTTTCATCATTTTAGAGAAGAAAACTTTCTGGTTTCCTTGACCTACATTCAAATCAGGCACCATTTTTACAATACATTTTACTTGTAGCTTCTGCATATCATGTAAAATAAATGTAAAACATGGTTGGAATCTCTGTCTCTGTTTTGTTCTGTCTCAACATTCATGAAAATCAACCATGAAAAACTGATTCAGATGGTGATTTTAGCACTGCCTCAAGTCATGTTCTTTTTCGCATAAATATAGCTGTTACGATTTATACATGTATTATAGTACTTGATATAGGCTGTCTTCAGGTAAGTAACTAGTAGTCACAGAAAATTCTTGCTTATCTAATGTACTTCATGCTGTTTTATATTGACTGTGCTGGCTTTGTTTACAGATTTAATACTAAGAGTAATACTTTTTCACCTATTTAGGTCATGTCTCTGGTCATTTAAGCACACAAGTCACATTTAAACGACAAAACTGTCATATTCCCCATTTACTGGAATGTAGTGAGGTCACTATGGGGAAATATATCAATATCAGGTTTCACTCAGCACCACATACTACTTAGAAGATTTATATTTATATTATGCATAGTTTTTAATGCATCTTTAAATGAAACTAATGTAATTCAAGTCTTAGATTTAAAACCTATTGTTAATGCTTCGGACTGCTTCTTCTAATAAAAGAGGTAATAAGAGGAAATGACTAGTTCCACGTACTTTCACATATACAGCTCTAGATGCTCAGTTTCCCCTGTTTCTATAGGTGCAAGTATTGAACTGAACAGCTTTGCCTTTGTTTTTAAGACAATATTTCTCCTAATTTGTAAATAAAAATATTGTTCAAGCATAAATTTAAAGAAAATGACAAAACATCAAAATAAGAGAAATGATGCTGTGTTTACAGGACTTGAATAATTCAAAGAAAACAAATCTCATGTTCACTCTTAAACCAAATGGGAATAATTACCTTTGACAAACTTCTAGTAGTGTTTTGCCATCCAGCTGGTCTCATTGCGAGAGGAGAGTGTTGATTACAGCAGTGTTTTTATACTTTTCCTCATTAAATAAGATGTGATTCAGGTGATCAGTAATCAGTACCTCATAAAGCAGAATGAGGTGCTTGTGTAGGAGTTTAACAGACACTGGCATGGAGTGGTTGTCGTATTTAGAGGTGCTGACTTAAAAATAAATTGCAGTGGTCTCATTCCTTTCTAGAGCTGTACTTGTACCTCTACTTAAGTATACTGTATTTACTGTAAGTATAACATTTTCTGCAGTTATTTGTCACTAACATTTTACTTTCTAATTCCTTTTTGTGTTTAATGTCAACGGTGGTGCCAGCATCCATACTGCGTTCTCACCTTTAACTTTACTTTAGACAAAGAATGCATCAGAAAAGTGAAGAACTGTCATTAATGTCAGCTTCTAAACTGATAAATGTTGATGTACTAAGAAGTTCTGCTGCAAGTTACTGAGGTATTTTTTTGAGCTGCTACTTTTATACTTTGTACTCAAATAGTTCTTGATATTAATTTTGAGTCACTATTTCAACAAAGTAAAAATACATTTTTATTTAGCAAGAATTTAGGCAACTCCATGTACGCACGCAAACATATTTGCCCGGTTTCCACCTGAAATCAGACAGTAGAGCAGTAGGAGTTTACATTCTTTATTGAAGGAACATGGTTTGCACATAATGGAAATCCGAGCAGCAGTATGATGCTTTAGCTTTAGTGGAACAGGTTCCACTCCTCAATGTTGGTAAAAAAACAAATACTACACTATAAAGGATTTATGAGGGGCCATGTACCAGTAATGTTAGTTTCAGAGTAGGGTAGTCTGTCTGGATTTGGACCGGCTTCATTTATATGTTATGCATCCTGTGTATACTGGCTTTTTTTTCCCCTTGTCATATCTGCTGAATATCTCCATCTGTAGCATATGAATTTGTTTTAGGAACAACAGAAAGCCTGTCCACTTGAAACACATTTATAATAGAAGCCAATGAACAAATACCTGCAAGTCGACAGGTTTTCTGTTCCTTGCTGTCCACTCTGAGCAACGGTGCACTCCAGATGTGGCAGACAGAGAAGAGGTATTCTTTTAAAGGTATGATGACCAGCTGTCAAACAGCAGCATATACAGCCAGATCCGCCCAGAGGAAACGTTGATGGTTGGCAGTTTTAACAGAGCATATGTCATTCTGTTTGACAGGGGGAGATTTGGAAAAGGGAACCCTTAAAAAAAAAAAAAAAAAAAAAACATCCAAAGGAAAAAAACTTTCATGTAGAAACAGTCTGTAATTCAGGAATGGTGGGGGAAACGAACACACCCACAGATTTATCATCGAAGATATTTGAAGAGCCTTGCTATATAGAAATTTGCTGCAAATTGAGTAAAACCCCAGAAGTAAATGTACGGAACTGGCTGGCACCTTGTCCAATCAAGGAGAACTATGAGACAACTCCTTCTGCGTTCGGCTGTAAATACTGTAAGCTGTAAGCACAGCATCTGAGGAAAATCAGTTAAAAGTGGATTTTAGGGCAACATGCCACACAGTCACAGGCTGGATCCGCCTATAATTTTATGAGGCACTTTGGTGTCTGATACAGGTCTACACATAGCCCTAATTAGCCTGTTTTGGCATGCCTACTTCTGGAATTGAATAGCTCTGCACGCTGTATATGGCAGACATACATATTGTAAAACCGTGTGCTGAACTGCATCAGATGAAGTGAGAAAGACTTTGTTTTCATGTGTGATAGCCCGTTTTCCCAGTTTCATCTAAATTACAGACTGCCTTGAAGCCCAAGGACATGGCCCTCCCTAAAAAGAAACTTCCACCCAGCACGTGGGAGCCTACATTTACACTTACTACAAAACTAAAGGAAAAAAAGACAAATGAAAAGAAAAGCAGGATGAGTGTTCGTTGGCTTACGGATGGGACAAAGCATGGGCGTCCTCTAAAAGGTAAACATTTTTTTTTTTTTTACTTCGAGACAAGTTTAAGTTGACCAACATCTATCTCGTTTGATCTAATGACACAAACACTCAACGTTTAGCCACCCAGCAGTTCTAGAGAGAAAACAACGTGCAAGACTTGAGTTGTTGGAAGAGACGACATGGCGACGAATGGCCAGTGTGTTCCGTTGTCACCCGAGGCAGGCAAGTGGTCGTCATAGTAAGTCAGGATTCTTCCTTCAGGAGTTTTATGAGTGAGTTGAGTCCCCAGAGTCTCCTGATGTTAACCACAGCTTCCATATCAGGCCTGGTGCCACAGCTTAATGCCTGGTCTCCTTTCGCCCGGGTCTGGCAAGAGCAACGCTTGAGGCTAAAAGTTCAGAGGTCATTAAGAGCTCTGCAATGATGAGCAGTGAAGTCCAGGGTTTGATACCAGAGGAAAGACAGCCTCCACCCCACATTTGCCTCTTAAACTGCTGAGCACAACTCACTTGAACCCCTCAGATTTAATTTGGCGTTTATTTTCTCCATTTGTACCATTTTGCTCACAACAAGAAAACCAAAAACCAGAATAGCATTATTTCTTTGCGTGCAACACAGCACAGCACTCTTTATAACAGCACGTCTGCCACAGTAAATACCATATACAGTACAGTATATAAAAAATAGATACTTTCGCATCAAACCTCTCATGCTGCCAAATGCACCAAGTAAAAAGAAGTTACCTAACAACTCAGGCATACGCGCTAACACACACGCATGCGCACATCTAGTTACAGGTATAAACATTTAGCAATAAACACCATTTCAAGACAATAAAAAAAATAATCAGATATTCACATACTGTTACCCATCTGTGTGATTGACCCAAGATTTATTGCCATATGTGTCCACCAAGGACGAGGATCTGTCAGACTGGCTTGATTCTGAGACGGCATTTCAATCAACTCAAATGTTTATGTGAAGCATTCAGAGGAGCTAAAGCATGCTCTTTGAGCACATGCGGTCATGCACACTCACATACAGACACACACTTTCCAACCTGCTATGCTATTCCCTTTTGTCGCTGCCCCTCTCCACCCAAATATTTTCTGGTAACAGTATTGGAAACATAAAATTCCTTATTTCTAGACAAAGAACAAGAAAAATAAATAATTTGCTTTGTGCAAACAAACGCTTGTTAACTCCTCCCCTGATGCTGTAGATGCAGGAGCAGAGGAGTTTAATTCAGTTCAGACATACACACATACAAATACACACACACACACACACACACGGAGTTTCCAGGTAAGTACACAGTGTGCCACCCCGAGACTAGTTTATCCTTGTCATGGAACATCCCTCTCTAGAATCAGAAAGAAAAACATCAACATCACTAGGATTTACATCACTGAAAAAATCCTTTTATAAAATAAACCAAAAACAGAACCCCTAACAGTTAAAAGCATCTTCGGAGAAAAAGCCCAGTCATTTAAGGATGCTTTTCTAAACCAATCACTGCTGATGGTTTCTATGAAAAAGGCAAAAACATTAATAGTAATTTTATGTTAACATGGACTTTAATTTTTTCCCAATATTGCATCTCTACTTTTAAGGCATAATCAGTGCAGTTATAAAGGTTCAGAAGACCTGATCCTAGAATGTGGCATATTATGTCTTGTGTGTTTGTGAAACTCTCTGTTTCCATGTATTTAAGTTTTTCATAGTCCCCCTATACATAATCCTTTTTTTGTGAAACTGTGGATATTTTGTATCATACCAGTGTGTGTGTATAAATAAATAAATATATATATTTGTCTTACCTCTGTGTGTGTGTGCCTGCGTTGCTCCTGTGTAGCCTGTACCTGCTCGGTGGCGATTAAGGCTGTCCAAAATGCTCTCTGCTAATCGTCTCACATCACTGTGTGTTTCGGGGTGTGACCTCACTGCCTCCAGCTGCTGCAGTCCTCCTTCCTCCAGCAACATACTGCAGTATCGTGCAGCTGTGCGCACACACACACACACACACACACACACACACACACACACTACATTTATTTTACCCCGTGCTTCCCTTCATCCTTCTTCTATTTATAGCTAAAACTAAAAAATGTTGTTTCCAACATTAAATATGAGGAAGCAGTTCATGTATCTCTCACCATTCTTGCTGCACACATGCTGCATGGCCCAGGCCGCCCACAGCTGAACCCCCGGAGTCTGGAAGCATTCCAGCAGGGGGAAAAAAGGATTGAACGACCTAGAACCCAAAACAGTAACAGTCACAGTTATACTCTTTTTCGAAAGAAGGTTGAACAATATGGATTTCCAGCTTTTACCCTCTCCATCTCTTTCAGGGCACCTGTTTTCCTTTTTAACAGACACTCCTCTCCTGACAAATGCAGTATGGCAGCAATGCTATGTAAGCAATCCTGTTTGTATTAACCCCATGAATGGAGACTCAAACCATGATCTTCGGAATTACGGTTTTATTCACCGCGTGCTATTAAGTCACTTTTCAAATTGCTTACTTGGGGTTTTGCAAATGAAGCTTAACCCATTTATACCCATGAGACAAGCTGAATGAAAACTCAGCTGAAGCTGAAACTCAAAACTCAACTTTGTGGAAACAATAAAATGGATAATAAAATGTACATAAAGATGCAATTTAATCACCGCTGGCCAGAGGAAACATAGTTCTAGGCAGCAGGTAGTATGACGAGGACCGAGAGAACAGAAAAGTGTTTCTTACCTGTAGGCCACCATCTCACATTCAGGTGTGGGCCACTTCAGAATGGCTGAGTGCTGGAAGGGGCAAACACAAAGTCTTATTTCAGCTGCATCTGTGATTTGAATCCATCTGCTAGTTAATCCCTTACAAGATATTTCATGGAATTTACTCTTGTAAAAAAAATAGCTAGAAGAGAACTTTACTATTATAACATCATTAATGAAGACACAACCACAGACAGACACACGTACCAGCTGCTCCAGTAGGGTAGTCCTGAGAGGCAGGTCGAGGGTCCACACAGTTTCACCACGTGAGGTGAGGTGGGCCAGAATTCCTGCAGCAAAGTAGCTCACCTCCACTTCAGGGCTGTGCAGCAGAGAGCGGATATGATCCAGGAAGCCCTGCACCATCAGCTCGGCATGCAGCTCGCCCACCTCAGCAATGTTATTCTAAAACATTGCAAATGCATCCACCAGAAAGACACAATTAGATTTATTACTGGTACAAGGATACATTGTGATCATTAACACTCAGAGGGGACACAAGCCTAACCCCCCAACCCTCTGTTAAGAACAAGAATGGGAAAAGGCTAGAACAGCAGCATCTGTGAAGTAATTAGGCCTGTAAGCAGCCCTGTCCTGCCCACATGGGTACGAGCTTTCTAAATAAAGGAATCCATTAGCATTAGCCTTTAGTGTGACTCAGTCAGGCAAACGATCATTCCTGCCCAAAGCGTCGGCTGACTTTCCTCTGTTCATTTCTTATGAGAGCACTGCTGGGTGCTGCCCATTTCAAATTAACACCAAAGAAAATATGAGGGCACTCCATTTCCTTGCTCATTCACACACACAACATGATTTCAGTGACTCACATACAAAACATTGCACGATTTCTCACCAGTAAGCCAAGGACCTTCTGTTGAATGGAAGACTCAGATGGGAAGGACTGGAGGAAAGGAAACAGGAGGAGGAGGCTAGATTAACATGAATGCAAGATTATTTAAATGCGAAATGAGCTAGCTTACTTCCCCATGAAAAATTATGGCATATGCTATAAATAAATTCCAGTAAAGCCACACTGAGCAGCCAGTGATATAATATCTGCTCATCATAAGTCGTAACAATGCCTTGTGTTTAACATCAAAAAAAAAAAAAAAAAAAAAAAATTCTATTGGTCCACTGGACATCAAATAATCACACAAAGTATGTAAAACAGTGATCTCTGTCATGTCTGTGTGTACCTCCAGCACTTTGATGAAGAGCTCCAGTCCCTGGTTCTCTATGAAGTGTCTACAGGTGGTGGGTGACTCATCTGTCAGGTTCCACAGGGCACTCAATGTAAACTTTAACGTAGCATCTACTGTGCCTTGAGATGTCTTCTGTCGCACAATGTGAAGGAGTTGCTACAGAAGGAGAGAGACAGAGATGACGTTAATGAAGTTGGACACCACTCAGGATGGAAGCAATGTAATTCATTATTTAACATCAACACAGTCTCATTCCCAGTTTGGCATGATGAAGTTCAAAATTCACCTTCACAATAAACAGCTCTGCTCCCAACTGCGCCGTTTGCTCAGTAGACAGCTGACAGAGGGGGGGAAAAAAGAGGTACAGAATTTACATCAGCTGTCAGTTGCAGGGAGTTTTGAATTGGAGACTGGAGTGTCCGGGCTTCAGCCTGAGAGACGAACGCACTTAACAAGGCCACAGAGCTGACAGGCAGACTGACACCGAACACATTCAAATCCGAAATTAAGCGCGCTGTCCGTGGTGCCTTACCTTGGCAGCTAGAATGGATATGATGGCCACCGCCATTCTCTGCATGTTTTGATCTTCGTGGTTACATAACCACTGCATAACCAGCTTAGCAGCTTCAAACCTGACAGGCACATACATACATACTGATGTAATGCACAGTTATACCAAACCTTTAATATGTAAAATCTAGCCATGAATAAAAGCAAACGACTTCTGTATCTCTTTCTGAGTAATGGGAGCATGCATAATTAAACAGCATCCCAAGGCCAAGATTAGTTTTCTGAAAGTGTCAGCTGAGGACACAGTGGCATTAGGTGGCAATGTAATTAGCTGCAGGCTGACCTGTTGAAAGGAACCTCCTGCAGGATACGGTCACTGCAGAGAGAGAGCAGGCAGTTCTTCTGCAACTGCAGGAACAAAATCAGAGCAACAGTTCACCAAATATTATGCACAACAGACCACAACCTGACTAATCTCTCATGAATATGTTTCTCAAAATCTCTCACATAATTCTCACAAGTATGGCTTTCTAAAAAACGAGTGGGTTTAGTCTTGTTAAAAGCCTGATTGAAGATGAATAATCTTGTTTTTTCATGTACACAAGCTTTTCAGAGGAATTATGATGCAACGTTAGTCATTATTTATGTCTTATTATTTATATTTCATTTATATGTCAGAAAAAAAATGGACTCACCATTTTCTTTCCTTTTTTGTTTTTTTTTTTAAACAGAATTTTAAAAAGGCCAACTGCTTTCTTTCAATATCTGTTGTTTTGGAGAGGTCTTGTTCCTGACAGTTGCTTTGACTGCTGACAGTATGTCAGTATTTATTTTTTGTGTATTTTCTATGTTAATGACAGAATAAACTAGCTGTATGGAAAAACGACCCCTTATAATATGTGTACCATGCATGACTGTTACGTCTTTCCTGAAAAAAGTAACAAGTACATAAGATACCAGTTATTAGAACACATGTACAGCAATCAGCCACTTCAATAGGTACATCTACCCTGCTCTATTTTACTTTGTAGTTTACAAACACAGACCGTAGTGCATCTCTCTGCATCATCTATTAGCCCTTTTAGCCTGCCCTGTCTCACAGAACAGCCATCAAGCAGGAATTGAGTGTTGGATCATTCTCAGGGTTAATAAGACCTTCTTGTGTGTCCATGTGTTTGTGATATAGAAGGACAGGGCATTCCACCACTAAAGTTGAGAAACTCTCATTAGTGAGAGTCAAAAACAGAATTGTGGGTTGTACATCATCACTGAATAGGTGTAATAAGGGGTACCTGCTGGTGGTTGGGGAAGGTCTTCATGGCCTCTAACAACAGCTGAGTGACGCTGCCTAAAAGACGCACAGGCATTCCAAAGGCCAAGTCCTGTTTGGTAAGGTTGAAGACGCACGCGCTGGCTGCCAGCTGGACGTTCAGGGTGGTGGGGTGGTTTTTCATCCCCAGTGCCACCAGCTGAGGAAGAGGAGGAGACAGGAAAAAAAATATTAAAGACAGAGCAAGTGAAAGAGTGACTGAAAAATATACACAATAAACAAAGATTTTGCACATAGTTTTTTTTTTTCTGTCGAATTTAGTTATCTCCGATTCCACCAACGAGTAAGGACTATGTTACGTGATGCCACCAACACTGGGAGTGAGAAGGGAAGTGCATGCTTCCTCTGAAGCACATTATGCCAGTCACTGCATCTTTTAGGAACTGTTTGCTAATGCAATGTTATTGGACAACTTGGAAGACGGCGCTGACTGCCAATTCTACCAGACACTGCTCCGGCTAGCATTGTGCTGAGTGACGGAAGGAAAGGCCATCCATCACCCAGAGAGAGCAAAGTCAAACATGCTCTCTTCCACTCCAAGCCACGGATGTGCCACCATCAGAGATTGTTGCTGGTTGTCATATATGTGATATATAGCAAAGTGGAGACAATACAGTAGGTATGGAAAAGAATCACCCACTCCAGAATATTCACATTATGTTGGTTTGCAGCCTGAAATAAAGACACATACACACAAAGCAACACTCTAGCTGTATTTACTCAAAGCAACTTATAATATTCAAGTGAAATATATTGGATAAAACATCATCCCCCATTTCAGTACTTTATAAAACCACCTTTTGCTTTAATTATGGCACTGAGTCTGTTGTGATACTTCTCTACCTTTAGAGAAGTCTAGACTGTGCAATTACTGCCCACTCTTCTTTACAGAACTGTTCAAGCTCGGGTAAATTTGGATGGTGACCACTGGAGGACTGCAATCGTTCCAAGGCAACTAGCTTGGTGTGCAGTGAAGAAGGTGATTAGTTATACCTGATTGAAGTCATGAAGGTTTTTAGGTGGGGGTGATCCTTTATCTATTGTAGAGATTGTTTTTTAATTATAAGTTTTTTTCTAAACTGTTCCTATCACACCTTTCACCAGGATGTTAAAAGTTGCACTGAATCAACACAGCCAGAATATTTGGAATTTTCTGTGTTTTTCATTGCAGGCTGCAAAGAAACAAAATGTGAACATTCTGAAGGGGCTGATTCTTTTCCATACCCACTCTGTGTATGACTCGCAATACTTACTTAAAAGTGGAAGACAAGCTATCAAATTCTTTAAAGGAAAAGAGCATGGCTAAAAACAGAAGCACATGCAAAGCAGAGAAAATAATAGAGAGAACGAGTGATAGAAATGAACAAAGTAGCACAGTGTGGTAGAGAGCGCACAAATAGGGGTGAGTGACCTGTGACTCATCATAAGGCTGGCTATATTAAGATAAAAGCACAGCTCTGAGAGCGTGTGGGAGGACTGCAGTAAGGCGAAAAAGACAGCGTGTGTACTTTGAGGATGTCAGGCCGAGCTTTCTCCATCATGTGTGTGAGGCTGAAGAGATGGAAGAGCGCCTCTCTAACAAAGCCCTCTCTCTCACTGTAGCGCCTCAGGGCCTCGCAAATTTGAGTCTCATTGGCCTCACCCGTCACCTGGAGGCAGAAAAATACAAGCATAAATACACATTAATCAGAGTTAATAGACACATGCACAGAGATACAGTTACAATAAACCACCACTGTTGACCCAAAAACAATTAAAATATTATTTTAAAATAAGCACAAACTACTGCCAAACGTTCAAACAGCAGCCTCTTTCTTGTCTTTCAAACACGGCTGCTCCCATTTGTTTATTCTTTTTTTTTTTTTTTTAAATAAAGGAGTTTGATAAAGTACGCAATGTTACAGTTTCTAGATGTAGGCCAACAGTACGTTGCAAATACAATCCATTTTGAACTTGATGTTCACATATACCAATTTTTAAAAAAGTGAAGCGAAACAATAGTTATTGAATCCTAACAATAGTGGTGCAATATATTAGGCAGGAAGTGAACAGTCGGTTGTTGAAGCGGATGTGTAGAAAAAAGTGTAATGATCTGAGAAACTCTGACAAGGGTCACACTGTGATGGCTAGATAACTGGGTGAGAGCATCTCAAAAACAGCAGTTCTTGTGAGGTGTTTCTGGTATGCAGTGCTGAGTACCCACAAAAAGTGGTACAGGGAAGGACAAAAAAATGGTAGGGCCATGGTGAGCAAAGGCTAGTATGCCTGAGGTGTTGATTTGGCCTCCAATTTCCCATATCTCCGTTTGATTGAGCGTCTGTAGGATGTGTTGGACAAAAAAGCCTGGAGGCTCCACGGCACAATTTATAGAACTTCTGCTGCTAACATCTTGGGTGTCAGACACCACAGCATCCTTCAAGAGGTTTTGTGCAGTTCATGCTTCAATGGGTCAGAGCAGTTCTGATGACAAAAGGGAGACCCATTCGTTATTAGCCAGGTGGTTTAAATATAATGGCTGATGGGTGTAAATCTGTCCATTCAGAGTAAAACAGTTTAGCCCTGCTCGTTCACATGTTTAAGTCATAAAGAGGGTCTCAGTCCTGACTGCTTTTTGAATGATCAAGTCTGATTAAATTTTAACATATACTACCTTTTATTTCACTTCCTAGACAGGGAAGAAGTTATTTTTCTGTTCACTGACCACAGCATAATCCAGCACAGCAAGTTATATAACAAGCAGTTTTCCATTTAGGAATAATGCAGAGTAAAAAGCCTGTGAGTTCAAGGAAAATATCTCTGAACAGAATGGATTGTGGTAAAAAAAAAATGCCACAAATTCTTTTCATTTATTTTGTTTTCTTAAATTACATGTAATTTCTTCCTGAATAGGGTTCCTTTTATTGTTTTAAGAGTATAAAATACTATCTAGACTATTTATACTTGAACATTAGTAAATGCACATGATTTCTACATAATAATACATCAGAAGGTAAGAAAAATGACAGAGATATGATATTTCATATTCACTTTGCCCAGTCCTAGAACTCACCTTCAGGCTGCCTTCTCCAGACAGGAACTCAGAGAAGCCTGCGTCAGTAGCCAACAGACCTACAAAGGTCATGCCTGGCCTCTCCTCCACGAAAGCCCTGACTGCTGCGTCGGTCACCTGCTTCCGTCCAGAAACGTCCAGAGACACCAGTGATGGGAGGATGCCGGGAGTCTCCAGCAGCTGTCGCGCCACGTCCGACTTGAACTGCTTATCATCAGAGATGTCCAGATGCTGCAAGCCCTCCAGCTGGCCAGGAGAAGGGCACAGTCTTTTTTAGAAACTGAAGCTACACACAACTAACACAGAAGAATAATGAATATTTCAGCTATGCACAATCGCATCTGAAGTTTGAGAGATTAGAAACAGAAGTTTCAATTACCGCACACTTACCTCTTTCAAAACATGCTGACAGGTAATGTAACTTTATAGGCCGAGTAAAAGACCAACTCACGTACAATGGGTGCTCAGTGTACAGATCTCTTTCCCACAAAAGCCATTAAGTAATAGACTGTCAGTCTCTTTTATGTACCTTGGTCTGAGGAACTCTTTTTTCCGTATTTAGAAATATCACAAATGTTCCTCATTAACAAAGTTCCTGTTTCTAATACTAATACACTTACTACTTATGAGTTCTTATGTGTTAAGATAACAACTCAAGTTGTCCTGAGTAGGACTTTAACACTAATTTACAGAATTATAACAACTAATCGATGAAAAGGACATTGTTTTGTTGACAAGTTACCTATGTTTTTTTTTGGTATTGTTCCAGAATTAGAGTATTTAATACTGGACAAATAGACCTCTACATGATGGCAATGATGAAGAAAACCAAAGAAGGCATGACAGTTGGATTGTCCAGTTAACAGAAAAAGTTAGTCGGTTAATTGCTTCTGGAGAAATGTGCATCATCATTTTGTATGAGAACTCCTGACCTGGCTGAGGACGGCCAGCAGCTGGGCAGTGGTCATCTCCAATCGTTTAAGCTGATGCATGGTGAGGTAGCGGAGCCTGGCCCTGAGCCCTAGCAACGGTGTCAGATTGGTCACTGATGTGTTGGAGATGTCCAGGCTCTCTAGACGGGGAAGTGAGCACACATCGACGAGGCCCGAGTCGTAGAAGTCCACGTTGGAGATGCTGAGTGCCCTCAAGCCCTGCAGCATGCTGAAGCAGCGTCGGCTAGGCTCCTCCAACGACGACATGGTCAGGCCATTCAGAATCAGTCGCTGCAGACTCTCCCGCAGACCCTTGTTGGCGGAGAGACCACGCAGGATGTCGGTGATGGTGAGGTCAGCATTGACTCGCGAGGCATCTAGCTCCAGCAGTCGGTGAGGGCAGAGGGCGCGCTGGAAGGCTTCGGCCGAGATGCGGGCCGTGCGGATGCAAGCACGCCGCAGCCGAAGCTGTTGGCAACTGCGGAATATTCCCACCGTGCTGTCATTCAGTAAGCCTGCAGGGATGCAGGGGGGGTGTTTAGATACATATTCCATTACAAATTTACATCTTCCATTACAAATTTACATATTCCATTACAAATTCAAACTCTGGTGACTTACTAGTTGAGGTGTAGTATGAAAGGACAAACTAGAGGCCCTACAATGTATTATCATTACAATACCTAAGACAGAGTACAATTCTATTGCAATTTCAATGCTTCCCATACTGGTAGCCTAGTGGTTAGGGTGTTCACCCTGCGATCAGGAAGTTGTGGGTTCAATTCCCAAGACTGCTAAGCACCTCTGACGTACCTTGAGCAAGGTACTGTCCCCACACACTGCTCCCCGGGCGCTCTGTTCCTGGCTGCCCGCTGAATGTGTTAAATATGGAGGAAGAATTTTGTTTGCTGTGGTGTGTTCACATATGACAGAATGGTCACTTTCACTTTCACATTGATTTATTTGTACCGGCCCACACTGACTGTGGCATGTTGATTTTTGTTTTACTATTTAGAAACAATTAATGACGTGAGGGGTTTTTGTACTTTTCGCTATTCAGCCAACACTATAACCCTCTTACTCTACCGCCCTAGCTGCTTCTACAGTTTTTAGCTATGTGACACACCTTGTATAGATCATTTTTCAGAATCTGTTTGAAGGAACTGTGTGATGATTTAATGCTGTGTGTTTGCTTAATGCTAATTGTTGGGGAATAAGATTTCATTTGGCTACTTGTTAACATCATAAGTCTTGCAGCTCCAGTGCAAAGGTAAAGAAGCAAACTTCAGACTCTAAATATATCTTAATAAATATATCTAATCTAATATAAATATATCTAATCAATGACATTTGAAGTAAGAGGAAAATTACATCAGTTTGGTTGTTCAACTAATTCTTACTTTACTTAATTTGTCAAACACCTTGCCAAAAACTAAAAGTATATTTTTAGTTGACTCTGGTTTCTGCTCACCCTCTGTGGCCATTTTGCAGAGCAGTTGATCAGCAAGCTCCTGAGGGAAGATCAGAGGTTCTCGAAGACACAGTGAGCCATCAGCCAGTTTTAAACAGAACAGCTCCAGCCTGGAGCTCACCAGAGACAGGCACAGGTCAGTCAGAGACGGTGGGGATGCCTCGTCCTAAAACAAACATCCCATTCAACTCTCAGAACAAAACTACAATCCACTTCTTTATACTGACTTACCAAAGAGTTAAGTTAAACAAATACTTCCACAGATCACAGACTCTCTCCATTAGGATTGTAAGATACTGTCACAAGAGAGAAAAATACTGTAGTCTTACAATGCATGGATAGTTTCCCAAGTTTCTCCAATGACAGGGTCACAGTGCACTGCCATTAGTTCATCACTAACAGCCTTAATTTGTATCATAGGTATTACAGGTATGTCCTTTTGAGAACCGAAGAAAAAAAGTGTCTTACAATTTCTTTTTTTGTGTGATTTTCTATCTATTTGGACCACCTTAAAACACCTTACAATTAAGATTTCTTTGAATATATTTTTTATTTTAATTTCCCAGCATGTCCACTGTAGAGGACAACAGGACGATTTCCATGTGAAAATAGAACTGAATTTAGAAGATAAAAACAGTGATATTAACCCAAGAACACATTCAATTTGATCAAAACAATAAAATTCTGTATCACTCGTCTGTTGCTTATTGCTTGCAAGGACAACAAAACATGTATGTTAGTTCAACAGTGAATCGTAAGTCATAGAACACCCTCTGGACATTTTAGGTGTGATAGTCCTGGAGGCATGTTTTTTTTTTTTTTTAGTTGTGCAAAGGAACATTTTGCATTTGCTGCTCCTCATGCATGTCTTGCCATTGCAGTCCTTGCTCCCAGCAGGCAAACCCATCACATGACACAACACTGGAAAGCCCAGGATGTCCTCAACAGAATACTATAGGGCTTGATTGGGTAACTTAAAACACTTAAGGAAGATACAGGTGAACAAAATGTCCATTATAAAGGACGTAAGCGAATGGGCCGGGTCTCAGGAATATACAACGTTTGATTTCTTAAATATATATTCAGTGTAATACTTTTAAAAACTCTACATTCTTCGAGTTTCTGCATGGACTGAATTCCTGCAGCCAGTAACTAATCAACTACAATCGGAACATACCTGAATACAGCACTTAGTACGCAATAACACGTATTTGTAAGGAAGTACTAATAATGTATGCTTTGCAAAGCCAAGTCTCTAAATGTCAATCACACTGATCCTAACGTGAGGATCGGGTCTCAGCGAGTTGTGACACGTACACTATATGGACAAAAGTATTGGGTCACACTTGTTTATCAGAGCTGGGCTAGGCCCCTTACTTCCAGTGAAGGGCAATCTTAATGCTTCAGTACTGTATACCAAGACAATTTGGACAACGCCATGCTTCCAACGTTGTGGACACAGTTTGGAAAGGCCCTTCTCTATTTTCTATACTCATCTATGGTTGGATGAGTTAGGTGTGGAAGAACCTGACTGGCCCCCACAGAGCCCTGACCTCGGCCCCCACAGAGCCCTGACCTGAGACCTGAGATGGCGAGCCCGGCCTTCTCGTCCAACGTCAATGTCCGACCTCATAAATGCACTACGGAATGAATGGCCAGAAATTTCCACAGAAAAAAACCCAAAATCCTGCGGAAACCCTTCCAAGAAGAGCGGATGCTGTTATAGCTATATAAAGGGGGACCGACTCCATATTAAAGTATATGCAACGTCATTAAAGTCCTTGTTGGTGTAACGTTCAGGCGCCCCAACACTTCTGTCCGCATAGTGTATCATTAAAGTTAAAACTGAAGCGGAGAGCTGATTAGTTATTACTTCACTAGAAGTATTCATAATGCCTATGCACGTAGCTGAAATAAGCTGAGTAGAGTCTTACCATGGTTATAAGTAGGTACGAAGACCCTGAAAAAAATCCAGAGGGAAAAAAAAACTCTCAGCGATAGCAAACAGGCTAGCCGAGAGAGGGTCCAGTGGTACTTCTCAGCTCTGAAACGGCTTAGAGCAGCTGCAGCCTCTCGCTAGCAATACAACTTGTTGAAAAAAACCCCCAAAAGATATTAGACCCCGGTGAAGCACCACGACGTCTTCTTTCGCCCAAAACATTTTCTCTGAAATCTTAAGAGCCTCAACTCTCGGTTCCCCTAACATCATGTTAGGTTTGAACCCATTTTTCTCTCGGGTTTTCTCTCGAAAGGAAACTGAAGCTAAACCCTCTGCAAGTAAACAAGGTCGCTACACGGGAACCTCATCGAGACGGACAGGGGCGGAGCTTACGGAAGCCGGATGGTTCTGAGTAGTTAGCTTAGCAAGAGGAAGAAGAACTTTTGTCCTTTTACAAGGACTTTCTCTATCGTTTTGAGACTGTTTTGTCAACTTCACTTTGTCACTATCCCAGCTCGTTTTAAGTCTTGTATTTCAAACCTGAAAGTAGTTTTAGTCTTATTTTTTGTGTTTCTGTGACAGCTAGCCACAGACCAAGGTCACATGTTGGAAGCTAACACGTGAAACCGCACAACCCCAAAGTGGAATTGCCTTCACAGAATGGCTGGACTGATCAATTTCGAGGACGAAAAGGAGGTCAAGCAGTTTTTAGATAATCTCGGAGTGGAGTACAGTTATCAGTGCTACCGTGAGAAGGATCCTGAAGGTACCGAATGCCGTGCGCTGTCCTGCCTGCACAGTGCTGAACCGCAGCTCACTCAGACCACTTACACAACATGGACAAAAGTATTGGGATGTCTGACCATTACACAAACAGGGACTTTAATGACATTGCATTCAAATACATAGACTTTAATATGCTGAAGGATTAACATTGTCCGCCACTGGAAGTAAGGGACCTAGACCAAACCCTGAAAAACAGATATGTCCCAATACTTTTGTCCATATAGCTATTAAGTCTCCTGTGTTCCTGTAATGGAACTTCTTAGCACATAGTTGCTTGCAAACTTTTTAGACCAGTTGTAACCTTTCTTGTATATTTTGAAAATAAAATCCAATGCTAAAGCTCAAAATGTTAGAGGTGTGAGCAAAATCAAAGAGCCGGGGATGCTGAACTAACTGTGAAATAAAATTATGTAGCATTCATTTGGCATGAATCAGGAACAAACTATAAAAGAATAAAAAGGAGTTTGAAAATCTTCACAAATATGTATGAGTATGTACAGAAGTATTATCACTTGAAAGTGCTCAGAAAATCCATCAACATTGTGCTGAAGTACGTTTAAGTAAATGTAACTTTATACTACCCACCTCAAAAACATTTTTAGAGAATTGAGTTCAGTTTCTCTTATTTGCTTGTTTGTTGTTTACTAGGTTGTCAGAGACTGGCCGATTACTTAGAGGGTGTGAAGAAAAATTATGAGTCCACAGCTAATGTTCTCAAACACAACTGTGAGGTGAACGGCCATGGTGAGAGCTGCTACAAGCTTGGGGCTTACCACGTCACAGGAAAAGGTAAAATCAGCACTTCTGTAAGGGCACCAATATTTTACAGATGTACAGATGCTTTAGTAAGGTTTCTTTACAGCAACTGAAAGTGCATTTTGCTAAAAGGTCTCTAGGGATTGTGTGTGTGTCATAGACAGCATATCAGGAATTGCAACAGTGAGAGCCTGAAAACTTTGAGTCTGTACTAAACTTTTGGGTGGCAGTGTGAAGCCTGAACAGGTTTATCTTAGAATAACCATAAACTTCCTCCTAACACTCCTTTCATACACATTATACTTCAATCTCCTATAGCATTTAAATTGCTGACATGTGAAGTTAATAGCACTGAATATCTCAGTAAATAGCACCTGTCATGAGGTGCGATATATCACGGAGAAAGTGAACAGTCAGTTCTGGAAGTTGATGTGTTTCACAAAGGCAAGCTAATCTATAAGTCTGAGTGACACTAACAAGGGCCAAACTGTGATGGCTAGACGACACATTAACACAGTAACGTCAATGTTCTGCTTGACTGGTGCTGCTGTAACAAGAGAATTAGTACTATTTACTTCACCATTCTGGTCTTAATTCTGTGGTTGATCAATGATCGTTCGCAGATTTTTTCTTAGAACCTAACTAATAATTGTTAGTGGAATTGTTTGCAGAAACCGCAGATATCCTCTGCATTTTGTTTTGCTTTTTTTGTGGCAATGCATAATTTTTCATGTTTTTCAGTGCTAAATTATTAAGAAAAATATAATTTACTAATTTTGTAGCATAAATATTAATGTACATTCAGCTACATTTCTGTAGCTGTATTTTTATTACTGTAAATTAAATTATTACTGTATTTACACTCCTTATACCAAAGAAAACGACAGCGCATACCAAAGAAAACGTGGTTGCATATAGTACAGTACAGTCTATACGGGGGTATCATTGGTATTTTACATTTCAGCACTGCGGGAGACAGCAATTCAGTGTAAACTGTACAGTATGTTTACGGGTTTACCTTTACATTTTTTTAAGGGTAATGTATTACGCTGAGTTTAAAATTAAATTACATTTTTTTTAATTAAAGTGTTAAGATTAAATTACATTTTTTGGATTTTTTTTTTACCACATCACAAATTCGGGGGTTTTCTCAAGTAGCGGGTGCTCTTACAACGTAACCCCAGTGAATGTGAGGGGTTTGCTGTGTATATGTATGTTGTGCGTATAAATATATGTATGAACACAGTGGAGATATGTGTATTGTACACATTGGAATGTTCTCAGGTGTCAGGTATATTCCAGTGTGTACAATTGTTTCTTTCTGCAGACACTGAAAGAAACAATAATGCACCAGAAATTGCACACTGCACACAGTAATATTATACTGTACGTGTTGCATGGGAAATTTTGCACGAGAAATAGGTGCAGTAATAAGACCGCTACACACAAATAAATTAGGAATGTTTTGGACAGAAGAAAAAAAAAAGAAAAATATAGAATATAAACCCTCTAGGTCAACTATTTTCAGGAGCTAACTCAATGGCTTCATTTTCATCCTCTTTTTGCTATACCAGGTGGAGTAAAGGAGTGTCTCAAAACAGCCTACACCTATTTTTTGAAGGCATGTAACACGACAGGGAAGAAGTCTGTGGATGCATGCCACAATGTTGGCCTGCTGGCCCACGATGGCCGAGCCTTGGAAGGGGGTAAAGACCCCGTTGCTGCTCGTCAGTATTATGAGAAGGCCTGTGATGGGGGTTTCGCTCCAAGCTGCTTCAACCTGAGTGCCCTCTACATCCAGGGCTCAGCAGGGGTGGACAAAAGCATGCCCCTGGCTCTGAAGTATGCCATGCGGGCCTGTGAGCTTGGCCATGTTTGGGGCTGCTCCAATGCTAGCCGCATGTACAAACTGGGCGATGGCACAGAGAAGGATGACCAGAAGGCGGAAGAGCTGAAAAACAGAGCGAGAGAACTCCACGGACAACAAAAAGAACGACAGCTAAGATTTGGCGAGTGAAGAAGAAGTGAACTTACAGCGACATCTGTATGTTCAGTGTGTTTTTAAGCATGCAGGGAAAAAAGGTGTGAGAAATTTGCATATTATCTATGTGTCAGTGCCTGTGTTAGAGCTGTGCCATTACAGTGATGGTATGCATTTCCAAACATAACCAAAAGACCTTCTTGTCTGCCAGTGGGTCCATACACTCGAACACGTACTGAACTTTGATTTCAGTGACCTTTTGTGTGAGCTAATTGCAACTCTGACAACAGCACTAAAGTTAAAATAATTATAATATGATGTATAAAAAAATATACAATAAACATTCTTTGATATACATTTTACGTGGAGTGTTATACTTTACTTACATGTATAATACAGTATGTATTTAAATTAGATTTTGAGGTGACTCAAGGCGCTCACTGTATTTCACAAAACGCACACATTTAATCTTTACCTAGACATGGAATGGTCCAGTTTGCTGATGTATTTTGACCCTGAATGTCACATTCTGTACTTGTTCATGTTCAACATTTTAACTGGGTGACTTTCTACAAATGAATAATGAATGTAATTGTTATCCCCAAATAAACTTCTGTCTATCTTGATTAACCACTGATCTGAGGCCCTGAGAATGGTTTCTGATGAGGCTTTTGGTTAGACACAGTCACCAGTGGAAGCATCCAGTTAGCCTCACTGTATATTACAATAGCACATTTTAGTGGGAATTTGAATAAAAGAATATATATCACTGAAGGCCTGAACCATTACCTGATGTCTCA
Organism: Alestes dentex; assembly: GCA_037576975.1. Lineage (NCBI taxonomy): Eukaryota > Metazoa > Chordata > Actinopteri > Characiformes > Alestidae > Alestes > Alestes dentex. Next base: position 11,537,206 of record JBBIGA010000153.1, on the reverse strand, counting down.
TTATACTGGAATCTACACCACCCCCTAACTGAATCACAAATACGGGTGCCCAAATGAATTAGGGGCTTAAACAGTTCGTCAGCGGTGCAGACATACACTACATGGACAAAAGTATTGGGACATAATGACCGTTACACCAACAGGGACTTAAATGACATTGAATTCAAATACATAGACTTCAACATGGAGTTGGTCTCCCCTTTGCAACTAAAAAAGCTTCTCTTCTTGGAAGGCTTTCCACAGGATTATGGAGTGTTTCTGTGGGAATCTGTGCCCATTCATTGGACGAGAAGGCCTGCTTCTACACTGAACTCATCCAACCATGTCTTTATGGAGCTTACTTTCTGTACTGCAGTACAGTCATGCTGGAATAGAAAAGGGCCTTCCCCAAACGGGGTCCACAAAGTTGGAAGCTTACATTTGGTATGCTCAAGGTGCCCGTCAGCAAAAGTATGGGACCGTCTGAATTCAATAATTAAAAGTTGTGTCCTATTACTTTCGTCCATATGCTTAATATAGGGGCTATTTAAAGCAGATTTTCTGAGTAAACGACCGGGTCTATAATGCTTTACACAATAACCTATCCGAAATATCCCAAGCCTAACCCTAATTCTAACCCATAATACCAGCCCGTTCAGCTCTGTCTGTGTGATTTACAGCCCATCGTGGTCCACAAGAGGGGGCTGAAGTCTAACAAATCTCCCTGGTCCTTTGGGGGGGATAATTTCTGCAAGGACGAAAGGAGCGACCCTGAATCTCACCAGTGCTTTAAAATGTATGTCAGTGTGCATGGTCCATGTATGAAAATCACTTTGAGAGACTTCGTATCGATTTAGCAGTATAGTTTTACAGTTGAGCAGCTTTCTCCTCTATTTCTGTTTCTCGTTTCTTTTACGAGCAGCCAGTGTAACTGTCTAAACTTCAGATTAGCCCCGCTGAACGTGTCTTTAACACGTTTTCCCGTGGGGAGTGTGTTGGAGGAGCCGGTGTCCAGTCGTTACCTATGATAAGACTGCAGGAGCTCCAGCATAGAGCTCCTCCCAGCGCCAAACCCACACACTCATACACTCACACACACAGAGACAGCGCCACGCTCGGATACACTTGCCTTCTGAGGATATAGGAGTTATTTTGGAAGCGATTAGACCTGCAGAACCGAAAGAAACTATCCACTCTTCACTGAAGGATATAAACCATAGAGCCCGGAGAGGTCAGTCTGGGTTTGTTTACATTTGGGAGGTAACGGTTGTCATATTCCACTCTAGCTAGCGGCTAACCGTGCTAGCGAGCCGCTCTCTGGGTAATTTAAATCCTGTGTGTCCAGCCAGCCTGGAGATTATCCCGCCCTGGGAATCGGCCAGTGCAGCCAGCAGAGAAAAAAAGCATTAGAGCTCACCTAACAGACATATTTTGTTGTTTTTGGATCAAGCATCTTGCTCTTGTTTGTTGTAACGCAACATATGTTTTGTTTTTAGCTCGTCGGCTAGCTGAGTAAGGAGACCTGCAGAAATTAATTTTGTATCTGTGCTGCTGCTAGCTATCCTGTTTTATGTTTGGGCTCTTGTTCTAGCATTCAACATCCAGGAAAATGATGCTAGGGCACAGTTTCATTATAAAAGGGTGACTCTCTGATGTCAGTGTTAGTATTCAGTAGTCGTAGGGGCGGGAGGCAGGGAGGGGATGAGCTTCAGTGTCCCTGACCAGACTCGGGGTGTGTCGTTTGGGGTTCCCTTAGAAGAGAGGGTGCTGTACACTCTGCTAACTTTAAAAAGGGACAAATGTATGCTAAATGTTTATTATTTTATATCGGCAATAACTTATTTCAGACCTCAAACGCTCAAAGTAGGTCAAAAAGCCTCCCCGAGCTGTCGGGCCAGCACACGCCTAGCTCTGGGATAAAGAGAATTCAGATAACGTTGCATTAGAGAGGGTTGTAATCATCCTCCGAGGCTCACACAATCCCCAGTACATTATAGAAGGAGAAAGAGAACAGTCTTATGTGATAAATTTTTCACGACGTGATGACCTGGCACTCGCCTCGTCTCTCAATGCCAGAACCGGCGTCAGTGGGTTTGAATCGAAGCCGCTGGTACCGGACAGTAAAATCCTCCAGGCAGCAGATCAATATCAGTGACCCGACAGGGCGTTAGATCCACTGATCGTCACATTGCGAGCTCTTGTGTAACCCTTGATTCGTGTTTACGGATCATAAGGAAGCCTCTTGCTGATAAGTCCATAAGTTTGTAGACACTAGCCCAGTCATACACTACATGGACAAAAGTATTGGGACGCCTGACCATTACACCAACAGGGACTTTGATGACGGTGCATTCAGATACGTAGACTTTAATATGGAATTAGTACCCTCTTTGCAGCTATAACAGCTTCCACTCTTCTCGAAAGGCTTTCATCAAGCTATTGGAGTGTTTCTGTGGGAATTTGTGCCCATTCTATCTGTAGAGCATTTATGAGGTCAAGCACTGATGTTGGGCGAAAAGGCCTGGCTTGCAATCTCTGCACCGGTTCATCCCAAAGATGTTGGATGGGGTTGAGGTCAGGGCTCTATGTGGGCCAGTCAAGTTCTTCCACACCCAACTCATCCAACCATGTCTTTATGGACCTTGCTTTTTGCACTGAGACACAGTCATGCTGGAATAGAAAAGGTTCTTCCCCAAACTGTGTCCACAAAGTCGGAAACACGGCATTGTCCAAAATGTCTTGGTGAAACATCAAGATGGTCCTTCACTGGAAGTAAGGGGGATATCCCAAACCCTGAAAAGCAGGTGTGTCCCAATACTTTTGTCCAAGTGGTGTAGCAACCCCTGAAAGTAAGGCAAATACTTATTGGGAGACACAGCTCCACGGCTCATGACTTTTTAAAAAATTATTTCTCTTGATGATGCCAGAACAGCCAAATACTCCAATTAGAATAGGTGTCTGGATATTCTTGGAGAGGTAGTACATAACAAGAAGGCTTTATGGAGGCGTTCTGAATGAAAAATCTGTTTAATCAGTAGTGGCTATCTGGCAGGATTTTTGGTTTGTTACCTGGTGTAGCTAAAGCTAGGCAACACACATTGCTAAGTTTAGTGTCTGTAAATATGTGCATTGCAGAAGGATTGCCCAATTTGAACAACAGAGAACTGTTTTTCTATCTCTGTCAGGTGGTAGGTTCTAGTATTGACCACTTCTGTGTCTATGGTCATGACCTAAAGGCCATAGGTTCAGATCATACTGAATTACGTGGCAGTCTAGCCGTGGGCTTTGCTTTAGGTGCTGTAGAAATGTTATAAACCAATAAATCAATAACGTGACCCAGCAAGAATGTAACTGTTATTTTCTGCTTAGCAACAATGAGAGACTTGCTGAAACGTGTTTGTTAAACTATATCTTGCCCTTTTGTATTATTATAGCCCTGCGAAAATTGCATTGCAATTCACACTAGTGAGCTTGTTCCGGTTCCTATAGTATGTAGTGATTCAGGCCAGAGAACATGTCGAGATAGCCGGACTGTTATTATACTCAGGAAAAAAAAGCATGAAGCACAAGTGAAACCAAGAATTTTGCTCTACTGTGAGTTGCCATTTGGAGACAGTGCTCTTAGCAACACGTTTATCAAGCTCTGTCCAACAACCCAATCCCTAATGCACTGTTTATGTCCTGATACATTAACAAGGATTAATCAAATAGTGCAGGCTGCCGGGAGATCCCAAATGCAGTGCTTTCTAATGGCTGTACATACAAATAAATCCAAAATACCTCTTCTTTTGGTATAAAGGTTTAGGTGGACATCTGGGATTGCTTTAATTGGCTAGTGACCTGGGTTGTATACTGGGCCTCTGAAATAGAGCTTTACAATGAAACATATACTCATTACAATTGTGAGTTTTTTTTCTTTGAACCTCTGTCTGAGTTCAAAGACAGCAAAAAGTGCTTTAATGAATCACTGGAACTTCCACTGAACACATGAGCACGCTGACTGATGGATGCTAGGCTAGACTGACAGGCCTGTTGTTGTGTGTGTGCTCAACTCGTCTGTCATGTGTAGGCTTGCAGTGAGGAGCTAATATTAGGCCGATAGAACTGTAGTTTTTGCACTGCTTTGATTAGTGTTGCCACCGAAGGAAAAGGTTGTGCGTGTATATGTACGTGTGTGTGTTGGGGTAGGCCGAGCCCATATGGCTTGGTCCTGTGGTGAAATGTGATTATTCACAGATTACATCTGTGTGAAACAGGACTCTCCTACTCCGCCAGAGCCACTCTTTGTGCACAAGTGTGTGTGTCAGAGTGTTTCAGGTTCATGCAGCCTCCTCTGTTTTATCTCCCTTCTCGAATGACAAGGGACTTTCTGAAATACAAGATGTGTAAAGCTGCACAGTCAATTCATTTGAAGCTGTTTGTCCCGGCATCTGTTGGTGTGCCCTGAGCTAGGTTAAGAAATTTTTTCTCTCGCATTCGTGTGTGTGTGTGTGTGTGTGTCTCCGCTCATTGGGTCATTCATCCTTGGGGAGTTTTCCAGAGGAATCTCCAGATAAGACCGTTCCTTCTGGGCCTCAACTGCAGCTGCTTTGCTCCTCCAGAGAGTCGAGTAAATATAGGCTTGTTTCACCTCCGTGGTCTCACAAGAAGGCTATGATCCTTACAACTAGCGCAAATAGCATTTTACATTCCTGAAACGATTAGATTAGACACAGTTTTAGTTTCAAACAAATGCTGTTTCTATTTTCAACTTTCAGCAGCTTTTCTTTGCACACCATACTGCTCGGCATGTAATTAAGTGGGCTTATCCTTGAGAAAGACCTGTAGCTGGTTGCAGTCACTCTAAAATCATATTTACTTTTCTTATGCTTGTTGGAGTGTCTTGACTAAGGATCTTTATGAGTAAGGACAGTGTTCATTCACGACTTTCTGTATGTGTGAAAAACATGCGTTAAGGGACTTCGCTTCGAATATTGACATTGCAGTGTACTCGTACACAACCAAATATACACTACTTTCTTTGTTTTTCGCTTGCAGGTTTACAGTAAAAGCATGGAACCTGCAGGCTGCTTTGTGCTGTATTGATACACATCTGTGGTATTTATTTTTTTCTTAACCGTTTTGGTGCACAAAAGACTCACAGTTGCTGCCTCGTGCTAATGTGTCTCTGTACTGCTGCAGATGACGTGTGTGACATGCCAGCACTTTTAGACCGTTGAGCTCTCACCTCTTCTTTTAGTCTGGCAGCCTGTGAGCCCCAGCCGTTCTGCTTGGCTAGAGGGGAAGTGAGAGGCGATGAAGAGTGGGATGATGAGGGGCAAGTTCTCCTTGAAGCACTAGTCTGGAACAGCACACACACACACATGCCAGTGCACGTTAGTCGTGAAGGGGAAAAGCTCTTGCCTTGATTCTTTTGGCCTGCTGTAAATTAGCGATGTACACGTTGACTAATTTTGAAATCTGAATGTCAGTAAGAGTTAAAGAACAGCTATTTGGTTAAACATGGCTAAGCACAAAAACAATTCCCACTAATGGGTTTCGGGTATAGTTTTTTCTCCCTCTTTGCCCATAGTGCCGAATACCAGAACATCAATGTCAGTATTCCATTGCTGACCTCTAGTACGGTTAACCATATACACTCATTCCTTTTACTTAGGAAACTCATTGTATTGTGCAAAAGAATACATTTTCTAAACAACCGTTTTTGGTTACTGATGCCTCAAAAGGTGTGGTAGTTTAGTTTACTGATGCATCGAAAGGTCCGGTACTTTACTGATGCCTCAAATGGTGTGGTGGTTTTTCGCAGTGTTACCAGTAACATTGCTAAAAAACTACCAAACTATTTAAGGCCTCTGTAGACAAATGTTCTTGCTTGCTGATGCCTCAAATGGTGTGGTAGTTTTTAGCAGCGTTACTGGTAACCAGCCACGCGTCGCCTTGTGTGCTCTTAATAAAAGCCTCACTGCCTCATTACAGTACCGAAACACTGTACTGCACTGTAAGGCAGGTGGAAACGCTAACTTGGACAGTAGATGACATGTTAATAGCACATTGTGGTTTTGAACACTCCTCAGGATTTATATCCAAGAGCAAGAACGTCACTCGTTACACTATATATATGGGGTAATTTTCGGGCGTTTCACATGTTACGTGAGAACGGTTTTTTGTTGAACTCATTTCTGTGTTTGGGTGTGTGTATGCGTGCATGTGAAACCTCTAAAGTTTTTTTTTTTTTTTTTTTGCTGTGGCACCCTGTCATCTGAAGTAGGTGTTTGCAGCCTGGTGCATGATAGTGTGTAAAGTGGCAGTGACGTGCATCAGTTGCTGGCTGGATACTCCACTAAGTGGATTGTCTGTGGCTAGTGTGACAGGCCTCTTCGGACAGAGCAGAGCTATACCTGGAATGTAGCAGTTTCAGGGCAGCTTTTAGTCCGATGGGAAGAAATAAAAAGATAAGACCGGACAGCATGAGGAAAGAGAGAATCAGTAGCAGTGCTGTCCGTCAGACACCAGTTGCCATGGCGCTAAACAGCCCTACAGTAGGGCCTTCCAATGTGGCAGTGTAGCTGTGAGAGAGGGGTGGCTAAAGGGGTGGTATGAACTGAAATTATATGAAATGCAGATATACAATAAAAAATACTAACATCTGCAACATCAGTGATCTTTCAGTTTTGTAAGTTTTTGCAACTGAAAAGCTTCTTTCTATATTGTTTGCATGTTAACTGTTGTGCACACACTAGCAGATCTTTATATTGCCACACAGTTTTCAAGTGGTGGAACAATAATGGTGTGTTTCCATAGCTACACAGCACAATGACACAAAAGTATTCCCAAGGTGGTAAAATCCGTCTTGTGGAACAGCATATTCTCCTTCACAGCAGCACCTCCCACACCTACAGACAGCTAGAGAAAGAATTAACCCCCCCCCCCACACACGCACACACACACAGGTGTGCATCTCTTTTCCTTTCTCTCATTCTCTTCCTGCTGAAGCCTGTTTTGATGAAACGGCTTTACTACTCTTGTAGCAGCTTTTGAATGTTTTGGGAGGAAGTTGTATGACTGTTTCAGCACAGCCCAGGTCACGGCTGAGAGTTTGAGAACGTGCCTTTCCTCTCTCTCGACATGTGCGCACACACTCTTGCACAGCTGCTTGTGGGTGGGTGTGTTTTTGGCACTTACTTCTGAAGTTTGCTGGTTGCTTAAACAATACAGGTTGCGTTTTGTAGCTCTCAATTCACATGTATGCCTTTAGATGGTCTTCCCTGGCTGAGTGAAACTGTTGTTCTAACTCTCCGTGTACTTCAGATTGAAATGGAGCAGTGTCAGAGGCAGTTTTGCAATGTTTTGCAACCCTGCTGAAAGTAATGATTCGAGTATGTAACTACTCAGATTTGGACTCCTCATTCCAGAACTTTGTATGTATATACATATGCACATAAGTGTGTACATACATACAAACAAACATACATACATGAATTGTTCTGCAATGGTTATGGTAAGAAAAAGAAATTACAGCATATATTTAAGAACACCAATGTCTGAAGCACTGAAACAGGATTTACCTGTTATTCTAACTTGGAATATAGAATACTTTAAATAGATATTCTTTTTTTTACCAGTTGTTAGTCTTTCTTATACAAGATAGCGGTAGTTTGGATCTAAAGCTACCCTGGGGATTTCCTGAAATTTTACCGCACAGTGTCTGAACTGTTTTTATTCCATCCTTCTCGATGACAGCGTTGTGATTGAAGCCTTCCTGACCGTCTCCTATCGCACAGTTTACTCATGAAACTAGAACTGTAAGGCAGTTGATAGCACTATAAACAGTGCAGTTACATCAGACATCATAATGACATAATGCTGTTCTCTCTGATGCACATTGTCACACTTTGTGATGTCTCAATTTTTCAGTGCATTGTCACAACCTTACAAGGTGGGACCTTAACAATAGGCACACAGTAGGTTATAATGGCAGGTCTCTGTCTTTCTCTCTGTCTCTGTCTCTGTCTCTCTGTCTCTCTGTCTCTCTGTCTCTCTGTCTCTCTGTCTCTCCGTCTCTCCGTCTCTCCGTCTCTCCGTCTCTCCGTCTCTCCGTCTCTCCGTCTCTCCGTCTCTCCGTCTC
>JBBIGA010000153.1:11505367-11519096 GCA_037576975.1 Alestes dentex | reverse complement strand
TGCTGCGTTAGCGAAAACATGCGCACACGCACACACACACGCACACGCGCGCACTCTCTCTCTCTCTCTCTCTCTCTCTCTCTCTCTCTCTCTCTCTCTCTCTCTCTCTCTCAAACAGCATGTGGTTTTTTATGCTTCACTTCTCAGTTTTTGTATTGTGAAACTTTAAAAACGCTTTAGTGCATGTTTACATGGAAGTGATCACCATTTGCCAGAATCTAAACACACACTTCCAGGCTCTTCTTGCTGAACCCTTTGTCTTTGTGTGTCCGTGTGAAGAGAGAGGCAATTTAAACAGGGCTATTTCAGTTGAAGACCATCGGTAACATCAAGCACATAAAATACAAAGTGAAAAATAAGATAAGAAAAAGTAAAATAATCAAAAATGTAATAATGGTAAACACAGTAAAGCAATAATGAGCTATATATATAAGGTAGAGCAGGTGCTGTAAACCTGTTCATGTTCAAACAAATAAGTTATCTTTAAATTCAATAATAAAATGGTAAACAAAATAGAGGAATGCAAGATCACTTGAATCATTTGAAGTTATTTAACTATTATGCTAAGTGTGTTAAAGTGTGCTTTGATGTTTTGATGTCAATAATATCTTAAGATTATCTGCTGATACCACCTAATGCAGCCCTGATTACAGATAAAATATCGACTGTATCTGTTTTAAAACTATACAAGCATAGGATATCTGTTGAATCATGGATGTCCTTCTATTTCATCCTCACATTTTGTGTATGTTGGTGTGTGTCTGTGTGAGAAGATTGCCAGGGAGGCATACACAAGCAGATGACAATGATGCTGATGATGAGGAAGCTACTGCGCTAGGACCAGATGGTTTGGGAATGATGGACGTCCCTAATGGCCAACCCAGTGTCTCCACTTTAACCACTACTGCCTCAGAGGTCAGTTAAAATATTCAAACCTGTTAAACCACAGTAACACAAGCAGTAGCCCCAAACCTAATAGCAATTGTATTTATTTATTTTAGTATGAACATGAAACTGACACTACTCAATACCGAGATTTGGATATCTACTTGTTTAAAAACTGCACCCATCTTGCTCCTCACTTATTTCATTATTTTTTGTAAGCTAAACGCCTATATGGAGCCACAGTGATTGGTGACTTTTCTCCTCCTGAATATGGTGGCTTGTTTAAAGAACATTAAAAAAATCACCTTGAACATCAAAAATGTGTTGGAAGTCACAGGACTGTTTTTGATTCTGTATAGAATCCTTTTTGCTAAGAGTGTGTGTTATTCTGCCTTTCAGAGGAGTAGCAGCTCAGAGTCTCTGAGTGAAAAGGGCTCGTCTGAGCTGAAGAAGAGTTTTGATGCTGTCGTTTTTGATGTCCTGAAGGTCACACCGGAGGAATATGCAGTAAGACATGCTCTGTGTGTGTGTGTGAGTGTGTGTGTGTGTGTGTGTGTGTGTGAGTTGGGGGGTGTTTCAGGAATACAAACTGCAAAATAGCATTTTTTGGAACGAGGGAAACAAGAGACATGCCTTTAGAGCAAAAGAAAAGCTTTTGACCTCCGCTTGGCATGTGCACCTCACCTAAGAAGACAGAAAACTTCTCTGGAAGGTCAGTCAACACATTTATCATATATTTATCAATAGGCTCATGTCTCAAAATTACGCAGAGGGTTTGGGATTCCTCCAGATGTCCATTCTCTCCAGACCCCACTGGAGGGCTTGCATCTTTGTTACATTTTACACCCCTGATGAGTTTGCATTCCTGTAAGTGGAAATACTCAGTCGCACTTTATTTTCTGTTCCTCAGATGTTTATTCAAATGCACCACTTGAGAAACAAACATGCTCTCGCTGATGAATCATGAATCTGCACGTGCAAAGACAGTAGAACCTGTCTGGCAGTACTGTAGTGTTTAGAAAATGGGTCAGCTGGGCCTCTGCAATAATTAATGTTGGCTGGGAGTCATTCCTGCATGCTGTAATGTCTTCTGGCATCTAAATTAAACATGCTGAAACCACTAAAAGATTATTTAGCTTCACTAGTTCGATATAGAAGCACAACAATATTGTCAGATGTGATACACCTCTGTGACACTTGGTACAGTGGTTTACTTAATGGAGTGATGCACCGAAGTGATTTTTTTGGACCGAAACTGATATATATATCCTCCTTTTTTATACCAATTTACAATTTTTAGTATAAAGGAAAAGACATATAAGTATAAAATTGCGCTTTCTGAATTACTAAAACTGACCTACTTCATGAATGTAGCTTTTATTGTGGAGTCTATGGAGTCTAATTTTCACAGTTTGCCTTATTTTTTGGTGTGAAAAGAAGAATGCTTATTCGGACAAGAACCTCATTCACACGATTAAGTATACTTTGGGATCTGTGATATCCTGGGCCTGTTTTTTCCTGCAAAGGCTCTGGAAACATTGCTTAGATACAGTTACTCCATTAAATACTAAGGAGAACCATTTGAAATGAAAATCTGACTGCCTTTGCCAAAACTGTTTAGGATTTTTCAGCAAAGCAGTGATCCGAAACATACATCTTTATCCACACACAATAGTCTAATGTCCACAGAATCAAGCTTTAGATGCGGCCGTCCCAGTTCTCTGACAGCCTCTTTTAACCTGTGCAGTGAGCTGAAAAGGAGAGCTCAAAAGAGATGTCCGAGGACACTGGAGGATCACGAAGGGTTTAATACAGGGGTTCTAATAATAGTGGTTTTGTTATAAAATGTGTTTTCTGACACCCCCCATGCAAAGTGAGTGAAACTCTGCATTGCTGGGTATCAAACTGGCAGTGTTCTAATGATGGGGCCAGTGCTTAGACAGCTGTGCCACTTGAGAGGCTAATTTACTTAATAAAGGATTTTCAGAGCATCATACTTTCAGTGTGAGATTTACTTAAGGACATAAAGAACCATAAAGGCATTTGGCATAACCTTTTTCACCCACATTTACCATTTATACCTCTCTGTTACCATTATGTCTAAGCTCCATAAGGGCCATGTCAGACCGACTGACCCGCTTTTGGGGGTGTGTGTGTGTGGGTGGGTGTGTGTGTATGTATGTGTGTGTACGTGTATGTGTGTGTGTTTGTACGTGTATAGTAAAAGCTCTTATTCAGGCCTTTCTCACTCATTTATTTATGCTCCTCACTAACTCACATAGCCAAGCTCCCGTGAGAGGAAGAGCGTATGGGAGAGTATGTATTATTGATCCGCATGCATGCGCTAACGTGACCACGCATACACATTCCTCTGCAAGACGCTGAACTGCAGACAAAACCTGATATATTATTTATCTCATCAGACATGCTCCCTCGTACAACCTCGTAGAATGGAAGGCCGCGAAGAAGCCAGTGATAATTAATTTAACCACACACGCTGTAAACTAGAGCGTCACCAGTTTGTATATAAACAAATTAGCTGTTAAGTTGCGCACCAAATGTGAAGAGCATGAAAGACCCAAACATGTAAAATATTCTGAAATTCACTAAAATTATGTATACTCTTTTGAGAGTTTTGCCATGACGTTCAAAAGGTTCAGTGCTGTGACAAACAACAAACGAAACACGTGACACAAAATGTAAATACAGAAACATGTTACATCCTGTTTTGAAAAGCTGAAGGGAGCAGGAGTGTTTCACCACCTCTTTCATGAGCTTTACATTTCTGCAAATATTTCTGAGAGACCAATTTGATTCGATTTGTTTTTAGTACCAAATCTGATATAGCAGATAACAAATGAATACTGTTGAAGGTTGTCAAAAAGCACGTCATTCATGCTACACATGTGATTGATGCGTGATTAATGCATCATGTAAAGGGCTTCAGGTAGAAGCCTTTGTCTGAATGGTGGTGGTATGGGTGATCTGCAAGACGGATTTCTAATATGTGTTTCTGTCTTCCTGCAGGGTCAAATCACTCTTATGGATGCACCAGTGTTTAAAGCCATCCAACCTGAGGTAAGGTGTTGGATGTGTACATACACACCCTTGCACAAAACAAACACACAAGGGACGTATTGTTTTCAGCCATAATGTGATTCGGGGTACTGGGATAATGATGCAGTATTTTCCCCGTGTTTTAAAAATGATTCACTATGTTTTAAAAATGATCACGTTGTTGCTCAATCCACTGATGAGACTGGAGCTGGAAGGCATGAGGAGTGTGATGTATGGCTTTTAACGTTCTGGGTGGGTGCTGATTGATTACAAAGTTTGGTGTTCAAACTGTCATGGTACATTTTTACACCCCTTAAGCACTTCTCACAATTTACTACCACTGGTTTTCTTTATTTTGTTCTATTTTATTTTTACTCTTTATTAGCAAAGCTGATTCTTGCCAGTAGGGGGCAGTAAGTCCATAGTTCATTCAAAGGTGGTTCTATTTTCGAATGGCTACATTTCTGTAAAGCTCAAGCAGAAAAAAAAACTAGGTTTACAACTTGTCGACAACCAGTCATCAATTAGTTCAGTGCTTGCATCTGTAAGAGTACAATTTCCTGCTTTAGTACCATATAGTTCAACAACAGTTTTTGTGCTCATAGTGAGGGTGCATGAAAATGTGCCATCTTGGTGAATCAGTGCGATAAAATACCTTGTGACATGATGCCTGATGGGCAGTCCCACGTAGACACACACATTTTGCACTCTTAGACTGACAGTGGTGATAATTAAAGCCATTCAAAGCTTTTACTGTATAAAAGCGTCATCATTTGACATGGGTCCACCCGTTTAGCTGTAAGAGCAGCAGTCACATCCAGACATAGCTAATTACGTAAGAGTCTTTATAGTCACATTTAATGCAGCTGTAAGACCTTAGTCTGTGCTCTCTAATATCTTGGTGTGCTCGTGAAACCCTCATCTTAGCTGCAGTAGACCTTGGGGTAGTGTACACACACACATTTTGGACTGCGTGATCGTAACTTGAAGGTTCTTTCTTTTCTCTGATCGATTTATGGGTACAGACGTGTCTGCCTGCGCTCTCTCTGTAAAGTGGAGCCCTTCAGCAGCATCTGCTGAGATTTATAAGGCATTTAATGAGCTTACCCCACACTGGATCCCAATGTAGCATTCTGGATCTTTTGCTTTTTATGACTGCTGACAAAACAGGGGTCTGTGGGACTAGATATAATGAGAGAGATAGAGATAGAGATAGAGAGAGAGAGAGAGAGAGAGAGAGAGAGAGAGAAAATATGCTTGGGATAAGTTCCATTTTTCATCTTTCAGTTCATATAGATGTCTTAATTTATAGCTGTTGCTGTAATCTGCATAATTACCAGTGCTGTTGTAATCCAGCAAGCTATTTCATGATTGAATAAACAGCCATATGAGGTTTGATTATTTTGGCAGACTTGGTGCTGCCCTAGCTCTTGCAGTGATGCTTTCCTAAGGTTTGAAATGAGAGATGCTGCAGCTCTCGGAGAACGAGAGCCTCCTTCGGTTGCAGAACTGGACGTTCTCTAGATCCGTTTGAGCTTGGTAACTGAACTTAGTATTGTACAGCTTTGTGGAAATGACACAACACAAAATTCTTCAGTGGTTTTATAAAATTAAGAATAATGAGGTTTATTAATATTACATTAGTAGAGAATAAATATTTGAAGAAAGAATGCATTTATCCAAATTTCTTTCTAGCTACTAACTTGTGTTGTTTAGGTCTTGGCAGTCTCAGCTGAAAGAGGATTTTTAGTTCCTTGAAGATTTATTCATAATCCAGGAAAACGTGTGAGCCAGATAAACATTTTAGAGGAGAAAGAGCAAGCGACAGATGGACAGAGAGAAGGGATCATACTGCAAAAGGCTGAGACTGAACAAAGATCACATGCACTTAATCCACTCTGTGCTTATGCTTTCGATCCGTCACACCCTTGCATTCGCACGAGAAAATTACAGTTTGCCTTTTTTCCCCACAGTGGGAAAGAACTGGAAAATACATATATGTATTATATATATACTTGAAGAGGCAGTTTGGTTATAAATCAAATGAACACAATTTTTCCTTTTTCCCCATGTAGTTCATCAGATAAAACATGGTTGGGGCCTGACGTAAAATCGAAATCACACTCTCGAAATGACTCGCTTATGATGTTCGACACTATGTGATGTTAGCCCTTTTCACACACTGGACCTGGGTGGTGATCTCTCTCTCACACGTGCACACACACACACACACACACACACACGCACACAGGGTTTCACTTATAAAGTTAAACAAATGCAACTCTAAAGTATAAGTAATAGCACTGCAGAAACATTCCGCTTTTCCGTCTGACGTCTAGACGTCTTTGTATTTCACGGTAATGAATCGGCTTCTCCTCACACATGAGCCCTCTCTGTAATTTTCTGGGAATTGTAGTGGGTCTTGGCTGTTCGACTGCGCTAGGGATAAGGAGGAAATTATGTAAATTTGTTTTTCGGCCAGACCACCCTTTTAAGTCATTACCACAGACCCCAGAGTTGGCAGGCAGTAGCTGTCCTGTTGTGTCTCTGTCCTGTTGCATTACCTCAGAGTGCAGGGCCAGAATGACCTCATGATTCTGAGACACTGTAGCTGTGCTTAAACCGCTAACTCATGAAAACATCCTTTCGAATGCCATCTGGTCTCTGTGCTAAAAAGTAAAAGACTCTCGTTTACCTCATACATACATTCATACAGGCCCGGCAGGCATGAGTTTTGTACCATGAAGTTCTGGTTTTACTGTGCTGTTTATGAACACTCAGAGCTGCCCAGGGCAGGATGGAAACATATTCTGCCTTTTTGATCCTTATAATCCCCAGTACATCAGGGAACTGGCAGTCTTTTCTGTTTCATGTTATTTTTGCTGTATCGTAGTTATAGACTAATGACTTATTACGTCTTTTAATATATTAAATAAAACTTGAGTCTGCAGACCATATTTCTAAAGAGCTTCATAAATCACATCATAACAGACTGCAAATCCTCTGATCATTTATCTCTAGCTTATGTATGTGTGACTGTTTGACAGAAAGACTTGGCTTTAAAAGCCTGGGTTTGAATATTGACTCTGAACTTAATAACTGTGTGTGTTTAGACCAGACAGTCTGTACTAGTTACATTGATGGGCGCAAGACATCCCAGTGCTTTGAGGATTACTGAAATGCACTGTGAGAGAAATTTTTAGCATTTTATAGGTTTGTTGGTGGCTGATATATTATTTGCTGAGAAAATGATAGTATCTGTCACAGATTGGAATTACAGACAGAACCTTTAATTTAGAGCATCGTTTTAGCCTAAGTCCACACAAATACACATCTGTCCACTAGTACAGCAGGTTTTCTTTCTTTTCTCACTCACTCATCCAAATTCAAAATGAATAGCATAGTGGATAATGTCACCCCCCACCAACAGGCAGAATTGGTAATGCTGTTCCTTAAGAGTTCTTGTAAGTCTGTAGACTCTTGCTCTTCCAGCATTTCTTCTGAAATCAGGGGTATTAAGAGTTTATCCATAATTTGCTGCAGTTACAGACTCCAAAGGCTATTTGTTGGAGGATTTGATTATATTCAGCTGCTTGAGCATTAGTGGGATGACTAGTTCAGGATCAAAAACTCATCTCAAAGGTGGATCTCGTTTACTCCAGAAAACACAGTTCCACTGCTCCACAGTCCAATGCTGGGGGTTTTAAACCCTTCCAGCTGATTCTTGTTATTGGACGTGGTGACAGGGATCCTCAAAAACCTCCAACAGTTCGGAAGTTTAGGGTGAGTTGAAGCAGGTGTGTTTGAGCAGGGTAATCCCCAAACTCTATTGGACAGTGACCTTTCAGGACTGGAGTTGGGGAACCCACCCTTAGGTTCATGTGCATCTGCTCCAGAGCATCCCATTTTATTGGCATTTTTTTCTATGAGGAGGAAGCTACTTTTGGATATAGGATGGTTCAGTTGTGTCAAGACTATATAAATTCAATCAGTGACCCATCTTTTAGCTGTTTTAGACCCATCATGGGTTGTATTGGGGAAAAGTTAGTGAAAGCATCGTCCATGATAAGGTCCTTACCATCAATTATTGTATCAGCATTCCATTTTTTTATGTCTCCCTAGTACTTTGTTGGGGAGGAACGTCAACCTTTCTCCGTGTGAAAGGTCAGCTGGCAGCTTGATCTGCTATGCACGGAATGGAAAACCAGTAAAAAAAAAAAAATAGAGTGAGCAAGTATGAAAGTAGAGAGAGAGATTTGTTGGATGTGAAGAGACGGGGTTTATTGGAGTGGATCTGGTTTTGGTTATGCTCGGTTAATGTGTGGCCTGTATGTTCAGGAGGGCTTCTGGTGCTGCTTTAATGGGGCAGTGAGGAGAGCCTGGTGGAACCGTTGGCCAGACCAGAGACACATGGTGGAGCTACTGTAATGTGCCAGATAGCATCAAAACCACCATTCATTTACACTCATGTGCACGTGCATGCACACATGTGGTGTGTAAGAGCACAGAGAAGGGTGCAATGGCTGCCGCTACAGAAAAAATGAATTATAAAATTTAAAAAATGAAACACTACATATTTTATTTCTGTTAGAAATTGTGCTGGTCCTGAAGTCCACCTAAGTCATGCTTACGTGGTTTCTGACATTGTATAACATATCTATAATCAAGGATACACAGAATACCTAAAGGGGCATTGAACTGATATTGCAAACATTATGCGTTATTCAGTCTTTGATATGTGAACAAAGTCATTTAAAGTGCTTTAATGTGAAACAGAAAAACTTCTAGATTAATTTACATTGGTAGTGATGACCCAGGGGTTGCAATATCTTCACTGCAAAAGTTTTTTTTTTTTATTTTATTTGTAATGTTTATTTGTGATGTCGTTAATGTAATAGTATCTCTGAAAAAGGTTCTATTTGAGCTTTTAACACCCTGCATGTACCGCTTCACCTTGAATGGATTTTAAAAATATGGCTCATTGCAAAACTAGTGTAAAACAATATCTCAGACATCTGGCAGTGTATTTGCAACCATTTTCATGTAATAGCCTTCTTAAAAATCGAATAAGTGAATCATTGTTCCAAGCTAGGTTCACAAAGTGACTCACCTCTGAAAAGAACAAAAGTATAGACAAAAATTAGGCTTCAGCTAATGGCTAGAAGTGTTTTTAGCAAAGCCTTTTCTTCACTTTTAGCTATTTATCTGAACAGTACAATGCAAATAGTGAGATTCTCTGAATGCAACAGTCGTTGCCCTACAACAGCCCAATAAATTGTCTCTATGTAAATGTCTCACTGCTTAAACTCCTTCAGGTTACACCCTAACACTCCAAAGGGGAATATTACCTCTGCAGAGTCACGCAGGTACTGAAAAATGCAGTGCGTGGTTGTTTTTCAGTCCCTCATCACTATTTTTGAGAACATATAATGGTGTGCCAGAGTGAAAAAGTTGAAAGATGGCAAAAATGAGGGCTGTTGTCTGCCATTATTTACCAAATTGTATTGAAAGTTACAGCAACTGCAAGCTAGCCTGACTTGAAATATTCAAATGATTCACCAAGACAGATATCCAAATAAGAGAATTTTCAGTTAGCATTTCACCCCGAAGGACCATGAACGTGTCCTGCAAGCAGAGGCAACCAATCATCTGCCGAGACATAATGTGAGAAACTGTTTTTCCTTTAGTGCTTTTGGAAAATGAAAGATCCACCCACTAGCATCTAAAAGCTGCTTGAAAAAAAAAACTCCAAAGCAAATCTAAGTCAAATTAGCTCGGATTTCTTTTCTGCTAAGTGTTGCCGCTTCACTGACCAACTTTATCATCAGCAAGACAAATCTGCAGTGTTATTTAGATACATGAACATCTTATGTGCGTTGGGCTTTGGACATTGTACTTGTCTGCATTTAATGAAAGAGCGCTTTATAATTATTTTTTAATGGATGACTATTTGCTTGCTCCTACTCTGTTTTTTTTTTTTTTTTTTTTTTAGCTGAAGCCGTCACCCAGAAATGTTTTGTTTGGGAATCTTGTCTGGAACGTAGCCATGGTAGATGGATTGACTGCAAACTGCATATGTCTGGGTCTCTGTGTCTGTAAGCCTCCTTAAAAGATCTTTTGGGAAGAAAGTTCCCACCTTTCTCCCCTGAGAGAATTACAGACTGGAGAACATCTAGTATTGGTGGTGGAGTGCAGTAAAGTAATGTGGCCTCTTATAGTCACCCGTGAACACACTACAGCACACAGTGTGAACAGTGTGGAGTTCCTTCTGTGCTTTTAACCCTTTCACCAGATGAAGCAGTGGGCTGCCACCAGCGCCGGGCACACGGAGAGCCCCTCGTCGCTGACACTAGCAGTGTTAGGATTCGTGGGGGCAACTCCCTAACCACTTGGCCACCAGCTGTCCCAAGTAATAGTGGTAGTAGACGTATAGAGGTAGTAGAAGTAATATTGCTCTTTCTGCTCTGACTCTTACAGGTTGAAGCAGAACCGTTTTGACTTTTGAATCAAAATTTGACGTTAGTAAAGTCTGTGATGCACTGAAATCAGTGGTAAAGAGAACAGATTTTGATGTGTAGTAGGCGAGCTGTCGCTTTAACTTCTCAGTAGCTTACTGAAAAACAGTCTTGTCTCACTCACACAGAGATTCTAATGCCAAGCAGCTGCAGCTCCATGTTGTCGTAACTGGGGATTGATGGGAGCTATTGTTTTCTCTGCATAGTTACGATACACAGTCAGAAGCGCATTAGGGCCTGGCTCAGCTGTGCGGCTCTGGCTTGTTGGGAACAGCGTTTCATGGTTCTAGGAGACACGCAATGTACTGAAGAATGCAGTGTGGGTTCGCTTAAGCCCGCTACATGCTCACACACTCACACATATACAAACATGAGAGCAGCGGGAGGATGGCACCATGCCCACGGGCCCATACAACACATAACAGGTTTCCGCTCTGTGCCATGTTCTTAAACGGACAGCTATTACAGAACCATGAGGTTGCAGTAAAGACTGAATGAGATACTGTGATTTGTGATTGCTTGCTCGACAAATGCCGTATAAAGTTATAGTTAGAAAATATATTCTAATGGTACTGGAAGAGGGAGAGAGATGCTGTAATCTGGAATGGTTTCGGTCTTGGTTTAACCTGTGTGTTTTTGTCACTTTTTAAATGGAGAATATGACCATAGCTTTGTTCCCTCTCCATGTGTGTTAAATACAGTGTGCAGTATATGAGGATTCAGTCTGTTATTGGCAGTATAGTGAGACTGTAACAGGCGGGGTATATGGGCTCTGTTATTTCTCTTTTAGTTTCCTTATAAACCCATGGAGAAAAAGAACGGGCCTGGAACATGAATTCACTGTATACCCGTTCTGGGAATAACATTCTGTTCACAGACTTATAAGGTTTAAGTCATTTACAGGCATAGGCAAAGATAAAGCACACAGCTGTGATCTGTAGCAGCGCTTGCTCTATGCAATATACAGGCTTACCAGTTTTAGTGGCACATGCAAAGTTAATTTTGTTTTTTATTAAAAGGTAACCATGGTGCATGTAAATGCTTGGTACTAGTTTGTTCTCAAGGAACAAAATACATGAAATGAGATGAATTAGCCTGCTTTGTAGGTTTCTGTCAGGTTACTGTTTACAGTACCATGGAAGATTCCCGTTAGAGTTATTAAGAAATTTTTATTTAAAAGCTACACCAAGATTTTTGAGACATTTTTAAACATAAAAGGGTTGTAGTAAGGGGGCAAGGGTTAAGGGTTACTTAAGCGTTAAGGGTTACTTAACTCTATTCTTCTTTGCACAGTGCTTCTAGTTCAAGTATGTTTATTGTCATTTCAGCCATATACGCAGTACACAATGAAATGAAACAACGGTGCACCACAAGAATGAAAACGGAACACGACAGGACTACCTAAGTGCAGAAAGAACAAAATACAAAGAGTGCAAAGAGAGCCAAAGAGAGAGTGCAAGAAAAACACAAGCAACAAAACAAGACAAGACAACTTGTGCAGTGGGCAAAAGCAGCTATAGGACAAATTTGAGTGAAAACAGGATTATGACAGATACAGGTACACAGCAATAAATAATGTGCAAATAAAAGTTCTTTATTTCTATTAGGGCACAGATTTTCCTTGATCATTGTGGGTTTTTTTTTTTAATATTTTGAGGTGTGCTTTGGGATGTTATTTTGTAGAAGCCAGCCTCTTTTTAGCTTCTTGTCTTACTGACATTTGCTTCCAGAATTTGCTTATATTTTCTGCTGCAGGCTGCCACACAACCCCGAAGTATAACTGATCAACCTCAATGCTTTACAAATGGCAAGGTATTAATTTCAGCAAATGTTTCTCTTCAATCGTATCTTTGGTGAGCATGGATTAGGGAAGATTGTGTTTTATCTACATGATGTTTGCTCAGAAATGGACTTTCCTGGTAGGTTTTTCTTCTTATGACTGTTCCTTGCAAATCATGTGCAAGTAAATGCGCCACCGGTTAAACCGTCCTGCTGGCCCTTTGTTGTCATATAGGTGGGTTTGCTTTGCTTTGTGGTCAGCTTGTTCAGTCACAGAGTTTTCTCGCCAGGCCACAGTTCTCCATAATTGCCATTCCTTAATGACATTTCAAACAGTGGGAATTAAAAGCTCTTCGATATATTTATTTAATTCCCCTGATTTGTAGGCATTTATTAGCATAATTTTTGGGTGAATAGTTCAGAGTGTGTGAATAGTGGAGATCACAGAATTTACTATGCCTTGGTCAGTTAATAATTCATAATTACATTTCTTGAGTTTTCTTTTAGGTTAATCAAGTGCCAATCAAGTGTCTTAACATTTGCTACAGAGGTGGTGTTCATTTCAGAAGCCATCAAAATCAGTAACTTGGCCAAGGGTGTCCAATTCCTTGTATTTCAGAGTTAAATGTGGTATTGAGGCGGTCTCTGAGCTCACTAGTTTTGTGCAGTGATGTAGAAGTGATTAGTTATTGAGTTTTATCAAAACAGCCTCAGCACCGTGGTATGTATTTGTTTATCCTGAGTTTGTGTGTTCCTGTTTATTGGTTAGTATGAGTTTATGGAACAGGTGGGCTCAGCATAATGAGGATTTCGTCATCGCCATTGCTGTTACGGAACAAAGGAATATAAGAATTTTGGGCACCCAAAGCCAAATTACTTGGCACTCACGACTTTGCCTTTCCATCATTTGCCTTGCCCTCACCTATCCTTTTTCAGGCCTATAAAACACATTTAACAGAATTTTTCCTACTTTACCCATCTCGGCATTCCTCTCCATAATGGATCATCTGAGCTTTTTCCTGCCTGTCTTCTTTATGATGAGTTGCATTGTGTGGATTGGTGGTCGCTGTCCAGCTTTCCAGAGCCAGTGTCTGATACTCCACTTTTATATAATCATCTCTTCTACTGCAAGCCAGCTACATTGCTTGCCAGTAGCCTATGCAGTACATGATCTCCACCCCCGCTGTTCTACACATAGGCCTTGTCCGCATTTGGCCCACTCACATCTCCTTTGTCTCAATCTGGAAAAGTGATCTGTAGCTTTCTGGCTTGGCTGTATGCGGAGCCGTATCCGAGAGTTTCTGTGCAATTCATATTACATACATTTTGCAGATCAGCAAGTGAGAGGCGAGATCAGAAGAGACAAAGCAGCTAGCGATTAGAGGTGTGAACCTTCACTGGTCTCACGATTCGATTCGATTACGATTATCATGTCAACGATTCGATTCGATATCTCGATGCATCACGATGCATCCCATCAATTTTCTACATTA
>JBBIGA010000153.1:11485882-11505267 GCA_037576975.1 Alestes dentex | reverse complement strand
AGACATTGAAGTCAGGCAGGACAACAAATCACATCCACCCAGAGTGATCAGTTGATGTAGTGAAATAGGATATTGTTTAGTGGTATCGATGCGTGGTATCAGCAGTTCACGTGCGAATACAAGTACGAGTATTATAACGAAGTATCGACGCGATACCCGATATTGGTATCGGTGCAACCCTAGATGTGTTAATGTCTTTAATGGACAAGTGGATAGACAATGGTGATTTGTGAGAATGTGAAACACTGAATCAAGTACTGATTTTGAAAGTAGGATGCATACATAATAAATATAAATAAGATCATGATGATCTGTCTGTCAAGTGTTAAAGCTGTTCCTCCATGTTGGATAAGTGGCTAAACAGAGATCTTGATTGGTCAGCCATGTGCTTTTTCATGGCGCTCAAGAGAAGTGGCTGTTTTTATCTAAAAAGATGTAGTTTAACATCTCAAAGTGGGTTGCACAGGATTTAGGAAGACTTTAGACAGCACGCATGTTGCTCCATTGATAGCACTGAAAAGAAAGCTGATCAAGAGAGTTCATAAAGGTGTTTGCTGCAGCAAAGGAACTGTGTGTAGAGTAGATATTTTTATACGTGAAAATACATTATATACATGTGGCAAAGATAGAAGTTCTAAATAGAGATGGGCCCGATCCGATACGATATCTGTATCGGGTCCGATATGGCCGTAAATCTGATATCGGATATCAGTTGGACAGCCCAATCTCTATATTCCAGTTCGACACTGTGTAATATGAGATGTGTCACCGCCCCATATCATGAACCTGCGGCAACTTCAATCTGAGCAAGCCGTTGTTTTGAGGAAAAAAAAAGTTGCTCGTTTGGAGATACTATAATCGTGGTACTATAGTTTGGAAACGCCAAAACGCAAGACGGCCAGGCAGCAGACGCTTGTTGACATTTTCCAAAAACGAAAAGTGAAAGGATTATTAGAGAAGACTCTCAGCTGTCCCTCAAGACCTCTATGGGGTTCTTTCAGGGGCTATTTCGTGTGTTTTGTTTGGCTGATTTTGCCCTCTCTCTGTCTCCCAAAACACGACGAGAATAAAGCTGGGGATCTCGTAACTCGGCCGGTCCACCTTAAATACAGAAGTGGTGAGATTACACTCTGCCCATGTCATGTCTCAGAATTCACGTTTTTTAAAATGTATTCGTTTTACACAGTTGTTGCTGCTAAAATGGACATAATTGTACAGCTGTTGCTGCTACCCTTTTGGGAAGTGTAAATAAATGCCTTTAAATTCAATGTAGTTGTGTATATTTTTTGCTCTTCTAATAAGAGCTTAGTAGTTTATTTATTCTGTGGTGTAACCTTACTAACAGCACAAGTTCAACAAAAATAATGCTAATATTAAAGTAAAAAAGATATTATATCAGAATTATATTATATCAGAATCTGTATCGGTATCGGCAGTCGTGTATTGGAATCGGATCGGACCTGGAAAAACGTGGATCAGCCCATCACTAGTTATAAAAGTTGGATTTGCCTGTGAATAGTTAATAAATGAATTTGACCCTTTTTGCCATTATCTAAGTCACTGTAATTTAAGTCTGTTTTCACTCATGTTTTGTTACTACAAATAAAAACAAGCTTCTTTTTAAAAAGAAATTATATGAAACAATAAAGATAAATGACAGCACAAGTTCAGATTATTCCTATAAAAAAAAAAGTCTCTTGTGGCCTGTTGACATCCATCAAACCATTAAAACTTTACTTTCATTATAGAAATGTTGCCCAGTTTCCTAGCGATGAGAAGACTTTCTTCTCCACTGCTACTAAAGAGTGAGGTAGTGGTTAGAGCCCTAGCTTGTCCAGGGTAAACTGCGGTCGTAAGTCCATGTTTTTAGGTAAATCAGACTTTCAGCTGTCTGCTATTAGTGGTCAGTAGTAGAGGCACAGATCTGTGTAGAACCACAGTGTCTAGGCTGGAGGCTCTGAAAGACTGATGAGCTCCCAGTGAAACGATCTGAAACTCGATCACTGTATTGTTAAGGTTCATAGACAGGGTTAGGTGTTACAGGCTCTGTGGGTGACACTGGGGCTTGCTGGTTGTTTTTGGAGAGCTCTGGCATGCTGAGATTTGTAGTCCAATAGAACCTGACAATGTTCGGAGGTCCTGTTCCAAAACCACACACGCCCACAAGCTCATACAGTCCTAGTCTGCCAGTACTCAGGGGTCATCAGGAGTGTAAGTACTTCTCCTGATAAGCAAAGGAGTTGCTGTCTGCGGTTTATGCAAGGAGTTTCAGACATGCTGTGAATCAGCCAGCAGCAGCTCTTTACCTTTCTTTAGCCATTCTCCAAGCCACTGTAATTTTAGAGGTCTGTTTTCACTCATGTTTTGTTCCTACAAATAAAAAGCAAGCCTCTGTTTTATAAAGGTGACAGGGAATAATAAATATAAATGACACCACAAGCTCAGATTACCCCTTTAAAAAAACAATTATTTTTGGCATGTTGATATCCATCAAACCAATTAAAAATGACAATACTATCACTAGAAAATATCTTTTTTTTTTTTTCTTTTTTTTTTTTTACAACATGTGCTTATGTTGTAAATATCCTTGTTGAATTGTGTGGAAAGTTCGATTTTATTCCAACTTGTGAGTTTTTAATGAATGGAAAAACTTTTGCCAGTCCTTCATTTCAGTCCAGTGGTCCTGTTGTATATCAGGGATCAGCCCCACTCCTGTGCAGTAGGGTGAGGCTCTTTGCTTCAGCTTTGTAGGATCTGTGATGTACCTGTCTCTAAGAGCACTTCAGAAGTGTGATGATACTATGGGTGGCATTTGGAAACATCTGGATGCCAAATAACATGGGCCACCTGTTTCACTAGAGAGAAAGTCTTTGAGAGCTTTTGAGGCTTTGTGCACGTTTTCTTTTCCTCCATACCATTTTTGAAAGTTTCTCCATACCTAAGAGCATGCAACCACGATTTTAAACTGTTCCCATAAGCACGGCAGCCTAGGAGGACGCAAAAAAATGTTAAGCACCTTGAGAAGAAAATTGAGTGCTGTGAAATAAGCATTAGAAAGCACAAAATGAGTATGACTGCATGCTGCAAACACAATGACTATATCTAAAACTATTCGGAAAATTGTTAACAAAGGGGTGGGGGCGGTTGTCAAGATGTAGTCAAGCCCTGATATAGTCCTATGTCAACAAAATAAAAATCAAACATCTTAAATCTAATCAGTATATATTTAATATTTCTCATTATGAGGCTCGTTGTCAGAGTATGATGAGTGTTTTAACTTGTCTTACATGTTTTAGGTCATTTTATTTAGAGGAACTGTCTTGTTCTACTGGCAGATACTTTCAGCATGTAATGCAGATCATTTTGCTTGTTTCAAGAAAATAATTCATAAAACAAGCAAACATATCTGGCAGGAGAATAAAATAACAAGCTGAAAAAAGTAATCTTGTGGTGTTTTTGCTTGGACAGGAGGCTATAACTAGGTTCTCTTAAATATTAGGGTATGTGTCGAGTTCTGCTGGTGATCGAGGGGGTGCATGGGGGGAGAGGTGAGTATAGAAGACAAAGACGGAGTATGTCATGTGCACAGATCAGCCACAATGACAAAAACACTGACAGGTGAAGTGAAATACATTGATTATCTCATTACAGTGGCACCTGTCAAGGGATGGGATATATCAGGCAGCAAGTGAGCAGTCAGTTTTTGAAACTGATGTTCTGGAAAGCAGGAAAAAGTGGCAAGCGCAAAAACTGAAAGACATCGACATGGGCCTAATTGTCGTGGCTATACAAGGCTGTCATATCCAAACCAGCTGGTATGTTCCTGGTGTGCAGTGGTTAATGCTTATTAAAAGTAGTCTAAAGAAGGACGACTGGTGAACTGGCAACAGGGTCGTGGCCACCCAAGTCTCAGTGACACACAGGGGCAGGAAAGACTAGCCTGTCTGATCTGAGCCCACAGAAGAGCTACTGTGGCACAAATGCCTCCAGATTTCTCAGATCTCAATCCAATCAAGCCTCTGTGGGCTGTGCTGGACGAACTAGTGAGATCCAAGGGTGCCCTACCTAATAACGTTCAGGACTTAAAGGATCTGCTTCTAATGTATTGGTGCCAGATACCACAGCACACCTTCAGAGGTCTTGTGGAGTCAAAGGGTCAGAGCGGTTTTGGAGGCACAAGGGGAACCTACACAAGATTATGCAGGTGGTTTTAATGTTATGGCTGATCGTTGTATATCTGAAGCAGACGATCATATATCATTATTATCGCTGGCTTAACATGTGCTATGAGATGCTGCAGCGGCTGGTTTTCATTCATATCGCCGTTCCTACACTGTGTGATTCAGAACAGACTAAAGTGTTTAATGATTCATTCTTCAGTCTGAGAGGCTTCAGTCTTAGCTTTTCAGCTACGTGTGTTTTGGACCTTGCTTTACTTTGAAGTCTTCCCCATTTTCACTGTTACTTTTGGTTTAAGTAAAAATAGGCCACAAAGGGTTTTGTTGACCAACTATAATTATTATACAAACAGTCGTGGTTCTAAACTGATGCATCATGCCCAACAACACTCCTTAGTAAATCTTACCATGGCAAAATCACTACAACACTACCTTTTCCCCTCTTCCTCTCTGTTTTTTAGTTTGGGCATGTTTTGTAAAACTAATGGTAAATGATGTTTTCTTTTCCACACTTTAGTTATAAGCCCACATCCTTTGTTTTAGAGGTTGTTTAAACACTTGCCACTTAGTGCTGGCATCACAAGGTGATAAAATGAATGGGGTACAGCATTATTTGCAGTTATTTTAGTCCTGCAGTGTTAGCAGTGAACAGTGGTGAGGCCTAAACAGCTTTCTGTTTAATGTTAAGTAAAAATGCTCATTTGGATTAAAAATCTTGTTAAAAACTAGACGTCCCCAGACCTATGGTGTTGTGTGTAGAGGTTTCATTTTTCTTATCTAATGTGCATGTGACCATTTAATGTGCTAGACATCTGCTTGATGTGTCCTCAGGCAGAGAATGTATGTGTGCAAGCGTGTGCGTGTATGGGGACTCTGTTTTCTTAGAAAGCAGGAAAGGCCTGCATGCTGAAATTGCTTGCATGATTTACTTCTGCAGTAAAATACTCTCTGCTAATTCTCTGCAAACTGTGCTAATCCTTCATGAACACTGTCTGCTCTGCAGAAATGTGCTACATATGTGTCTCTTTATATCTGTACGTGAACGCTGGCTCTGTGCGGTCATACTACATGTGTTTCTTATGTGTGCAATCCCTCACGTACATGCGTGACATATTTTTCCTCTTCTCTTTTATCTTCTTCTGTCTCATTTTATTATGGATAGATATTTGTCCTTTCTGGAGTCTTTTTTCCTTTTAACACACACCAGTGATTCCTTGCTTCTGCCTCTCACTTTGCGTCATACTCTGTTGTTGACAGACATAACAGCTTGCCCTATTTTTCTTGAGACTGTTTTCCCCTAGAAACATTACCACAAAAATTGTTTTCACGTCCTTAATTTGCAAGTGCTCTAGGTTGGAGAAGATTACTTGGCAAAAAGTGCTGTGGACATCTTGTTGCCTCCTTCTTCTTTCATTCCACCTCTACTGTCTCAGTGTGACGGATGCATTTCACCATAGTTAGGGAGCACGCAATTTTTCATAGATGCTAGGACACGAATTTTGCATCTGTCTTCACATCCACTGGAGAGGTGAAAGCTTTCTGCTCTGGGTGACGAAACACTGCCACATGCTGACCTGCATTTCATTTATGCTGGAAACCCACACTCCGCGCCCTAACCCTGACCCGTCTGCAGAATTCCCAAATGTTAGTATCTGGATGTATTGATTTTGTCTGGTTCATGCTGTATTTGGTGTACTGATACTACAAGGCCCACAATAGTTAGTAATTAAAAGAAACGTTTTTAGTTCACTGCACTATGATAGACTGATGACAAAGGGAAGGGAGTAGATTGGTAATGCTTATTAACTGAATAATAATCAGTAGGTCAGTTACTGACTTATAAAAATAGAGGTTAGAGTTACAGTTCTAAAAGATACCGGAACTGGTGAAAACTGTAAAATAGCTGGTCTAAATATCAATATAAACCCAAGTTTGGAGACAAAGTACAGTTTTGGTGGTATCTTACCATCAGAGGTCATTGTGCCAAGGGGTGGTGGTGGGACTCCCAGGGGGTTGGCAGTGGCTGAGGTGTCCATGCGTGAACTGCCCCGCGGGAAGGCCCTGTTATTTGGGTCCCTCTGGATCTCGTTAGTGAAGCGATTACTGCTGGCTGGGATGGTCTCGGGCACCACCTGTACCAGCGGTGGCACGACAGGCAGGTCCTGGCGGCTGAAGCCTCGCATGCAGCGTTCCTCCAGAGCTGCAATCAGCACTGACTGGTTGTTGACCGTGGAGGCCAGGTTGGCAAAACGGGCCTCCAGTTCCTTGTAGCGAGATGCCAACCGCAGCATCTCGGAGGTGACATTGAGCACGCGGTTTTCCAGCTGCACCAGCTCCAGTGAGTTATCCCGCTTCCGGATAATCTCGTGCAACAGCTGCATGTAAAGCTGCGTGACACGCGAGTTCATGTTGCGTGACTCCTTTCGCAGCAGCTTCATCTCGTTCACCAGGTTGCCATCCACGTCAGCTACAAGCTGCAGCATCTCGATCTCACGCCTCTGCTTGGACAGCACCTCCTTCAGGTCTGAGATGTCCATTCGGGTCACCCTGTCCTTGTCTGGCTCAGGTCCCGTAGCTGAGGCACATATGGGGCCCGTAATCCTCTGCTGCGGGACCAGGAAAGTGTATGAGCACCTTTTGGCATCATCAGTGGCTGCCCTGCGCCGCCGTGATGACAATAGTGGCTCGCTGCCCAAACGACAGTTGCTGAGGGCAGCAAAGGACAGGCAGAACAGCACGCCCACGTTCCATGCTTCTGCTCTCATGGTTGCTGTGCTTTCCTTCTCCTCCACCTCCTCCCGCCTACCTCTCTTTCTCCCGGACTTTCTTTTT
Source organism: Alestes dentex (assembly GCA_037576975.1). Lineage (NCBI taxonomy): Eukaryota > Metazoa > Chordata > Actinopteri > Characiformes > Alestidae > Alestes > Alestes dentex. Next base: position 11,498,257 of record JBBIGA010000153.1, on the reverse strand, counting down.
CCTGCTTAGTCTGTCTTGTTGAGGGCCAGATGGAATAGAACCAAATAGCTCACCTAAAACAAGTAACACATCCAACAGTCAGCAGTGGTTCATGCTTTTGGATATAAGTTGGTGCCATTTAAATCTTTAGTTAGGCTTAAAACTCAAAACACAAATTGGTTTTGTGCAAACTGAATGCCTAAATCATCCCCTCACTTGACAAATTTAGTGTCCAGAGTTTGTTCCTTCGTTTTGCACTAGAATACCATAGTATCGCCTCACTATTTTCTTTGCTGGTCTGGAACAAAATTCAGGCATGAGATTTGGGAAGGAACGTCAATCTGTTAATAACTATTTACTAGGCTATTTATTTAATTGGCAACAGTGAGTGACAAGCAACATTGTTTGGAACAAAGAGCAGCTCTTGTGTTTAGTTATTTGGTTAAATGTTCCTAACCTCCGTCTAGAAGCCCCCCCAACTCACCTGATGTCTTGGATCAGGTGTGTTTAGTTAGAAACCACAGACCTAAATGACCTCCAATGATGCAAAACAAAATTAACCACTGCCAGAAGTTAATTACCTTTTCACATTCTTGCACCATTTGACATTCAGATGAATTGGCTTTTTCACCAGGCACACTTGGTGTGCCCAGGTCTTTGCACTATATGATGTCCTGAACAATAAGTGAAGTGCAAGTGTCCATTCTGTCATACGTGAACACGCCACAGCACACAGTGTGAACAGCACGAAATTCTTCCTCTGCATTTAACCCATTCACCAAGTGAAGCAGCGGGCAGCCAGGAACACAGCAGCCAGGACTGGGAATCAAACCCACAACTTCCTGATCGCAGGGCAAATGCCCTAACCACCAGGCTACCAACAACTCAAAACCAGTAATTAAAAATAGTGGTAGCAGTCATCTTGAAGCCTGAATTTTCTCTATACTGTTGTCCTTTCTTACAGACAACAGTGTGTCATACAAAGAGCAAACCTTACCATCTCCAAACGATACGTCAAGTTCGTGGTGTGATTACTGCAGAACTTCAACCCTTTGACTTAAGTAATACAAATTTTAAACAGATTTTCTGTCCTCCAACTGTGGCCACAACTGGATAGAGAGAATAAATGGATAGACAGCGAAGCTGGATGATCATCTTTCATGTACTGCTTCTGTGTATCTTCAGTGTCTTGGAATGGCAGGGAGAATGTGCGAGATTACCAGGTGGTGAGATATAAACAGTGTTAATGGACAGAGACTGGGAGAGAGGGGTGTGTGGTCATACTAAGCTCTGATTAATGGGATGCAGGAGTGCAGGTTCTGGTAAATGATGTGCTGTTGGTCTCCTGTGTTGTTTTATCCATGTAGGAAGAAAAAGTCAATAAATGAGTGGCAAATGAGTAGTGAGTGGAAAATGACATTTAGTGACAGTGTTTTGTGTAAATGAGGTTTTGCCACTATGTCTAAACTTTACTTTTCTGAGCTGTAAGTGCAACTCTAAATGACTTTTTGGTATAGTATATGAGAACATTGTAAACAACCAAAGAAAACATGTTTAAAAACAATTCAAAAAAGCTAAGTGTACCCAAACCATTAGCAAGCAGCATGAATAAAAACCTTCCAACTAGCTTCCCACCCTTTTATATCTTTTTAAATCCTTCCTCCTTCCCTTGGCTTCTGAGGCTTTAAAGTCTCGGCCATCACTCAGCTGGTGTCAAAATAAACATTTCCTCCTAGCTCCCTGCTCTGGCTCAGACTACAAGAGGTAAATATGGCCTCTGTATGCAGACTTTCCTGCTTGGAGTGTAAATTTAGCCCTCTTGTTTAGTCTCTCTCCACTGGGGTCTCATTTTGTGCAGCACCCCTAAAGAGAGCTCATGTCTTGCGGCAGGGGGTCAGTATTTGGCCCGTCTATGCTTTGCCTCTCTCTGTATGGGGTCAGTATTTGTCACTGCTCTGTGTGCAGGGGCTGCATTTGCCACCTCTAATCTCAGGATCAGCTTTCTCTTCCTGCTGGGCTCTGCTCTTCGTCATTACCAGACACACATTCCCTGCTCTCTGCATGCACACACATGGGCCTCTCATTGAAACACACTCCTTTTTTCTTTAATGCCATTACATTGTTGTGTGTTCTTCTGCATGGTCACTCATTACTCACCTGGTTGCATGGTTTACAACGCACACAGTGCGTTTTAAACAGACCTTTAGTGCTGACTGTGGCTGGCTGTTAATGGGCCAGCTGGGTAGTGTAAAATCAGCAGTGCTGGATACTTTAAAAAAGTAACTACTTGAGTGGTTTGACACATCCAGGTTGTTTAGGAAGCACTGAAGCACTGGTGACCAAAAACAATTTTGGGCTGTGAAGAAGGCCCCCTAATAAAGTCAGATTATCTGCCTGTTGAAGCCCTCTTGACTCCATGGGTGGAGAGTTTATAGATATAGATGCCGTGGGGTTAAGAAAATGCTTTAGTTTACTACAGTCTGATTTGTTGTTTGCTTTATAGCACCTTGTCGAGCTGAGACCCTGACATTTCTGTGGAACTGTAGATAAAAGACATTCCAGATTCAGTTAAATACGCATAAACAAGTGTGATTGTCCTTTGTGGATTTTATTTTTTTGTTTGTTTTTTTCCCCCCTTCTACCCACCTCTGTATTTCCTCCTCTCTTTGACCTGTTTGTCCCCCTCAGGTTGCTGGATGCTAGTAGTTTAACAGGTGCATTAAATTTCTGTAAAAAAGAAGATGAAACTTTCATTCAGATGGAGCATGACTTGCACTGGCACACACATGCCTACAAGGGCCTGACCACTATATCATTTTGCCAATAATCAAATGAGATGAAACGGCTGTCCTGTGGTTTATTGATGTCAGTGAAAGTCTTGCTAGTGCAACACCAGTGTTTTAGGTGTATATTTGACAGGCCTGATTTGATGGAAATCAAATTTAAGAAAGGCTTCTGATGATGCCACTCCCTAACAGTGTTTGGGACAGTGTAGTATTTTAGTAAACTTTACATGGTGCAGTAAAAAGAACTTTATACTGCGGCAAATGCTAAAATATACCTCTGGTTTGTGGATAGCAGTAACAACATTATATGGATTGGCGACCTGTGGCAGTCCTGTCACTAAATATTCAAGTTTCACTGCTTGGGAAATGTCCCAGCTCCCAGCTGAGACGGAGATTTTAATTAATTCTGCCACCGAATTTTATTTCTTTAGGTCAGTGCTCTGTGCAGGGGGAGTGAAGGGTTGTGTTTGTTTGTTAAATAAGTGGCCTAGACTCAATCAAAAATTGATGAGGCATTGTACTAGTGTTTTGAAATGCAGCGGCTCAAATGCCTACTTGCCACCAGATCTAAATGATCAGTCATTACCTGCACACAATAATGTCCTGATCTGTCTATTATGGCAGTATGGCCTATAATAATAATATAGGCTGAACTGGTACATTTTAACATATAATCATGATTGTTATAATAAAAGTATGTGAAATGCTTAACATGGTAAGCAGAATGTGCTACCAAGGGAGAAACCAAGAAAAATAAGGCTAAGAATTCTGGTTCTGCCCCCATAGTTATTTTTATTGCTGAAGACTGAGAGTTTTGCAGTTTGAGTGCAAGAAATCTGAGAGTTGTTAACGGCCAATCATATTTGCTGACAGCTCAGTCATAACCATCAGTAAAGAACTGTTTCATTAAAACCCCTGTAGTTTGTTTGACCATAATAAATAACCTCATATCAGTTGTATGAATTATTTTCAGCTCCTTGAAATCCTTAGTGGTCCCAATATTTTTATCCTAATACAGAGTATGAAACTGACAATAAGAACATGAGGACAATTAAGGGAAACAGAAGGAAATAGAGGCAAAAATTGCCACTTAGAGAAGAGAATAAAAGAAAAGGAAGGGTGATAGGATTATAGAAGAAAAGCAGTTCTTGCAAGAAAGGAATCTAGGCGAGAAAGAGGACGGAAAGAGATGTGAGGAGGTTGAAAAGTGGGTCGGATACATAATGCTGTTGGCCGGCCTGCTAAACAGGTCACCTGGACCAAGCATCGCTTGAGAGAGGTAGGAGCAGAGCCATCGCTGACAGCCACTTCTTTCTCTCATTTTCTCTCTCTTACGTGCTCTCTATCTGGGAGCTGTCTCGCTGAGTCTGATTAGCACTGACAGCGTGTCCAATGGATACCGAGACAACTGGATCACAGCGCGCTATTTTTCGCAATCACTCTGGAGAAAAGAGCGAAATACTTTGGCCCAGGCTTAGTAGAGGACGGCTAATGTGTCCAGAACAGATGTCTGGACCGCCGGCCCAACCGAAAGTAAAAAAGATTGCTGGTTCGCAACTGGAAGCTCGCTTCTGTTCGTGGTTTATTTTTCTCTCCTTTACGTTCTCTCTCTGTTGCTGATGGAGGGAGTCTAGTATTCCATTGTTATGCATTCTTGGTAGTGTGAGAGACTGAAGTACATAATGCCACCCATTGTTTCGGGGAGTGTTTTTAAATTGTGGTTTTAAGCAGGTTAAACAGTACCACGGAACAGTGTAAATTCCTCATCTTGCATTCATTTTAATATTTGTTTTACTATTTTCTGTTAAACAATGCATGACTGAATGACACAGAGGAATTGGAAACATTTGAAACATAAATTGAAAAAATAATAGTGTTGAAAAATGAATCTTGGCATTTTGATATCACTATGCAAAAAAAAGTCTGCAACCCCCCAGCACCAATCAACAACTCTGCTCTCCTCCTTCTTTTCATCTTGTGTTAGTCGGAACTAACTGTGTTCATTTTGCCTTCATTCGGGTTTTGCCCAAAATGTCAGGAGAATTTCATGCATGTCTTGTTACACTCTAACCAAAATAGGCTTAGGTCGGGGGGGTGTGTGGAAATGACTGGCACGGTGATGAACTTCATTGTAGTAGGCTGATGGATGATGCATGCCATGCCCTGTTGAATACAGCCACAGGTTCTGTGAGATCATGCAGTTACAGAACTCAAGTCAGACTATAAAGAGTTGGAACTGATACAATGTTTCCTCTCTGGGCTTCCCATGAGTCTCCTTCCTCATCCATCTGACTCATGTGCCACTTCACTCACAATGCACTCCTCTTCCTGTTCCCTTCCCTTCTCAACACCCACTTTGGCCACTTCCAACTTCTGTATTGACAGCTGTGGCTCTCTGAGGCCTTTGCCAGTTGGCCGTGATTGTGTTATTTGTAATCCATAGGTCATGCAGCTTCTAGCGTGTTCCAGAGCCTTTGGTTCCACAGAGTGTCTAAAGTAAAGTTCTCAGTGCAAAAAGTTCAAAAATTGCAAAAAGTTCTTTTTTTTAATGCTGGAGTTGTACAAACAGTGGGGAAGGAAGCAATTCAATACCAATTCCAGTGAGGTTCTTTGGTTTAGGAGCACAGTCAAGGCCTTTGTGATGGAATCGTTGTGGACAGTATAAAAAGAAATGAGGAACTGTGACAGTCTTAAAGGTTTTCCTGAACCATCGTCTCATCTTCCTGGTGTGCAGTTGTCAGAATGCCCAAATGATAGTATGTACCTAAACATATTTTAAATAGAAGTTATTTAACTGCCCCAAAGCTACTATTTTTTTCTCTTTTTTCTTCTCTTGATTTGTTTGTGATTTCTCAGCCTACTTTGGCAATGAGGGATAGGCAGTTTTTTATAGGCATCATCTATCTTGGATGTCAATAGCATCTGTAAAGTGTCTGACTTTCTCTTTCCATTTTTCCAGCAGAGATTTTCATCAAAGCACTAAATCAGCTAGAGCTTAAAAGCCTTTCAGCATGCTTTGGCGTTTTAAGCAGGCATCGTAATATTTTGTGATCTCTCACTACAGCCAGAGAGTACTATGTCATTTTAATGTATGTCATATAAGGCATTGTCATGACATACTGCACTATGAGCAATGGCATGTGCACGTCAGTATTCTTTTTACGATTAGGAATTTGTTCATTAAAATGTTTTGGGTTTTTTTTTTTTTTATTTGCCTGATTTTCTTACCAATTTAGTTGTCTCCAATTAGGTTGAACTCTCAATATCACCACCACCACTGGGCGAGTGAAGGGTAATGTGTGGTTCTTCCGAATCACCTACACATCATCACTAAACTTCTTAACATGCTTGGAGGAAATTGCTGACTGCCAGTTCTGTTATGTCAGCTACCATATGCCTGCATTGGCTGCCATTGAGATGGGTTATTTTGTTTGGGTGAAGTGAAGCACACTCTGCCCTCCCAGAGATTGTGAGGCTCTCTTGGATTCCCAGCCAGATATGTCTGCGGCACCACCAGAGCTCAAACTTCCAATCTCCCAAATGTTTTAACAGTTGCACCACTCAGGAGCCCTGAAAATGCTTTTTAGAAAGATACATTCCCCTTAAAAAATCATTTATGTAGTGTTCAGTTCATACAATACTTAACATTCTATTTCTAAGTCGCCTGAGCAAGAACTACATTTGTTAGATTATTGACTAGATCTGCTTAGGATCAGCTATGCCTCTTTCAATGAGTGTTAGCTTTTTATTGTTATTCTGCTTTTACTTCCTTTTAGTTGTGATATTTTTTGCTGAAGAACAGCCTTTCTGGGCAAGAAAACTGAAATGTTGAGAAAATATGAGACAGTAACATAAAACTGCCTGTTCTTATTGTATATTCATGAAATTTTGTTTCAAATACAAGGAAACTACAAGTATAGAGGATTGACATCCTTGAATTCCAGGTAATCTTTTTGTACAGGCTGTGTTGGACCAGTGTTGTTTGATAAAGTGCCCTCATTTCAGCTGATCTACAAATGAGGGTGTAGAGTAGAAAATACAGAAACTACAGTGCAAGCAGCAGACCTTTCATCAGCAGATAGAACAGGACAGCGAGGCCAGACATTGCAAAGTAGTACAAAGATAAGCCATTTTAAATTAAAGTAAATCTGTAGAGTTATAGAGAGGGAAACGTGTGGAGAAAGAGAGAGAGACTGCAAATGATCTGAAGCACAAAAGCAGTGTCATGGCTTGGAATCCAGCCAGAAGTTCAGAATGCAGAAAGGCAACAATCAAAGCACACAACATAAATAACCAATCAGCTCAAAGAAAATAGTGTGGCATTTTAAGTCACTGAAGATGCAGATAAGGAGTATGCAGCCAAATACTTTTTTGCATCTTCAGTTTTGCCCCTGCGTTTATTCTCGGCTGAAACTAAAAAAGTGAACATAAAATCTTATCATTTGCAAGAAAACAAACAAAACAGTATAAACCCGTTGTGTTCTGTTATTGAGTCTCATATGTATCTGTCAATCTTCTCATTAATATGCTACCGACTAACCAGTTTTATCCTGATACTTCTGCTTCTGACTGAATTTTAGCCTAGTCATGGAGAGAGACTTTAAGAGTGAAAGTTATCACATACAGAAGAGCTCAGTGAGCACAATTTTTGAAACTAGGTCTCCAAGGATGCAAAGAAAAGGCTGATGAGAGACAAGGGTCATATAGTATAGGTAGCACGAATACATCAAAAGTATCTGGATAAAAAAAAAATCTTCTGAATATTTTGAACTTGATGCTTTTGTGTCAATAGAAAACTGCAGCTTCACTGATCTAAACCTTGGACTTAGGGTCTAAACCAAACAATGCAGCTTCTGCTCTCTTTGCTATTATTAAGGAAAGAGATAGAGGTGTTCTTAGCTCCTGTAATCTAATGTCAGTTTCTCACTGATTCATTGCACTGTCATGTGGGCGTGCTTTCCAATTTTTATCAGTCTGACAGGAAACAACTTTTTAAATGCTAGCAAATAACCAGTAGCGAGCAGTTACCAGCTCTGCACACTGAAGCACTGAGCAAAAACGGCCTCTTTCACAACGGTTATTCTATCCTCTAAAAGTATAGCCCTTTGTTTCACACTGATCTGTTTTTGTTGTAGTTACCTGACAATTTGATAATAGTTAACCCCTGCCAGCATAAGCAGTTCTTAGCCACACTCTGTACTGGAACACCAGATTCTGACTGTAGAAAAAAAAAAAAAAATTGGGGCACTAGTAATTTTATTAGCAACCAAAAGGCATTCTAATAGCAGATTAGAGGTTCATTTCTAGAACTGCGTTACAATCTGAAATTACAGGCTGTAGGGTAGTGTTACCAGTGTAGTGCTTCATTAAGCCTAATGTAGGCCCTCCTTTTCTGTTAGATTAGGACTGTTAACGATGCTGTTTAAAACATCAAGAAAGTCATGGGTAGGCGCATTCCCATATCCATACAGCTCCTGATGTTGACCAGTTTCACACATGCACTCACGCGCACCCCCATGCACCAGCCTGCTAACTACATGGAATCACGAACGCACCTGAGTTATTGCGGCAGCGTCGGGAGTGAAAGAGATTTGGACGACATTTATTTATTTTTATAGTGAATGTATTTCCCAGCCTTTTAAACAGTATCAGAGATTTCCACATCTGGCCGTCAGACTTTCCCAAGAGCGGTCCGAGGGGAGACACGCGGGGAAAAAGAGCATTGAGGGCTGACAGAGAAGAGCTGGAGGATCAGAAAAGAAGAAAAAGAGATCAGAAAGAGTGCAGAGATGGAAGTCGCAAGGGAGAGCACAGTGAGAAATGATACTGTGTTGTATTTGGACACTTCAGGACATTGCAGTGAGCAGTATTATTGTCCTCACACATGGCTCAGGAGTTCATGAAAGCTTCAAAAATTCAAGAGAAGGAAAAAGAAAAAGAGAAGTGGGGGAAGCAGTAAACCAGCTTCTACTTGGCCTTTTTAAATGAATTGCATAGAATTGCTGTTTTTTTTTTCCCATGGACATATCATGCAGACCACACACCCTGCACCAATTCAGTATGGCAACAATTAGTGACATAGTTCACCATTTGAAGCAAGGCAAAAAAAAAATCAGGAAGCCAGGAAGCCTCAACATGATGGGTTCTTATTCATTCCGGAGGAAAAGCTGACATAATGAAGGATAGCGGAAGAGAGAGAATGTGGGGGTGGATGAGATCTAAAGGGAGCATGGAGACTAAAAGAGAACAAACTGGTCAGCATGTCCTTTGGTGTACACTGTAACCCCATCCCTTCTTTTAAATGAGTGTAGAGGGAAATTGAGTTTGGCGGAATGGCTAGAAGGAGAGTGTGACGCGATGAATTTATGGAGCGATAGAACTGGGCATTCGGGAGCCCTAATTGGCTTTGGAGCCGGCACTGGAGGCCGGGGAGCCGTATGAAGGAAAAACTCTTAATTCAGCAGAGCGTGGCCTTTTTGAGAGCAGCAGTTTGGTTTGGAAAGCGCCGTACTCGGCCCAGGCCAGGTCTTTGGCCACCAGACATTTTACACACCCTTTCTAATGCTCCTCCTTTCTCAGAACTGTTGAAGTCTTTTTCTGATACAGTCCTAAAAAACAAAGGCACCTTAAGGCTTCTCAGGAGTGATGTCATCGAAGAGCTATGTTTGGTTTCTCAGAAAAACCTTCAGAGGATGAGATGTGCGAGATACTTTTTCAAGTTTAAAATACCTCTACATGATGTCACATTCCTATAGCAATCAAAGTTGGTTTCCCTAGAAACTTTACATCAGGAAGAGTTAGCATTTTAATGGTATTCAAATGTGTCCATCTCATTTACAAAAAAATGTTCTTTAACAAGCCAGCCATTAAATGTTTTTTGAACCGGAAATGGTTCTTCTATGGCATCATTTCAACTCTTTTGACTTTTATGAGCATACTCAGGCCAGAAATAGAGAAGCACAATCAGTTCCTCACCCTCTAGTGAATTAAACCCTAGGAAAGGGGTTTAAGGAGTTAATGAGTCCACCAGCCCCCAGATGCTCTAGAGTTACAACCCCAGATCAAGCCCTCTTTGTCTCTGCTGCTTGAGGTGTGTGTGTGTGTTCATGCTATGGGGTGTGACATTTTGTGACTGAACCTTCTGAAATGTTGCAGTGGTCTTCCCAAAGAGTGTGTGTTCACATATCTAGGAATAAAACAAACTAGAGAGACTCAAACTCTCTAGTGTCCTGCCTATTGCGTATGCAAGGCCATTGTAGTTTGTCCTGCACTTTTAAGCTGACCCTAAAATGTCAGTTATTACTGGCAGTGACTAATCATAGAATACATTTATTTAAAAAAAAAAAAAATTGCACTAATTGACAGTGCAGATTCAATACTTTGGTGTTGCATTCTGCATAAGTAAAAATCGAGATATTTTATGGTTTTAGTTGTATTGGGTTTTTTTTTTTTTTTAAATAGAAGAACCATCCAAATGATTCTTGTTTAATAAGTAATCCTTTTATAATACAGAATTTATTTTACACATTTTTTGACACTGAAACACAAAGCAGGCACAAATATATTGATGCAGAATGTAATGAAAATGCAGCTGTCTAATTAGTTAGTTGATCGTGTAATTACCTTTAAGCCAAATGACAATAACTCTTAATTTAATAAGGTTTAAAAGGACATAAAAGCACAAATGAGCACATTTAGTCATCTTCCGGTGTCTGAATTTAATACGCAATGGTGCCAGTGTTTATGGAGAAGTGTTTCTACTGTTATAGTTGTGTTGCATGGTTGCAGATTAGAGAGATTGTCTGCTTTGTCACTTGCAGAAACAAACCTGTGTTTCATCTATGGCAGTGTACTGTTCTACAAGCAGGATCACTGTGAACTCGGTCTGACCAGTAGTAATGTGTATTTAAAGTACCTTGTTTTTATTGTGTGTGTGTGCGTGCGCGTGCGTGTGTGCGTGCGTGTGTATGGCCGACTCTGATGCCTTCATCCCCTCTGCATGTGTTTCCTATTAACGCTTGGGTTTGTTTTTCCTGTGTTGAAAGAAAGAGGTCAAACTGTATTCTTCTGCCTCACCAGGGCTGAGAAAGAAGTGGATTCATGTAGAATTTTTCCATGAACTGTTTAATTCTAAAACGGTCTTGTAAATGTTTTGACTAATGTGGTGACACAAATTACATCTGTAAAATTCCCTTCTCTCGCAGTCCAGTAAGGATGAGTTATTTAATTGAGTTATATCATCATTTATTTATGACCTCTTCTGAAGACGTGAGCAATGACTTGCAATAATGGCTGGTGTACAATCAAGGAGGTAAATAGTTCAGGTTGTGTTTGGAACCTGCCAAACACTTAAGAGAGTTCAGTGTGCATGTGCGTGTACACATTTGGACAAAAGTATTGGAACGCCAGGCCATTTCACCAACAGGGATTTTAATGACGTTGCATTCAAATGCATAGACTTTAATATGGAGTTGGTTCCCCATTTGCAGCTATAACAGCTTCCACTCTTCTTGGAAGGCTTTCCACAAGTTTTTGGAGTTTCTGTGGGACTTTCTGCCCATTCGTTCTGTAGAGCATTTATGAGGTCAGACACTGATGTTGGGCGAGAAGGCCTGGCTCACAATCTCCGTTCCAGTTCATCCCAAAGGTGTTGGATGGGGTTGAGGTCAGGGCTGTGTGCAGTCCAGTCATCCAACCATGTCTTTATGGAGCTCGCTCTGTGTACTGGGGCACAGTCAAGCTGAAATAGAAAACTGTGTCCACAAACTTGGGAGCATGTCTTGGTATGCTTGATTTTGTACCGCTATGGCTATGAGTATGAATGAAACACCAATTAAGGTGTGTGTCCCAGTACTTTTGTCCATATAGTGTATGTACCTGTACGACATCCCATAGATTTATCATTATCTGTCATTAAGAAATGCAAGTACTATTCTCATCTTAGTAGAGCAGTATTTAGGAAATTTCCCAGTTTTTAAAAAAGAGCTCCAAGCTTACTTGTCACTGCCAGTTCAACACCAGTCACACAGGCTTAACTAATCCATCTGAACACAAAATGGACACAATCGAGGTTCAGTTAACAAGACATATAAAATGTATAACACAGTTTACAAAAGAAAGAAATAAGAAAAACATCAAATAATAACCAGAAACCATTAAAATGCTAAGAAGGTATGCCTACACTTCAAAAAATATATTCATTAACAGTTATTGCTGTTTTATTTGAGTTTAAGTAGCATTAAACCAAAATTTGCCATGATTTATTTGTGATTGTTTACCATAAAAAAAAAAAATCATTATTTCTTAAATGTGTGTCAATGTCTATCACAGGCTTGCGTATGTGTGTGGGGGTGCATGTGCTATTTCTGATTGTGGAATAACGTTTAGGCAAATTTCCATAAAATACAAATCTGTTTGGCATGTGTAGTGAGCCAGCGAGATGACAGTTGCAGCATTGCAGCAAATGAAAGCACTTCTGGAAGTAAGCCCACAAAACACCTCAGGCTCACAGCTCTAAGAGGGTGTGTGCGTCTATGTGTTTGTGTGTGTGTGTGTGTGTGTGTGTGTGTGTGTGTGTGTGTGTGTGTGTGTGTGTGTGTGTGTGTGTGTG
>JBBIGA010000153.1:11438365-11453085 GCA_037576975.1 Alestes dentex | reverse complement strand
GTCTCTCTCTCTCTTTCTCACTCTCTCTCTCTCTCTCTCTCTCTCTCTATATATATATATATATATATATATATAGATAGATAGATAGATACATAGATAGATAGATAGATAGATAGATGGATATATAGATAGATAGATAGATAGATATAATTTTATTTTTTTAACACAAATAAAGACACGTTCTAAATAGATAATACATATTTATGTACCGTATGTGTATATTTGCTGTCCAGTTTATTGTGATTTTACTGGAACATTGTTTTCCCTGTGTATTTAATCGGAAATCACAAAAATATACGTGTACGATAGGTATATTGTGTCTTATTTGTGAACTCTGTGGTGAAATGTCACAACTGAGTTCAGGAAAGCTGTGAGAGGCTGGACTTGTATTTCTTTATCTGAGAGGAGCTCTCAGTCTGAGGAGTCCCTCTTCCCGTAAGCCCCGCCCACTCAGAGCCCAGTGACGTAGGTCTTCCGACCGTTGTGTTGCCTTACATGGTCATGTAGGTGCCGCTTTTCCGGCATGATGTCACCCTTTGCCAAGTTTGGGCAGAGAAACGCATAAATGTTGTATGATACGTTTTACATGTGAACTACTGTCCCGAATTTGACTTTCGGTTCACTTGAAAGGTGAAAATCAAAATATTTCGTTTATTTTGCCAATCTTGAAGTATTAAAAAGTGTATATTGTGCGTACTACAATAGTATGAGGCTTTTTGAAATGGTGTCGTAGGTAATCTTATCAAATTAATTCAAGAATATTAGATTATGGTAGATCATTAAAACCAACCAAGGGTTTGATCCCCTATAGGTCTGTTTGGCTGCAGCAGGTCTTAGTAAGGTGTTTGAGATTTGATCAACTGGCCCAGCTGTCCGAGAAATGAGATCTGAGGCATGAGGCAATTAGGGTTTTGGTTCTGGAGTCGTACTCCAACGCACCTGATTTAACTCAGCATTTCTCTAAGAAGCTCTTGGTTAGAATGTGTGCTGGAATAGGCAGAACACCAAACTGTAAGTGAAGGTTCACTTCAGGACCAAACAGGCCCTTGACTCACCAAAGCACGATGGCACCCTCTTCTGGTTCAAAACAGTTCTTGACGGTGTTTTCTACACACCAGTTTGTGCAGAGCAGAACTCAGTCTAACACACGTTTTACATAGTTGAGCTGTTGTTTCATTAAACTGAAGAAATGTATTATCATATGTGGCATTAGTATATAGACTTATATCTAATATGAACCGTTTACATGATTAAAAATGTCTGTTACTCTGTAAATATCCTGCTGTGAACATACTGCCAGTTTCCAGGCGCATAGACTAGCCATAACCTCAGTCAAAGAAACTGGCTCTTAGACTCTTTTACATTTAACTTGTTCTTATTAACAATGTCATTATCATATGATATTCAATGTTATAATTAGATAGGGACTACCATTTGTAGATACTGGTCAAGTCTTAAAGTGGATACTTTTGAACATTAGGGTACATGTAGACTTCAAATGGGTGTAATAAACCATTGCTTTTTTGCCAGTTAGCTAATGAATGTGTCAAATGATACAAGCATACCGAAAGGAAGCCTAGAAAGTAACCAATCCCTATGCTATGAATCTATAACTAGAAACAAAAATCTGCTCAGAGTAACTGGAGTTGTGCTGAAGGCTGCAGGTCTCAGGTCAGTTTAAAGCACTGCTATATTCTGCATTATTATGTTGGTTTATGCATTTGACGACTGGGAACTTTTTACACACACATCATATATAAAAAGTTTAAAAGTAAAGTTTATATGTGTATGTATACACACGTGTGTATATACATATTTGAATTTGCACACATTTACATTTGACTAACTTTTCTAATGGAAGCAGTGTTTGGTTAAGAGAGAATGGCTACACTGCGTATTCAAGGCTTTGTCTGAATGCAGTACTAGTCAATAGTGGCTCTCAAAACATGTTTGAGCATGTTTGTCTTTGCACTTCCACAGACAACACACACACACTGTTTTCGTTTGACATACTTTATTACAGTTCATAAATATTGATTAGTTTCTGAAGGGCTCAGAAAACAAAACATAAAAAATTACGTTGCACTTTTATTACAAATGGTAAACTTAAGTACTCCCTGTTGATCTTATTTACAAACAATGAGTGAAACCTCATTAAGAAACTTTTTAGAAAAAGAAAACCGTTTGAAAAGCTTTGACTAACTCAAATAACGTCGATTCGATTCGTCGTAAAAACAAAGAGGACATTGCAACTCAGAAGTCAGGCAGCTTTTATCAAAAAGTTTTTTCTTTTCTTTTTTTTTTTTAGACTTTATGGGACGCAACTTCCTGTTGTGGCGCGCCAACACGAGCCACCGAAGTTTCTATTGCAGTTCTCTTTCTCTAATACTGAGTGCTCCTTTAGGCTTAGGTCCATGCACAACTTGGTCAACGTGAACAAGAGTCTCTTTCGTCATTACAAAAGGAACAATAAAATAAAATAAAATAAAAAAAAATCTAAAGTAACAGAGTGAGTCTTTCATGCTGTCTGGTGCTGTGGACCCAGGTCTATGGAGGTTTTTTGGAAACCCCATATCTGGACCTGGTCCTTTACACGGCACGCGGCCAGACAGTGTCCCGGGACAGTCCCGGTGGACTTTTGCGGCTTCACCGACCCCCGTCTCTACGGGCTCTGGTGCTCAGCCCCTTTTACACAAGCGTGTCCTTTCAGCCCGTCTGTCCCTTCCCTCTCGCAGCTCCTCCGGGCCCCTCTCTTCAGAAGGTCTGCAGCTGCTGCGTCAACATCAGCTGGCAGCCGCTGTTCACGTGGTTCATGACTTTCTGCTTGAGCTGGGCCACCTGCTCGCGCAGCATGTTGGCCGTGGACGCGAGCTCGGAGTTCTGAGACTTGAGAGTCTTCACCTTGTCCTCCAGGCGCGAGATGCGCTCCAGCTTCCTCTTGCGGCACTTGGAGGCGGCGATCCGGTTACGCATCCGCTTGCGCTCGGCCTTGATGCGCTCTTGGCTCTCCATGTCGATGGGAGAGAGCGGCGGGGTCTCGCCGGGCATCTCGGGGACAGTCTGGGGCTCCTCCTTCAGCGCCTGCAACCGCGGGTGCTGGACGGGGAGCGGTTGGGGTGGCTGCTGCTGTTGTGGGGGCGCCAGGGCCGGGGGCGCAGTCGTCGTGTAGCTGACGGCCGGGAAGCCCGAGGCGGCGCTGCTGCTGATAGCCGGGTTAAAGGTGTTGAGGTCCGCGTAGACCGGGGGGTCGGCTCTCGCAGCCGAGCTGTAGGCTGCCGGGGTGGGAGCAGCCATGGAGGAGTTGACTGTGGTGTTGGTCTGTGGGGCCGCGGAGACCCCGGGCATATGCTGGTGGTGCAGCTCGGCCAGGGCCCTCACGAAGCCCTCGGCGAAGCCCTCCTGCTCGTCCGTCACGTTCTTGGGGCACAAGAACTGGGTCGGCGTGGGCGTGGTGGTGATGAGTCCGTTGCTGGACTGGATGATGAGCCGCTCCAGCTCGGGGGAGGCCAGCTTGAGCAAGCCCACGTCCGGAGAGGTGAGGAGGTCGGTGGCCTTGGCCCGCAGGTGCGGCTTCAGCGTGCCGGCCGGGTCCGAGAGGTTCAGGGTCATGCTGTGCTTCAGGGCTTTGGGGTTGTATCCGAAAGCGGCGGCTGCGTCGTGCTGGGAGAACGCGGCGCTCAGTGAGTCGTCGTAGAAAGTAGTTTCCATCTTGGTCGACATAGAAGGAGAAACCAAAACTTTTTCGCGTGGACTCGAGTCACACCACACACCAGGGAGAACTTTTCTCTTCTTTTGGCTGGTCTTCCCACTCAGAACAGGTCGAGAAAGAAGTTGTCTTCTTTAAAAAGTGTCTCTTAAGAGAGAGTACGGTCACTTTCAGAACTTTAGCTCCGTGCTCTCACTCCGTGTCCCGAGAGAGAGAGAAAGTTCACTGGAAAGTTGCCGGGACGGTCGAAAGCACTTCGAAACCCGGGTCGAGAGCCACTTTCAGAGCGGCAAACACGGAAAAAGTGTCGAAGCGGAGACTATCTGTGTTGTTGTTTTTCTGTTTTTAGACCCGCTTCGTGTCCCGCGTCTTTGTCTCTCTGAGTCCCAGTGTGCTGTGAGCTGGTCCTCCTCTCTCTCCAACCTTATCTGCCGCTCCGTCACACTAAAAATAGGGAGTGCATGATGTCATGCCCGCGGCCTCCGATTGGCTGGAGGCGGGCGCGGGGGGCGTGCCGCGGCGTGCCGATAAGGACCGTTGCCTAGACGACCACCAGAAGATTCTTTCTGTGCGCGGAGGCTCACGGGATGAGGTAATGCTGCGAGTGGACGGGCGCGCGCGCTGCATTGTGGGATGACGTATTGTTTTTGAATATCTGGTTACGCGCTTTAGCAGCTTCAGACTGTGGCGGGACACAATTCTGTGTCTGTGGGACTGAGAGTGTACACATGTTTTTAAGGCTTTTTTGTCCCTCTTTTACAGCTCCTGGAGCACTTGTAGTCGAGCAGGCGTTTATTGTACGAATATCTCTCCGTATTTACAAGAAGAGTCCTATCTAGAGGTGTTCTTGTCTAAAATAAACATGTATGCTAACAGTGTGCCTCGAAATTATATATTTTTTATTCGGCCTATAGCCTAATGGTCGCTTCTTTTTGTTTGGATGATTTGTCTGGGAACAGGGGCAGTAGTCTATTTTTTCGGTTTTTTGGTGGCAAAGTTTATGTACTCGCGGTCCCTCTCAGCCAATGGGAGCTGCAGGGGGCGTGTCCCGGAGTGGAGTGACAGCATGCCACAATTGCATGTTGGCCCCAGGGAGCCTCGTAAAAGTTCACTGTCTGAAAAAAAACGGTTGCCCACTTCGACGACAAGACACAACAAAACAACGAAAGACTGATGCAAAAATAAAGTACAGGTCCTTATATTTGAAATGACTTTAGGCACTACCTGTTTGTTCCTATATTTCCCCTAACGTCTGTCGTTCAGGCTCTGTAGTAGCTCTTGGACGTGGGAAAGATAAGATCGAGGTATACTGATACTGATCTCCGGTCTCTGACACATTTCAGTCTGTTGCGCCAGAGAAGCCACTGCTCAACACAACCACGTCAGCATGACGTTGCACCCAGGTTTCCTCAAGGTAGTCCTCAGTAGATGTGGACCAAAAACTCACACTCAGAGCTGCCTACTCATGTCTGCACCTTAATCTGTCGTTTTAATAAACAGTCATTACTTTAGGTTATGGTTAAAAGTAAGCTAAAGGACAACAACAGGCTATTACAAAGGTGAGATTTGAAGGTGTTCGAGTTTCTTCATGACAGGGACTGAATACGTTATTTGAAGCAACTTTTTAAATTGTCTCCATTATGAAATTCATTGGAGTCTTTTAACAAGTTGGAATAATCTCAGCACGTGTCGTAAAACTATTGCAAAGCGGCCCCTTATAGTCACACCTGAATGCAGCACAGTGTGAACATCTCTGTATTTACCCCATTCATCAACTAAGTCAGTGGGCAGCCACCAATGGGGCACCTGGGGAGCAGTGTGTGGAGATGATACCTTGCTCTAGCAGTCCTGGGATTTGAACCCCACAACCTTCTGATCACAGGGGCAACTCCCTAACCACCAGGCCACCAGCTGCCTCAAGAAACATTGCTGTTTTCTTGGGGCATCTCGTCCAGGATTTGAACCTGGGACATCTTGCACCCCAAGTGAGAATCATACTCAGACCAACAAGCCAATCCCGTAGTAACTGGTGATACGTGAGTGTGTATAATCTCACTTTTGTCAGTTCATTTTCATTTTACATGCAGTATGTGGTTTATCTGACAAAAAAAATACAATAAATATGATGTATATAAACATGAGCTGTTGAAATGTAGGTCAATCTAAAAATGTCCCCCAGCTCTTTCCTCAAAAATGCCTTGTATCTAATAAATGTATCTAACAAAGGTACAGTTAATAATGTGCATGAACAGCTTAAGGGTCTAAAACTGAGACACTGCCATGTTGTTCATCCGTAATCCCTTCCAAGCTGTGATTTACAGCCGTAGGGAAAGGGGTTAATAATTTTGCATATAGGTTGGATTTTGTCCTAAATCACTGCTGAATGGAAAAAAAGTCTGTTTACACCCTTTCTAGATGCACAGATTAGTACAGAGAAAGAAACAAGAAGGAAGTCCCACACAAATTCTTTTTCCAAATATAAAGAAGAAAAGGAACAAAAAGCGGGAAGAATAGGTACCAGCTCTGTGCTCTCCTGGGGGCTGTTGGCAGACAAGCAGCTGCCAATCAAAGGATTATCATTGCTATGCTTAGTTCATTTTCACATCGCTCTGAATTCTGCCCTCAGGTTCGGGACCCTCATGCAAGAGTGAAGCTTTTCCAAAACATGCCTGTATCTGTACGTCTTTGATTGCTTGTTGACGAAGATTAGAATGAAAGTAGGCCCTAAAATCTGCTCGTTTGTGGCTTTGTGGTTGACTGGGCTTGTCAGGACAGCGTTTGAAGGAAGGAGTGTGTGTGTGTTTGTGTGTGCAATAATTTATTGTCCTTGCTCGAGGTCTCAATCAGCAAAAGTACAGACACATCTGAAAAAAATGTGAACATTTTCTTCACATAAATGGTTTATTAACCTCTAGGAGTCACTGGTGACACCATAAACACTTTTACATTTTTATAGCAGTTATTTCTCACTCGTTAAAACAAGTAGAGACGAATTCTGTCACGAGTGCAAAACCCATGGATGGAAAGTATGGAATTTTCTCTCCATGTTTCATTTATGTTCATAAATAGAGTAAGAGATATTATGATGTACAATCTATAATTTCATTTAAACAGCAAAGTGACAATAATAACCTCGTACTTATATGAGTTCTGACTGATTTCTTCTTTACTGACTTCTTGTTCTACTGTCCATTTTCAATCCATTTCCTTCAGTCTTGGGCTTGTATAAAGGTCAGATAAGGTTATGGACGTATGATCTGTGGAACAAAGGTCAAATGATAGAGCAGCGTTCTCTTATTCTGCATCCTCTTTCAATGCAGGGCAATGCTGTCCCTGTTCCAGAAACTGGAATGTCCAGTACATGTTCAACTAAGACTTCTCTGTTTTGAAGGAGCTTTTTTCTGTTTCCTTTTCTTGCCTGGTCCAGAGCTCTCCATATATTGTGAAAAAGAGTCATCCCTGAAAAAACAGCTCCTGAAATTTTCCCCTGAAACAATTTTTTAAATTACATTTTCAGTTTTGTAATGCTTTGTTAGTTTAGATTGGCGTGACAACTACTTCCTATGATTCTTGCTCATTTACGCAGCTGGAGGTGTGTCAGCATTACCAGACTTCAAAAATGACTGGCTCAAACCACTGGTAAGGCCTGGCAGTGATGGTAGTTGATAATGTAGAAGCTGTTAATGTAGACATACTAACGAATTCATACTTTTAGCACAGGAAAGAAACCTTTTAAGATATTTACTGTCCTGTACTAAGTTATATTTTTAACCTGATTACATTTTTTGCTGACCTGACAAACTACCATTAACAGCAAAGCAAATTTAAAGGAAAAGTTTGCCAAAAAAAAACACCATCTAATTTACTCTACCCCCAAGGTAACTGATCAGCCAAGACAGGTTTGGGGTCCAAATGTTGCTTCTTTATTTTAGAATTGCAGCTGACTCAATAGTCACCCAAATAGGTCAAATCTTTTCTGTAGAAAAACATCGCCACAACTTCTCTCAACCCGCTCAAACCACATCTTCAGTAGGGTGTGGCAGACCTGCAGATGTGATTTTGGACCCAGTCTTCTAATTTGCCACTGCTTTGTGAAAACCAGGCTTAGTGTTTTCCAAAATAGCTGCTATAACTGTTTTTTATGGTGCACATTAAGTACATTGATAGGTCTATGGCACCTTAATTAGGATCTGGATGCGGTTTGAGCAGACTGAGAGAGGTTTTGGTGATGTTTTTTTTTTCAGAGAAACAGTTTGGATCATTTGGATGACGGTTAAGTTCTAGTGTTTATTAGCAGAGTTAGGCTCTCAGATGCGGTTCTAAACTAAAGAAGAAACATTTGAACACCAAACATGTACTGGCTGATCAGCTCATTCTGGGGTAAGTTGAGAATTACGTGAATCAGATTGTTTGCTGAACTACTCCTTTAATCTATACATCAGATATGAATTGTATTAAAATATAGATGTTAGGCTCAATCCAAAGACAGAAAGGTGGGATGTGATGTTTTGTTTTGTGGGTTGGGGGGTAAATCAAGCCCTAGTGACAGTTGTAGGGTATAAGTCTTAAACTGTATTTGTTCGCTATATTTTTGAAACATATTTACCAATTAATGTTTACCTTTGAAACCATATTTGCCTATTAATAATGATTTTTGTTTCTAAATAAGCAAGAATAGGTTTTCAAATTAACTATACTGATAGTAGTTTGTATATCAGTTATTTGTTATAATTTTATGTCAGTTTCTGAGTGTATCCAGGTTGATGATAATATGATGGACAGTTATATATAAACGGCTCCACTAAGAGAAATCTTCCTCATCAGTCTGGCAGGATAGAATGCAATGTTTGCCATGTTTATATTGTCCCAAGTTATATTCCTCAATGTCTGTGCCACGCTGGGAGAGTCTGAACCATAGACTACACCCTCCCCTTAGCAACTCTACTCACACCCATGGAAAAAGTCAGTATTTACATTTGTGTATATACTGTAGCCTTTAATAGGGCTGAAGGGCTAATATCAGATATCCAAAACCTGTGCCGTGTGTGTTTGCTTTGACAAGTGGCTTGCCATTAGCTTTAGGGGGACCCAGTATTTGGAGATCCATCTCACTGGTGGTCCCCACATCTGTGAGGAGAGTCCTGTGTAAATATGGTCCGTCAACTCTCCTCTGAGACAGCGCTGGAGTTACTGCAGTTTGCTGCATGCTGATGTGGTGAAAAATGAACACATAGAGATGGATTTATGCTTACATGCATAATATATAAGGTTAGCAAATTGGTTGCAGATTTTGGGTGTCTAAATAAAAAGTTTAAATGGTTTTGTCTTCTGTCCTGAAGAGGCCAGAACATAGCAAACATTATACAAATAGTGCATTCTGTAATCCATAAAGCCTCAATTTGCACTGAAGCACTTCTCCTGAGTGAAGCCCTCCATCTACAGGGATGCTTTTCTTCAATAATCTGATAGCCAGTCGAATATTATATTTCACACTGTTAAAGGGAAATTTCACCATTTAATTGCTGCATATTTCAATTGATGATACATGAACAAAGGCATTTAGAGTGGTTTGATGCAAAAATGGTTCATTATAGAAAAACTAATTTTTTTAATAATTACAATTGGTGTAATAGGAACCAGGACATGAAATGTCTACAGTTTTTTTTGTTATCCAGAATGGCCAGTGAATCTATACACGTCTTATGAGGTTTGTGTGGTGTTGACAAAGGTAAAATAGTGGTAAATGTAAAAGAAATGTTTGGATGCTATTTTCCCTTACAACACCTTGCATAGACCTCACCGCCATGAATGTATTTAAAAACGGTTTAGGCTAAAACTTGAGAATATCCTAAAACAATTTCATTACTATTTTATGTATTAACTTTCGGTGAGTGACATTAACTACAATGTGGTTCCCATCACTACTACTGTAGCTCTTTATTTCTCTCTAGAATTCAGCATTTCACATCAAACCACTCTGAACGACTTCGTTTACATCTGAATGATTTAGTTTTGTAGGACTTTAGTAAAATCAAACCATAATTTTGTTTTTGCTTTTGTCTACATCCAATTATGTTATTCTTATAGGTCCTAGTATAGCTGAATTCAACAAAAACACATATCTAATAATATGTACACGTCTCTATTGTAGATCCTATATGACTATCATGTCTCTTCCTGGGTCAGTTTTGCAGAGTTTATGTGGACAATAGTGAGACACTTCAGTGCTGTTATCTCTTTAAATTCCAGTGTACCTAAATCCTCATAAAAGCCTAATATGGTCCCAGGTTGGTGTCTTTTTGTCTGTAATTAGTGTAGTGTAGTTCATTGCCCTTCAGCCTGTGCTAAGAAATCACCTGGGTTCTAATGGAGAAGAAGTCAAAGGCCACTGAGTAATCCTGACATATCTGAGTCCATTGTCTGGGTGTGGCAGCTAATCTTAACGGCTGTCTCCAGCCTCAGCCGGGAGTAAATCAGGACACTGGCGCTACTGCCATACAAAAAGAGAGTGCGGGAGCATTCCTAAGAGGATATGAGTGTTAAAAATAAGGAGTAAGGAGTAGTTTCATGTATAAGTTGTGTAAAAGTTCATGTAATGGACTTTTATTGTTCAGTTATCAGATGTGTGCTCTTTGTGTGTTTTTTTTTTCATTTTAATATTCAGAGAATTCTATCTAGGTCAGTTTTGGACTTTGGATCTAGGGACACTACAAGCTGAGAAAAGGTCTATGTTTGTATCATCTTGCCATGTTCACTGCCCTCTCTAGCAGTCTAGCACACTTTTGAGAGTTCCTCCATGCCTCATGCTGCCATGCCTTCCATCATTGTGTCCTCTCCACTTAATCATTCGTTGATCCATTCATTCATTCACTTCTTTTGCCGTTTCGTAACTCATACCTTGGAGACATATATCGGGGTTTCTGGATGTGTGTTTGTTCACTGTAGTGAGTTTGAGCCAGCTGAAATATTGATAGTCCGTCTCATTCATCTATTCATAAAGCCTCTGTCTTTTGAATTAAAGCACAAGAAAGATTCATGAGCCGAGTGGAAGCAGTGCAGCTTTCTCATTCATATTTCTGAACTTCAGGGACAAAATGACGACAAACTAGAGCAACCCTGAAACGTGGCCCCCGCCATCGGAAAAGTTACTTAATTATGACGGCGATGGCACCTGTTACCAACCTACCTTAGCACGCAAGGACACAGAGACTGGAGAATTCTTTCAGAACTGGGAAAATGTCTTTTCAGTGCTGTCCTGAGGTTTTCGGTCCATCTCTGAATGCCTGTGTTCGGTGGGCGGTTCACAGATCCTGTTTAAAAGGGCTAATTTACAGCCCCTGAGGTCAGACATATGGTGGGCAGAGGTTGGAAAGCCGAGGATGGATGTGTTTCTGAGGGGATTATTTGTTGTACTTCTTCATCAGGGGCTGAGAAAATACTTGCACAGAGCCACAGCTGAATGCTCCCAATGCCCACCGCCGAGCTGGCAGCCGCCGGAGACGCTAGCCGAGTCTTCCCACTGAGCTAATGTGGTAATATGCTAACGGCCATATGTGCAAGAGGGGAGAGCATGGTTTGGGAAGTCGTTTGAGGCATGTTGTTATTTCGTGGCTTCCAGGCCAGTGTGGTGAAACCAAAAAAAAAAAAAAAAGGAGGCAGTCGTCTGCTTTTATGGAGGTTGCTCTTCATTAGCCCTCTGCTCTGTCAGTGCTCTTAATGATAGTAATGAATATATATAAAATGGGTTCTTATAGTGGTCTGTGTTGTTGGCCTATGTGCTGAACTGGCTGAGTCTCGCAGTGTGCTGATGTTATCTTAAAGGTTTATTTCTTCCCTTGTTCATTTTTCCACCAGTCCCTCAGCAGCTCAGTAAAAGTCAACACAAACGGGGGAGTGGCCCATGCCCATTGTGTTGTGTGGCACATGGTCTCTCAAAGCGAAGAGAGGGATCATACACACACACACACACACACACACACACGAACCATCACAGGCACACGCACTGGCCCTGTATGACTAGCCTTACTACGAGTACAGACAGGAAATCCGTTGCCTTGAAAACAGGTTTTTATTGGAGCTCCATTGTGTTGCTCTGTTCTTTCCAGTGGAGCCCAGCACACACGTGAAAGGGGTCAACTTCCTGAGCTTCTCGTTGTCAACTCACACAAATAGAAGACCTTCTACTCTTAACTCGTACACAGACTACACACACTATTACCCACACACATGCTTGCATAAACAAAGGTTGCATCCCTTAAATAATACACACATTTTCTGATGACCACATATCATGCCAATAGCATTCATTTCTTTGGCAGTTTAGGATATAGCCCAACATTTGAATATCTCTTCGGGCCCTTGTCCTGTCAGTGCATGAGAGCAATAGGACTATACCAACTGCCAAAAGTTCTGAAGTAACACTAATGAACATGAAAAAATGATATAATAGACAGTGATGTGTTTATCCACCCGCATGAAAATGGTTTGGCTATGTATGTGCGGTAATAGTTTACAGCAATCTGATTTTCATTTCTTTTGGATAAGACCAGCATTCATCAAAATATCCTTTAGGCTTTATAACAGCCTGGCATGTTGAAGGCACTTTCCCTGAATGCTTGATTAACACAGTTCATGTGGGTGATTTAGGAGTTTAAAAAAAATTCCAAACTGGTCAAGGTATGAACTGGCATCAACAAAGGCTGTAAAAACTTCTTCTTCATAATATAAGTGCATCACTGCAAAATAGTAGAGTATCAAGAAGAAACCTGTTTGTTTAAAAGAGATGTCGATAAACTTGTTATGATTGTTTTATCATATTTTTGAAACTGCTTGTTTCCATGATTCCAGGACATGGTTTATGTAGGCTGAGCCTTTTTGACGCTATGCCCATTCTCCTTTTCTTTTCCCTGGTGTCAACATAATCACCAATTACACAGAGGCCTATCCCCTCCAAGAACTGCTGTTGTTTCAGCTGTTGAGGAAGAAGAAGAATGTAAAAAAAATCAGGTCCCTCATTGAGTTTTCTCAGCCAGCTGTGCCTTTGTGGACAATATGTATATTTTTTCCTTCGTAGCCTTTATCGTGGCCTCAAGAATAATAGCAGGAAGGTTGTTATGAAAGCGCTGGATGCTCGCTGGAGTGTTTTGATACGGAATGCGATTCGAGCACACTCACTCGTTCATTTGAATATCAAAAATCATCATGTTTCCTGTTTTTGGGGGAAATCCGACTGCACGGTGCTCTGCGGAGGTCTTGCTGTGTTTTCATTCTCTGTAGTTCAGTAGTTAAAAGGTTCATTGGAGGACAAGGAGGTGGGCACCTGCTTCTCAGTGTTTCGTATTAAGCTTTCCTGGCCTCATCCACACCAGTGTGCACCAGCTCAACAGACCAGACAGAACTAAAGCAGGTTTATGTTGCTATAGTGAAAATAGTACTTTTGGTCTTTGGTTTATCTTCTTATACTAAGTGACTGACCTGTTCTCTTAATCTCAGAATTGAAACTGAACAACCCGATCTCACGAGTGTTCATGCAGCCATACAATTTATTCAAAATACGTGTTCCGATCACGATTAAGGGCTTTTTTTCGTGCTAGGACAATGCTACACTACCCTAAGTATTTTCATGCGCACTGCG
Source organism: Alestes dentex (assembly GCA_037576975.1). NCBI lineage: Eukaryota > Metazoa > Chordata > Actinopteri > Characiformes > Alestidae > Alestes > Alestes dentex. The sequence goes on along the minus strand of JBBIGA010000153.1, from coordinate 11,439,745 downwards.
TTAAATCACCAGTATCTGCGCTAACTGGTGACTCTTACGGTTAGGTTAAGGTTAGGGTTAGGGTTAAGGTTAGGGTTATGTTAAGGTTAGGTTAAGGTTAAGGTTAGGGTTAAGGTTAGGGTTAGGTTAAGGTTAGAGTTAGGGTTAGGGTTATGGTTAGGGTTAGGGTTAGGGTTAGGTTAAGGTTAGGGTTAGGTTAAGGTTAAGGTTAAGTTTAAGTTTAGGTTTAGGTTAAGGTTAAGGTTAGGGTTATGTTTAAGTTAGGATTAGGTTAAGGTTAGAGTTAGGGTTAGGGTTATGGTTAGGGTAAGGGTAAGGTTACGGTTAGGTTACAGTTAGGTTAAGGTTAGGGTTAGTGTTATGGTTAGGTTAAGGTTAGGGTTAGGGTAAGGTTAAGGTTGGGGTTAGGTTAAGGTAAGTTTAGGGTTAAGGTTAGGGTTAGGACAAGGTTTGGGTTAGTTTAAGGTTAGGGTAAAGTTAGAGTTAGCTTAAGGTGAAGGTTAAGGTGAAGGTTAAAGTTAAGGCTAAGGTAAGGTTATGGTGAAGGTGAAGGTGAAAGTTAAGGTTAAGGTTAGGGTTAGGGTTAGGTTAAGGTAAGGGTTAGTTTAAGGTTAAGTTTAGGTTTAGGTTAAGGTTAGGGTTATGTTAAGGTTAGGGTTAGGTTAAGGTTAGAGTTAGGGTTAGGGTTAGGCTAAGGTTATGGTTATGGTTAGGGTTAGGGTTAGGGTAAGGTTATGGTTAGGGTCAGGGTAAGGTTAAGGTTACGGTTAGGTTACAGTTAGGTTAAGGTTAGGGTTAGGGTTAGGTTAGGGTTAGGGTTAGGGTAAGGTTAAGGTTAGGGTTAGGTTAAGGTAAGGTTAGGGTTAAGGTTAGGGTTAGTATAAGGTTAGGGTTAGGTTAAGGTTAGGGTAAAGTTAGGGTTAGGTTAAGGTGAAGGTTAAAGTTAAGGTTAAGGTAAGGTTAAGGTTAAGGTTAAGGTAAGGTTAAGGTTAAGGTTAAGGTTAAGGTTAATGTGAAGGTTAAGGTTAGGGTTAAGGTTAGGGTTAGGTTAAGGTAAGGAATCAACTCATTATTTCTCTCCTACTGTCCGGTTAGTGAAGTGTTGTCCTAGCATGAAAAAATGCCCTAAATCGTGATCAGACCACGTATTTTGAATAAATTGTATTCTGTGATGGCTGCACGAAAACTCATGAGACTGGGCTTGTTTGCTGCCTTACCAAAAAATGAACAGTCTCTAATTGATGAGGTAGTTACATTTTTATGGAGAGAGACAGAATATCAACCAAAATCAAGAAAAAATATTGTACATAATATTACATATTGCAGGTCTGCAATCTTGTCCCTGATGTCCTTTGACAGCTCTTTGGTCTTGCCCGTGGT
>JBBIGA010000153.1:11410812-11418559 GCA_037576975.1 Alestes dentex | reverse complement strand
ACTGACTGCTTAAAACTACACTTTGTGTGCATGTGAAGCCACACGGTCAGCATAAAAAGTAAAAAATAAATGTTTTCCATGTGAAACATCTTAATATCTTAGTAGTGCCGAATAGTCCTGAAGTTCTTGCAAATCAACAAATATGGCATACATATTGGTTTAAAAATATTTGTAAAAATGTAAGTGTCCATATACTTTTGTTCCTAAATTACCGGCAGCAATTACCACATTGATTCAACTGTGATGAAGGTAGGGATGATTCATTTTCACACACTTTGGACTTAGCTTAGCCACATCTTTGCTAACAGATGGGACAGAAGTCTTGTTGCTGCAAGGCTAGTTAAGAACGTAGTTTGAGTTTGTTTGAAACTGTGCTTTGGTTCATATGAAAGCCTCTGTCTGCTGCTCGAAACTTTCCACCTGAGTCGAATACGACCATCTGGTTAAAAGGTGTAAGCTTGTGTGTGTTCCCACATGTGTAGGCTTGTGTAGCCTGTAAACACTGAGTGACCTACTGCTGAGTGTGTGCAAGGGGCTGCAGTGTGGAATGCCCCACAGTTATGCTCTTATTTTTGTTTCCTGTTAGAGAGAGCAAGGACAATGACACAGTGTCTGCGTGATTCTAGGAAAGGTGACTTCGGTGCCAGGCCATGCCTCAGTGGAGAAGAGTTGAACAACAGGAACTGGTGGCTGTAGGTTTGAATCCCGGAAGGTATAGTAAGGGAAGTTGACTTAGTAGCTAACAGTGGCCCAGAGTTGCTGATGTTCTTGCTCTTCCTTTGATCATTTATCGAGGGAAATTCTTTGGCTCCTTTGTGTATTGTATCAAAAGTTAAGAGCTGTTTCAATACTTCAACAGGTTCAGGCTACTCTGAATTTGTGTTCTTCCAATACATAAATCAAATTGGCCATGCTGCCTTGACTAAAGGCTATTCAGAAAATGGACAGAAAACAAGATGTAATCACTTATGTTCAGAAGGTGATTTGTTATTTTTTGTAACAGGGGGACGGCCCAATGGGAGCATCCCTGCTCACACCACCAACCAACATTTGATCAGGGCTGGACTGGGGCAAAAAACTTTAATCTGGCATTTTTGGCGCAGGCAGCTCACCACAATCAGTCAGACACCCCAAGCCGTTACAAAAAAGTTACTCAGGCTTATCATGATTAGATAAAGACGTGATCAAAGCTGTGCACTTTAAACAATACCATATATGTAATGAGGCAATGCTTGGTTATTCTATTAATGTATGAAGCTGTTCCATCATATTTTGTTTAATACTAAATATTAATTTCAGACAGATTTTAGTCTTTAACTGACTCATTCCTAATGATGTGAAAGTTCTGTTACACAACCTACACCGTTAAGCGATTTAGAGATAAGGAACAGAACCTTAAAATTGATTCTGTAAAATACCGTTAGATGGTGTTTGAATTTCGGAATCAGGGTGATGTGTTTTCTTCTTTTACTTCTAGTTAGAGTTCTGGCAGCTGCATTTTGAATCAACTGAAGCTGTGTGATTATCTTTTTTGGAAGTCCTTCTTTTAAGAGACCATAACAATAATCAATCCCAGTAGACAAAGGCATGGGTGAGTTTCTCCAGGTCTGGTTTAGTCAGAAAAGCTCTAATTGTGTTCTTGAGGTGATAAAAGGCTGATTTAATAACTGCTTTGACATGACTGAGAATCCATTACTACACAAAGGTTATTTGTTTATTCTTTAGATTCCAGGGCACTTAAGACAGACCTTTTTATTGCTATTCATACATAAAATGATATCTGTTTTAGTTTTATATTATTGCAGAAAGTTTTGTCCCACCCAGACACTGATGTGCTCTCTCAAAGAGAGTCAAGGGGGCATAGTTGTTTGGAGAGAGGGCCAAGTACATCTGAGTATCATCTGTATAACTGGGGTAAATATCTCATAGTCTTTATAGTATTTGGTCCAGAGGCAGCATGTACATATTAAATAAGAATGGGCCAAGAATTTCAATCAAGAATTTGAAACACAGCACAGGTTACTGGCGCTCTCTCAGAAAATTATTTCCTATCGTTTCCTCTTTCCATCTGCGCATGTATGAACTGAACCATTTTAGAGGAAGTTCCTTAGTCTAAAACAACTCTAGGGTCAGTGGTATCAATAGCAGCACTGAGATCGAGCAGTAATAGAACAGATCATTTTTTCAGAGTCTGTATTTAGGCAAATTTTATTAATAACCTTAATTAGCACAGTCTCAGGACTATGATTAGACAGAAGATTTTCAAGACATCTATTTAAGGACAAGAATCTGAAGCTTGGTTTTATGTCATCTGAACTCACCCTTCCTCTGTCCTGTCTTTTGGAGTTGAACAGCATTAGCAGTTTTTTGTTGGTATGAAATGGTATTAACTTTAGCTGGTACAACCTCATCCACAACACTAACAAGTTTTGAGCTGAAGTTATGCAACAAGGCATCAACAGAATCCGATGGCATGCAAGGTGCAGAGTACATTCTGCCCATGAAAATGTCACTGTTGTGTAATTTATAAACCTTTTCTTAAAATAAACAGGTCTGGGCTTATTATCAGATGGGGTCAACGTTTCAAAGAATGCACAGTACAGGAATGACTAAGTGACATACTAAACAGTGGCAGACACAATGAGACCATGTCCAGAGTGTGGCCATGACGGCGTGTACTGCCAGACACATGCTGAGGCGGTCAAAGAAGTCTCGTACAACACAGAGGTGCTTGGAATAATTGTCCATTTTGGTCATTTTGTTAACAAGGTGGACAGTGCCCCCCCCCCCACCCACCCTCAAATCACCTGCTCCTTAAATATACAAGAAAGTCAAAAGGGTAATGAAATTGTACTTAATATGATTTCTTGAAATAAGCAATCCTTCACATCTCTCTAAATGTCCTAAAAGTACATTATTCTAAATATTAAATGCCTTACTCAAATTACGTCTCAGATTACTAAGAATAAAGTGTTACCAAGAAAAATCAAGAGAGATGAGATTTGATTGACTGATGATCAATGAGATTTCTATGATTCAAATTATTGTGCATAGACACAAAATGCCACATGTATGATTTTAAGACTGTAAGTCAAATAATCTTATTTAATCTTATTTAACTTGCTAAGATTTTGTTTCTTGCAGAGAATAGTACTGAAGAAACAGAATCTGATAATTACAGATGCTAGTTATGTTGTAAAAATTATGATTATTTTTCGTGTGTTCAATGCAATGAACACAAGGCGTTTAGATCATGATGTGCTTTACAGCTTTTTTTTTTTTTTTTGTGTAAAAACCCTGTGTTGTTGGTGTCAAGCACTGTGATGAGACACTTGGTATTAGTGTTGAAGTGGTGGGTCTTGTATAGCAGCCACCAATAGCCTAATCCCGCAATGATGTCTGTTTAGGAGCAAAAAGGAAATGACTGTTCAGTCCTCCTGACCAGAATGAGCTAGAAATAATTTAATTCCAAAAGTTTGTTTTGCTATAAAGCTATTCATCTTGAAAGTTATTTTCATACTTCTCTGTTAATCTACCTTTGATTATTTACCTTTGCACTATTCAATCAGTGCCGTACAGCCGTGAGAAAGTAAAATAGTAACGAAGAGTTGTGGCTTTATGACTAATAGGCTGCCGGCTGTGTCTGTTTTCTAGTAAAAATCCGGCACTTTTTACTGTCAAATTGATTGAATCAGAGTCAGTGTGGGAAGTGCAAGTAAAGAACACTCACAGCATGGCATCATAGCAAAACATATGTGGAGGATGCGTGGCTAAGAACTTTTCATCAGACACTTGGTGATGGTGTTCATTTACCAAGGAGCAAAGCTAATGCTGCAAACCAAACTAGCAGAGTATCATGTAAAAATCACATAATTTGCACAGTGCAAATTATACCTTACCACTTATAGATGTTTAGTGTATCTAACTTGCTATCAAAAAATCTCTATATTCTGTAGACATCGTCCTCTTCAATGTGATCTTGACCATGTTCCTACTTCTCTTTTTTTTGAGGTATTTTTGTGTGTATAACGATTGTAAACTGCCATCTGTCAACAGGTGTTGTCCAGATGCTTTTAAGGCCGCCCTGGTGAAGCCTTTTACTAAAAAAGGCTAAAATGGATCCTTCTGTACTCAGTTATTTTCACCAGTTCAAACCTTCTTTTTTAAGGAAGTCTTTAAGACAAAATGTCTTGTAAACAAATTATTTGAGAAATTTCAGTCTGTTTTTTTGTGTAAACCATAGTACTGAGACTGCATTAGTCCATGTTGTGGATGGCCTCAGACCTCAGGACTGATGTAGAATCCTTCTGATTTATTAATACTGTGCAGCTTTTGATACAGTAAATTATAAATTTCAAATACACAAAATTTTGCTCGGTTGTAGAATGGCTTAAATCATATTTAATGGACTGATAGTTTAGATGGAACTGAAAATTCAGATATGAAAAAACAGTAGCCTTTCTTGTTGTGTCTCACTAGGTTTTAGGGCCTTTATGAAAGACCAGGCTGCTTTTACTTCATATATCAAAACTGAAGGCTGAAAATGAGCCATAACACCTGGACTTCATTTTTGGTTCTTTTTTTCACTTTAGAACAATTGCTATATATAGGCCTTTTCCGTGCCAGAGCAAGGCAGAGAAACTTGCATATGTTACAAGCGGAATGGAGTTCTGTAGTTCTGTCCTTTCTGGGCCGCCTAAGACAAGAGTATAAAAAGTTGCAAGAAATGCAGCAGCACGGATCCTAATGAAAACAAGAGGACTTATATCATTCCCACTTTGGAAGAACTACACTGGGTACTGGTAGCTTTTATGATGGATTTAAAGTTCTCTTGCTTGCTTAAAGCTACAAACGGCCAAAAACCTGCGCACCTCAGTCAATGTCTGTTTATGTTCCAAAACGTGATCTTAGATCCGCAATAACCCTCCGTAAATTACAGCGAATGTGAAGTGGCCTCTTTCTGTTATTATGATTCTAAGCTGTGGAGCCCAATTAGGCAATCAGTCTTGGTGCACACTTTAAAGAAATATTTAAAAATGTGTCCCATCAATTTACCCTTTAAATTCTACCTCTCTGTATTTAACATTTCACATGATGTGCTATTGCCTCTGATGATTTGAATGGGGTTTTTTTTAAACATATTTATTATAGCTGTTACCAGTTACAATAATAGATAAAATCACTAAACACAGCTGTAATTGTTTAGATTGCTTTTGAAATTTGACACCTATCTGTAAAGCACTTTGAGCTTCTATATCTTTGTATATCTATAGTCAGATGACTGAATTGGCATTGAGCATTCTCCTTCAAGTGTGTTGAGCTGCCCAATGATGTTGTGTGAATGGCAGTTGGAAAAGGTGCAGTGGCTCTTCATGTGACTTGGAGGAAGCAAGTTCTGTCCTTCACCCTCTCAGTGTTGGTAGTATCATGTGATAGGGGGAGTCCTGGCATTGGTGTTACTGGACATGACTAAAAATGGGAAAAACTGAGAAGAAAATGTTGCTGGCCGCATCTGTCTATGTGATTTGGATGCTAGCAAAACCTCAGATTTCTTACTTCCTTAGAAAGACTTGTATTTAACATTTCTGTCTTATTAGTTACCATGAGCAAAGTTACAGCACTTACTTTTGTGAAAGATACAGTGACAAAGTTCAAACTGTTTCTTACTTACAAAGAATGCTGAGAAAGCTTCAGCTTAATGAGTGATTAATTAAAGTACAAACTGGTGTTACAGCAAATAAATGAACCGCTGTTTTCTTAACCTGTTAAGCGTCGAACTCCAGCGATCAAGACGGTGGTCCACGCTTGCTATCAGCAGAACGATGGGCTATTTTTTTCCCAGCAAGGAAACCATTACTGTTTAAATGGCCTGAATAACTGTCATTTCAATGGTTAATAGCACTTACAATGTCATTTACTCATCACAGCAATGTGCGTGTGCGTGTGTGTGTGTGTGTATGTACGTGAGAACACTTTTCCTGACATCAGTGACATGAAAGAAAACACAGACGTGGTTAAACCATGAAGTATGGTAACAATTGTTGTAATGGTTATAATAGTGGTTTGTATAACAGGCGTCTCTCACTGATGTGCGTGTGTGTGTGTGTGTGTGTGTGTGTGTGTGTGTGTGTGTTTGAATGTGTATCTTTTTGGGAACTGAAGAATTCAGTAGGAGGAGAAGACAGACGTCACATTTAGTCAAATGTACGGTCCAATAAGCGAACACCCACTGTTTCTCTCTCTCTCTCTCTCTCTCTCTCTCTGTATGTGTGTAGGGGTGTACGGAGGTGTCCTCTGACTCTGCCTGTGATGTCACAGCGTAGTGGGATTCCGTTGCTATGAAGCGTGTGGCTGAGGGAGAGAAGAAACTGTGGTTTTTCAGAGGACGTCACGGCACCGTTTCAGCACCCACTGCACACGCACACACATTCACATTCACAAACATTTTAAACCTGCACAAAAGTCACCGTCTCTCACTCAGTGATAAAAAGGGCCGAAGGAGCTGTTGGGGGTTTCCAGTGAAGTGTTTGTATGGATGGACAGACGCTGGGCGAACGGAGATATAGTTCATATGCTTAAAAAGTCTTAGCAGCTTACAAAAACAAGAGAAAGTATCCTCTAAATGAGAGGTATTGAAAATGCTTGTAGTAAGTAAAAAGAAATCTGCACTCACCCAACAGGGGGGCATAGACCCTACAAAGAGAAGCAGCTATATCAGATATGAAAGAGTAACGTATCATTTTACATTGAACAAGCATGTTTCTGGCCAAGTCACGTGTGGCCATGTTTCATTTCTCTTAAACACACAAAATAAAAGAGTGTTGCAGATTTGTAGTCGGACATGACTTAATATTAGAGGCTACATCATAATAATAGAATTGATAGGTCAGAAGAAAAAAAAGACAAAAAGAAAAAGAGAACTGATGTACAGCCAGTTAAGTTAGCCCAGACAAGTCCTCTGTTTACCTAGGAGAACTTGACTTTGTAGGCCAGATGTATGTATATGTTGTATGGCTGTGGTTTATGCTGTTTTGGCCTAAATGAAGAATTTGCTGTTTTTTAAATGTAGCAACACCCCCCCTCCCCCCCTTCTGTGGAGGTGTATGTGTCTTTACTGCTGACACATACACCTCCACAGAAAAACATTGGCAATAAAAAGGAGCACTCTGGAGAAGCCACTCATGAGTCTAAGGTCGCCGTGTCCAGTGCCATGTGTGCCTCACAGCACGTTCAAACATTCAGTGTACGGCCTTCTTAGAGGAGTAAAGGCCATAGCTGCAGCAAAGGAGGGGACAAATAATCTGGATTTCAGAAGAAATGTTGTGTAGCTATGATCTTTTAGACACAGAGTGTAGCTCAGATTTTCACTGCAATAGCACATCTACAATTTCACACTTTTGATTAGTAGAGATTTTATCCATTTTCTTGCACCGAACACAAGCTTTCTCGCGTTTACTCACATGTTAAAGAGCAGTATCACAGACAACAGACACCACCTCCTATGCTCATCGCTCCAAACCATTTAAAAGTAATAAGAGAAATTGATTGCACATTAGTATCAACTAAGCTATGCTGTTTGGGTGTGCTGAGTGTTTCTGGGATGGTTTTGTAAACCTGCTGACCTAAACTTGCTGGGGCTTGGAAAACCAGCCAAGCTGTGCTGACAGGACCGGGAAAAAAAAAACATTTCATTCGGGCCCGGCCGGGAACAGAGGAGGAGTGTGTGTATGCGTGTATGTGTTCTCGT
>JBBIGA010000153.1:11403312-11408312 GCA_037576975.1 Alestes dentex | reverse complement strand
TAAAGACTTAAGTGTACTGGCAGACTGTGGCAGTTATGCTAATGGCATATCAGAAGCATTGAGTAAAGTAAAGTGTAAAGCACACAGTGTGAACAGCACAGAATTCTTCCTCTGTATTTAACCCATTCACCAAGTGAAGCAGCGGGCAGCCAGGAACACAGCACCCGGGGAGCAGTGTGTGGAAACGATACCTCGCTCAAGGGTACCTCAGAGGTGCCACTAGCAGTCTTGGGCATGCTTACCTATTCACATATCTCTCACCTTCAGGTCAAAGAAAAAGCTGGCTCAAAAGTCATTTTTTGCAAGTTCACAAAACACTAAATACACAAACGCTAGATAAGGCACCCATGGGTTGGTAGATTGGTAACACTATTACAGTCATCAAGCACAAAACCGATGCGTATTCAGCATTGGCACATCAGCTGATGTTACCTAATGAAAACTTCCAGACAAAACGCCACTTATTTTTACCTTTTTAGACATTTTAGAATAACAGGGAAGACATCAAAACTAAAATCACAAATGAGCACAAAACGAATTAAACTAATTTGTTGTTGATTGAAACCTGCATCTAAAACCTGGGCATGCCACCTCCACCCATATCTGTGGAAAGAGTCACTTCTCTCTTTTTTTCCTTCCTTTTTAAGTGTGATTGCACAGATGGATATCAAAGAAACATAATACACCCCCATTAGTGAGAGTAGTTACTCATCTAAAAAGCCCCCCAAATTATTAATTTCCATCAACCCAGTTTCCCTGATTGGTGGGTTTTGTCAGTTTATGAACATACGTTTAAAGATTTCTAATTATGACATGGGTGCCTTTAGACATGCTGTTTAGTTTGTTGCATACATTCCTTTGCAACTGCTTCCACTCTTCTTGGAAGGATTTCCACAATATTTTGTTTCTGTGGGAAATTTGGGCCCATTCATTCTGTAGAGCCTTTATGAAGTTATGTTGGATGTTGGATAAGAAGGCCTGGCTCGCAATCTCTGTTCCAGTTCATCCCAAAGGTGTTGGATGGGGTTGAGGTCAGGGCTCTATGCAGGCCAGTCAAGTTCTTCCACACCAAAATTTTCCATCCATGTCTTTATGGACCTTGCTTTGTGCACTGGGGCACAGTCATGCTGGAATAGAAAAGGTTCTTCCCCAAACTGTGTCCACAAAGTTGAAAGCATGGCGTTGTCCAATAATGCTGAAGCAGGAAGATTGCCCTTCAATGGAAATAAGGGGCCTAGACCAAACCCTGAAAAACAAGTGTGTCCCAATACTTTTGTCCATGTAGTGTACCTATAAACATATTTACATCACAATACAACATTATTTCTCGTTCAAATTTCCTTATGTGCACTCCACAAACTCACACCACACATGACGAGTTCACTCAGAAAGGCCATTTTGATCAAACTCACTAGGCACACGCTTGTAGGCCCATATTGCATTGGTGAACTCACACACAGGAGAAGTTTGGTGGCAACAACCAAATGTAATGACTGACCACTGAGCAATAGCAAACAATGTCAGACACATCAACTACTGTACCCATAACTAACACATGCATGAGGAGAGAAACGAGTGGTCAATAACTCATCAGTATCTGTGAGCTCTTACTGTCTGAGAATATGTGGCAATAAAACATAGGCTTCAACTAGTTAAAGTGTCTGAAGGACTTTACTTCCGAGTCTCATTCATCCCTCGCTGTGACCAGGAAGGAAGAGTTCATTTGACTGACATGCAAATGTCCAAATCTCACACTCTTGTTTTAGTGTGATGTGTATGGGCATAGCTGCATTACAGCAAAAACAGACCCAGTGGCTCAAAGCAGAGTGGCACTTATTAATTAATATTTTTGGAAAGTACCATTTAGTACTAAATATGTTAAAAGTAGTCAGATCATTAGCTTCTCAAAATTATTCACAAGCAATTGAAACATAAATAAAAAAGGCAACAGTGAGCTGTTATATCTGATGACTGCAAATATCTGATGAAGCTAACAAGCAGTGATGTTGACTGATGGAGAAGATAAAATAAATAACCAGCAACATCTGAGGTTTAACGGTATGGATGATGTGTGCCCGATCTGTTTTGTACCACATATCAGATAATATTGATAATAATCATCTCCGTCACATCTCAAGTCACATTTTAGGTTTGACTCATTATGCTTTCTTTTGAAGCTTTTTTTTTTTTTTTTTAAGTTTCAGACTTTGCTGTCTCTTCTTTACAAAATGACCTTTCATCTTCCCTACCTCCAAAGAAACTCTGTGACGTGTTTACATCTTTATTTCTTTGACTAGAATTCTGAAAGTATCATTTTCTGAAAGTATGGTGCACAGTACATGCTAGTGAAAGTGATTGCCTAAAAAACCTCGTGGTGGTGTGAGTGTGACCGAGAGTGGTGAGAAATGATGGACTATAAATCCTATTAGACTATAATATAGCAAATTATTCTTCTAATAAGTCCTGTTTCCCCAGGGCCTAGGAGCACATAGGATATCTGGTACAGATGAATGTTGGTTTACCATCCCGCAAAAAGGTGTTTTGTGTTGTTTATTCTTCACGGTGTGAGTCTAACGTAGTCCACAATGTAAGTGTTTCTGCGTTAACATCTATAACCATTGGCCAGGGTTTTGAAGTAAAGTGGCCCTTTAAGTCACACATGAAGTCACAAACTTCCCTCTCTGCATTTTACCCATTCACCAAGTGAAGCAGTGGGTAGCCAGCGATGCAACGTCCGGGGAGCAGTGCTGGGGGACGGTACCTTACTCAAGGGTACCTCAGTGGTGCCACCGGCAGTCCTGAGATTCGAACCTACAACCTTCTGATCACAGGGACAACTCCCTAACCACCAGGCCACCAGCTGCCCTACTTTTTACTCACTATTTACAGACAATCAGACACGGTGACACGGTCACCAATATTTCATAGTGGAATTAAATTGTAAAGTAACACATTGGCGTTGTTTTTTTAAGCATGACTGTCCTCAGGACTGTTTATTCATAATACATGCTTTCTTGTAGTGTCTGAGTACACATGCTGGTATGCTGATCCGATAATAACCCTTCCCTTTTCAGGCAGATTATTCTAAGACTGTGCTGTTCTGGGTGCAGTATCTATTGGTGGTCTTCCTTTTTCTGCATTTCTCCCTTCCTGACCTCATTCTGACTTTCATGTCTTTGTTTGGGTGATGGAGTTGTGCGTGTCTCGACATTGCTTTGTCAGACTAGTTTGAAAACTTCGTATAGACTGACCTTTGGCTGTGTGTGTGTGTGTGTGTGTGAGAGAGAGAGTTTGTGTGTGTATGTGTGTGCATGGAGTGATGTGGCCCTCTTTTCTGCTTCATACAGGAAGTGGGGATCCCAGATCCATCCACCATGTTTGCAAGAGAACATCTGCTCCTCGTTTGTTCCAGTCGCTCTTGTTTTTATTCCTCCGTCCGGCCCACCCTCACGTTCTGCCCATCCCGACCCCTGTGTGTTGACTCTCAATGACAAATCACGCTCCCTTCCTTAATGTGTTTGTCCCGCCAATCCTTTCTTTCTTCTCTTTCTCTTTCCATCTGCCCCCTCCGTGGTTTTTCCAATGGAACTGTTGAAACTGGAGGAGGCTTCATTTTTGTTAGGTCAGGTTTGTTGTGAGATAGAAATATAGAGCTTTGCTTTGGTATTTTATGTCATGCAGTCTTCAAAGATAGACCAGACGTGGCCTGACCTAACATACTAGCCTATCAAGATAAATCCTCTGCATATATTTGTGTTATCATTTTGTAACCTATCCTTTCAAAAAGCAAAGTTGCAAAAAGGGTTCTTCTTGCAGTACCAAGGAAAAACAATTGTAGATCTCATTGCAGTGGGTCCCATTATAGAACCATTTTTGTAAGTGAAATGTGTGAGTGTGAAGAATTTTTACATTCCCTGAAGGTTCTTTCAGCCTCTAAAAGTAGTCCTCACACTCAGTTTAAAGGTTTGTCTTAGAATCTTTAGCTTATGTCGAGTCAATCCATTAAAAGATCATTCATGGAATTTTAAAATCTGTGGCATCATGCAAAGAACCTTTTATCCTTCATTTTAAATGGATGGATGAGTAAATCTCCCAGAATTGACCAAAACAGGCCCCTGAACAGCCACCTCAGATTTCCTTATCAAATTCATTGCACCAGAAAATAGTGTGTTAAACAGAAAAATAACTTAGAACTTACACGCTTCACTTGCTCAAGATCAGAGATGTGCCTGAGGTTTTTTTTTTTTTTTTTTTTTAAACATGAACCAAGGAATTATCCCTAAATATAGCATCAAGAGTTCACAAGTAGTGACTTGCCAAAAAGAAGAATTTAAAAAAAAATGAATTACACTTTTTAAAGCCACAACTTAGAAATCAATCCAAGAAGACTCAAAACTAAAATGGAGCACCTGTATATCGCCTTCATTGTCCTTGATTTACATAAATTGAAAACTACAGCAATCTCTGTGTCAATATTTAAATATAAAAGAACTAACAAAACTGTGTTAGTGGACCACACATTTTGGACAAAAAAATACTTTATTATATTCGTTTACACTGAAAATTGGGAACGTATTTCCTTCTCCTGTAAAGTTGCTTATTGGGAGATATGAGGTTTTGTCGTGACAGTGGCAATAAATTCTCAAAATATGATGCAAATCTGAGAGATCTTCAGCAGTTCCCTCCTGATATTCGTAGTTCTTTGTACAAAAACAAACACTGGGTTTACTGGGTCTAGTTACCTATATGCATTAATGCATAGTGACCTATTTAAGTTTATTTCTTTGGCAATTTTAAAGCAGGACTGATGACAGGTCCTCCTATCCAGTCTATGTGTTTATGTCTATCTAATGATCACAGTTTTATAATTACGGTCAATAAAAATAATATATTTTCAATTTCTTGCCTTCTTGTTTCTTTCTTCCTGTCTCCAAATCTCTATCTCTTTCTCTCTCTCTCTCTATCTCTCTCTCTCTATCTGTCTGTCTCTCTCTCTCTCT
>JBBIGA010000153.1:11364389-11394776 GCA_037576975.1 Alestes dentex | reverse complement strand
ATATTACAGTAATTAAGTGATTTAGCGCCATATGGAGGACAGCACACAATATTGCACATAATATTTGGTATAGTATTAATCGCCTTTTAAACGAAGCAAAAGAATCAGACTGGCTAATATTCAAAGGAAGCTTGTTCCATGAAGTCAGCAAACGCACAGTCCACGTTTAAGATTTGTTCTTGGAACCATTAGCAATCCCTGACCTGAGGACCTCAGAGACCTAGACCTCAGAGACCTAGAACCTATCTACACAGTCAGCAAATCACAAAGATAATCTGAGGCTTCACCATGCAGGGCTTGATAAGTTAACATTAATATCTTGAAATCCACTCTAAACTTTACCGGAAGCCAATGTAAGGCGGCCAGCACCTGAGTAATGTGAGGGTGTTCTAGAGGGTGGAGGGAAAGTAAATGAGAAAAAGGAACCGAGGGTGGTTTCATTATCAATCAGTTTGTTGAGGTCTCGCAGGGGGCGTAAAGCTCAGCCGTAGCTCTGTTGTGTTTACATGGCGGACCGCTGCGCAGGAAATTGAGGTCATTCTCCTACAGACAGCAAAATGAGGTCATCAAAACAGGAAATGCAGAGGTGCCACTTCCTGCCAGGTGTGATACGGCGAATAAAGAAGGCGAAACCGGACGAAAATAATCAATGAAACGATTAAGTGCCTCTTGGAGAGTTGCAGGCCCTGCCAGCGTGCCCACACGAATCAATCAGGGGTACTGTTATAATTTTTATGAACCTCCTTTATCATTGGTGTGGGCAAGGTTCCATTTAGTTTATTGAATTCCAAATGAGATGCAAATCCAGGCAGGCGCACCCCGGCTGCCAATGTGAACGTTATCTCATGTCAGCGTTTTACACAGAGAACACTCACTCACTGATGGGGGGTGGGAGGAATGAAGGGGGGGTGGGGGTAACTCTGAGCTGATGAACTATCATAGTAGCAAGAGAAATAAGAAAAAAAACCACATGGGAGGATTTAAGTGTTATGGAAATAAGCGGCAGGGGAAAGGAAAAGGGAGAGATGTGATTGGCAAAAAAGGAACAAAAGAAGAGTTGGAACAAGCAAAAGCACACAAGGGAGAGGAACACTTTCTCTGAATAGATGGAGAAGGCCGATAGGGAAAGAGAATGTGGAGGGAGGAGAGAGAAAGAGAAAGAGGGTGAGTGTGTGTGTGTGTGACAGTTTGAAAAAGAAAGAAAAAAAATCTAAATGCAGAGCAAACCTTCACCTTCTCCTCCGCATGTCTACTGGCTGAGCATTTCCCTCAGACTGCAGTTAGAGAGAACGAGAGAGGAAGAATAAGAGAGAGAGGATAGAGAGAGAGAGAGTGAAAGAGAGATAGGGGTGGAGAAGGAGAGAGAGTGAAAGAGAGAGAGAGAGAGAGGAGAGAGACTAAGAGAGTAGCAGCAAAAAGGGTCTCTGCAGACTGCTTGCCTACACCATCAGTCGGGATAATTCTTTTTGTAATTTATTGGACTTCTGAGGCGTCTCTGTCCCACCGCCCCATGCCAGAAGCTCTATCTGTAAAATGAGATTCCATGCATGCTGTCCTTTGCTGTTTGTGTCATTGGGAAAGCCTCTGCTACTACAGTACACTCCATCCAGCAGCTAGCCTAATGCACGCACGTTTTAATCTGGCCTAAAATTCTATCCCAGATCTGAATATGGCAAGATTGTTCAAAACTGGCACACAGTGCTGACCAGCTACAGGCAAAAAGTCCGCGTTATTAGGGACAGTGGCCGTTAAATTACTTTAGCAACAATGCTAACAGTCATCGATAATTAATAGGTAAAACAAAAAGTGTACTAATCATCAGCTATAGAAACTTCGAAGTAAATCCACTTCATTAAATCTATTCATCATTCAAAGCCCTCAAACATCTCAGAAACACGGTTGCATATAAATATATAGTGCAATGCATACCCTAAACCAAGCCCTCATCTCAGTAACCAAAACAAAACTTTAAACGAAGACTGCATTTTGGAGAATTAAGAAAGGACATGCTCATCATGTTCTTACTGATCCTGCTTAATAATGCACACACATTGTTAGACAATATAGTATGTTATCATCACAGCTAAACTGTATACATTATAGAATTATACTCATTAGACAGGTAAAGTACAGAAAGAGTAAGTGTGAAGCGTCCATTTGTCACACGTGAACGCACCACAGCACAGCACACAGTGTGAGTAGCGCAAAATTGTTCTCAGCATTTAACCCATTCACCAAGTGAAGCAGTGCGCAGCCAGCTACGCAGAGCCTGGGACGCAGCGTGTGAGGCGGTGTCTTGCTCAAGGTTACCTCAGTGTTGCTTCTGGCAGTCCTGGGTTTCGAACTCCTGGCCTTCTGATTGCAGGGGCAACTCCCTAACCACCAGACCACCAGCCGCCCGTAAACTGGATAGTAAGAAGCCCATATTACTAAATGTTCCTTCAAGTATTGTAATGTTAAAATTCTTTGACACGCACCTACACTCAAACCCCCCAATGCACATCCACACCCCCAACACACATCCACACCCCCACTCACCCTCCCCAACACACTCACACTTACCACAGTGCAGAAGGGCAATATATCAGCAGTGAACTTTACTCAACTGGAGGCTAGTTTTAATTATTTCTGACCTGCTCTGCGCTAAGCTCCCCTTCTTGCTTAGTCATCTGCAGTAGTTCGACATCAAAATAAAAAATGTATGCCTTGAGAAAACCTGGGCCTCAATAGTAAAGACGGAGACTTGAGCTGTTGAGTCATGCTCAAGTTTCCCTCAAGTTACAAATGCCATAAACTGACTCAACATTCTGCTCTGAACTGTGCCTAATTGACTTCTAATGTAACCCAGACTGCAAAAACTAATTACATAAAAGATTTTTCCATAATTGTTGTACATTCTGCTGGAACACTTATCAGAATCGGCTGCCATGCAAAATCGTTTATGTCCTCACAACTTCCATTCGTTGCTCTGCAGTAGCACCCCTCCTGAAACAATGGCAGCACAGCATTGTACCTTTTACAACTTTGCTTTTCCCTCTGAATACATTTTTACATTTCTGGGCAATGTATCATTAACACCAAATCTGTTATATTGGCAATCAGGTTGGTTTTGTTTTGTTTTTTTGAAGGTGACAGGCACCACCTTCTTGCAGTAGTGACACATAATGGTAGTCTTAGGGTGTCACAGACACAATATTGGGCAAGGGGATCATAATGTTATTACTGATCGGTGTATACTGAACAATAATTATAGTTCGTCTGATGCCCCTGTGATGGTGAAGAGGCAGAGGTGTCATCAGAGCCCTAGGATGTGTGTGCACTGCTCCTCTCCTAACAAAGGACAGCTAGACTAAGTTAAGGAAGGAGTCAGGGTCTCTAGACAGTAGAGAGAAGGATTTTGGCTGGAGAGGATACTGGCTGGACAGTCTGCATGTTATAAGAAACAAAAAATTACCATTCAGTCTATACCTCTACATCTTCTGTGTTAAAATAAGGTTAAATGAAGTAAAGTGAAGCGGCCCCTTATAGTCATGCGTGAACACACCACAGCGAATCACACATTGTGTACAATGGAAAATTTAACCCATTCACGAATTGAAGCAGTGGGCCGGCAGTGACAGCATGGCGCTCGGGTAGCAGCGTATGGGGACGGTACCTTAGGAAGTTGCCCTAACCACTAGGCAACGGGTATCAACATGCACATTTTTTACATTTTCATGGAAAAAAAAAAATCCATAAACAGCATAAATGTATATATTCAAATGGCGTATGACTGTACAGCAACAGTGGTCTAATATCAATCCCTCATTTTCAACTCTTATTCACATCAGAGACCTCTACTTGGATATGGTCAAAAGGTAAATGGCAGAAAAAGGTAATATCTGCCTCTGGTGCCCCATGGAGGTCACCACCTCCTAATCCTCTCGGTATCTGTTCTGTCCCCTACCCCTCTTTCCCCACTTCTCCCCAAGGATCCAGAAAAAGCCAATCTATTTTTAGCTTGGTGCCCGTTACCATGACAATGAAATTCCTTGCTGGACTAACCAGCATCTGTTGGTTGTGACATTATGGGTGAAGAACTCTGAACCATGCTTTTTGTGTGTGTGTGTGTGTGTGTGTGTGTGTGTGTGTGTGCATGTGTGTGCGCGCGTGCGTGCATGTGTGAGTCCCTGGACACTCATTGGTCACATGACCCTTCATGTTCTATTCCGATGTTCCCAGGGCGGCTTGCTCACACACACTCGCACACCCACCCCAGCAACATTATGGGGTGTGAATACATGCAAGGCACCTCAGTGACCTTCACAACTCTCCCAGCACCACCTCTCACTTAACATGAGTGAGTCTACAAAGCACACTGAATTACCAGCTGAGGACAGTAATACATGCGCCGCACTGACACATTCATGTGCCATGGGAGATGCTGTGGCACTGGCTGGTGGTGTGGTAATGCACTCGTCTAAGAGTCTCAAAGGACATCTCTGCGTCTCTGCGCCTCTCTGTCTTTCAACAAATCATTACCAGTCACAACACTACAGCACAGAGGGAGAAGGTATCAATAAATTATGTCACAAAACATCAACTACTAATCCCTATAGACAGAGAGGATATAGTATGAAACATTCAGCCCAAAGTGATACAGTGCTGCTAATGTCTCTGCTACAGATCAGATGCATGTCTGGTGCATGTCTGCAGCAAGAAATGTGGTGGAAAAGCATCCATGCACTTTTGTTGACTAGTTATGAGAAACCTATGGATTTCATTCCTTACTGTATACAGCCTGACAATAATCACATCGAACATTTCATGAATTCAATAATAGTGTTATTTTAGCATCAACCTTATCCCAAAATCTCCTGGCAAAGCACACACCTTGACAATGCATGTTTACATCCTTAAAACAGCAGAAGACCTGAAAACTTCACATTTCTTTAAATTCTTCATTGCTGGTGATATAAAAGAAACAAGACTTTCCGCAAAACCAGTCAGTTCTAATAAAGAATGAAATGACTTTTGTGATGTGTATTGGTGTTTTTTAAAATAAAAAATAAAAAACTAAACCATAACTACGCATGTTGCACCACCTCTACTACTGATTTGGGGTGGATTTTTGGGAGTGGACTGTCTGAACTCCCTAGTTTTGTCTTCCTACTAGCTAGCAAACGCAGAATGAAACCTGATTGCTTACAGCCAGAACAGATCTTGTTGTGTAACTGTAGTAACAGTCTTTAAATCATCTTTAGAATGGAAAGAACAGATTACTCATGACAGAAAAGCCTCATCAGATGAGGAAGAAAACAAGCTAATAGCTAAAGCTGGACATCGAGATACCTTGCCTTAGTTTGGCTCCTGTGTTCTGGATGAAAGGGTTAGCCGGTATGCTAGCCAATCGCTCTGTTTTTAGCATTTGCTTCCATATACGTTCCTCTTCATCGAGGAATACAATACTCCACCATCATCCTTCACTTGAATGAAGCCAACTTGTTTAATGGCTGAGGTAAGAATTACACTTACGTTAACTTGCTAATCATTAAGCTGTCACTCAGTGTGCAATTGAAAGTTTCGAACCATTGCAAATAAGAAATTCAGCTTTCCATTATATGGGCTCTTTAAAGTCTGCATCCTTCTGCTTGCCCTTTGCTCTTTGTCTTTTGTTTTCTCTTAGTCATCATCCTCCCATCTCTCTCTAGCATTTGCACTCACTATGTAGTAAGCAGAAGGAGAATTAAAAGCCAATATCACAGTCCATTTCACCAGACTCTGCTCAACAGCCTTCTGCTGGTGGAGGTAACAGCACTCTCTCGCTCTCTTTCTCACATATATACACACACACACACACACACACACACACACACACACACACACACACACACACACCAACCCCTACTCTGTTTTTTTTTTCCTTTTCCCTCTCCTGCTCTCTGTATGCCCCACATATCTCACTCATACACCCACCCAGCCCAAAACACACACACACACACACACACACACACAGTGCCCTACATTAATACTGGCCCACCTTGTAAAAATTCTCAACTTATTATAATGCACATGACAATAGTAACATGAACTATTCTATTTGACCATTCATCATAAAATGGGCATACACAGTAAACTGCAACTAGGATTTTAAATGTAAAATGTAATCAAAATGTGCAAAACCAGACAGTAACTGTGCAATAACTGGACCACTCAGAGCCCAAGAAAACAGGTTAGCATGAGCCTAACCTTCCCAATTTCCACTCGGGAAGAAAAGTTTTTGTAACCCAGTTTGTAAGCCCCTGCTATCAGCAGCACTGTTTCTGGTATAATGCCGCAGAGAAATAAAGCACTCTCTTCTGCTGATTACAAGCCTTCTGAAGCAGACACAGCTTGTATCTCCATAAATAATTCTGATAATAATGCCAATAGTGTGGGGAACACTAGATAAGCCACATATGAGGCTAATGTCACTATGCCCAATGCAAAGCATCAGTCCCAACACTGGGATATGAAGCAGCTGAATTGTCTTTGGATGAGGCACCATCCCATACCTTTGATAGAAGCTGTGCGCCAATATGTGCATTCAGCAAAAAATTTGTCCTTCGTCCTCGGTAGTGATGAATCATTCTTCACTGTGTGGCAGTCTGATGGATGAATATGGGTTTGTTGGATGTCTGTGTCCTAAGCCAGGAGTATAAAGACATGGTTTGAGAAGTTTATTGTCAAGAAATCCAATGCAAAACCTTTGGGATGAATCATGGACCATTCAACATCACCTCACAAATGCTCTTTTGAATGAATGTTTACAAATTCCCATAGACACACTCTAGAAGAGTGTAGAATTTTATGAAGTGTTTCAATTCAGTGTTAATGCACATGGTTTTAGAACTGAATTTCCAACACGCTTATACAGGTACGATGGTCAGGAGTCAGTTACTTCACTTTTTTTTAGCAAATAAAAGAGTCATTGCTATGAGTTTTTGTTTGAACAGCTGATCATTCTGGCTTGTAAAACATACCTCAGAAATTAAAATGACATTCTTTTGCTTAATGGCATGTCACCATCCACCCAGATTGCGCAGAAGACAAATTATAGATTCACCTTGTAATTTGTTTATCTAAAACAAATACCAGCTAAAAATGCAAATTAGTCCACGGTTAAGAGAGTGCTTGCGGACCCTAACAAGCTATTGGACTCAGCTAAGTGCAAGAAAACAAGGCTCCAACAAGAGCTGTCAATTGAAATAATGGCATTTTAAGAAGAAATACATCCCAGAGTGTGGCAAAAGAACATACCAACGCTTGTTCCCAGTCAGGTGTGTCTAAAATATGGTGAATGTGTAAACAAAATAAAAAAATTATAAAAGGAAAACATATGGTTAGATCCTGAAAGACCTCAAAGCATCAGGATAAAAAATTAGAAGCAATATGCCTTTAAAAAAGAAATCCCACAACAAAATTGAAAAACCAATGGGCGGAAACAAGAGTCAATGCGTGTGACAGAATGGTAAATCAGCCAAATGAAATGGGATTTACATACAGAAAAGCCAAATGAAAACCAGGAACAAAACATAAACAGGAGAAAACAATCTTAGAGCGAGCTAAAGATAAGCAGTCATGGAGTGTGGATGATTTGGCCAGTGTGGATTTGTGCTTCATCATGATTCTTTCAAGGAGATAATACTGGATGTTTTGTCTGGAGCAATTCTAATGAAACACAAAGGCCCAAAGAAGTAAACAATCAACAGTGGTGCTTTAAAGTGATGCTTGAATTTTCTATTTCTGAATAAACATGCCCTAAAACAAGCATGTTTTCACACATAAATAGTCCTAAAAGGAGAGCCCAATTAAACAAATGAGACCAAAGTACTATAAATGGTAATTTACTGAAGAGAATGACAAGTATGACATATTTGTGAGTGGAACTTATTTATGGTGTGGTGTTGCACGTCAGGTAAGGAACTGGCTAAGATGGCCATAGTTACCTTAGTCAGTGCACAAATAAACAATATACAATGAAGCACTTTTCTCATTTCATCAATCTAAAATAGGTTTCATGATGGGCTAAAGTAATTTTTCATGGTGATAATGTATCTTGTCTGAGTTAAAGCTTTTATTTCAGAAACATGGCAAGAAAACAGTCTGGATCTCAATCCCATTGAAAATTTATGCTGGAATATTTTTTTCATCTACGACAAGGCACCTTGTCAGCTGGTCTGTCCACCGCTATTCAAGAAAGTTGGAGGACATTTTTTTTGTAGTGAAGACCATCATGTCTCAAAGAATTCAGGCCTTAGCAGGAACCATAAAGTACAAACTATAAATTATTTTTTTTTACCCTCTACACGCCATCAAATAAAATAACGTAAATTGACATATGTTTCACAAAGCCAGAATGTTCAGCTCTAAAACAAAAAATGGCTTAGTGTCATACAGTGTTGTTTGTTTATTTGCTACAAAGTACAAAAAGATTGCCAAACTTCCAAGTGTGGGGATTTCAGAATTTTCACCGGGGGTCATACATTTTGGTCATATATATGTATGATTAGAGCCAATAGAAATGCAGTGAATCACACAAAATAACAATAATACACTTTGGCAGCGTGATGTTCCTATACATGCCAAGTCTTCAAATGACAAAACCTTCAAATGACACAAATCTTTGGCTTTCTAGGATGCCACCCACACAATATGACCTCATGCCCAGATACTGCAGCAGAATAAAGTATAACCTGAAAAGGCAAAAGGGTCAGGGTGGCTGTAAACTTACTGGAAGAGATGCGTGCGCGATGCTCTATTTATATGACATACATTTCTCTGTGTGTACGCAAGTGTTTGCATCGCTAAGGGCATGTGTGTTGCGTAGGAAGGTCTCAAGTGTGTACAGTGTGTTTGCTTTAAAGGCTGAAAACCTTTCTTCAATGAAAGGTTGAATATATATTCCTTTAACATGCAGCTACCACATAAGCTATGGAAAGGGACAGATGATGACAGAAGTGCTACCAGCTGTAACAGACAGCATTCAAAGGGGGAAGTAGTTCAAGTTCATCCAGAGAAGCATACCTATGTTAATATGCTATGTTAAGACACAAGGTATTAGTGTTGTCACAATTGCTTGATAATAATTACTTTTAAAAGATTAACTGATCTAAACTGAGGTGCCATAAGCACTCAAATCACTTTTGTGAGAATCACTAAAAGACAGGAAACGTACACCAGCAAGACCTCATATGTACACTAAGGGTATATAAGAAAGTTCAGCTAGTCTGTGGATTGCTGATGAAAGCTATGGACATCTCTAAATGGAACTTAGGGATTAAAAAGAAAACTAAAGCATATCACTGCTAGGCTACAAAAAGAAGAGACTGACAGACCAAATCAGGCCAAGATTTGAAATGCACTGGGAAATGGACTGAAAAGGTCAAAGGCTCTTTACATTTCAAACTGTGTATTCCGCATGCCTTTTGTGCTCCTGCAGTCGGGTGAACAGGACGGGGAGAAAAACCTTTTCATCGTTGTCCTCCTCTTTCCGTTTAGTCTGGCACTTTGATTCCATTAAGTGTGTAATTGCTCCTAATGGAGGTAGCTTAGATAATTACATAATTGATCCAACGGACCTCACATGCACATGTTGAATGACACGTGCACACACACACACACACACACCCCCACCCGCACACTACTCTTGCACTTCCATCAAAATGCACAAAATGGTCAGAAGTTAATATCGAGTAGTACTAACAAAAAAGAAATGATGAAAAAGAGGGTCAATGAAATACCTGTGAAATTAAAAGTGCCCAAAAATCTGAAACAATAAGTAGCCCGGTTGAAAAGATCAGATGCAGAAAGTCAGAAATCACCAATAAGCATGTGTAGATAGCAGCAGTAGAGCATCATGCAACACACTTCTGAATGACATTTAGAAGCAAACGTAACAAGGATTGCTCACAAACTTTCTGTGGTGTAGCGTCGCATGGCGGGTGCAATCCTCTGCCAGGGCATGATTCACCAGTCCTTGGCAGGGCCATTCTTAGGCATACGCAACTCAACCCGATCTCACGAGTTTTCGTGCAGCCATCACGAAATACAATGTAATCAAAATACGTGCTCCGATCACGATTAAGGGCTTTTTTTCGTGCTGGGACAAGTATTTTCATGCGCACTGTGTTAAATCACCAGTATCTGAGCTAACTGGTGGCTCTTACGGTTAGATTAAGGTTAAGGTTAGGGTAAGGTTAAGGTTAAGGTTAGGGTTAGGGTAGGGTTAAGGTTAGGGTTAGGTTAGGGTTAGGTTAAGGTTAGGTTAAGGTTAGGGTTAGGGTTAGGTTAAGGTTAAGGTTAGGGTATGGTTAAGATTAAGGTTAAGGTTAGGGTAAGGTTAAGGTTATGGTTAGGTTAAGATTAAGGTTTGGATTAGGTTGAGGGTAAGGTTAGGGTTAGGGTTAGGGTTAGGTTAAGGTTAAGGTTAAGGTTAGGGTTTGGGTTAGGTTAAGATTAAGGTTAGGATTAGGGTTAGGGTAAGGTTAAGGTTAAGGTTAGGGTTAGGGTTAGGGTTTGGGTTAGGTTAAGATTAAGGTTAGGATTAGGGTTAGGGTTAAGGTTAAGGTTAGGGTTAGGGTTTGGGTTAGGTTAAGATTAAGGTTAGGATTAGGGTTAGGGTAAAGTTAAGGTTAAGGTTAAGGTTAAGGTTAGGGTTAGGGTTAGGTTAAGGTAAGGAATCAACTCATTATTTCTCTCCTACTGTCCGGGTAGTGAAGCGTTGTCCCAGCACGAAAAAGAGAAGCATTGTCCTAGCATGAAAAAAGCCCTAAATCATGATCGGAGCACGTATTTTGATTAAATTGTACTTCGTGACGGCTGCACGAAAACTCATCAGCACCCCCACCCCCCCAGACCTACCGCGAGGGGGGCCCTGGCGCGGAAGAATCCCGCGAGGCCCGGATCGCGTACCACACCCACCCCCGGAACACGTAGGGCCCCCAAGCTGTCAGGAACAGCCCTGCTCCTCGGGCAAGACTTCTTGTTAAAATGTTACCGATGAAGGCCAATAAAACATTCAAAAGTTTAGGTCTATTAAGAACATACATTGTATGTATGTGTCACATTTAATGTTGTGTCAACAAGAAGAAACTATTCAAGAATAAATAATATTCCCAGAAATGGAGATCAGTTTTTGTCAAGTGATCTGCCTCAGTATCATCACATTTTAAAAAGGTTATGGATATTCGTACATTATAATTTTATGCAGATATTTTGTTATAATAATAATAATAATAATAATAATAATAACAGTAGTAATAATAATAACACACAACAACAACAACAACAACAACAACAATAATAATAATAATAATAATAATAATAATAATAATAAATGTTATTAATACAAACTGACTTACTAGGTCTTTGCCATTTCAGTTCATTAGAATCATTCTTAAAATCTCGGCCACCATACCACTTTTAGATTCTTAATAACACTGATTCCAAACTGTACTACAACATTTAAAAAGAATATTACCTTTAGACTGATGGAATGTGGCTAAGAACATTTTAACAGAATCCAAAATGTATTCCACTGGTACTAAAATGGATCGTCAGCAATGCATAATGCATAATGCATGTGAACATTAAGCCCCAAGGTAGTTGTTTACAGCTATAAAGTCTTCAGAAGAAATTGGAAAACAGACCTTCATTCCGGTAAACAGAAATAGGATGAATATAAAAAGGTACATGGGTGAAAAAACCTTCAAAAATGCTTATATTTTGGAGAACAATCAAAGAAGTGTAATTACGTAAAGCAGCATGTGGTGATCAGCTTTTTCACACACAGCAGATTCCTCCATTCCCATGACCTTGTAGTCTGCATTTCCAAGATACTGTGCATACTAATCCAGCAGAGATGCATATAGAGGTTGTATTGAGACCTTCCAAATACATGATTATGTTCACATCATCCAAGAGTTGAAACACTAATAAAATAAGCATATTTGTACATACACATGCACTACATGGACAAAAGTTTTGGGACACACCTGTTTCTCAGGCTTTGGGTTAGGCCCCTTACTTCCAGTGAAGAGCAATCTTAATGCCTCAGCATATCAAGACATTTTGGGCCTCACCATGCCTCCAACTTTGTGGACAGAGTTGGGGGAAGAACCTTTTCTGTTCCAGCATGACTGTGCCCCAGTGCACAAAGCAAGATCCATAAAGACACGCCTGGATGAGTTCAGTGTGGAAGAACTTGACTGACCCACACAGATCCTGACCTCAATCCCATCCAACACCTTTGGGATGAACTGGAACGGAGACTGCGAGCCAGGCCTTCTCGTCCAACATCAGTGCCTGACCTTATAAAGGCTCTACAGAATGAACGGGCACTCCAAAGTATTATGGAAAGCCTCCCAAGAAGAGTGGAAGCTGTTACAGCTGCAAAGGGGGGGCCAACTACATATTAATGCCTCTGTATTTGAAAGCAATTCCATTGAAGTTCCTGTTGGTGTAATGGTCAGGTGTCCAAATACTTTTGTTCATATAGTGTACGTAACAGCTTTACAGAACTACTCTTATCACCAATATAACCAGCCCAGTTTATCCACCATTACACAACTTGCAGGAAGCTATGGTTTACTTTGTATTACTCGACAATGTCACGTTTTGGAGTGAACGGCTCTTTGGACATGATGATAACGGTAGATGGGTTTGACAGAAGACTTCCTTCATTACTGAAATTTCAGGGCACCGTCTGAGCTGGTGGAAATGACGCGGACAAAAGCAAATTAGCCAGAGTGATCGGACATGTAGCGAGTGATAACGCCAGCCAGCCATTTCCAATTTCACACACTGCACACACACCATTTCAAGCTATTTCAGCCTTCATCACCACCCACTCACCTACCCAAGCACACATGCTAAGACTTCAGAGCAGCTTTCAAAGATGCCTTGATTTTTTTTCCCCTTGTTCATTCAGAGCTCCCTTCAATCCCACCGATTTCCCACCCCAATTTGAGAATGGGGTAAATGAGAGGCGTATGCGATGACCCGTCTGCCCATTAGGAAACCAATAATGTGTGTGGTCACTTGTCTGGGTCTCAACAGCCGCTGTGCGAAACAGTGATGCATTTTCTACTATTTTCTTCTAAGACAACGAACTGGTGAGGTGATCATGCACAGATTTTATGGATATCTTACATATCAAATAAAACACTCAGCATTAGCATACTAGTATGTGCACTCATTTAATAAAAAATGGAAAAAGAAAGCATTAGGAAAGCACTTAGTCATTGAAATGCTTACAGAATGAAAGCCACATGACTGATCGGGTGTTTCTATATTTTCCTAGCAATAACTACAAAATATGCCATGAAAGTGGACTAAATATATCAAAAAGTAGCATTAAAAAAAAAACCGCATAAGCTGGAAAAGGCAGTAAGACAGTAGTGCAATACACAATTGCTCCTTGCTAACGGTCACAGTATCCCTGTACTTCAGTTCAGACTATCACTGGGGTAAACTGTATATTTCCCCCCACCACACCCTCGCCAAAACAGTTTCAGAAACCATGCAATTGTGAGGGCATGGTGAAAATCTATATTTGTGGCAAACGTGACAAAACAATGTGTGCTGATCTGCAGCATGCAGACAGTGTGTGTGACTGTAATTCCCTCTCTGTGTTTGTCCTTCAGCTAGCGCCGAGGACAGCCAGTTTCCTGCTCGCTCACTGCAGCTGATAAACTGAGCGAGCAGAGAGGGGCTGACTTCAATCAGGTAATTAAACTCGGAGAGCGAGAGGGAGCCGGGGGGCTGTGGGAGCCATAGAGGGGCTTTGGGTGGCCAAACTGAGCTAAAGCACATGAAGAGGAGCCTGGGGAGAGAATGAATGGGGTGGTCTGTGTACCTGAATCCATGCCGGGAGTCCCTGAGGAGCTGATGAAGCATCACCCCCACCCCCCCAATGTGTGTGTGTGTGTGAGAAAGAGAGAGAGAGAGAGAGAGAGAGAGAGAGAGAGAGAGAGAGAATACATAGGTGACAATAAATTAGACAAAGATTAAAAAGTTTTGGGAGCAAAACAGGAAACAGAAAATAGGGAGATATAAGAGCCTGCTGATTTTGCACTCTTGTCCTGTAAACTAGCAGAACATCCGTTATTTAAAAAATATGATTTTAATCCAACCTATAAATTCTTTGGTAAATTTTTGACTCTGGGAGACAGTATAGCTCAACCTCAGACTACAAGAGGCAGTGCAGTAGGTGCTACTACATCCTGCTCAGTTTTCTCAGAGGGCCGGTACCATCAAAAACACAACTTCCTCTGAAAAGAGCTTTCATGAAAGTACACACACATACACAACAAACAAAGTAGCTACAGTTCCAGACAGGACTGCCAGTAAACAGTATCTCGACCATAGCACACTTCAACAGAAATCTTCAGCCAAGACAAGGGAACAGTGTGAGTAACAGCAGCCAGCTCTCAAAGGGCCGTGGCTTTGGTTGTACACAAGCAGAGGTGGAAATCCCCGGCAAAATTTACTCTAACATCTTTTAGCAGCTCTCAACTTCAGTGGGTTTAACATTTAGTCAACCATTGCTCTTAGAAACAAAACGAATCACTTATTCATGAGATGCAAACTGATGCAAGAGCATCCTGTGCTCATAATACAGATGGATAGTTGTTCGTGTATCTAAATAACATGGAAGATTAGTCTTGCTTCTGAAAAAGCTAGCCAACATTTAGAAAAGCAATCATCTTGGTCAATGACTGGTTAACTGCTTGCAGGTTATGCTATTGGTTCTCTGGAGTGAAATGCTGACTGCATATTCTCATATGTGAGTATCTGTCTTGGTGAATTATCCACATATTTCACATTTGAATAGTCTGCTTCCCCTGTAACTTTCTATGTGATTTAGTGAATAAGGCTAAGCAATGCATCTTGCTTTAGCAATCTTGTAGCTTTCACTCTCTGGCACAAACTGTTAGGACTGTTTTCAATGAAAACCTCACAGTTATAAACGCCTGCAAAACTGCTTGTCATTCAAGAGTAGTGGTGCATCTTGATGTCAGAATGTGCAACAGGAAAGCAGGTAAACACATATTATGGCTTAAACATGGAGAGTTTTTTAACAGAGACTTGCGTAACGTATATCAATGGGTACGGAACAGATATACAAAGAGCACCGTAGACATAATAACAATGGCGCTACTGTTAAATTGCGCCTGCCATTTCCCAGTTCTAAGAAACCATTCTCCTTCTGTGGTTTCAGACACTAAAGTGTACAGTTACCTCTAAAAATGGACCAAAGAATGGACAAAAGTATGAAAAAGGCTCCCAGATGACTGCTGCAATTGTTTTTGGCTCTGCATTTGGTGCACAGGTAACATGGTTTAGATTCTCTTCAGACCCTGTCTTTAAAGTAGTTTCTCTGGCATAGAGCCAGGTTTATGATCTGATATGTACCCACTCCTTTACTCACAAAGAGAGGTGTGTGCATTGTGTGACTACCCCTCTGTATTTAATCTGTAATAATGTATCTGCATCTATTAATGGGATACGGATCAGAGGTTTTGCTATCGATCGCACACCTCTGCTGCTCCCACAGCACTCTGGAAACACTAAAGCATTGCCTTTTATAAGAGCTACTCCTCTTCCATTCCAATATACTTGCTCTTTCACGGATGAAACTCGGATTCATTGCACCTGCAGTTCGCCTAGACGTTCATCCGAAGCACTTAGTCTCTGTACTTGACAGTACTGCACTCACCTTACCCCAGTTTATGGTAATATCTACGGTAGGAAAACGCATTTGTTTCAGGTTTAGTTCCTCATTCACAATATAAGCGTCTGTCTACCAGTGTTATACAAAATACTGCTGAAAGACTTCAACAGCAGAAATAATGGTTTCATTTATTCACTGAATTACTTGTGGTCACTGTCAGAAAACAAAACTTCTATGGAAGAAAGTTCTTAACTTTGAACAAAAGCCAACTGGTAAATCATTTTTACCAGTTATCATAAAATGTACCACAATATAAAGTCATTTTCAAATTATCGAAAAAAAAAACAGAACAAAAAAAAATTGAGATAGAAGGTTTTGTTTCAGCAGAAACCATATATATTACACAAACTATGCTACAATACCATGGATCAGTCAATCACTGCAAAAGGACTATCAGGTTATTTAAGCTGGCCTAAAGTTAAGGCTGGAACACATTCAATATCTGTCACCAGAACCAATAGCATTCACTACTATTTTGAATCATCAAGCATTGTAATATAATACAGAATTAGAAAACTTTTTTTGGTCCCAGAGGAGATTCCCGAAAACAAAGACAACCGTCTGGACTGAAAAACTCTATGCAGAAAGTATACGCCGGATCGGAAAGGATTTCCTCTTCTTTGTCCCGTACAAAAGTGTGAGGGACGTCTTCTGGCCAAAAGTTAAGTTTCTAACACATTCTAACCCCAATATATATCCAACGCCAGTAGTGTGTGAGTTGGGAATTTACTTGCTTTCCCCAAACTACACGCAAGATATTGGTAAGGCTCCACCAAGCTCCTCAGTGCATGCTCTGCTGCAATAACACTGTCTCTCCCTTGGTTAAAATTCTGTGTATACTACTATTTCAGTGTGTCTAGTATTGTCTGGTCTAGATTGTCTAAACAAATCTAGTTTGTTTAGTACTGTCTGCTGCCATGACAAATGAACTGCACAAAATAAAGCTAAAACCTTTAACAGCAACAACAGACTTACCTACATTCCGGAATATCAACAACTCCAGTCCTCTCTGCTCTACAGGATCAAACCCTTCAGTGTCCTCCTGGAAGAGATGCTATGTGATTAAAAGACAGAAGCAGGGATGGGTGCCCTAGGTTTTTTTGTGGATTCTGTATACATTCCCAGTGTTTTGAGTCTGCTGACCTGTTGGGGGGTAGGATGAGTGTGTACACGTGCACGTTGACATATGAAGCAGTGAAGCAGTGAGTTGCAAAAAAAAAAGGGGAATACAGAAAAGATGGAGAAGTTGTCAAGTTGTGTGAATGGCTATGACTTATTTTAACATAATAGCAAATGATCTGATGTACATTCAGAAAAGGACTTGAAGCCAAATCCTTCTCCCCAAGTCAGCAAGCGGCTGAATAGAACAGAGCAGCAGGACAGCAGTAGCCGCACCCCATTCTCCAGCTCCCCAGAGAAGCTCTGCCAGATGGAGAAGGCCAAAAGGCAGAGACAAAAAGGGAGAAAAGAGAGAAACAGCAGTAGTTAAGCCGGGTTGTTGACCAACACATCTGGAGAGTAATGGAATACCACAGCCCATCTTCGGACCTAACCATTCACCAAGACCCCAGACTGGTGCTCTAGATACATGCAGTAAAGTGCACTGCACTTACTAATTACTGGTGGGGAGGTAAATACAGCTTGCCAACAGGTAGGTAGCTTGGTGGTGGATGCTGTTAATGAGCAAATGAGAGACACAGCAGCCCTTAATCATCTCTCCAAAATTAAGCCACTCTATGAGGAGACATACACAAGACACCGTGACGCAACCCAGTAAATTGCCATTGCTGAGCAATGGCTGCCTCTAAAACCTGCACTGGACTCACACAATATTTGAAAAATAAGCCTGTTCACTGGGCATATAAACTCTTCTTTCATGCGAACTCCAGGACATGGGACTTTTTGTCTACAAGGGAAGCTGGAGGTGAACAGCAGCAAGGAGCTCATTTATAAGTTGGTGATATCTGATCAACACACTACAACCAGTACTTACAAAATATGTGAAAGAATAAATTGTCGGCTTGATACGTTCATGTTTTTGTATCATTTTTCTCAATCTTGTATTTTTTCTGTCAGTTCAGATGCATAAGTAGAGCGGACCTCTCCAACGGGCCTCTATGCAGTCCCCTACAAGACCAGAAAAGGCAGAAGACATTTATCGTTAAAGGCTATCACCATTGTGAATGCTATCCTTCTCCATCAAGATACCGCAAAAGGTAAAGAGGTTAAAGAGGGACCTATTCACCAGAAAGCATCGAGAGAGACCCTCACTCAGAGGCTGACAGAGGTAGGATTTCCCCCCCACAAGAAGACATGTATCATAACCTGCTCCACGACCACAGGGCAATACATATCAGTGGGGATGTCACTGCTGCTTGGCCTCAATGCAAAGACCTCAATGAAGGACCCCTCCTGAGATAAATCTGCGCTCTGTCCCCAGTCAAGGCTGCTGCAGTAACTGGAATGTTGCCAATATCTTGTAAAATTTATGACTGTAAATTATGTGAATAGGTTGCTGTGTGTTCATATAAATACGACATTTCATTAGAGACCAAACTTCAAATCTAGCTGACTTTGCTATCCTAAGTATATGACCATGGTACCAAAATATCTTTGGAGTATACAAATGGCTTTTTTTTGGAAAACATCTAGATATACCCCTAGAGAAGTATGCGTAAAGTATTCCTTTTGTGTAATAATTCCCTGGTAATAAGGCCCAGTTATAGTCATCTGCAAGTATCTGTTTATAAAATATACATGTGGAAAAAGAACTTCTACAAACTTCAATTCCTCCTGACTGACACTTGGGAAAAACTTCAGAGTGTTACCTTTCAGAGAGCACCTAAACCACTCATGAACTCCAAATGGTTCAATAACATCTTTCGATTTACTTTGGTTATTCCTTGGTTTTAGGCAAATTTTACAGGAATTGTATGGGATTACGATGTTCTAAAAATATGTAAACACCAAAGGCGGGATCACCCATCATATTAATCCCAGTTTAAGGGAAAAACAGAAAGCCTTCCAATGGCAGGACAGGTTTTCACTCAAAGCAGTCATGCAAAGAATGACATCAAGGCCTAACCCAAATACAAAGAGAATCCTCAACACAAATCCAGCACAATGAAAACTAAACCAGCTTCAAGTTTTAAAAAGAAAAAAATACTCACAGGACAAGACCTAAACCCCAAGTTAGCTGCATTAACTGGGATTGCTGAAGACCTAAACATCTTCTACACACAAGCTGACACCAATAGCTCAGGTGAATTTGAGGTACTACTGGAGACCCAACCCATCCCAGAGCCAGCATGCCCTGCTCCCTTCACAGAGAGTGACCAGTGCAAAACAAGCAAGGCTCATTTCCCAAATGGCATCCAGGCATGAATGTTCAAGGACTGCCAAGGAGCTCTCTCCCATTACACACTCCATCTTCTGAGAATCCTACAGAAATCCTTCAGTGCAAAACATCCACCATCATACTTGCACCCAGGGAAACCCCGCCTCTCAGAATTAATCCAGTACTGGCCAGTTTCACTCACTTCAATAGTTACGACCTGCCTGTAGAAACTGGTGCTTAACATCATCCTTCCTAGTCTCAGACCACAACAGGACTCCCATCAGTTTGCTTATGAGGCCAAAAAGAGGTCTGAGGAGGTCTGCCTCCTTCACTCCCTCCTACAACGTCTAGAATCCTTTGCTACATTTCACCAACATCAGTTTTCCTGTCAACATCATTCAGGACTACCAGACGATCAGAAAACTCCACCACCTTGTCTCCCTGCTTCATCCACAGGGTACATCGATTCTGTTGTTGCTTTATAAGAGTATACTTCAATCCATTCTCCTCTATCGTTCCCCATTCCGTCAACTCTACATTTTCATGCCCTAAACCAACGTAACGAACAAAAACATAATAAAAAAAACCCTCACAAAGCTACCTTCTGTATCTTCACTGTGTAATCTGAGAGGTCACCAGTGATGTATTAACTTCAGCTCTGGTAGAATCTTAGCACTTAATTTAAGTCTAGGTTTACTAGTGTGAGGGACATGTTTTTGTCGCAGACTACAAATCACAGATGGACATCACTCTGGATAAGATCTTCTTTTAAATGCTGTAAACGTGAACTGCCTCCAAAAAGGAACAAGCTCATATGCATCGCACACAATGACGTTAAAATGAATGGCCTCCCGACCTCGACCTCAACGGTAAAGCAATCACATGCAGAGAATGTATCATTTCACATGACCTTCTCAAGCCATTCTTCACACTGCTTCAATCAGGATACAGATACTGATCTCTGATTCAGGAGGTTTGCCCCCTCTGCCGTAGTATCATTGAACAAAACAAGCCAGCAACCTGGTGTAAGGGTGCCATGTAATTATGTTGAGTTCATATTGTTTTTATGTGTTTGTGTGAGGTTTTGTACAGGCATTAGCAATGAATTTCTTTGAGGAACAATAAAGAATCTACCTACTGAATTTTGGGCCTGAAACGTTTTTCCATTGTTTCTTAGTTTAAAAAAAAACATCATACAACAAAACTTTACCGATTCCTATGTGGCTTTGAACAAACCCTATGTGGGTTTGGGGAATAACAGCAGTGGACCGGAGAAAGGAATCACTAAAATCAGTCTGATCTACATTTTCAATCTAGTTTATTAGACATCCTAGTTCTTTGGCTACTACCCACTTCTTGTGGTCGACTTACCTTATACTGTCAGTTTTTCAACCACCAACCACCCCCTTTTCATTATTAGCTAGTTTCCGACCACTACTGACCAGATCTAGTAGCACGTAAGGCACTGTGTGAGAACATCAGGCAGAGCTACACACACACAAACACACACACACACCAAACAGTAGTGCTATGGTCAAAAACAGATCACTGGTGAAATGTCTATACACGGTCTAGGCGTATAACTGCACTCCAAAAAGGTTGAACAGTTAGGTGTGGGAAGTTTTCCTGACAACTAATAAGTCAGAAAAGACAAAGAGAACCAGTAGTGGCACAATAACCACCAAAAACTACAAATGATTGTTCCCAGCACTGGGCTGCATCAAACCTAATAAATGTTAGATAAACATATCAATGATAGGTTTCACAAAGCATAACTTTATCATAACAATTAATAGATTGCCATGCTACAAAGGCAGGTTTTTATGATAGCTGGTGACTATGAATAACACACACACACATACACACACACACACACACACACACACACACACACACCATGCATCACTGAAGTCCACTTCCTCAGAAAGAAAGGTCACCTGGGACATGGGTGCATTTCTTTACCAAACAACAGTCAAAGCTGGATAGTTGTGGCCTGTTTAATTTAAAAGACAAACCCGCAATACTACTCTTCTACTGTTTCACACATCCACAGTTTGGTGTCTGGGTCATTTGTCCAATATTGGAGATTCCCTTCACTGGTCCCTGGCGTGATAAGTGTCTAAGGGATCCCAAGGCAAACACCTCTAAAAACAGAAATCACTCGTCTTGCATATATTGCCTTGGTTAAGCAACATGCAATTCTAAAAGGGTGGTGAACTTCACTATGACCTTGGGCGTATACACACACGCATTTCATAATAATCTAGCTTGTAGTAAATGGTGTCATTACTTTGCAGTTATCTCTCAGTGTGCACTCGTCTCTTTGCTGTAGTAACACTTCATCTCTGTCTCGCCTCTGCTCTGTCCACGCTGCCACTGAGGCTGCTCTTGTTTAGAACAAGAATATGCAAAATCATAAACCTCAAAATCAGAAAAGCATTTCTAAAACAACGGAAGTTCACAGAATGAAAAATCCAATCACCAACTATCAACTTAGAAAATCGCTGAAAAGCTTCTATTATCTAAATTAACGGATCTGTGATCATTTTTCTCAGTGCTGCGATTAGGCATTTTTGTTTGTGTCCTTACTGGTGACATATATGGCCAGCACACACAAACACACACACGATTTACTTCAAGGCCAAGTTGAGAGTTAACACAATTAGGCACAGGCTAATGGAATCTAGGCTTCTCAGAGATAAATGTGACTTCATTAGCACAAGCCTTGAGAGACTGTCAGAGCAGATCGCTGATGAAGAAATGTGGCTTTCTTCCTTCTCCCAAGCATTCTCATTCACACGCGATCTGTTGTCCCAGAGAGCATGTGTCACAGTCTGGCCTTGGAGGGGAGGGAGGGGAAGACAGCTAACAGACAGAAAGCCTATTTTCCATACCTTTCATTTTATAAAGCAAACTTTAACTCCCAAGAGGTCAAAAACAGGCACCCATATTGGATTAGGCATTTTTCAGCCACCCTCAAACCAAAAAAAAGAAAAGAAAAAACATCAAGGAGGAAGTACATGAGCACTCACATAATACCATGGCAGGAGGCTGAATCTATCAGAGAAAGCTTTTACCCTCCTCAACAGGGATAACACGCTTAGCAGAGCCAGCATGTTTTAGGGCATCAAGAACAGAAAACAGTGGAAATAGATGGACGTTCTGCGCCATTTTGATGATTGGAAGAGATCTCTAAAAGGCCCAAAGAGCAAGACGTCGTTCTGATCTGGCTATAAAAGGTGATTTGATTTCATGTTCTTTTCATCTCTGTTTGGAAGCTAACGCAAACGTGTCAAGGCAATGCTTGTGCATCATCAATATAGCCATTTCGTAGAGTGAAAAATCTATGCTTATTCACTCACCCCAAACGGCATGGCAGATGAAAAAAACGGCCTTCCTCCACCTGTATCAGAAGTGAAATTAAAAGCCGCCAGCAGTCTTCAGCCTGTTCCTCAATCAATGGCATTCTAGGTGGTGCTTC
Organism: Alestes dentex; assembly: GCA_037576975.1. NCBI lineage: Eukaryota > Metazoa > Chordata > Actinopteri > Characiformes > Alestidae > Alestes > Alestes dentex. The sequence continues at coordinate 11,372,204 of JBBIGA010000153.1, read as the reverse complement.
AATAAATAGCATTCAATGCTATAAGTGTGCATTAGAAACAGCTAGTCGTCAGCTCCTGCAGCAAGGGTCCTACAAATGTGGGAACACTGTGTAGTGTTACATGTCACTTTTAAAATGCAAAGTGATCCACTTAGCACTGAGTTACTGATCGACTAATCTGGAACGCATCTATGATACATTTTTCAAGCAAATCGCAGATTTGTTTCCTCCTATAAACACATAAATGTTCAGTGTCCAGTAATAGTTGCGGAGCTATGTTCCCAAACCAGCAGAATGAGTGCCTGCTAGACGATGGTGCTGACTGGTCAAATTAAGTAAAGCAAAGTAAAGTGGCCCTTATATTGAATACAGCACAGCACGCGGTGTGAACAATGTTAAATGTTTTATCTCTGCATTTTACCCATTCATCAAGTGAAGCAGCGGCCACCCAGCAACGCAGGGCAGGCTGTGGGAACAGTACCTTGCTCCAGGGCACCTCAGTGGTGGCACTGGCAGTCCTGGGATTCAAATCTACGGCCTTCCGATCACAGGGACAACTCCCTAACCACCAGGCCACCAGCTGCCCTGTTATCACACGTTCATCAGAGAGTGTCTTTCATCTGGAATATACAGTGCTCAGCGTAAATGAGTACACCCCACCAGATTTGTCAGAAAATCTTTCATTTCCTTTCAGAATCAACATTTTCTATTGGATACTATACTACACAATACTCCCACAAATGTGGGCCATTGATTGCAAACAAGATTTGTTGATTTGCACACACAAAAAAGTGATTTTCCTAACAAATCCATTCAAGCCAATGGTGAAAAAATGAGTACACTCCAATTAAAGTATAAGGAGAAAAGACAAACTTAAGACTACAAAATTCGAATGAACAAGAATTCAACCACAGGTGAGTCTAACTTTTAATTGAAGAGGTGTCCAGCAGACTATTAAAGGTCATTACTTAACAAAGAAACGCCCTTCCCATTTCATGCTGTCAGCAATGGCTCCACATGGAAGAGAAATGTCACAAGACCTGAGAAAGGAAATCATTTCTTTATACAAAAAAGCTGAGGGCTACAAGAAGATCCGCAAAGCTTTACCTATCAGTCAGAATACTGGAGCAAAAGTGATCCAACAATTTAAGAAAGATTCAAGTGCAACCATCTTACAGTTTACCTACATATATGTATATTTTGTAGAATGCAGCTATACACACTATATTCCTAGATTTTAGACTGTACATCTTTAGACTGTATATTGAGAGAATTTTTTATTTTTATTTAATACTATATTGTGACATAGTACTTTAGTCTATTTTGTATTTTATTCTATTCTATTGTTTTCTCAATTTTGCTGCTCTTAACTTTATATTGTCCACTTTCTGCCATTACTAAGCGAATTTCCCATTTGTGGGACTAATAAAGGTTTATCTTATCTTATCTTATCTTATCTTATCTTATCTAACAGAGACATCCAGGCTGTCCACGGAAGTTAACATCACGACAGGAGAGTCCTCTAATGAAAAGGGTTGAAGAAAATCCCCATGCAAGTTCACTGCAGTTAGCTAAAGCAGTAGCAAGCCAAACTGGAGTGACTGTTTCCCATGACACCATACAGCACACACTGTAGAGGAATGGCATGCATGGGTATCGTCCACGAAGGAAGCCTCTCCTAAAGCCCACACACAAAAAAGCATGCCTAGAATTTGCTAGGGTCCATGCTGAAAATGATGAAGAATACCGTGACTCTATACTCCGGAGTGATGAGACGAAGATCACTGTTTTTGGAACTGATGACTTCAAAACTGTATGGCGTCACAAAGATGAGTATTTCAAAGAAAAATGCATGGTGCCTAAAGTGAAACATGGTGGTGGCAGTGTCCTCATGTGGGGCTGTATGAGTGCTGCTGGTGTCTGGGAATTGCACTTCATTGATGGGATCATGAACTCACAGATGTACTGCTCTATACTGAAAGAGAAGATGCTACCATCACTCTGTGCCCATGCTCGTCATGCACTTTTCCAACACGACAATGATACAAGACATCTAAAAGCTATTGTTGCATTTCTGAAGAAGAACGGGGTGAAGGTGATTGACTGGCCAAGTAGTTTTCCTGATCTGAACCCAATCAAACACCTTTGGGGAATTCTGAACAGACAAGTTGAGCATCATTCTCCACCCTGCATCCAACCTCTAAAAGAGGTTGTTCTTGAAAAATAGAAAAAGATAGATGCAATAGGTCGCCAACTTGTTCATTCCATGCCTAGAAGACTTAGTGCTGTCCTACATACAAAATGCTAGATGTAGTAATTTTTGTTGCGGGATGTATTCATTTTTGCTTCAACTAATTTGAGTAAAACTGAAGATTTTGTGATCTTCAGTTATATTATTAAGTTACATCATTAAGTTACATCATTAACCTTAATGTCATGTTATGGAGAACAAGTGTTCTATAAAACTCAGCCTTGTGGAAATTGTTCTTGTGTTCACTGAGCTATTGATTAAAATCTTAATTTTTAAAACACCTTTGAAAAGTAAGATTTTTATCAACAGCTCAATGAACAGGTCAGAGCGTTCGCCCTGCATTCAGAAAGTGGGGGCAGCTGGTAGCCTAGTGGTTAGGGCGTTTGCCCTGTGATCAGGAAGTTGTGGGTTCGATTCCCAAGACTGCTAGGCACCTCTGAGGTACCTGAGCAAGGCACCGTCCCCACACACTGCTCCCCGGGCGCTGTGTTCCTGACTGCCCACTGCTTCATTTGGTGAATGGCTAAAATGCAGAGGAAGAATTTCATGCTGTTCACACTGTGGTATTTTCACAAAGCTGAGTTTTATAGAACACTTTTATAGAACATTTATGCTGAGCATTGTATTTGTAAAAAAAAAAAACTATTCAACATGCAGCATGGCAGATGAGGAGCTGGTGTCAAAAAAAGTACATCAGTAGTGTTCAGAAGGTTCTGTGGGATATTTCTAAAAGCAAAGTTATTGTCAGGAAATGGTAACTAATTTATTTCAGCCACCAGGAAGCATTTGATGGAGTAGCAGATTGTTTCACTCAGATCAGTACAACACCCATCTGTATCTCACAAAGTCCCAAAGCAAACAGTCATCATCGACCGACGCACTGGAGAACACTTTAGACAAATGGTATGAGCTACCAAGTTGTTCATGTTCTAATACCAACAATGCCCAAAGAGGACTGCTGCACAAACAAAGCATGATACATTTTTTACAACATCAAGTGACTTATGGACCAGTCTCACATATGAGACGTATATGAGTCAGACTAGCCATTTTATTGATGACTGGACACTAGAGTGCATGCCTTCAAACAAATGACTGCCCTGAAGACCACAGTGGAGATCTAATTGCCCACGACCGGGAGGAAGTACTACAGTCTTGCAGTCTAATGCAGTCAAAAGTGAAGAGCAAATGGCCTGCCTGACAGCAGCACCTATATGGTAAATGCCTTGAAGCTCAACAACTGGACTCTCCTGCCGTGCTTCGGGCACAGATGTACCGAGCTGTAGGTGAGTGGTGGAAAACAGCCTTAAGGCTACTAAAAGAGTAATACATACAGGATCAAGGAGAGAACACTTTCTACCTCGCGAGACCATCTTCATTTTTTAAACTACAAAATTTTTCATTATACAACTATTTATTAAATTGCTCAAATGAGAACAGTCCTCTTTATCTTTTCTTCATGAGTTGCTGGTATGCATACTTGTGCATTTTCCCCTTTCATAGAAAAAAAAGGATTCACCGATTCAGTTTTCAACATCCCTATGAAAAAAAGCTAAAAGAAGCAGAGAGAGCAGAGAGACTCCAACACACTGGGGGTCCAGACTCAGGATTTAAAAGAGTCCCTGAAAAGGAAGTAGCTATTCTGAAAGCTGATAGAAAAGCAAGACACCTTGTCAGTGTGGCAAGATACTGATGTTTTGGAGTCTGTGAGGAAGACCTTCAGTACAGTCACAAATTTCACAGATACAACATGAGGTGAAGACTTGATGGTACCCGTCCAATCCCAACAGGAAATGGCTTCCATTCTGGTTTGTGAAATAGTTTTTGAACCGACCAGAGCACTTTGACCAAAAAATTACTAACTGGTTTGGAAGATGATACGCTGCATCCAAAACGGCAGCCATTTTTACCAGTGCAAACTGTGACGTCAGTGGGCGTGTCCTTCTGCAGTCTGGAGAGGAAGCAGAATGCAATGGGGGAAAAAATCATCTTTAAATATCTACAATAACAGAATAACAGCTAAAATGATGAGAAACACAGGCTGGTTTGATAGAGGGCACCAATAATCACAGAATCCTGAATGGAGCAAGTTCAAAAGCACATTCCCTATTGTTGTAAGGCATCTTCTGAGATTAAATATATTGAGATGCTGGGGACACTGACTCAACCTTTTCAAAACTATCTAGCATACCTCAGCCACAGGCCCGACTTCTCCACCTTTGATCTACTTTCCTTACCTGAAAAGTCTTGACATTTTATGTTTGTTAACCGCTGATTACGACTTCAAATTGAAACTGAATTTTTTTTCAATATACTGTCAAAATGTAAAATTCAAACGCACATTTTACTACAATTCCTTTATTCTTGAGCTCGAGTACTTAAAATCTGTCATTTATAATAGTTATGTACTGGTGTTACCCATTACGACTTTTTATATATTTCATTACTTGTTTATCAGTGACCATTTTGGAAACAGCATCTGCTGTAATTTTGTTTTAAATTGTGCAAACAGGTAAAAGAGTAGGCTTGTCTAAATATTTTCAAACTAGGAAGGCAGACTGCAGTTTGGGTCGTGATTGTGTGTTAAAAAGATTGTGACAGGACTTTCTGGGAAGACCGTGAACCCCTGGGATCATTTCTGAAATCAAAACATTTAAGACAAATTTGCACAGAGCCAAGTGCTCTTTGCTGAAACAGAAACCGCTTTTCCGAGATCATTTGAGCTCGTAATTAACACGAGCTGCCCCAATTTCAGCACAGCTCGTAAAGGGCTCTACCATTTGAGCCGCGTGAGACAGACAGACAGACTTGACACTTAGTTTCGGCTGAGTCATCGAGTTGCTATGGTGAAATCCAGTTACCTTGACGATACAGAGAAATCCGTGCTCCAAACATAAGAAGGAAGAATCTAGGAGTGTTTAATTTTTTTTACATTCAGAAAACCTAAAACAGATTCTTGTGTTTTTTCAGGACTTGGTAAACTCTCGTTTTTCCTCCTTGTAGCTGGCACTCTTTTTGCATTACATATTCAAAGCTTTGTCTCTGCTTTGACCAAACCCATCTGTCTCACTGAATACATACACAGACTGAGAGAGAAGTATCAGTAAACGGTTTTAAATACGCTTCCTCACAGTTTAAAGACATCAACGCAGCAACGGTTCTATGTTCTACACTTTGCCCGCAAACATTCTTTCATGGCAACTGTTCAACTGTTGCAAAGTTGGACTAGCTTCAATTTTCCTTTTAATCTAATGAAGTTAGGCAGGAGTCATTAAAAAATCAGGCAGGTGGGAAGCAACAAAGAACGTTAGCTCAATAACAGCAAAAAAAAAACCAAAACAAAACATGAAATTTAAAATAATGCACATGATAAAATGAGTGGAGCTGAATTCATTTGAGTTAAATTAGTTAAATTAAAGATTGAACTTAACATTCTGTGAAGTTTGTCCAACTTTGCAACACTTCCTACACAAGTAGTGCGGCACAGACACTGATATTGCATTAGAACCCATACAGTATAAGTGACAGAGACTACTGATACCATCATTTCTGATGCACACAAGGTCTACTCAGTGTTGTCTTGTATCTAGGCTTCATATCAGCTGACACTTCAGAGTCAGGTAGCCGTGTCAGATGGGAAAAGGTGGCATAACTGCCTCACCATGTGTAACAACACATTTGTAAACAGGCCAGTTGTTGTGGTCGCAGTTTGGGCAAAAAATTAACCTGCAAAGAACTTTTAAGCACCAGATCCAGGGTTGTAGGACTGAAGATGGTTTTTCTATGGTCTTGCACTCAGATTAGCTGGTATCTGCCAAATATTCCGGTGAGTCTCGATTAAGTCCAGTTACCCTTTCTCCAGAGTGGCGAAAAGAATGTATTGGTTCATCTGGTGTACTGCAGAAAATTCAACCTAAGGGATGAGTTTTGATATTACTGTCGTAGCAGTAGTGCCACAAACAAGCACAGAAATTGCCTGTGTAAATTTGGATGCATCACAAACAGCTAAATCACTTCACTTACCCACTAGTGAGAGTTACACTGCAGGACAGCTAAAAACTATATGGAAAAAAGTCATCAGAGGGGAGCCGGGTCTGCGAAGCACGAGGGTCAGACCCCCAGACCACGCTGGAATTAGCATTAGGCTCTATGTGTGAACCTAATAGCAAACACCAGACCAAAGTAAAAAACACAATCAGCTCACATGAAACAGCAGATTTTCCTCAGTGTAGGATACGTTTAGCATCCTTTGGTTTGTATTTAAATCATTGTTCGTGAACAATTTTCAAAAGATGTTCTAAAAGAAAGCAGTAATGACGAGTTTGTACACAGGTTGGATTAGGGTTTTCGGTTTATTGTTCAGTTCTGTTTTTGCTATTTTGCAGAATTCAGACACTTCAGTTGTTAGATGACGTTATTTGTAGTAAAACAAGCCTAAGTCACCAGACACCTACAAAAACACATGTAATGTTTTCTAATAGGTTTCTATTTGGAGAAATGTCACGTTGCTATACCATGATATAAACCAAAGCTCCAGCATATATACCAACATTTTATTTACAATTTTAATTTTTGCTCACACTGTTCTGTGACCAATCATATGCCTGCTAAAACCCATGTCCATACACTCTGCACACAGTGCATCAATTTTGGCTCAATTCTTTATTTTGACCTCAGGCACAATATTGACAATATTGACAAATCAAGTGAAACTAATATATTCAAAGTAAACAATATAGCCTAATTTGATCCTACAGTGTTGTTCATGCCTTTTGAACATTATAGACAACAGTGCAAATTGATCTTAAACAGAAGACTTACTGTATCTCTAGAATCTCTAGAGTAAGTGGTTTCGAAGAGGATTCTCTTTTCCCTTCTTTTAGACTCGGTCATGACTTGGACTCAAACCGTTTAGGACTTTATCTTGACTTGGGCTCGACAAAGGTGGTCTTGATTACAGCTCCAGACAGATTCTTAAAAAGGTTTTACCCAAAACTACAACGGGGCTCTGTAAAAAAAAAACAGCCCTAAAATGTATCTATAAGTATCTATTTATACAGACATGGTGCAATTAGTATCAGAAGTTCAGTTTATTTACAATTATATGATATGAATACATTCGATATCATGAATTATCAACAAACATTTGATATTCAAATCAACAAACATTGATTCATACAAAGATGAGTTTTTAAACTGTTTGCCATAATATTCAATATGGAGTGTAGTGATACTACACTTGGTATCAGTATCAGTATCAATCAAAATTGTCTAATGCAGAAGAATGGTTACATCAGGCAAACACACAAATGCTTGCACACACATACACACACACACACACACACACTCGTGTGTCTAAAAGTAAAACTTGATATCCTGCAGCATCAAGTGATGGATATGCTGTCAGAGTGACTGATGGCCAGTGTCAAATCACTGAGTCTCTCGCTCAAACACACAAGTCATAGCTTCCAGTAAGACACAGATACAAGATATAGACACTCTGGTGCAACACATCGACACACACATTTATATTCAGCAAGGCTGGCCTCAAAATCCAAAGTACCATTACTAACTGAAAAAAATGT
>JBBIGA010000153.1:11337165-11364289 GCA_037576975.1 Alestes dentex | reverse complement strand
TATATATAATTAAAATAAAAATACCAACATACAAAAACACTAGACACATAATACAAAAAGAACACACAGCTCTTGAATCTTCTACACACATACAGTGCTGTCACCAACAAAATGCTTGATCCCCACCAACTTTAAATGGAAGTTAGCGTAATAAGATTTTATTACAGTACTTTTGGGCCATTTCTACTCATCCATTTATCATGAATGGAAACATTATCCAATGCTGTAAAAGGAACAAGGTTTTAAAACAACACTGACGATTTACACTTTATCTGCATTCTTTAACTTCTCCTAGACTTTTCCTCTGCAGTTCTCCCAGTGTATGAGCACATTACCGTACATCAAGCTCATGGAAAAGAACAACTGTGGAGTCGATTTCTAAATGCAAGAAGTCATTCACCAACTTGGTGCAATTAAAGAAATCTGCATGGTTGTTTCCAAAAATCTCACTTCTGCTTATATATATATATTTCACCCTCATGCCACCCATTATAACAGACCGATGAAACCTCTAAGAGAAGTAAGAAAGCTCCTACCTCTGCTCCCTTTTTCAATTGAGGTTCCGCAGCAAAACACTCTTCTTGTCGCAGAGTCTTCCCTCTCTTAACACACCTGTCCTCTTTTTCTGGTCCTGCTCTTCTGGAAAATTGAAGCTGTCTGTGGTTTAGGAGGACCCCCCCCCACCCCCAGAACGTCAAGGCGACTGTGTGCGTCTCTCCGAGGGTGTGGATATCCCAGTAGCAGATAGGAATCCTCACTCTGGCAGCAGCAGCAGCAGCAGCCTGGCTGACTCAACAGCTCAACGAGGGTGACTACAGGACTACAGAGGCAACAGCAGAGTCAGGCTCAAACACACACACACACACACACACACACACACACACACATCCAATCTCTCCACATACACACACACTACCTCAGCACAAGCAGCAGGCCCTATCGCCACTATCCATACTCACTGCTACCATATTCCTCAGAATAGCTGCACCCCTCTTCTCTTAATCTCCTTATTAACTTCCTAAGATTTTTTTTTACTCTCCCTTGGTGTCTCCTCCACACCATCCTGAAAGTGTATTTTTGAGGATGCTTGAGGAGGAGCACTTGGAAGAACTGAGATGATGCCCAGGGGGAAAATGAGTCTACTTACTGCGTGCTTGCCGCATGGAGGAGAGGAAGAAAAAAAACAGAAAGCTATCCTTCAAAAAGCCAGGCGGAGGGAATGCGGATCCCTCCATATCCACTCTCTCTGACATAGCTGCCTGCAGTACACGCGCGCACACACACACACACACACGCACACACCATATTTACAGTACACCACAACAGAGGTCACAAACGCCATGACCGACAAACAAGCTTTATCTCTCAATGAGAATTCTGTTGAATACTCCTGATGAATAAGATATTCTGCCAGTACCTATTAGAAGGAATGCTTACATTGCTCATTGTACAAAACCCTGTTTATCAGGCTATGCCTTTTAGATTTGGAGTTGATTTTGATTTGTGTAGCCAAAATCACTTCAAGCATGTGTAAATTCAATATTTTATTTACAGTGGCAGACTTTAATTTACCTGTCATGTATGGGACAGTTGAAAACACACACATTAAAAAGGGCACTTTATAGCACTTTGATTGTTTTGAGTGACCACTAGTTCACATCATACTGGAATGTAAGATTTAGTCACTGCTGATCTTATAAAGATGTATTTAAAACATATTTAAAACCGTATCGTCTACTTCTTTAACTGATCAGGAAATAGGCCATTAAGAAGGAATTCTCATACAATATGTGCAGCTAAAGATTGCACTACACTGAGATCTGGGCAACTTCTCCAAACAATCATTAAATATATACCATTAATTTTCCATAGTGGTCCACATATATAGGTTGACCAGATTCCAGATTTCAATCCCACAATAGTGCTTACAGACCCAGAACAGACCCTGTTTAATAATGGCATTTATACACACACAGAACAGACCCTGTTTAATAATGGCATTTACATACACACACACACTCACTCATTATCTAACGGTTTTCATCAGCACGAGAGGGGTGAGGGAAGTCGTTAAACGGAATAATATGGCTTCCACTATGAGACGTTTATGCAGAACCAACTTAACTTAGCCTAAATTAGGTACGTTTTACTTTACTGTTTCTTAAACGACAAATCAAAGATGAGGGTTATTCACCTGTTTTGCTTTCCTCCGTAGCAGGTACAGCAGTAATGCTAATTGTTAAATGCTAATTAGCCTGATCTAATAAGAAGCTGAGGCCGCGTTACACCAGGGCGGAGCAATCATTATCAAAACTTGATACAAATTTTTACAAAGCCAAAATAGCAAAATGCTGCACACAGGCATGAAAGGAATATATATATATATATTGTATGTATAAATAAATATATTTATTTATTTATACATGCAAATATATTTATTCAGAACACACTTGCAGGTTAACCAGGTTAACGGCAAGGGGCGGGGCCACCGCAGAGAGGACCAATCAGTGGGGAAAGAGCCAATCAGGAGCCTTCATAGCATTTGATTCAAATTACAAATAAATATCAGCAAGTGATAAGTGTTAAAACAGTTCGTTAGACATTAGAATAAACTGCTCACCAAATTAGACATTAGAATACACTGCTCACCATTTTTAGCTTGGTATGAAGTGTAACTGTTTACAAATGTGAAGACTAATGTACCAGTTTGAGGCCTCGTTATTTCTTGGTAGCACTGTTAAGAATAACCACTGCACACCACGCCTCAACCTGTTTTGGAGAGATGCTCTGATCCAGTTGTCTAGCCATTGCAATTCAGCCTCTCAGTCACTCAGGATTATACGCTTGTCCACGTTTCCTTCTTTCAACACATTTTTATTGCTGTGTATAGTTATTGCATTTTCAGGAATATAGAATTAACACTGTCAGAGCAAAACCTTTTAGCTATATTTTTCATTTATTTACACAGCACGACAAACAGGAGGCAGAACCAGACAGCATGTGGGCTACTTTTCCTATGTTTAAGTGGCTCTTTCTACAGACTGACCAGATATGCTGAGTTAGAACACAGATACATAGCCAATCCAAGACATGGTGAAAATACTTAATAAAAAAAAAAACAGTAACATGAAAAAGGCAAAACCAAGAAAAATAGCTGGGGAAAAAAAATCAGATTAAGCTCAACTACAAGTCTGACAATGCTTTGCAAAGAATGTGTACATGAAGCTAGCCCTGAGAAATCACAAACAGGTGGAAAGCAGGAAGGGTGAGAGGACCAATCCACAGTGGACATTTGTGCTTTCTATTTTGATTTAAAAAAAATCAATAGTCCTATGTAACCAGCCAATCAATATCATACATTAAGTGATAAAATCTCACTTTTCAGCCAGATGGTTTCTTCAGATTTGAGCTCAGGCAAACTTAAAGGACATATGGAACACTGGAAGTAAAGTTTTGCATATATGGACATTAACAGGCTAACTACACTATCTAAGAGAAGCTGGAGAGTAATTGGTAACTCAGAGATTGACAAGAAACATACGACAAAAAAACTGTTTCCAAATGAGTAAGCGTCTTTCTACGCAAGAGCTTCTCTCCTCTATGCTGAGGTCCATTAGATTCACTGGGCTGGAACGTTATCCTAAATGATTGCGTTTAAGAAACTCTTAGCTAAAACCAAATAAAAGAGAAAACTAAGCAGGCAGAACCTGCCAAAACAAATCACCCTCGCTGGGTTGAGTCAGGCAGCTTCATTGGAGTGCGATGGAGGACATGTTTAACCTGGGTTTTGCGTTGGGCCTATTGCACACTGACTGTGTGCGCATGCAGGCACTCAGAGGTAATTACATTTCCAGTCAGACTGAGCTTTCACAGATTTCATTCCGCTTATCAAATGTGTCCAATGCCAATCTGAGATCAGATTGTAGCGTATAAAAACTCATTAATTACCGCAGGTTAGCCTGCAGCCGGGCGATGGGACTGCACTGGAGTAATTGAAAAGACTTCCTGCTGCGTGTGTGTGCGTGTGTGTGTGTGTGATAGAGATGAATTGCATGCGTATGTGTGAGAGATTTAATTTCTGTCATGATGATGTTTGCTTGTCCTTGTGCTTATAGCTGTAAGGGGTGTGTGAATGAGCACAGCATGTGGTGGGAATGTTGTGTTGTTAAACAGTGTGTTTGTGGAGATGCTGTATGGTTTGGCGTATGTATGTGTGTGTGTGTGTGTGTGTGTGTGTGCGTGTGTGAGCTTGCGGCAGCACTTTTAGGGATGAGCCTGTCATAGAAAAGCGGCCGAGGGTTTTGGAGGTTAAACAGTGTCGCCCATTTCTGCTGATGAGGGCCAAATTGAATGTCTGCAGTCTGGTTCAAATGGAGAGTGTGGAGAGAGACAGAAAGAGAGAGAAAGAGACAGAGACAGGGCGCAAGAGGGAGGGAGAGAGGGAAGGAGGGACAGAGGGAGGAGAAAGTGAGAGAGAGGAAGGAGAAGAGAGCATAAGAGAGAGCGAAAGAGAGAGAGGGTGGGAGAGATAGAGAGAGGGAAATGGTGGGAGAGAGAGAGAGAGAGAGAGAGAGGAAGGAAAGGAGGAGGTGAGAAAGAGAGAGAGAGAGGGAGAGAGAGTGAGAGAGAGAGGAAAAGAGTAAGAATGATGGGAAGTGGAAAAAAAGACATGGAAGGAGGGAGGAAGAGAAAGAGAGGGAGAGAGGAAGTGGGAGCACAAGAAAAGAAGAGAGAGAGGGAATGGAATAGACAGAGATAGAGAAAGTGAGCAGGCAAGAGAGAGAGAGAGAGAGAGACATAGCAGAGAATGAGAGAAAGCCCCATAGGCATCATGTTTTTCTGTAATCATCATGTTTTTTCTTTGTAATCAAATCAGATCACTGAGTAAGAGCTGTGCTCTATCATGGCAGTGTGGCCTGGCCATAATGACGGTCCTACCTGTGCTGGGTTTTCAGATGCTGTGCAGACATTTCAGAACTGTTTCACATACTGGTAATCACACAGGGTCATGAATATATGCCTAATGGTTCAGGGCGTTGCTATCAGTTTTGGTTTGTGGTCTATTGTTAGATCAAATCTTGAATGCGTTTAGGCAGCTCTTTTGCTATTCATCTTAATTCTCCTGAGATGAGCAGATACATTACACACATACACACGCGCACACACACACACACACACACACACACGCACACACACGCACACACATGCAATCACTTGCAAGCAGGCAGGCCTACACCATTTTCTATGCCTTCGTACCATCTCATGCCTCGAGGTTACAGGGTTGTCACAGCTCTTCCAACAAAGACTGATGGGTTAGTCATCAATGAGCTGGGCTATCCTTCATTCGCCTTTTCCTCTTTTTCCTCTCCTTCTTCCCTCCATCCTAAAGCCAAATCAATACAAATTGCACTTCTCCCTAAAGCCTGCTCTGTCCCATTCTGGCCGGGAGAACACACTCATAAATTAGGCTCTGAGCCACAGAGCGGACAGGTAGAGCTTCTAATCAGAAAATGAGATGGAGGGAGCAGCCTAAAGGAAAGGCCCACTGTATCCATTACATTATCACAGTGGAGGAGAGGGACCTGGACAGACCAGCCCTATTGCCTTGCTTCAAAACAGACAGCATATATTTAAATTTAGAGATAAATGTATGAAAAGACTATCATCCAGTAGTGCATGGCATCACTGTTTAAATATACTTCTTTTTTATTTACTTACATCTCTGCAAGACCAATATTGATTATATGCTGGAGGTACATGTAGATATCGCTGAAGGTATCCAGGCACCCCTTCTAAATTAAATGGAACGCACCCATTGCTGACACAGGTGTTCAACTGTGCCCCAAGAGCTTGTATAACCTCCATATAAAAAGCACTGACAATATAATGGAAGACTCTGGAGCAACCACACATACATCACACATTCACACATACATGTTCAGTGCTAAACATCAGCTATAGTGGTATGAAGCCCACCAGCATTGGGCTGTAGATCACTGAAACCGCATGCTCTGGAGAAAAGGGATGGAATGCCATCATACATTTCTCCAATTAATGGAGAAAAGGGATGGAATGCCATCATACATATGAAGAGTTTTATTCCCAAAGAACTTTGTTAATGAATGTTTTCATTTCATGACATATTTTTTATTTTTTTTTGTTGTTGTTTTTTCAAAACCTAATTGCAGAAGTATAATCTTTTTAGAAGAAATCTGAATCAGGCAGCAGTCACAAAAACAAAGTCCAACCCAACCCAGGTCAAAGTCAAAACCTAACACATCCAAGGGGTCCTTACACATCCACGAATTATCTAAGCAATATTAAAATAACATGGGGTTTTTTGTACATGCACACGGATCATCCAGAATATTAAAATAATGGTAAGGTGAAGGATTGCCCGTCTTGTCTGATGCCAGCAATGATAGAAAGGTATCAGAACACAGTGCATCACACCTTGCTGATAACGGGAGTGTATAGCCACAGACCAATCAGAGCACCCATGCTAACTCCTGTCCACAACCCAAAGCACCCATGACGGACATGCAAGCATCAAATGGAGCATCAAGACTGGACCATGGAGCAATAGAAGAAGGTGGCCTGCTGGGATGAATCATGTTTTCATCCATCATCATTGGTGCATGTGTGTTCCTTACCTAGGGAAAAGATGGCACCATGATGCAATATGGGAGAAATTCATGCTGGCAGAGGCAGTGTGATGCTCTGGGCAATGTTCCGCAGGGAGATCTTGGACCCTGCCATTCATGCGGATGTCATTTTGACACGTAGCATCTACCTAAACACTGTTGTAGACCAAGTACACTCCTTCATGGCAATTGTATTCTCTAATGGCAGTGGCCTTTTTCAGCAGGAAAACCCAGTGAATCCACCTCATAATGAATTACACAGGAAAGACTTGAGATTAGCATCGATCTCCAGTTAAACACAACACCTGAGACAATGGGACCTCAGTCATACAAGACTTCACACATAGAAGCACATACACACACACACACACACACACACACACACACACACACACACAGGATGCTCTGTTTGGTCAAAATGTCACGGTAATGTAGGATGCACATCAATCATGCAGCTACAATCATCAGACAAACATGTGTCTGAAGTGCTACACAAGTGGCATGAACTCAATTTCAATGCATCTATGGAGAAGAGGGCCTTCAGCAGTTCATATTGGTTTTAAACTGAGATCCAGTTATTGCCTGACAGGAGATACAGCTGAAGGGTTTACACACAATAGCATACAATGGAGGGCTATCTACTCAACAATAACACTGGAATTAGGCTCTCAAGCCCTCTCTCTTTCGCCCAGACATCAAAAGACTGGGGTGCAGGGGGATCTTATTACACTGAATGGTGAAGGCGTGGTGCCCATTATAGATATGTGATCACTGTGGGTGAGTGTGTATGCGTGTGTGTGTATGTGTGCGTGTGTGTGCGCGCATGTGTGTTTTTGTGTGTGTTTAGGCAACAAGCGTAATGTATTTAAATGAGTCCTTTCACATAGAGAAGATGTTTCTGTAGTATGAAATATATTAGTAGTAGGGGGCCAAGCACTTTAACCTGTCGCGAGTACAGTTTAATGATTTTTTCCTTATTCAGTGGGGTCCGCCTCCTCATTTGCACATTCATCCTCTCACCCGAGAGAAGCGGTTAATTTCCACAGATCACATGAATATTTATGAGCTGATTTACCCCACGGCTTAACCACATCGGGGAACTGAGGCTTAGTTACTGAAAATGGCCATCCATTTCTGCTTTTTCAGCTAGTCCCTCTCTGTGTCTCTCTCTCGCTCTCTCCTTTGTCTATCCCCATTTTCTATTTCACCTCTCTTTCTCTCTTCTCCTCCTCCCTTCCTTTCTTCTGTCTTTCTTTCTCTCTCTCTAGTTTTAGTTCAAGATAGATCAGCATCTTGCCATGACACTGTTAAGGACAATGTTGCCTACACAAAGAATAGTAATGTATAATACTTCGCAATATTCATAATTACGGTTATTTGTATTGAATATTCATAATTGCAGTTATTTAATTTGTAGCGTTTACAGGTGTTGGTGATATCAGGAAGGGAGCGAGGAGGGGGTTGATCACTGTATCTGTATGTTGATACACATATAACAGCAAGAGGAGCTGTTTGTTCCTCCCCAAGAATATTTCTTAACTTTCTCTGCTCTGTACATTATTCAGAGTTTGGGATTAGCTGGTTAAGGTTGCAAGTCATCTTCATGAAGTTCATCACTGGTTTGACCTTATCTCTCTCTCTCTCTCTCTCTCTCTCTCTCTCTCTCTCTCTCTCTCTCTTTTATATCTTATCAATGCAGTATCCAGTAATCATTCTTTTTTTACCTCAGGGCAATCCAGCAGGTCAGAATATTAATACTTAAAGAAAGACGGCCATCTCCGTAATGAGGGTGTAATCTTGCTAACACTTGCTCTACAGGAAATGGTACCTGTATAATTCAAGTCCTGCAGAGAAGGGTGCATTTATACAGACAGGCCAACAGCCGTATTATCGGGATTCAGTGCCACCTCCCGTCTTCAGTTTTAGTGGATGATGAAGCTGCATTTATCTGTGTGTGTGGAGAGAGAGAGAGACAGAGAGAGAGCAAGAGAGAAAGAAACTGAGGTCGGAAGTGAAGTGTGGATCTTCCCTATTATAAATCACACATGCCACTCCGTGGTAAATATTTGCATGTGCTAATTGGGATCATTAATGCTTAGACAGCAGCACAGAGGCATGTGAGCAAAGCCCAGAGTGAATAGATAAGTTCACTTCCTTAATGGGAGATCATTTAGCCTGGGCATCTATTGTGCCCATGAATACAACTGGACGCTGATGGGGGCCTCCAGAAGTGTTTCTGTCTTAAATGATTGCCGTCTGAGGTAATGAGAAGGATATTACTGCGGAGTGCGGAGAACAATGGACACCATAATGTCATTAATGGATTTAATGATGAACTGTAAAAATTGTATGTTGATGTCCGAAGTCAAGACCACTCTTGCTGGAAAGGGAGACTTTTATTACATGTTTGGCCTCATTGCATTTTAAACAAATGCATTGCTGAGAAAGTAGAAATAATGCGCAAATAGTGTAATAAGTAGCATTAAAGAGGCTTTTTGGTTGCCCGCTTGCCATTTTTTCCAGTGAATATGGAGTATGCTACAAAATGCTTTCCAATCATAGTGACCAGCCTGGACATGACAAAGGATAAGCACTTCACTATCTGTTTGAACACCGCAGAGACTTCACCGATGCTACTGAAGAAGCCACTAGCACTCAGTCCGCTCATTCACTTCAGCTTCTGCAGGGCTGCTCGAAATATTCTTCTCTTCATCTGCACTTCCCTGCCTAATTGTTTGACATCTTCTTACTGTCATGCTATCCCAGTTTAGCCAATGACACTTAATTAGTGTATTTCTTGTAAATATGCTGATGTCAAAGCAAACATCTTACAGGAAAGGACTTTTTTTTTCAGTTTCAGTATCTCATGGTTAACGTATTTTATTTAATGAATTGTTTCAATAATGTTTCAGAGATTCGTCCATGTACCACTAGACAGAGCACCACATGAAAGTGATTGTTGTGTCATAGTTTGAGATCTAGTGCAGTAGAGAGTGCAGATGGGTTAGCCTACATAGAAGCTTCATTAAAAGCTACCCCCTTAAAATGTCTTTCCTTTAAATCGCTAGGTTGCGATTGACTAAGCCTTTGAAAGCCTTTACAGATAACATACAAAGCAATCTAATGAGCATCTCGCCTTCACCGGTCAAGAACAACTCAGCCAATCAATGTGAACAGGACCATAATGAGAACCAAGACCGCTCTCAGATCTGAATATTTGCCATATATGTAAGATGTGATGCAGAAAAAGAAAAGCAAAAGACCACACACTCAGGTCCACACAAAGGCATTCCGACTGTATTTTATGTGTCTTGCACTGCGATATGCATGGGGTTAGTAAGGAAACAGACTCACAGAACACAGGCAATGTTATCGCTCACGTCTGAAGGACTTCACCACTGGAGTACATATTTGGCCCACTAAACTGTTTCAGTGAATATACTATATGTACAAAATGTTCAAAGTCATGCCACACTGTATGCGTCTTATTTCATATACAGAACCATGAATATTTGACAAATACCTCTTTTAAATCTTTAATTATTTCAAACGTTCAAATCAAATGTAATGTATGACAAAGACCACCTGAGGAAATGACAGCGCAAAGTGGCTGTGTCAAAATTGAAGCGACTGCTTCCCAGGAACCTTCCCATATGTGGCTACCCTACCAAAATTCCTCCAAGAGTGAAGCAACGACTTACATGTTAAATCATAGCAGAAGCCAGACAAACATCTAAGGGACTCCAGGCCTCAGCATGCAGGCCAGCACTGATGATTCTATCTCACATTTGACAAAAAATTTTTAATGAACATTAATGAGCCCTTGAAGTCTTTAAGAATTTTGTTGTGATGAGAAAAAAGTGGAACATCTTGAGAGACAGGGGTCTCTACACATCTGGCATCAGGCAAACACTGTATTCCACTACAAAACATCAGACCCATAGTCAAGTGTGGTAATGGTAGCGTGAGGGTGTGGGGAGGCTTTGCTGCTTCAGGGATTGGCAACTTGCCATAATTAGTGGAACCATGAATTCCCAGAGAATATCGGGTCATTGGTCTGTGATCTAAAGCTAAAGTGCAGTTGGGTTATGCAGCATGGACAACAATTTAAAGTCCACCTCTGAGTGATTCAAAAGTAACACGGTTAAGGTTTGGGGGTGACCTAGTCAAAGTTGTTATTTATCCACATTGAAATACAATATTTTGTTTCTGCATTTCATGAAAAGCGAGAAATGAAGCTATTCTGTGCACTGTAAAAAAAAATCAGCTATTTTAACTGAATCATACTAACACACACACTGAAATTTGCTTTCACCACACAGTGTTGAAGTCAGGTTAATTTGTCAGATATTTTCATCCAAACAACAATGTATATATATTTATAGATTCAGCAGTTGTATTTTTTGAAGAAAAACATATGATGAGAAAAAAAAACTACTGTATTGCTGGAATATCAGTCAGGCCTCAGTGGGGCCCTGGCAGCTTAAAGACGAACCCAACCGCCAGCATTAACCCCACGGGGGGCCCTGCTCCTCTAGCCTGGAGCTTTGGTTCGGGGGAAACCCAGCACATGATCGACTGAGACACACAGACAGACATCCAGTCACACTTTGAACTCCACTGGGGCCCCTTCCAGCAACCCAGACAGACTCCAAACTTCAGCATAAAACTCCCATAGAAATAAAGAGCTCTGAATAGATTAAAGGAAAAGACAGAGAGACTGGTAGAAATCAGAGGCCTTACATGTAATACTTACATCAGCTTTATGTGTACTTGGCTTACCCCAGAGTAAAGGGCACTGCATAAATCTACAGTGTGTTCAAATGCGTTCAAAGAATGTAGCTTTATCCATCTCTATTTTGAGTCATATTTTTTTGGACCTACAGCTTTAAAAAGATTATTTGAAAATGTGTTTTGTTGTCTCGCTTTGTCACCACGTTGGCATTAACACCTTGTTTGGTCGAGTGTGAGCATTAGTGAGGACATTTGAATTGCTTTAATCGGTGTGTTTAGTTGAAAAGCTTCCTCTGGGTTTGACAGCAAGTGGCATTTTAATGTATGCAGGGAGACAAAACAGCAAAAAAGTGAGACACATCCTACCGGCAATCTGACAGGCCTTAGCTAATGAGTCAACACAGGAAGAGCCAGAAAAATCTGCCTGTTTGTGTGTGTGTATGTATTTATTTGTCTTAGCATTTGCATTTGCAAATTTGTGTAGTGGCCTACTGTCTGTGACACTGTGTGGAATCAATTAGCATCTAGGCATTTGTGCATAGCAAAATAATACATACAGAACTGTGCAAAAGTCTTGTTTCATTTCTTTATCATTTGCTTTGAATCTCCTTGTTGGTGCCAAAATAATTTTATGCCTCTCAAACTGTAGATTAAATTCAAGGCATGTTTCTGCAACAGGCTGCAAAGTACCTAAAGTTACAAGGTGCCTGGAGAAAGGTGTTCCCAACCACTCAGCATTCAGCACCAGCAGTATACTGATCACCGCCTGATCATCTGGAATCATCTGCACCTGTTTCATCACTGGTTCATAGCTTGAGTTAGACAGCTTTGTTATGCTTAAATGATTCATACGTACCACAGCACATCTTCAGAAGTCTTTAATGTTATGGAAGTTTAGCGTGTATGTGAGCATAGTTATTGTGTGGCTTAACAAACAAAACACATTCCTCTGAAACTGGAAAATAAGTCAAGTCCTTCAGGAAGCCTGTTCCTCAAAACTACATTAAAAACACAAGGAAGTCTGGATCTTTGGAAGCAGAATATGAAGATACTTTTAAAGTGCAGAGTGGCCATTTTTCTCATGCACCGCAGCACAGCGCACAGTGTGAACAGTGTGAACAGTGTGAAATTCTTTCTCTACATTTAACCCTTTTACCAAGTGAAGCAATGGGCAGCCCCATTCCAGGGGCAACTCTCTTACCACTAGGTCACCAGCTGCCCCATACTGCATAAAGGTGTATAGCAATTACTGAAAAAAGTCATACGGTTAACAGCATTCTTAGTCATTGCTGAGTAATTTATACAATTTTTTGAACAGAATCCCATCCAGAGAGAGTAAAACCAATTGTGCTCTCTTGGACTCCCAGCCATGGATGGCTTGCAGCACCACTGTGATCTCCCGATGAAACGGCCAACACTTGGTTGCACCACCTCAGGAACCCTAATTCCCTAAGTCCCCAATGATTATAAGTCTACTGATGAATAATAAGACCAGGGTTTAAAGGGTTAAAAAGCTTGCAGTTAAAGGAGATCAATCTTGTGCTGCATGCAAGAGAGTACACGTGTGTATATGTGTGTGTGTGTGTGTGTGTTCATGTATGTGTGCGCATGCATGCACCTGTATCCTTGGCTCTGGCCTGTCAGCTTTCATAGCATCACAGCCGTTCAGGGTTTTGCAGTGTATTATCAGGAGAAACACACACTATTCTTACCTTGAAGTCTGTCCCCTCTAAAAATACACCTGTGCTGGAAATGTGACGTTGAAAAATGGGAGCTGAGCTGCGAGCGCCGCAGGCACGGGGCTCATACTGTAAACTCTGCTTGGTGAAGTACAACCGTGGCCGTGCTCCACGACACGCTCTTTGTTCTAATGTCAGCCAGCCACACCAGTGACAAGAGAATTCACTCTGGAAAATCCAACTTGCTCAAAAAGTTGTTTCCAAGGCCTAGAGGACAAAGTCCCCAAAGAGTACGGTTTGAAGCTTATTTAGGGCGTGACGCTCTCTCAGGGCTCACACAAACAAAAAGCTGTTGGCAAATCATTTGTAACAGAAGCTTTTGGACGGTACGATGTGTATGAATCAGACTGTAGTGCCATTCCAAGTTAAAATGTTACTGTAAATGAGTGCAGCTGGGGGTAATCTTTGGGAGTGGACTCAGGCTGTGGCTTGAGTTTCAGATGCTGTGAGACCACTGAGCCAGTGCGGACAGAGAGCTCCCGACTGTCAGTAATAGCAGTTTCCATAGCAGCACCGAGGCAACAATTTGCCTCAGAGCAAATGGAAAAAGAGGTAATGAGAGAGCTTGTTCGAGATGTAATGCCGGTGTAGTGAAGGAAATTTACTCCTCTCCATATTAAGAATGGGTAATATCAACTCAGCTCAACTCTGGGAAACAGTGATACCACATATAAAAAGTGTTATTAATTCATTTACCAAATGAATATTGATAACCTCAACAAAGACATATAACGGACGCAGCAATAAACATATTTGAAATAATAATAATAATAAGGGTCGGAATAATTTTAGTGATGACGAGAAGGATTTGAACATGTGGGCCGGGCAATGTGTGGTCCAATATTTTTTGGCTTAATAAAGTTATTTACGTCTGGAAAAAAAAAAAAAAAAAACACACACACACCTGTGCTCACTTTTATACCTGCAGCCTCTCATTTCTAAATGTTTTGCCTATCTTTCGTCTCATTCTCTGTATTCTTCTCTCAGCCTCTTTCATCTTTCTCTTTGGCTCTCTCTTTTACTCAATAAACCAATAATAGCCTTTGATGCTTACAGGGGTTGTACAATCTTCCTCCAAATCAATCCAGGCACTTTTCGCCCAAACTGGTCTCCGAGGAGCTGGATAACAGTGGGCTCAGACCACTATTGTGTGGCGTTTATCGCTCCCTGAAAGCTACTTAAATCCCATGCCTGGATGGCTGATCAGTCTCACACACACTCCGTTTCCACATCGTTTCAGCTGATTACCTGGCTGAATGTTGTCAGGGTGGAGGAAAAGTTCACGAGGGATGGATGAATGGAGAGGAGGCCTATTATGTCCTTCAGCGTGTGGTAATAGTTGTAGTTATCATTAAGACAGAGAATAGTGCCGCCTCTCAGCGTGCACACGTGGGCTGTTCCGGCTTCACAGATGCAGACAAAAGGGAAGTGTTCACAGAAGAGAGTGTGGGAGGTAATAGGATAAACTTAGCTAATCAGCCCGAGTGACAGACGACCAAATTCACTCTGCACCAATGAATACAATAACTTTTATAGTGAGAGAAAGCGAGGGAGCACTGGGAGCCTACTTAACGCCCACATGGTACACACACACACACACAACGTTTGGCGCCTGGACAAACTCGGATTAAGGTGAGTAGGTGGTGAGTAGCACACTAAAGGCTTTTAATCTACGGTTAGCTTGCTGTCGGCGGCTGCCGTGTCTGACTCAGTGATATGTCAATTTCTGCCACTAAAACTAAATCCCATCTTATCAAAGTGTGATAGAAAAACAGAAGAAATATATGAATATCTACCGCAGAAGTTCTACAAAAGCAGCGGAAATTTACCCTAAGCCAACTTTATATCGTCCTCTCGGCAAAGAAAAGGTCCTTATCGGGCATTAGCCCTCCTCTTCTGCAGTAGACTAGGGCTAAGTGCGCACTGTTAACATAGGATTTTGCTCTAAAAGGGCAGATATTTTTCACATTTAAAGGCTCCCTCCAGTGTTTCTTTAGTCATTCAGCCGGTTAACCTAGTTCACAGCTGGGCCGCAGTGCTGCACGGCACTCCTAGTTGGAAAACAATTTGTATCGTAATGAGATGTTTGTTTTAGAAGCTGCTTCAAATGGTTGCTTTCTTGGTGTCCTTTCATGGGGTTTTCTGAAAGAAATAGCAGGCATAGAAATGAATAGTGGCTTTTAATTAGCATGCAGGTAGGGTCTCTGACATCTGCTGGCACTTAGCATCCTGCCTCCCTACTGTGGCCTGACTGAACTCTGGAGTGTCCACACTGACATCTTCAGCGTTAATGACCAATTTCCATTAGACACATACACACACAGACACACGTACATACAGTCCAAGAAAAATGAAATGCATGCTCACAGTGAGGTCTAGGAAACTCACACACAGAAAAGATTGTATTTCTGTCTTCGTAGGGTCTTTCCATTGACATCTGTATTACTGTCGCTGAATGCTGTTGTGTCATATCCAACATTAAAGCAACCTAACCTGTGTTCCACACATCTGCAGTGTTTGCAAACCAAATGTTATTGCACTTTTGTTCATATAGCAGTACTTTTAAAATAAAAGTGCAAAATATACTACTTTTGAATCAATTACAGTAAACCCCCACAAATGTGCAGAAACTGCAGATATCCTCCGCATTCTTTTTGCTTTTTTGGAGGCAATATATAATTTTTCATGCATTAGTAAAAATACAATTGACTAATTTTGTAACATAAATATTAACATAATTCAGCAACATTTCCATATAAAATATAACTGTATACATTTTTTTGTACTGTCGAGAGAACATGAAGAAGGGATGGTAAAATACCGCTGTACTCAGAGGCGAGAGGTTTGAAAGTAGCCAATCCGAGAACGTCATTCATTTCTCTTTGCTGCTGATTGGCTGCTGCCCTCTGACGCATCTCGCATGGAGCTGTCTTGAGTGTTTCTCTGAGTGTTCTTGTGTTTTTCATTTTGTTCTTCTTGAGGCCCTGTATTTTTATTACTGTAAATTACATTTATTATCGTATTTACCTGCTTATACCAAAGTAAACAACAAATGCATACCAAAGAAAACACGGTTGCATGAATTACAGTACAGTATATACAGGCAGCACATCACATTCTAGCACTGCGGGAGACAGCAGTCCAGTGTACACTGTACAGTACGGATACGGGTTTACTTCTACATTTTATTTAAGGGGAATGCATTAAGATGAGATTAAAATGAAATTAAGGCTATTTGGGGGCATATTTAGGGTTTACACTATAAAAACAGGCATTTTTAGGCTTTTTTTTTTGTGTTTTTTTACTATTCGCAGGTGCTCTAGGAATGTAATCCCCATGAATGTTGGGGATTTACTGTATTTAATTTTGTGTATAACAATGCAGTTAATCGTGATTAATCACAAAAAACATGCGATTCACGAATAATCACGATTTTAAAATTTAAACATTGCCCAGCATTATTTTTTATAAAACAGTTGCACGAATTCTTCGATTAAAGGTCCAGAAGGGAGAGTTTATGTTAATACGTTACCAGTGTGGTGGAGTGGGAGGATTTTCACAGGAATTGACTGATGCTGAGTGAATACCTGAAAACCCGAGCTGCTTTTTAAAAGTTGAATAAAACTTCATGAGAGCAGCTAACAGCTAGGTAAGACAGCTGTATAGGTTGTTGTTCTGAATTTGCACTGAATAGTCACATATTTCAAATTTACTG
The DNA here is from genome assembly GCA_037576975.1 of Alestes dentex. Lineage (NCBI taxonomy): Eukaryota > Metazoa > Chordata > Actinopteri > Characiformes > Alestidae > Alestes > Alestes dentex. The sequence continues at coordinate 11,347,457 of JBBIGA010000153.1, read as the reverse complement.
AATTCAGCAACTGCCCTTTGGCTTCTATTGTAAAGTTTTTTCTTTTATAAATATAGAGGAAACTGGTGAAAATGGAGTTTGTGGTCATTAATAGTGCAATACAGATGCATCACTTAGGGTTTATATTGAAAAATGGAAAAGCATTACTTAGATCTGAGAAATTCTTCGTTCTTTGTTGTCGTTGTTTTTTTACCTCTTCTGGAATGAAAAGTCAAACTTTTCTTGTGGCATTTGGTCCAAGAAGGAGATAAACTCACAACACATACACAGACAGACAGACACACACACACACACATACACACACATATATGCACACACAAACACATAGTTATGTCATAAAATAAGGCCCTCCATCCTGTGCAGGGAAAAGTTCACTGCAAAAGGCCGCCCTACACTACCCACTCACAGACCGCCCTTACCACAAGACAAAAATGTCAAAGGCCTTCTGAAACAGCCTGAGAGCAGCACAGATGCTCTGCATGCAGAGAAGTCTCTCTCACTCTCTCTTTCCTCTGCTTTTAATATCTCAGAGGGAGGCAGCCAGGGGGAGTGAGGGGCTGCTTCGGAGACGGAGCTGCACATCTCTCTGATATTACATATTCTCCTCTCGTCCTGCAGACCTCAGGGCTAAGGCAGAGGGACATTAGGAATTCACTGCTTATAGGTCAGTCCATGGATGGAGGCAGCAAGTCTGGCAGGGAGAAAGAGACAGAAAGAAAGAAAGAGCAAGAGAGAGAGAGAGAGAGAGAGAGAGAGAGAGAGAGAGAGAGAGAGACGTGTAGTCATCTTAAAAGAGAGCGATCAGCAGTTTTAAGGCTGTATAAACTTGACATGGGTGTCTCAGTGGTCAAGCACAAGTCACAGCGATAGAGAGAGGCCCTGCATCTCTAAGCAGGAGTTAACAAGGATTTCAGAACCACGGACAGCAGCATTGCCACCAAGTTTTTCTGCTTCGCTGAAGGAAAGATCCACTCAGACTGTAATATGAATGTTCAATAACCTTTAAAGTTTACCATATTTTGTGATCATGGGTACCTGTATTTGTGTGTAGGGGGAAAGACTATTTTTCACTGACAACTGGTCATTTTTGATAATGGCTTTGATGAAATAATACAGATTTCTTCAAGAAAAAGAAGTTAACTGGCAAAACAATTACATATCCAACAGTAGCCTAAGCAAAAAAACACTACCATGCTGGTTACATAGTTAGATGCATGTTAACAAGACAACAACCACAATATACACTTTATGGACAAAAGTATTGGGACACATCTATTTTACAGGGTTTGGGCTAGGCCCCTTACTTCCAATCTTAATTATTCAGTATATCAAGACATTTTGGACAATGCCATGCTTCCAACTTTGAGGACACATTTTGGGGACGGACCTGAAAAGGGGGATCAACTCCACATTAATGTCTATGTGTGGGTTTGAAAGCAATGCCATTAAAGTCCCTAGTCAGCCATCCCAATACTTTTGTTCATATAGTGTACATTTAAAAGTAGACACTTGCTCTGTTTCTTATAAAAAAATAAGGAGTATTAGCAGGGAGCTACACTCCCCTCACACCTCCTTGGATCACAAACACCACTCCAACTCATCCCAGATTCACTGGACAGAGCTCTGAAACTCTGCAGAACACTTCTCCAGCTCAACAGCCCAACACTGGGCTTTCGACCCCCCACCCCACCCCAGTTGATGCCTGGCATTGGTCATGGTGACCTTAGATTCATGTACTGCTGCTTATTCTATTGTCTGTGCTTTTCTGGGATGATTTTTGCTCAACTGAACAACTGTGTCAGCACTGGGGCATCTTAAAGTAGCTGAATTCACCAGTTAAAGGGTCATTTTGGATAGAGAGTGCATAGGATTCCCAAATTACCCGCACAAACATTGCAAAAACAGAGTAAAAGCCTTAACAGAACCATATAAAGCAAGAAAAGTAACGTTTGTTACAGTACTGTGCCAGCAACGAGTCTCCTCCCTCTCTCCCTCTCCGTCCACTTTGAAAACAGAATTTCGTATCAAGGTTTTCTCCAGCTTTAATCCTACTGTCCGCACCGTAACCATGGCACCGTTGCCATGTCGACTGTCAGTCCTGCTGTGTAGAGAGAAAGAGGATGGCTGAGAGTGTGGCCAGAAAACAGAACTCTCACATTTGCAATAGATAAACAGGGATAGGACATAGTGTGTTTACACACACACACACACACAAAAACACAAACACAAATGAATCTATTCTCATGTATAAAACAGTATTACCCTTTGAGGCGGGAATTAGGCTAAGCTAATATTTCCGTTATCAATAGAGACAACAAGGTAGCTGTTCGGTGTTTGCTTAATGGGTCTGTATGTTTACCAGAAGTGTGTGCGCATGTGTGTGTAAATCCTGTGTTAATGTGATTTCACAATGTTCCTTTCTCTCCACATGCACTGAAGGTCACAACGGAAAAACATCGCATTCCAGGAAAAAGGTCTTAACCTCCGAAAGAATGCCTCTAAAAGGACTGCCCTTTACATTAACTCAATCACAGCCCTTGTGTTTGTGTGTGTGTGTGTGTGTGTGTATGTGTGTGCATGTATATACTTAAGAGAAAGGGCCTCTGTGAGTTCTTTTCCAGGTTGTTATCTAGTTTTGTCATTCATTATTCTTCCATCCCTGTGGTTTAATCAAAAATGACCAAACCATTTTCTCAACTTCATTATTTATTTAGTTGGTTTTTTTCCCACACTGAACTAAAAAAAAAATAATGAAGGTGTGATAATGGTTTGGTCATTTTTGGGGATGTAATCTAGCTTTGACACGCATTATTCCTCCATCTCTGTGGTTTAACCAAAAATGACCAAACCATTTTCTCACCGTTATCATTATTGTTTTTTTTTTTTTTCATTTAGAGTGTAAAAAAGAACAATTTTCATTGACTGTTATAAGCCCCTCATGGCACGTATGCTTTCAAATAGCTCTTTCTGTGTTGCATTTTTGTGTTACTTGCCACATGCAGTGCTTTTAAACAACCAGAACAAGTGCAGATTCTAAACTTTCAATGATGACCATGTTTATTTATAAGCAGGAGTTATTTTATTAGGATTTTCATTAGAAACAAATTCTTTGTTGCATGTATGTCTTATTTATTGTTCTCAAATATAAACCAAGAGGGTTGTTTGACCTGAAGCTGAACAATAATAAATTTGATTTTATGTTGAGGTGAACAGGTCCACACGTGCCAAAACTGATAAGAAATTTGTAGGATAGTGAATTTCATAGAAGCTCCATATAGTGTGATATTTTTGACATCAAAACAAACTGAACCAGTCCAACTGCACTTCATTTTGTTTCTATATAATTACTAACAATATTACGTTTAAATGAATGTGTACATTTAATTTAGAGCTGAATGACGATAAAAACTCTTCAACCTGAGGATGGATTGTTTTGGACCTGCACTACAACTGGGGCCACGGTTTGTGATTATTGTTTTGGCATTAGGGGCGTTTCATTTTCTTTCTGTCCTGAACTTTATTCTTCAAGAGGCCTGTGGTCCTAGCTGACTGTGCTAATTCCACGGCTGACTAGGCCAGGACAAGTATGATGGAGGACTAATTACACACAGCAGGTGGAAAATACTGGAAGCAACATCTACTCAGTAGTGAACTTGGAAAGGTACATGGACACATGTCTACAGGGTGCTGGACAGCTTGAACAAACATCACCAGAAATAGGGCACGTATCAGATATACCAGAGATGCAGGGATATGCACGTGTACCCCTTTTACTCACTAAGAAACTGTTAGAATTTGTGCATAGCCCCTTAAATAAGCCTACTGTGGAACATTCATGGAAGTACAGTGGGTCCTCGAGTTACGCCACAGATCCGTTTCTTTCAACAGCGATGTAACCCGAATTTTGGTGTAAGTTGAAACACACCCTAGCCTAAGTCACTTACTGATCCTAACACAGTTGTAAAATCATCAAAACACAACTAAGCCTCAGAAAAAGGAAAAGGCAAACTCCCTCACTCATACGCTGCGTTACTGTGTATTCTTCCGCCCTGTGCAACCAAACTAGTTCACCCGCGTAGTCCATAAGTAAGAGGCTAAAGGTGTAAGTCGAGTCAGAGTGGGAGTGGGAGTAAGCGTTGCAAACTCGAAACATTGTATGTCGAGACTCTTGGAACTTGAAGACCCCCTGCATATTGAATGAACACCAAAACTGAACAGGCAAATAAAACTTCCGCAGTCAACCGAGCATCAGCCTTCCCTAAAATGTAGATTGGCTGGTCATAGCTTAACATCTTTAGCTGGGCTAAAAACGTTCACAACTTTTAACTAAAGTGCTGAGACTTACGGCACAATTTTGACCTACAATGTTGAAATAAGGACGTGTTCAATTTTAGGTATGGTTTTATTTTAGATCATTATTTTAAGATTATTACAACAAAATTCAAAATTCATAAATGTCTACCTATGTCTACTTTAATTGCCCTTGTAGACTATAACTAAATTTACAGTTGTGAATACTGGAAAAAAAAAAAAAAACATACCAAGAGAATAAAAATATTGCGAGTGTACATTGTTACATTTCTAGTTCTGTTTTAGTTGCTGTGCATTAGCTAGGCTAGCTTTGCTATTAGCTACCATATTTGCCCACTTTTACAGGCCAGACCACATCACTGCTATTTGCCTACTTCTATTTAAATGAACGCCCCCCTCCCCTCCCCTGTTCATTAGACTGTTTTCATTTTCTTGCTGCTTTATAAATGCAATGTTTTTGTCTCTCACCTTGTTACCAGTTGTCTATACTGTTTCCACCCAACCCTAAAAAAATACAGACAAAGTAATAATAAATTAATGATACTGTTCCTCGGCGAAGTCAGTGTGATGTTTGTTACAAACTGTGAACGCCCTCTCTCTAAATGATCAATACATGTTGTTTGGTTTATTCGTACGTACCTGGTTCTTGTAGACAGAAAGAGCAGAAAAGTGTTGATCACTAGAGGAAAATGGGTTTCTAATGCAGTCCCCATGACTCCCAAGAGACTCATTATGAGAACTAAAGTTACTCATGAATTTAACTTTGCCCTGTGTTTTGTGACAAGGGGTGTGCTTGTAATGAATGTGAGAGTGTTTTATTCAGTGAGTTTAAACAAAAATAGAGTCTGCAGTGTTAATGTCATATAATCTCTGTAAGATCTCGACTAAGATCCAGAATGGAGTCTTAATCCCCAACTGAACTACCCACTCCAGATACAAACTCCAGAGTTTAAGAAGGGTCCCTGGATCCTTACCAGATTAAGATTGTTTGAATAATAACCTCAGTTCCCTTATAAATAGACTTTTGTTTCTTACGTGTCCTTGCAAAGTTTGTTCTGACTAGCATGCTGAGCTTTTGTGACATCCAGTGCTGCTGTTCACCTCCTCGTCACTAGGGGAGCTAGCGGTTAGCACTAAGAGTAGTTCTGTTGAGTGGACAATTTAGGGACTGGGTTTCGAATGAATCTTTACAAGTTATTGCCTCTCACAGCGTACTGAGTGTTTGAATCCTTGCCTTCTCATGCTTGATTCTCATTGATTTGTTTGGTACTTCGACTTATGCCTCTAGCCTTGCCTATGTGGTTTTTGACTTGTTTTTATACCTCTTGGATCGCATGTTTACCTAGTCTTCATGCCTCTGGTTGGACTGGCTGACTCAGAATGCCTCTGGATTACCCTTGCTATCACAGTTTGCCAATTTTCAACCTATATTTGATTGTGACTTCGATTGCCAAATGTGATATTAAACTTTTACCAGCACTTTAGTCCTCTCTCCATTCATTACACTGCTCTTTCTTCACTGCCTGGCTGTTTATAGACCCTTGCCCTATGTTTCTGGGTGTTTTTGTCTTTTTACCTCATTATTTGGATTTGTTTGCCTCTGACTGTTGAATGGTTATGGATTACATTGCCTGTTCATTGGCCTACTCTTTTGTGGGTTGTGAGTTTGCTGTGAAAGCCTTGCTGACTGTTTTTGCCTATTCTGAACTCTCCCCATTTGTCTGCCTCGTACTCTGAGTCAAAAAATCTATCAACTTGGAGCTCTGCATTTGGGTCTGTGTCTGTAATCGTTACAATCTCACACCGCCTCTCCTGTGTTTATCTTTCTCTAATAATGCTGGGCACATTATTATCTCGTTAACGCATTATTTAATTAATGCCACCAATTATTTTATTGCGCATTAACGCAGTTTTTTAAATGACTTATTTTGAACGTTCATTTTTCTGTGCTTGACTGCATCACCTCACTTTAACAGCAACACTCGCTACGGGACATAGTGACTGCTTCTGCTGCTCCCTGATAAAAGATAAATGCTGATACCTGTTCAGAAAGAAAAGAAAACAGATTTATAAATGTGAACTTACTGTTGCTTGGAAGGTGCCTGATACACTGTTCTGGTCATGGCTGATGATTTATGCTGCCATATGCTACCGTAGCGCAAATCGACAGCAGAGTCTATCGATTCATGCTAACCTGCCGAAAAATGCTCCCTTTAAGTTTATACAGTTCATACAGTTTATAGTCAGTTTATAACACTGACAATGATGAGAAATAAACAAATAATATGCATAATCAGAGAAAAATATATTTAATTAAAAATATTTACTTATAAGCAGTGTATTGATTCATGCTGGCTTGTCAAAAAATGCTACTTTGAAGCTTATTCAGTTTATACAGTCAGTTTATAATAATCAAAATGATGGTGTAAGCTTCAAGGGAGCATTTTTCTGCAGGGTAGCATGAATCGACCGGACACCCTGTTTCACAGTAGCATTTCTCAGTGTTAGAACCTGACTGTATAAACTGTCTTTATGCACCTCTAAAGATCTGTCTATCTATCTAGGTTCTTCTCATTTACATAAAATACATTTGTCTTGTATTATGCACATTATTTGCCTATTTCTCAGTGCTAAAATGACTGTATAAGCTTCAGGGTAGCAATTTACGACAAGGCAGCATAATCAGAACACCCGTGCTTGTATTTACATTGTCTTAAACTGCACCTTATAGACAGACTAAGTCCTAACATTGTTCTTGCTGAAGCATTATTTTCCCTCAGCATACTTGGTCAAATTTTTGATTGCAGTGACCATTACTGCACATGAACAGTGCAGAAACAGTTAACAGTTAAATAAAAGAGACATTGAAAATCTGTAATGTTGATTATTTTCTCACTCATATGCCCAAATTCACTTACATTTTTAAATACTTTTACAGCAAAAATGTGTGCAATTAATTCAGATTAATTAATCAGAGAGCTTTTAATCAGTTAGATTGTTTTTTTAATCATGTGACAGCATTAACATTTATATATTTTTGTACGTGTAAAAGTATTTCCTCTTTCTCCCTCTGTTTCTTCCTCCTCCCTTTGTCCCTGTCCCTTTCCCCATTTATTTCTTTTTTTCTCTCCTCACCCAATTTCTAAGAAAGCCATGAACAGTGTTTTCATCTAAGCACAGGCGTAAGTACATGCACTCATTAAAACCATTAACTAGGTTGAAAACACACACACACAAAATATGGTTGTGTCCCCTCACACAGTAAAGCCTGGATTCAACTGCAACACATTGTACTGCATTAGTGCTGCAGTCTGCATCTGAAACAAAACAAAACCCAAAGGCACTAAATTATGCTACATCTAAAAGAATAACAGCGTTGGGAATGCAGATACACTGCCAAGCATCTGGAGGAGAGGGGGGGCAGAGACAGAGAGACAGAGAGAGAGAGAGAGAGAGAGAGAGAGAGAGAGAGACAGAGAGAGAAAGAGAGAGAGAGACAGAGAGACAGAGAGAGGGAGAGAAAGGGAGAGAAAGAAAAAGAGAGAGAGAGGGAGAAAGAGAGAGAGAGAGAGAGAGGAGAGAGAGAGACAGAGAGACAGAGAGAGAGAGGGAGAGAAAGAAAAAGAGAGAGAGGGAGAAAGAGGGCGAGCGAGAGAAAGAGAAAGGGAGAGAGAAAGAGAGAGGGAGAGAGAGAAAGAGAGAGGGAGTGAGAGAGAAAGAGAGAGAGAAAGAGAAAGAGAGGGAGAGAAAGAGAGGGAGAGAAAGAGAGAGAAAGAGAGACACAAACACACACACACACAGACACACACACAGCACTGTCTGTCTCGTTGTTTACACTAGTATATTAACCTATTGGGGGTTTTTTTTTAGACAGCACTGATACCATTATTATATGTATCTGTATTTGTATACACTATTTCATCATTGTTTTATCTTACTGTCTTGTTAAAACTTTTATTGTTTCATTTCAATGCTTTGGCAATATTGTACGTGCTCACGGTCATGCCAATAAATCTCACTGAACTGAACTGAACTGAACTGACAGAGAGAGAGACAGAGAGAGAGACTGAGATATTTTCACTATGACCATAACATCAACCTTCAAATTGTTTAAAATAACACATTTGAAAATAATCCATCTATAGATCCATTATCTGAGCTGCTGTTCCTAACCAGCATCACAGGGGTGGAGCCCATCCCAACACTCAGAGGGTGAAAGGAGGAGGGACAGCCCGAACAGACAAACATACGCAAACTAAGGGGCAATTTAACATCACCAATTCACCCTGCATACATGTCTTTGAACTGTGGGATCTCTTGGGCGGTAGATGCAGAGAGAACATGCCCCAGCCGCCCCAGCAGGGAATCAGACCCAAAGCAAATATTAAATGTTACAGTTTTGCTCATTTTCTATTCCACAGAGAACCAGTCCAATTGTAACTGATGGAACGAGAAAAAAAAAAAGTGATACACTATCAGTTGCTTTCTTTAATGAGGCCTGACTTTGTTAACTTTCTTTCACATGGTTAACTGTTTAAATGTTTAACATTTTATTTATGCAAATGTTGAACTTTTCCAAAATAATCTCTATAAAGGAACACAGTACAATTCATGAACTCACATAACTGGCAAAAATCTGGGGTTAAATGGGTTAAACTCAGACTGCCAGTGACTGAAATAATTACTTCTGGATTCGCAGATCCCACCTAATCTTTCTTAGCCAGAAACATGAAGGAGAATCCTCAGGGCCTAAGGATTTCTGGAAACCAAAACAATATATATACCTTTCTGTAATTTGTAGTCATTTTCATTAAATAGAATTATTCTTGTATTTACACAGGGTATTGCAATACTACTCTTAATTCATTAAGTAAGAAAATGATCCAATCACATTTTTTCTCGGTTGTACCTGAGTAAATAAGCTCTTCCATTGGTTAGGCCCTCAGGTACCGGTGTGAAGTCCTAATGTGTTAGAAAAATAACCAGCATAAATAACAGAGTGTGATTTACAGCAAGTGGGACCAAATTTGTGAGGAAAAAGGTCACTCTGGTCCTTCTGGAGGTCCTAGATACATCACTGACTGTGAATATGAGCAGCAGCCTGGTTCTCTCTCAAATCATGCCAGGACTTTTTTATTACAGAGTCACTGCCACATACAAGGTAAAATATGAGTCTGTTACAACTTTTTCAAGCTACAGACATCTGTGTGAACTGCAAAAATGTCCAAACTGAGCTTCTAGCTCTTACAATCATAGTATGCCACTGCAGAAGTAGCGTTAGTCAATACACTTCTTCTAAGAAGACACTGATAGTGAGAAAATATTCATTTATTCCAGCTCAGTTCGACGTGGTTCATAAACACAATTGAAACTGACAAGTTTTAAGACAGGAAAAAGAAATTACACTAGTCTGCATGTCTGTTCTGATTAAATAACACATGCTTAATTGTTATGTATCATTACTCCAGACACATTTTCGACCCAAATTTATATTATAAGGTTGTATATTCTTAAATCTGACATTAATTGCAATGTTTAATTGATTAATGGATTGGTATAAATGTCACACATAAATGGCTTGGGAATACTTTAACTTAATATGGTCATGCTAATAAACCTGAATTCAACTGCGAGAGAGAGGGGGAGAAAGGTAGAGAGAAGAGAGAGACATAGTGAGATCGAGAGAGAGAGAGAGAGAGAGAGAGAGAGAGAGACAGTGAGAAAGAGAGAGAAAGAGAGTGAGTGAGAGCGAGTGAGAGAGATAGATAGATAGATAGATAGATAGAGAGAGAGAAAAAGAGAGAGAGACAGAGAGAGAGAGAGAAAGAGAGATAGAGAGAGAGACAGAGAGAGAGAGAAAGAGAGATAGAGAGAGAGACAGAGAGACAGAGAGAGAGAGAGAGAGAGAGAGAGAGAGAGAGAGAGAGAGAGAGACTGCTTATACCCTAATCGAATCTAGGCTCACAGAGATTCACTGCTTT
>JBBIGA010000153.1:11301773-11314880 GCA_037576975.1 Alestes dentex | reverse complement strand
AGACTTGACTTGGACTCGAGCACAAAGACTTGAGACTTGACCTGGACTTGGGAAAAATGACTTGTGAACATCTCTGGTACAAGGAGGCTTGAGGAAACTACTTGCATGTGATGTGACCTGGGTGCAATACAAACAATCAAAACAGAGAATGGACACCCCTGGGTGTAAGAGTACACGTAATCAAAAGACGGCTCAGTACTCCAGTGACACAGCACTGGAGTAGATGTGATGAAGTCTATGCAGAAACACTCCATCAGTGTAAATGGGCAAACTGGTGCAAGCTGAATAAGTGGATATATGTCTTGTGACATCACAAAAATGATGAATCCAAATTAGTTGCGGCTTAGTTTCCATCTGGAATGGGAATGACTGGAATATTTTGAAACTTTTTCAATGTTTACACAACACAGCGATCTTTCTTTCTTTTTTGTGATATAAGCCCTTTAAATAATTTCAAATAGACTTACTGATGTATTTTCTGTTACTGGTATACAGCAAGGGTAATCAGTTCTGGTCCCAGACTGCCCTATTCACGCGGTCTTTTTCTGCTCTGATCTGATTCAACCCTGCTGAAGGAACAGTTTGGCAAAAAAACTAATTTACATAATTTCTTACCCTAGATCTTCCTTGATCTGCTAAGACATGTTTGGTGTCCCAATTTTGCTTCACTAGATCTACAAGGCAAAGTTGCTACAAGGCAATCACTAGAAGTCAGAAATCACCCAAATCTTTGATGTTAATACATCCCAAAAAACCTCTATTAGCCCAATTTAAACCGCAAAACCACATCCAGCTCTTCTTTAAGGTGGTGCAAACTGGTAGGGGTGGTTTCAGACACAGCATGACTTACTGTGATCTATTAAAATAAACAAAACTTCACTGACACATTTCAGACAACACCAGGACTGAACTTGGGACAGATTTATTATGAGGGCGCATTGTATCAAATACTGAGTCTAGAACAGCACTGAGGTAGTTGATGAAAACAGTGCTTGAAACAGATGAAAACAGTTTTTAGCTGTTCACAGTTTTACAGATATTTTTCATTCAGCGTCAGAAACTACTGAGGCTTCTGCTTTGGTCAGATGCATGAGCCTTGTAGTTGTAGTGCCAAATGAATGATGCAAACTCCTGACGCTAAACGTGTCTTAGCTGATCCATTATATTTCAGGCAGAAGGGAGGAAAAAAAGTATTAATTTTTTCTATTAACTACTTCATCATGACATGAAGATATTTTTCAGAAACCATCTCAGTCTCTATAGGCAGAAGGAGAGAGAGCCAGACCGCAGACTTTAAACAAAACAAAGTAACCAATGCACCATCTCTATCTCTGGGCCAACATTGCATTATCATTTCCTCTCTCTTTCTTTGGTACAAAGTGTATAGTAGATGATCACAGTACTGTCTGGTCTGAATTGAAGACGCGCTCACTCGTAGAAAGAGATGGATCTACAAATGGACAAATGGATGGATGGGTGGATTGATGGAAACATCTCTTTATTCTTCTCTGACTGTGACAAAGCGGTGGGCTCACGAGCTTCAGGGAAACGCTTAACACCTGCGTCAGTCGCCAAGATGTCACCAAGGGACGAGGTTACTGTGGCAACAAAACAGAAACATGCCCTCGGACTCCATTTCAGTGGCCACAATTACTTACAGAATCTGCTAGCCTGGGTATAAATACAGTAGTGCTATAAAATATGTGTGTGTGTGTGTGTGTGTGTGCGTGTGTGTGTGTGTGTGACCGAAAGCTCAAAGCTTGGCTACTGGCTTGAGGAAAGGAGATAAGGTGTTTAAAGAGTCCCGGTGTGTATTCCAGTCCCACCGCAGAGTGTATGTTTGGCCATATGTTCTCCTAATGGCTACAGGAGCTCCCATACCCCTCCTCACACGCACAAATGCACGCACACTCACACGCACCTCTTCTCAATGATCGATCTGTAATGATTAAAATGATTAATAGTGGGGCTTGGTATGCCATGACTCTAATCCATCTCTGACAGACAGTGTGTATAATGAGAGGCTGGATATAGCATCCATCCCAGTCTCCCTGCAGACACACCAGACACCCCACGGCCACCTTAACCAACTAACCCACTTTCACTGAGACGGGAGAGGAGGGGTGTGTGTGTGTGTGAGAGAGAGACAAGAGAGCAAGAGAAAGAAAGAAAAATAAAAAGAGAACACAAGGGTAATCATTAAGCATGATCTATATAGCGAAAACATTGCAAAAATGGCATGCCACATATGGACAGTAAAAGATAGCCACATATGGACAGTAAAAGAGTATTTGTTGCGTTACTTGTGTTGGAGTACAGAGGCAAAAATGTATTTTTTATGTGAATGTTTGTACTAGCAGGCCATTTCTCTGAAAGGCAACACTGTGATAAACCCTGTTTGCTTGTTTTTTTTTTTTTTCTTCAGCACATGCACAAGATTGCTGCCTTGAATATCTTGCATTTGTCTGAAACATAGATTATGCATATCTTCTGAAATTAACACAATGCAACCCCAATCTGCAATGCCAGCATAAACAGTAGAGGCGGTGTACCATAGTGTGATGTGTTGTCAGCAGCAGACATGAGAAGAGCCAGTTCTAGCATGTGTTTCTGCTGTCTTCTCACTATTAACAGTAATGCGGTCTCCTCATCTGTTGTCATTGTTGTGCTGAATCAGAAGAAGTCAAAAAAAAAAAACAAATGCCAAGCATCTGGACAGTACTGTTCGTCTCGCTGCCGCATACGCACACATGCACAGCGTGAAGAGCAAGAATACTGTGGCCCTAATGTTACCTGTAGCTCAAATACAAAGGTGCTGCTGTTTCGGCTCAGACAGATATGATAGAGTGATGACTGTTATATAGACGTTGTCTCAGTCGAATCTCATGGAACTCTGGGACTCTTAACAGATTTCTCTCCTGAAGCGGTTCAGTGTGCATAGAGCTTACGTCACTCTGATATGTTAGCATTTCAGTTCTCAGCTGGATCAAAAGATAATGTAAACGAGCTTAGCGGAAGACAAAGGGATTGAGGCGGACCGGATGACCTAATTTCAGAGACAATAGCATCTCCCCAAACATACTGACACATTGCTGAAATACACTGCAATGTGGGATAAAGTTGTTATTTAGAGAGAGAGTATGTTTGCATGTGTGTGTGTGTGTGTGTGTGTGTGTGTGTGTGTGAGTGTGTGTGTGTGATGGATTGACTCAGTACTAGCTGGCTATTTGTGGCTATCTGAAACCAGTGTTATCTGGTCAGCATGTTTGACTCTAGTGCCCCCCTATAGACAAATACAAATGACTCAGCTGCGCCCACACCCGCAAACTTATTGTAGACAAAGAATGGTAAACACCCGATAACAGGGGTGACATCTGAACTGACTACATCTCAGTTTAAAAAATATCTAGTAACATTCCAATTGTTTTCCTTGCAATGCTATTCCTTAAACTCTTCTGCTAATTGCTTAAATACTTAAAAAGTAAGTATTAAAATGTAACAGGTGAGAAGATGCAAAACTGTAAATAAATCTTGGTTGTTGGTTTTTTTTTTAAAACAAACCCTCTCATAATTGTTTCTTGCTGTCTACTGATCTGTTACCGTTGTTTACTTTTTTGGATGGAGTTTTCGTAGAAATGATTTGAAATATTTGGTGGTTTCTTCGCTAAAAATGACACCAAACATGAATAATGGTATTCCTAGAAGGGTCAAAGCTGCTCTGATCCCCAACAGCAGCCAACAGTATGTGCCCTCTGTTTAAATGTACATGCCTGGCCTGTCCACAGATTGAAAACAATTTTTTTGCAGATTGTTACTATTTATTTTGTCACTTAAAAATTCGGTGTGTTGATTTACGATAACATATATAAAGCCTCACCCCTTTTTATTGCAAAAACTGAAAAAAAAGAAGGAACTGACAAAAATGCGGCCATGGGAACAAGGCCATAATCCACTCATGTTATTCCCTTGTTGTGATGTCAGTGCTCTTATCGGCTCTTTACTGACAAATTATTAGCAAAAAGCTGTTTTGTGCTAATAATGCCTTTACAGTTTTTTTTTTATGTAATTAAAAGTATATAAACATTTCAAATAATGACAAAGTATTCCCAGACTCCTCATATGTATCTTACACTCTGTTCAGAACTAGAACTTTAAATAAGGTTGTGCACTGGATTTGACTGCCATTCTCATTCTCGTCCCAACCCACCAGAACACATGCATCACTCTTGTCAAGTTTAACCACTACAGTGGGTCGTGGAGAACACTGACTAAATTCTTTCACACAAGCCATCTTCAGAGTAAGCAGCCACATGTTAAATAATGGATTTGGGATGAAGATGCTTTAAAAAAAAAAGTCTTCAAAGCTTTGGCACAAAAAAAACAGTTGTGATATCCATTTTACATCAGTGGAGAAACTATTCAGCAGATCCACCAATCCACTGTGCAATTACAAATGAAGAACGAACAGAAAGCTCAGAGAGACTCTTTTATTTTCGTACAGCTTTCATTTCTCTTCCTCCCTCCGTATCTCTCTCTCTCTCTCTTTCTCTCTGTCTGCCTCTCTCTGTCTCTCTGTCTGTTTGAACATTGCGCTGTTTGATAGGGCTGACCTTTTCATGCCTCTTGAGTTTGAATAGATTTGACTCCTTTTCTATGAGCTGCCATCATAGCAGTGTTCAAACAGACACTGAGACAGATACAGGCAGGCGCATTACATACACACATATGCCATTTAGCACAAAGTGAAACTCACAGGCAGACACACACACACACACACACACACACACACACACACACACACATACTCACACACACAAACATAGTCCAGGGCACTAAGCTGGACTGCGGGGAGCGAGTGAGCAGGAGAGGAAGCCAGAGGAAGGACACAAAGCTCTTCACACTCAGAGGCCACATCCATCAACTGGACAGCTCTGCGTAAAATGTGTGTGTGTCTCGGGGCTGGAAGGTAACATGGGTATATTAGAGAGAGAGGGTGCTTACGGGCTGAACAAAGATGACAGTAGGAGAGGTGGCTATAAACAATAGAAGAAAAAAAAAATGTTGGCTACATGTTCCTTGACTGATGCCTTACAGTGCTCTAGTTTAATTCTCCAGTATTCATTCCAGAATCTGACATGATAATATACACACACTGGCCACTAAATTGGAAACACCTAGCTTGTAGTTCCACCTTTCTGAGGTACATTATGGACTCTATATCTTCTATATCCTCTAGCCTTTCATTGACAGTTGAAAACTGACCTCGATCTAGAAGAGAACTCTAGAAGAGAAGTCTAGCTGTCATGTAGGACCACATGCACTACTGTACCACTGCCATATCTGTATCACTGCTGTGTTGCACATAGGATCACCATATGTCCAGCTTTTGGATGGACAGTCTGTTTTTTATCTCTCTGTCCTGCTTCCAGCACAACTTCTGGACGGACGCTTATTTGTCCTTGTTTTGATGGGATTGAGTAAAAACGATGTGCCCATTAATTCAGTTTTGGAGTGCTAGAACACACTTTAGGCACTTTTCCATAGGCATACAGGAACCGTGCTGTACCTAAACCATACTGCGATGGCACTTTCCAGTGTATCTCAACACGGTAGATGTGTTTCTGAGGTGTCAGCAGCCCAGTTCTCTTCCTCACAGTTTATGACCAGCCATTGTCCCAGAAGCTGTCAAATGTTTTTGTCTCAGAGCTGCTTTTTGTTATTGTGGTCTTTTATTATTTATAGTAATAGTTTAAGTTTTTTTTTTCTCAGCATAGTTTAGCCATGTGATGAAAACCTAAACCAGCTAACTGGCTAGCGATGTCCTGGTACACTTTTGCGTTTCTCACAGTGTTAAAGACACATTTGATAGCATCACAGAAAACTCACACTGAAATTTATCTTCGTTATAGTAGGCCCCTTAGTTGCGGACTGTCCATCATGATCATCATCCACAAAGAATATCTGATCAGCGGTGGCCCTGGTCAGAAACAGAAATCTTTATATTTCTTACCCCTCACTGCTTCCTCTGATCCCAGTGATATATACATATTGTAAAGCTAAGGTCAGAGCTCTATGCAGTCCAGTCAAGTTCTTCCCCAACAATCTCAGTAAAGCATTTCTCTGAAGACTTCAGTTTGTTTACAGGGGCATTGTGACGGTGAAACAGGACAGGACCCTACTAAAAAACAGATATATAGATGGGACTATGTATTCAGACATAGATAGTACTCCTGCTATCTATATGTCCTCCTGCCATCTAAACCCACCAGACCATCAGATAATGAAACATAATTAACACGACTCCAGAGAACATGTTTCTACTGACACCAAAATTTCTGTGTCTCGAACCCCTTAAACACACAAAAGCACTTCAGTTCCTATCTCAACTTATAGTACATTTATAGTATTTGGGATGCATTACTTCAAAATTTGTAGTAATTACCAAGTCTTAAAATTACTAATTAAATAATAATAAGGGGATAAATATATGTTGGGTGAATTTACTATAATCTATAGTCTATAGATTATAATTTATTCAGGGGCAGCTGGTGGCCTAGTAGTTAGGGAGTTCCCCTTGGGATCAGAAGGTCGTAGGTTTGAGCGAGGTACCGTCCTCACACACTGCTCCCCGGGCGCCCCTCGTTGGTGGCAGCCCCCTGCTTCACTTGGTGAATGGGTTAAATGCAGAGAAAGAATTTCACATTGTTCACACTGTGTGCTGTGCTGTGGTGTGTTCACGCATGACTATGAAGTTTACTATATCTAACTGAAACTACCTAGCTCCTTTGAGTATGGTGACTTCTATGCTTTCCTTTACTGCCATACATCCTTAAACCCAAACCCATTTATATAAATCCACCCACCCCGGTGTACACGCCTCACCCACATCATGTTTTCTCATCTCTAAGCTGCTGGTGGGTTTGGCGTGTGTCAGCTCACACCTTCACAACTGAGATATATCCAGGCCGTTCTCTTCAGAGTGAAGTAAGCCTCCTTCCGTGTGTACAGACAGATGCACGTGTGATCAGCAAAAAGGAGTTCTGTTCCGCAAACTCAACACGCAAACAAAAGCGTGCGAGTTGCAGAAACTTCTTGGTGTGGTGCACTTCTCACCGAGCCACTTCAACACAAGCGTGATCTACCGCACTTGGCTTTGACTGCAGCAAAGACATCCTTGTTCCATATCTCTCCATCTCTCTCTCCCTTATCCTCTGTTTACCTGTTCCCTCTCTCTTCCATTTGTTCCATCCAGCAGCTGCTGTATCTACAAACTCTTTTCCTTTTCTTCAGCTTTACTTTTTTTCCCGCTCTGTTTGCTCTTTCTTGTTTCCATCCTCTGGGACAAAGAGAAGAGCTCAGCATCGGAGAGGGAAAATAAAAGAAGAGAAAATGAAAGGAGGAACAGATAGAGAAAGAGAGGGGGGTGTAATTGGGAGGCTTGAAGAGAACATTGGGTAGGTTAAGTTAAGAATTTACGAGAGATAAATAATGGAAGAGAAGGTTACGAGAGATGAGAACATTGCTTAGATTTCCATATTCTGCTCATTTGTCGACGGCAAATCCAGCTTCTCCTCTCGTTGTCTCTTCGCTTCTCTAGATGCATTTTCCATTGTGGCTTCAAGTCAGAGAGAGCGCGGTGAGCGAGACACTAATCACAGTGCATGTAGGCTACTGGGTATGCAGTACTGTCCGTTATGGCTGGCTGAGTTATCTTCTAGAAATGAGTGTTATACCCCCATGGCTCACAGGTACACACACTGCTCATTGAACTTTTATGGCATTTTTTGCACTGGCGCAAGAAACTGTGCCGTACCACGAACAAATGTTTTTCCATTATAAATAATACAACCCATACCCAAGCTGATCGATGGCAGGGCCGCAGCCAAGCTGGCTGCATCACTCCTTTTTGAGTGGTCATCACAACATGGAAAGTGGACATTGTTATATTTTACTGTCTGTGCAAAAAAACAACAATGGAAAGGAAAACGAACTGGGAAGTAAACAAGCACTACAATCTTTTTGGACTGAATTTCAGTGTGTTTTCTATGAGTTTATTTTAGAATGCTGCAAGAAACCCCAAGATGTACCAGGCCATCACAAGTTAGCTGGGTTAGGTTTTCATGACATGACTAAACAATTCTGAGAAAAAAAAAAAAAAAACTTAAACAAATAATAAAAGACCACAATAACAAAAGCGGCTCTGACAGAAAAAAAAAACTTTCCACTTGTTCTGACTACATGGACGCAGTTTATGACCGGCCATAAACTGTGTGGAGAAAACTGCACTGCTAATGTGCAACAAACACCTTAATACACTGGAAAATCAAAGCGTGTTGCAATTTCTGTGCCATTGAAGTTCGGTTTAGGAAAATGGAAGACCAGAACACAGTTCCATTGTTCCACAGCTCAGTGCTCCCTTCAACCATCACTTGTCACTGGGCAAGGTGACCTTAGGCTCATGTGTGGTTGCTCCAGAACATCCAATTCTATTGTCATTGGTTTTCCATACAAATTATACTGTTTGAAAATGCCAAATGAAACTAAAGATGGTTTTTTAGTGCCATGCCATAGAAGAACCACTTTTCGTTCCGTACAGAACCTTTCACTGGTTGGCTCTTTAAGAGCAAGTTTTGTAAATGAGATGTGCGACTGTGAAAAAACTTCTAAAGTCTAAATAATGTCCACATAAAAACGTTTATCTTAGAACCATACATCCAGGAACCTTACCCTGCGTGAGTCGTAGAGGTGGCAAAAACATAACATCACAATACTTCAAGGCACACAATACGTATCACAAGTTTCTAAGGTTGCAACAGACAAAATAACTGATCACAACATTGATGATAAAATATCATCATACTATCTGGCCCTAATTGACTGTATTATATGTTGTACTCTATGTGTGTTGTATTTTGTAATTGCCAAAGGTGTTCGTAAATCGTTTTGTAACCAGACACTGCGACAAATTGCTAATACATGTTAAATATGGGGAATAAATGTGATGTGGGCACTGAGTGAAATGACCCATGGAGCTGTGTGCGCTTGCCTTCTATGTTCTAAGACTCACCAGACGGTCTGCAGCTCTGGGGTCTTTTACTACACACACACACTCACACACACACACACACACACACACACACACACACACACACATACACACACGTACACACACTCCCTCTCTCATTCCTAAACACACACCCACTCTCATAATAGGGATCTCTCCTGTCAGCTGAACCAAAACTCAACTGCACGCGACACTGCGCGCCCTTGGAGGAGACGGGTGGCGGGCAGCAATTTTTCGTCGGGAGGGAAAGCAAGGAAGACACACTCTGGCCTGTCTTCCTTTTCCTCCGCCATCGAGATGTTCCCTCGCTCTTTCTCAAGCCCCTCCGTCCCCGAGCACGGGAATAATGAGCGTCATTACCGGCAGCAGGCAGGCGCCATTGTCCACGAGGATATTACCAACCAGCGCACTCAGTCAATTATTCAACCCCTTCACACACACACTCACACACATACACACACACACACACGGGGCTGGGGAGGGGGGAGTGTGTGCTACTTACACTGCTTCTAAGTAGGCCAAAGAGACATAAAGGGAAAAGTACAACACAGAGACAGAGCTGGGGCCGCCTGTGTGTCGGCTGAAACAAGCTGTGAAAGTACAAAGAAAGACTGGAGCCTTCAGAGCCATTTAGTCCTAATGCCAGTCCGTGACCAGAGTGATATGAATGGATAAATGCGATTAGCGTACTCCTGTCTTGGGAAGTCATAAAAGTGTCTTTCCACCTACTGAATGAGATGACATTAATGAAATATGCTCTAGGAAGTTCCGAGTAGAATTAGTGCAAATTTATTGGAACTGCCTCTGCTTCTCCTACGACACTGTCATTGAAACAAATTAACGTATAATATTAATGTTGTTTTAGGTATCAGTTTCTCTTTTTGTCCCAAATCAAACAAACTAGGATTTACTGAGCCTTTAAAACTGTTATGCCTCAATGACATCAGTTCTGACTGGCTGCCCCATTCTGTGCCATCTGCCCTTTGCACTATGTCAGTATTTCATGAGGATGTAAACATTAAGTTACACTGAAGGTTAAGTATGCTTTCTCTTCTTGTGTAAGGTGAATTTTTAATAAGGTTTTAAATGCCAGCAACGATTTTCATCTTGACAAGAACAGCACAATGTCTAATTTTTCCTGCACATCCTTCTGTGACGTTTCTGCATGTGGCTGCAGTAACAACACACCTTATCACGTCACTGTGAATGTCTGTTGGTATTGGTAAGTTTCTAAAACTAGTTTTACAATATTTTGATTATGTAATTTCTAAACAAGATTTAATATTTGTTTAAACACAGTAACCCCCGGCTTTTCGCGGGGGTCATGTTCCAAGAGCATCCGCATATAGTGAAAAAACGTGTTGTGATGTGGTTAAAAAATGCCTTAAAATACCTATTTTTATAGTGTAAACACAAAATTTGCGCCCAAATATGCTCCCAAAACACATTAATTTCATTTTAAACTCATTAGCAAAATACAGGGCTTTAAGAAAAACAAAATCAAAAATAGAAACACTCAAGACGCTCCACAGGGGAAATTCTGGATGCAGCATCACAGGGCAGCAGCCAATCAGCAGCAAGGAGAAATAAATAACGTTCTCGGATTGGCTACTTTCAAACCTCCCACCTCTGAGTACAGCTGACTCGTGCGCCGCGCCCCCTCGTCCTCTGTTGTTTATGTTTGGGGCGGCGCTGAGCAGCGGAGCTTCATTCCGTTCAGGTGTCTGATTGCCTTGGCAACTGCCGCGAGGTGCACGAGGCCTGGACGTCACAGTCAGCTGTACTCAGAGACGGGAGGTTCGAAAATCCGCGATGGACTGAAACCGTGACTGCTGATCGACGTGAAAGTGAGGGGTTACTGTATTTGTTTATTTGTTTGTTTGTTTGCATAGTATTATTTACATAACACCCCATCGGGTTATTATGCAAATGCCTCTGTGTGCAAAACTAGTGTGCCACAAACAGCAGTGCCAGTATAAACACAGTGAAAGTGGTCCAGGTCCTCACCCAAAGACAAAATATATTACAGTAACCCCCCGCTTCAGTCTCTCGCAGATTTTTTTCTGAGAACCAAACTAATAATTGTTCGCAAAAACACCCATACATGTGCGGAAAACGCAGATATCCTCCGTATTTTTTTTTTTTTGCTTTTGTGACATCCGCCACACCCCTCATCCTCGTACTGGTTGTTTATGTTTGGGCGCCTCAGCTGTCAAGACAATCATAAACCTGAACAGAATGAGCTTCCACTTTCTCAGCGCCACGCCCAAACATAAACAACCAGCACAAGGACGAGAGGGCGTAATGGACAAGGCCCGGACGTCACAGTCACCTTTACTCAGAGGCGGGACGTTTGAAAGTAGCCAATCTGAGAAAGTAATTTATTTCTCCTTGCTGCTGTTTGGCTGCTGCCCTGTGACGCATCTCTGGCAGCTGCAGTCCAGAATTTCCCCCGTGGAGCGTGTTGAGTGTTCTCGTGTTTTTCATTTTGTTCTTCTTAAAGTCCTGTATTTTTATTACTGTAAATTAAATTAATTTATTACTGTATTTACCTTGCTTGTACCAAAGAAAAGACAGCACATACCAAGGAAAACACGCGTGCATGAATTACAGTACAGTCTATTTAGGGGTAATATTGGTATTTTACATTCCAGCACTGCAGGAGTTCAGTGTAAACTGTTCAGTATGGATATGGGTTTACCTTGACATTTTCTTTCAGGGTAGTGTATTAAGATAAGTTTAAAATGAAATTAAAGTGTTTTGGGAGAATATTTGGGGCATATTTAGGGTTTACACTATAAAAATAGACATTTTTAGGCCTTATTTTTTACCAACTTAGCAGTTTTTCACTATACACGGGTGCTCTTGGAACATAACCCTGCGATAATTTACTGTGCACAGATATGAATTTCATTGAATGTTAGATTTGTAACAAATAGATTTGAAAGTTTAAATGAACATAAAGTGAATTTTTATTTTATTAAGTAAAAATTATAATTAAGTAAATGAGTAACAATGAAGGTTTTCATTTTCAGTAACACTTACGTACAGTACACAATTTCCAAAATAACATTGAGTTATTTTCTTTTCCACCCTGATAACATTTGAAACAGCTAATTTTTAAAGATGTCTACAGCGTGTATCGCATCAACGTTTCACTTGGGATGACTTTCGCAGGCTCTCTTTTATCAAAAAAAGGAAAATAAGTTCTTCCCTCTTGCAGAAATCTGTGTACTGTGACATTTCCTACTCCGTTCACTCCGCTGTAAGAAAATAGGCGCTAATGGTCTATGTCTAATAGGCACATATTCCTGAGTCGTGACAGCTTGTGTGTGTGTGTGGCTTCATTGAGCTGTTTTTGCCTTATCAGGCCTACCCAGACAGCTTCTGTGTGTCTCTATCAACAATGTCATTTATGAACACTAGGAACAGCCCCATTCACTCCAAACATAATCCTGCCACAATCAGACCAGGGTAGTCTAAATGAGCTTAGCTCTCTAAAACATATATTACAGACTCGATTATCAGTGTGACAAAGTGGAGGAAACTCCGGGATCAGATAATATCTTACACATTTCTTTAAATACCTTTCTCTTTATAGATCCCTGGGCCCTCTGCTGGTGCTGGGGTGGACCTTGCTCTGAACACAGACACTAAGAGACGCAATCATGGGAGATATGAGGAATAAAAATAGCAGTGATGCTAGAATGCTAATTACAGCAGCAGTGCTAACGCCCTTCTCTGCTGCTAGGATGAATTAGCATTAGTGGGGCCTTGCCTGCCTCCAGCACAAAATTCACCCTGACAGTAATGCATGCTTCTATCCAATGCAGCATGGCAAAAGAGACAGAGAGAGAGATAAGGGGGGTGGGGTTAGCGACAGAGAAAAGAGCGAGGAAAGGGAGGAAGGGTGACGAGGTAAAGAAGAGAGAGTCGGGGGTGGGGTTATAATTTAGTGCTGGGCTTAACCAGAGTGTGGTGGAAAGAGCACCAGTGACCGAAGATCTGTGGGAGTTATTAAGCCGGTGTTATTAAAAGTTGAG
>JBBIGA010000153.1:11265084-11301673 GCA_037576975.1 Alestes dentex | reverse complement strand
CATAAAGGATTGGGGTCTGCTGCTGTACTCTGGTAGTGGATTAAATGTAAGGAAGAAAGAGAGAGAGAGAGAGAGTGAGAGAGAGAGAGAGAGAGAGAGAGAGAGAGAAAGAATGAAAAAGAAAGAAAGTGAATGAAAGAAAAAGAGAGAGGAAGGCTTAAGTCTGATGTGTATCACTGTGGACTCTGTAAAAGGGGTCAGATAAATACAGTTGGGGGTTTTATACTAATTCCTGACAGCGCTAGCACTAGGCCACTGAAGCAGGCCCCGTCCATGGAGATAACTGCTGAATATAGCATCTGCGGCTAATCCCATTTACTCCATACAAACCAGCAGCCGCACTGAGCAGCCCAGGCCTCTTTTCTGCTGTTCTTTCTATCAGCACGGGCTGCCTAGCTCAGAATTACTGGGTCCCGCACACTCAAAAGGCATAAACATACATAGATAGACCTACTTTTTAAAGCCTGATATATGAAGAACTTATTCCCACTGAACCATAAGCATGGAAAGAGAACAATTATTGTAATTATTGTACAAAAACCAACAGTTCTCTTAAAGTCTATACAGTATGCTATAGTATTCATTTAAATCTCTGGTTCTAGCTGTTAAACATTTGAAAGCATGAACACATACACATATTCAAACACACACACACACACACACACACACACACACACACAGCTTAACACGCAGATCATGCACAGTTGACTTTGTGTCCAGCGGCGCAATGATTGTTCTGTCTAATACTGTTAGAGAGGCTGCTATGTGGAATGCAAGGTCAAAGGTCAAGCTGAAGCTAAAAGCTAAAAGCAGAAACTGTGTTGGTGGGGGTTCAACTGTCGCGGTCAGATGGCCATCAAAAAAAAAAAAAAACGCTCTTTCTCTCTTTCTCTGTCTCTCTCTCTTTCTTTCTCTTTCTCTGTCTCCATATCCTCTAGCCCCATACTGTATTTTCCTTTGTTCCTCAATGCTTTCTCTAATTCCATCCTATTACTCTCCCTTCCCCCCATCCCTCGGTTTCCTCCACCCGCTTATCAATTCTCTCCCTTTTTACTTTCTCCATAATTGAAAAAGACATGCTCTCCACTTAATTCTGGACCAGCCATTTTCTTAATTCACAAAGCTGTTCGTGTCAGCCTAAGGTGTTAAATATCTTCACTGACTGTGACTTTGATGTGAACATGCACTTTACGCCAGGTCTGCTTCATTGACTGTCAGTTTTCCTACAGTTTCTTCTTTCAAATATTCATTCCACTTATTTGGCATCTCACAAATGGGATCCTTGAGGCCAGGGCGTGTAGGGCAGGACCGAACACAGAGTAAAACCTAAGTCATTTTTATGTAGTTTTATGTAGACTGTGCCTTCAGTCACTGTTCTCGTATTCCTTAAGCCAATGGCTGAACATGAGTATGATAGTTAAACAGAAAAAAGGACAGGGGAAAAATACCAATATGTTGACAGTTTCTATTAGTGCCCCTATATAAGATTCCAGCAGTAGGTTAGTATGTAAGCTAATGGCATCACGCACTAACATTTCTGGGTGATCTGGACTGAACATGTTTGTAAAAGATATCCTACATTTTAAGAGAAACACAGATCCACCATAGTGTTAAAACCACCAGACCAGTATGTATAAACTGTGTGTAAAGTAAAGCAAAGTAAAGTTAAGTGGCCCTTATAGTCACATGTGGCCCTCATAGCTGTGTCTACCACAGCACACAGGGTGGACAATATGAAATTCTTCCTCTGCATTTAACCCATTCAGTAAGTGAAACAGTGGGCTGCAAGCAACACAGCAGTGAGTGGGGACAGCACCTTGCTCAAGGGTACCTCAGAGGTGCCACTAGCAGTCCTGGGATTCAGGCCCACGACCTTCTTATCGCTGGGGCCTTTACATGAGGACAACAGGTCAATTTTGTGCTTTCTAAACTGCTCTGACCCTCCAGGCCAAAGACAAAAGCCTCTGAAGATGTGCTGTGGTATCTGGCACCAAGACATTAGCAGTCAATCCTTTAAGCCCTGTAAATTGTGAGATGAGGCCTCCATGGACCGGATTAGTTTGTCCAGCACATCCCACAGATGCTCAATGGATTTATATCTTAGGAATGTGGAGGCCAAGTCGACCCCTTGAACTCTTTCTTGTCTTCCTCAAACCAGTCCTGAACAATTTCTGCTGTGTGGCAGGGCACATTATTCTAGGTCTGCTACCTTGGTCTGCAACAATATTTATGAAGCAGGAACTGGAATCCAACTGTTTTAGAACGTCATAATATCTCTACTGTGTATGGTAGCTCAAGGATATTAAGAAACCATGAGGTAAATTGATCTAATCTGCAGTATATTGCTCATCAACTCAAAACAGTCCAGGAACCTACCATTTATGTCATAAACTAGCTTTCCTCAATACAAGTCCTCTTGTTAATAAATCTGTTATACTAATCAATTTGATTAATACTCACCTAGATTTGATCTGTTTAACTGAAATATGGCTGGATTACTGTAAAATGTATCCAGAGTGTGGAGTGGTGGGGTAGCGATTATTTTTTTTAAATATTTTAATGCAAACAGGTATGACTTATCTTCATTTGAACATCGTTGTACCCTAAACAAAGAGACACCCCGTTACTTTTATGTCTTATTTACAGACCTCCAAAATATTTAGCCGATTTTACTGACAACTTTTCTGCTATCCGACATCTCCACAGCTAGTTAATAATGATTTACTGTTGTGATAGACAATCCAAAGGACAGCATATAAAATAATTTCTTGCTTTACTCAACGCTTTTGGGCTATAACAATGTGTAAAATGCTCACATTGATTTTCAGCAAGAATGTTCTTTATTAATTCAATCATTATTAATTATTTGATCACTGTATTTGATTACCTCTTTATTTTATTTGATCAGTTTCCCTTTTCACTAAAATGTACTTAAATGATAACGCTGGAGATATGTTTGTAAATCCTCTGTCCTCAGTACCAAATCAGTATCAGAGTCTGTTAACACTATTTTAGAAATACCAGATTTATTGTTATCAACATCGTGTTCCCTGTAAAAACAAATACCTTTTCTGACAAGCAGAAGTCTCCGCGGAGCACTGAAGTGGTAAATATCCTAAAAAGACAGATGGAGAAAAACCAGCCTGTAGATTCACTATGACATATACAGACTGAGCCAGAAATGAAAAAGACCAGACACTCTTTCTTTCATTCTTCTGTCATTAACAAAAGCATAAATTACCTACACACTCTGTTTGCCACTGCTGACAGATTAAAAACAGCCTCTCAGTCAATGAATTTACTGTTTTCTTCAAAGACAAAGTAACAAACATAAGACAGGCCATCAAGGCCTCACTGCCAGCAAATGAAGCTGTTTTTCCCATAACACGACACAAAAAAAAGAATCTAATTACCACGCCTCACTTCTACACTGCCACAAAACACTTGAGTAAACTGTGCTAAACTCCTACTGCTTTGACCCCCAACCTGCAAAGTTTCCCCAAGATGTTTTAACTCCCTGAAAAGGGATCTTCTGCAAATGGTAAATGGTTCGTTAATTTTGGGTATCTTCCTAGAGTCACTGAAGATGGCAGTTGTGAAGACGCTCTTAAAAAAGAACAAAATAGATCCCACCGCACTTAACTACAGACCCGTTTCTGACCTCAGTTTTATAGGCAGTGTTATTGAAAGTGGTGTTCTCACTCAGCTTAACAATTTCCTAAGAGCAAACAACTGCTTTGGAAAGTTTCAATCAGGCCTTTGGCCACACCCCAGCTTGGAGGTTGGTTTAGTAAAGGTTCAAAATAACTTCTACGTCAACTTGGTATAAATTGGCTCTGGTGCTTTTGGACCTTTGTGCTGCTTCTGACATGGGGTGACCATATTATTCGAATAGACATACTTAAAATCTAAGTAGACCATTCTCTAACAATCCTAAATTGGTTCAAATTGTATTTAAATGTAACCTTTACGTGCTCCCGCCAAGCCAAATCCGGCAGGACAACATAATTGCTTTTCTTAGCTATGAGGATGATTCTTGGATTCACATCTGCCTGTTCCCCTGATGACTACAGTCTGACAAATTGTTTGTGTAAATGCATTGAGCTTATCTATAGCTGGATGTGTCTTCATTTACTCCAGCTAAACAAGGAGAAAACAGAAGTGATTACATTTGTCCCGTTTGAAGAAAAAAGAAAGGCTTATACATAACTCAGTTCTAAAGTTTTAAACGCTAAACGTTAAAAGTCTAAATTGACTTAGAGCTATTAACTCCACAACAAAGTCAGCTTTTATCACCTGAAAAACACAGAGAAATTCTGAGAGTTTATGACTGCAGAAAACTCATTCATGTGTTTATCTCCAGCAGGATAGATTATTGTAATAGCCTTCTTACTGTCCTCCCTAAAAATCCATTAGACACTTGCAGCTAATTCGGAATGTTGCTGCCAGAGTACTAAAGACAAAGAATGTATGAACACATTACTTTAGTACTCAGATCACTACATTGCCCCTCAGTCAGATTCAAAACGACCGGTCTGTGGTTACCCAGCCCTTTATGCAATGTGAGTGGTGTTCTGACACCTTTCAGTCATTGCCAGTGTGAACATATTCAGTAATTTGTGCTACAGAAGCTCTTCTGTGGGATCAGAGCGGACAAGCTAGCCGCCACGTGTGGCAATGATCCTGATATTAGTTCACCAGTTGTCCTTTCTTGGACCACTTTTCGTATGTACTAACCACTGCATACTGGGAAGACCCGTCGTTTCGGAGATGCTCTGACCCACTCGTCTAACCATTACAATGTTTCTCTCGTCAAAGTCACTCAGATCTTTACGCTTGCCCATTTTTTGCTTCCAACAAATCAGCTTCAAAAACGGACTGTTCACTTGCTTGTCTTACATATCCCACCCTTTGACAGGTGCCACTGCAACAATATGACACAGTATGTCAGTGGTTTCAATGTCATGCCTGATCAATGTATTATACTTGGTATGCAACAGTTTTATAATGACTCTTTCAATAAAGAGTGGTGGCATAGAGCTGCCACTGTTTACCATCTGACATCTGACAGAAACCCATTACTGAGGCAGCAGCTCACAGACAGTAATGTACCTAGGACTTCCAGAAAGTCTAGAAAAAATTGGCTCCAATCATTGTAAATCACAATGTGATTGACTGATACCTTCCTAATTATGTTGGTGATTAATCTGACATCCAGCACCTCACTTCAGTCCAGCGTTCACTTTGCTATATCTACCTACAAACAACAAAAATCTGACGCTATTGTTTTTAACCTACTCTTAATGAAGTTGTACTGTAGCACTTGCTGATTTTCACTAGAGTCATTTTATTTGCTAGAACCATATTTGCGTTTAAACTAAAAACTACAGATATGTTTTCAGAAATCATTAGGCCTTCTCTCTCTGCAAGCCTGGAAGGCCTTGAAGGACCCATGCTGCCTTTAGCCAACTGTGACTTTTTCTAGGAATGGCATCATATTGTTCCAAAGTAGTAGGACAAAATGTATTGGCTCTAGAAGAAAAAACTCCACGGGACTTGGCTAAAGCCTGCTAGAAGAACAGTAGCAGTAGTTCTTCTGAGAGTATCCACTGACTTCTTACTTTCAGCACTAAGGTCAGTGTTCCCCAGCCCCAGTCCTAGAGACCCCCTGCTCTACATATTTCAGTGTTTTCCCTGCTCCCAAAAACACCCGATTCAGCTTCAGTTGGATAATTCCTTACTGAGTTGAGGAGTGTGTTAAAGCAGAGAAAGCACTGAAATGGCATAATGGCATAAATCAGCACTAGCACATAAAAAAAAACCTTTACATTAAATGCTGTTTGTTTACATGAACAATGTTGTTTTTGTTCCCTAGGAATAGTCCCATCTCCCAGCTGAAATTGAGATTTTAATTGCTTCTGCCACTGAGTTTCACTAACCGTCGCTTTTCATGCATATAGGTCAGTGGTCTGAGCGGTTACACAGAAAAGAGTTTTCTCCAAATAATGCCAGCCTGAATGCCATTATAAAGAACTGAGGCATAGCCCCAGTGCTTTAACAAATGTTAGGTAAAATGCCAGGTCACCCACATTGTTTTCTCAGCCATGACTCTGACCATTTCTTGTAATTTACCATATAGACAGATTTTGGATGAAAGTAACTTTTTTCAGCATAAGTAATTCTCACATTACTGTTTGTACAAACAGTTCTTGGTTACTTGACTGTTTGTGTTAAAGTAACTTTTATCATCATAAGTATTTCTCAGTTACTGAACTGAAGTGTTTGTAAGCATAGCCTATTATATTTTGTTATATTAAAAATGCTCTTGATGCCTGTCACATGTGATGGGATACATTTTACAACAATGCCCCTAAAGAACAACGACAGCAATCCATTTCCCCCTGTGTAAATTCAAAATGCCAGGTTTTATTTTGGACTAAGGAAATGGAAATTCACTAATGATACTATATTAAATAAAGACATTTCAGTTGCATGCTGCTGATTTTATTCTACCTTGTGGTCGAAAATAAATCTTAGACTTTTTGACACTGAAATTTACTTTGTTTTTTTGTTTTTTTGTTATAAATTTGGAAAGCCCATTTCCTTCCAACAACATATGAAGCCAGTTCCAATAAATAAAACTATAGGTTCTCTTTTCTGCTGAGCTGTCTAAAAATGGCCAGTGCTCAACATTTGAATGAAAACCAAAACGTGTAAGGTTGTATACCCCAGCCTCCTCTAAAAGATCTGGGCTCTGAATCTGGATATGAGAACAGTTTGGGGGATACAGCTTCTAGGAGACCGCCTGGCCCCTTGATGTGTTCAGAAAAGAAAACCGGGAGCAACAACACTCTTTCTTAAAGGGGCTAGGCGGTATAAACAAGGCTCAAGTGTAACTTTCACAGTGGTACGTGTAATATTTTTACATCTGACAAAGGATAAGTAGAGAGAAATGAGGGCCAGTGGCTGGTAGGCATGTTTTATACATCACCAGTGATAGAACTTGACATTAAGGCACAGAGAAAAAAGCACCCACATTCATTCAATACACGCTCAGCTCTGAAAATGTACTTCGTTCCCCTAGCACAGACAAGCCTGGCTAATAAACCGATAAAGCATGTGTCCAATCGAAAGAGAGGGAGGTAGGGATGGGGAGAGAGAGAGACAGAAAGACAGAATAAGGAACATGTCTCACACTGAAATCTCATCTCTGCTTTACCAAACTGAGAAGAAGAGAGAGAGAGAGAGAAAGAGAGAGAGGGAGAGTGAGAGAGAGAAAGAGAGAGAGAGAGAGGGAGAGAGAGAGAGAGAGAGAGAGGGAGAGAAAGAGAGAGAGAGAGAGAGAGAGAGAGAGCGATATCCTGTTTATTGATCAGATAAAAGCAGCGACACGCAGTAACAGAATGGCTGCTACAGCAGATCGTCTCCCTCATAGATCCGCTTCATCTGTAAGCAGCAGCCCCCTATGGAGGACAGCATCGAACAGCAGGGGAGGAGGGACAAAAGCAAAACGCAGCAGTTTAATGGGTAATTGGACTCTTGAAAGAAAGAGGAAGAAAAAACGTCCTTCTGAGCTTTACTGCTTGCCTGACTCTAAAGGTGTTAACATGCAATAAGTATATTACACGAGGCTGCAGGTTAGTTCCAGTATTTGGTCATTTCACCATCTTGGTGTGATGGAGGATGTACAGATGGAGGAAAAAAGTCCCTTGAAAAATCAATATTTCTATTTCAGCATAATGGTGTAAGTGTTAGGGATGTGTGCAGATGTTGAGGAGAGATTGCCCTTAGGTTTTCATCAAGGGTGAGAAACAGAGGCTGCCACAGAAAAACAAATAAGCTAAGCTTATATGTTTATTGCATAATCCTGAAACATGATGAAATTTGAACTTTCAGGATGTACTGAAGAATTTACTGATCATAAAGTCAGAGATTTACATCGCTGTTCAGAAGATTCCTGTAAAATGTTATCATTTCAATCCATATAAGAATCTGTAACATGCTCTGAAAGCAACAATGTGGTTCACTCACTCGCCAGCTTGGGGGTACGGTGGTACAGCCCACACATGACACTGTGGGGTCAGGTGGGGTTTCTGACCCCTGGTCTTCCCTGGCTGGCTGTAATGAAAAACAATTGTCCTGCCGTGATGGGCCTGGGCCAGACAATCAGGAAGGATCAATGAGCGCGAGCAAGAATACACATTACCTCTCCTGGCCTGCTTTGGCTTCAGTCCAAACCCGAGCGACCAACACAGCATTTTCTCATTACGGGGTGAAGCAATTTAGAGACACGGAGGTCAGTGGGACCAGCGTAGGGTTACTGGGACAGAGAGGCCAACGGAAGGGGGAGGAAGGAGGCGGGTCAGGGTGCTAAAATGAAATGGGAGTTGGCAATAAAATAGTGAAATAGTGTTCAGGGAAGGCCTTCAGGCAAGATGTGTGTGTGGGGGGGTGGGGGGGCACACACAGATAAATGCTGTATTTCCTAAAAAGCTTTATTTCTTTTACAAGGTTGGCACTGTGCACAAGAACATTACACAGCATTTCACCAGTAACTTACAACTGCTGTCTGTCCAAAGTTAAAGAAATACAGCTTAGTACTATTGAACAATTGTAAAACTGCATGAAAGCACTTAACTTTAAGGGCCCATATCAATTCCCCACTCTCACAACAGTCGCATTGTGAAAGTCTAGGCAACCCTGATCAAATTGCACATTTTACTGAAGTTAAAACCACCTCTGCATATACTACACTCGCACAATTATTATTTATTCGCTGAATTTAAAATAGTGTAATATTAAAACATAAAATGTGACATTTGCATGTGTTTGGGCACCTCTTTGTTCTTAATAAGACCTCATATGGGCCGACATGGACAATGCTGTTATAGACCGTGTTGCAGAGTAAAAAAAATGCAAAGACATTCATACTTTTATAAATAAAACAAAAGTAATGCATAATAAAACAAAAGTAATGCATATGCATAACATACAAAAATACACTACTCTTGTACTTATTTCATATGTTTGCCATTTATGTGATTCATAACATTTAATGAGCACTATTCAGCAAATCAAGTCAAATTATTGTAGAAAGTTTTGTGGAATGTATTTGAATTCCTTTCAGCTTCATGCAGTTCTAATTCAAGGAAGTGAAACAGAATTTACCATGCATTCATCATTCACAACTTCACTGGCTGACCCCAACCCAGGACACTGGATGCCATACAACCCCAGAGCATAACCCTCCTGCGTAATGGTAGGCAAGCAATTTTTTGTGCTTCTTCTTTTTTCTTCTCCAAAATTATTGTTTATTTTTGTTTCTATCAGACCAGAGCACATTGTTGTATTGTGTATTTCAGATGTTGTGATGAAATCACAGTTAAAATGACCTTCTGATGATTCTTCCATGTGGTAGTGCAACACTACTGCACAGGGGGGGCGTGCGTCACTATTCTCATCACTATTCCCTGGTTGTAGGTCAAGGTCAACTGTAACCCCTATCCAGTTGTCGCAATCGCATTTCTGCCTTTCATGTTGGTTCCTAGTATTCCACTGTTCAATATTCTGCGTTTTCTTGTTTCGTTCGTTGGTACAAATGTCGTCATTTGCACTTGCATCTTCTCTATGTCCTCCCTTAACCTAGAGTGTTACATGATGATGTATTGATGCATTAACAAAACATCTGTTCTCTTACACATGGATACACTTGTGGGAACACCTGGGTGTATAGAATCTGCACTTCTTCTAGAGTTCCTCCTCTTGATTTAATGAGCTACAAATGAGAAATACTCTAATCACCACCAATATGTTACACTTCTAATACATTACGGCGGTCATATACATAACTAGGGCAAAACTGTTTCGGATATGCTGAACGAGAACTACAGCAAAATGTGGAGAAGGGCGGATGTGTGCATTTGATCTGATGACCTCCGGCTGCTGCCTAGGACATCACTCAGCTCACACACCCCACTGAGACCCCCAAGAGGGCGAGAGATCTGAGTCGGCTCCTTTCTGACATGCACACACACGCACCGCACTGTATACTGACTCAAAATCTCCTTGACCACCCACTGTTTTTTTGTAATGTTTTATTCTCTCTCTGTCTCCTTACAATGGGCACAGTCTCCTAGGATAACCCAGGATCCACCGTGCAGCTTTGTATATCATTTCAGCTAACGATACTTCCCTCTTGAGTTTTCTCAACTGCTCACACTGCAGCACAGCTTAATTCTAGGAGTTTCCGCACAAGCGACGGCCCAAAACCTCTCTTGAGACTTTGCCCCCTGATGTGAGATAATCATCGGCATCACAGCTCTGCTCGCACTTTAGGAAAATGCGTAAAAAAAAAAATAATTGGTGTGTCCCAGACACATCCTCAAGTCATTGTAAATAAACTCATACCATAAGGCTGCAGACATAACACATAATTAAGGATTTTTTCGTGGTTTTGAAAACGTGGTTAGGAGGGCAATGACAGGGCACCATCATTAGCCCCCTGCACTCTGCACTTCCTACATCATCAGTGTAGTGTCACCGGGTTTTCCGTTCTTTTACTAAGTAAAGGGAAATGCATCAAAATGACTGCCTGCGGTAAACATACATTAAGAGGTGCAACAGTGACAGGTTACAGTGAAAAATGCTGGAGTGTTCCTTTCATCGTGGTTAATTAGACTATATTTTTCATAGTCGAAGAAATGAATCAGTCAATAATCAATCAATAAATCAGAAAAAAAAATACATAATAAATAAAATACATCACAAAACAAAGTTGGAAATAGAGTCTCTAAGCAAATAAACTGCCTATGAAAATAAAAAATTAAAATGAAATAAATAAATGTCATGTTGTCTCAGGAAGGAGAGGAGGACACAGACACAGGAGTTACACACAAAACACACAAGAGTTTTAATGGCCAAAAGGAGCACTTCAACAGTCACCTAAAATAAAGGAGCTTGGTTAACAGTAATACAAGCAGTCTCTCTTTCAGAGCCAGACGTGAGGGACCATTCCGAACCGGGACGCTCCTTCGTCCAGCTCACACAGTCCTGATACTAGGTTAGCTCCATTACCGTTACACGTCCAGGGGGGCGTGCCAGAGAAGCCCCAACTCAGAAGTCCGGGGAACTGGACCGCTGGGGGCGTGGCAGAGGCGGCACGGATGTGACAAAATCCAAGAGATTTTTCTGCCATACCAATATCATTACTAAAACAGATAATGAATAATGATAACAACAGCAGCAGCAACAACAACAAGAACAACAGTAACAATAACTAGAATGCATTTTCTTGAAAAAATGCAAAGTGTAATTGCACATTTGCTATGGTGTAGCTAGCAACTCCAGTCATTGCTAGGGTAACTGCAGTCATTCCCATAGTGTTGCAAAGTAGTTACAATATCATCACAAGTGCTAAGGTGTTGCTATTTGGTTACTATGACAATTTCAGTATACACTTTTCAAAGGCTTTCATTGTTGTTATGCCAACATGACAAGTGCTGTCTTGAGGAATGACAACTTATATTCGGTCTCCAGTTCTGTGTAGTTGGGTCAGTTCAGACAGAATTTCACTGTGGTATATTTAGGTTTGGACCAACATATCAAAGCTATAATATTTACACACACACACACACACACACACACACACACACGGTTTACAGTGAAATCGATGAATATAAAGCTGGGTTGAAGTAGCGCTGCAGTACCGAGTATGCTGATATTTCAAAACTGAGTCGAGAGCTGGGGAAAGACATCATCATTGCTTTGTCCTTCACACTAAAAAAAACGCACTGTGCATAATGCCAACCATAGCAACAAGACCAAGCACACACACACTCTGATCAATGCGAGGTGTGTTTGTGCACCAGTCCTTACAAATGAACTGGTTCTCTAAAGCAGAGGTCCCCAACCACCGGGCCGCGGACCAGTATCGGTCCGTGAGTCATTTGGTGCCGGGCCGCACAGAAAGACAGAATAAAAATATTTTATTGATCATCAGAGTCTTTTATTTTGAAAAAAGAAAAATGCTAGCCCACAAGCTAGAAGAAAAATGAGTAAAAAACAAACGTACTTTGTTTTTAGTTGTATCTATACCAGCCCATGAAAATATTGTTTTACATTAAGTTTGGCGGCCGCTGCTCTAAAGCATTAATGAAGTTACGATCAATCTGCATGTCCCAGATCTACTGTCTATATTAGAGCCATCACATCAAATGCTCTCCGATGTAAATATGAGCGATTCTTATCTTTGTAAAGGCCAGGAACCTCGTCACTTGCTGATTTAGATCCAACTTATCAGCTTACTCCCTGAGTTCAGTCCCAGCTAATGATTGTCAGAGCTCTATTTGGTTTCACGTTCTATTCTTTTGACTTTCTTGGATTTTTTTGAGCTGAATCACTTACTGTTAGAATGGTTGAGCGGTAGACCGAGCCTGAAGACTAGACAGAGGGCTAATTTCTCCTCACTTACAGAGCCTTTGATTTGAGGAACAGTTAATCAACGCATTAAACTCACCACAATCCACTATCAGGCCCTGAGACAGCTATAAACCTGCTCTTCCATTACACACACATCGATTTCTGATTTCATTGGGAAGCAATCAGTCCAGGAAGCTAGATTCGCTGCATGCACGCCCCGAAACTGAGAGGCTTTCTCTACGGCATTGATTCTCAATTGATAAATGGGTTACAGCCAATGATTCATTGAGCGAGACTACAAACCTTTGCATACCAAATAAGGCAGAGATATGTGTGGAAAAGTATACTGAATATTTGTTTGAGGACTCCTAGCGCGTTATACCATGTATTTAGCTATTTGTGGGGACCAAATGTCTCCAGGATAATAAAAATATATAAAGCCGCTCCTTGTGGGGTAAGGAACAGTGCTTTTTTTTCAAGAACTGCAGCTGTTTTTGGAAAATGTAAAAGCAAAAAGATTTTTCACTTACTTGAAGCATGGATTAGGTTTAACTGAAGATATAGCAGTACTTAGCTAGCAGAGCATTAGAGAATACAAAGACCCAAAAATGGCACAAATACAAAGTTACGTGTGTGTGTGTTAGAGTGTATAATTACAGACAGAGAGGGGATTTCTGAAGCATCCAAGCAGCAGGGGGGCAGCCTCTTCCTCTTTAATGTGTTTTAATGACCACGGCATCACACAGCAATTAAAAGATGAAACATCACCTCCAGGGCAGACAGAGTGACATCACTAACCACATTCCTGCATAAACGTCTCATGTTCAAGTCAGTTCCAACGTTCACCAGCTGTGTGTAAGTTCAATTTTGGGCTCCTCATAACTTCTACAATGTAGATTTCCTGAAAATTTGGAAGCCCTTTGCAACGTCCTGCTTGGGGGGTCCCCTCTACACATCCCGGTCCTCTTATTTTGTAGGCAAGAACGGCAAGAAATGAATACTGAATATCGAAATGAATAAGAAATAAGAAATGAATCAGAGAGTAATGAATCAGTAAATCAGGAAAAAATGTCAAAAGAAAGTAGGAAACAGAGTCCTTAAGCAAATGAATTGCCTATGAAAATTAAATGAAATACATGAAACCTACACATTGTTGTGCCTTATCAATATCTAACTAACATAAATTATAAATAACGATAAGCAAAGTATAATTGTGTGGTTGCTGTGGTGTACTGAGGAGTTTGCTAATGGTAACTAGTTGCTGCTACAGGTCACTGTGGTTTCGCAGGTAGTTGTTCGGGTAAGTGTGGTGGTTGCTAAGGTGCTGCTAGGTGGTTACTTTAACATCGCATGTGGTTGCTAAGGGTGTTGCTAGGGTGGTTGCCGCAGGTTTTTGCTAAGCTGTTGCTAGCC
Source organism: Alestes dentex (assembly GCA_037576975.1). Lineage (NCBI taxonomy): Eukaryota > Metazoa > Chordata > Actinopteri > Characiformes > Alestidae > Alestes > Alestes dentex. Next base: position 11,287,843 of record JBBIGA010000153.1, on the reverse strand, counting down.
GTTTGCATTGGTAACTGCAGTAGTGCTAGGTGGTTGCCATGATGTTCTGCGTACGTCTGTGTGTGTTTGAATGTGTGTATGTCTCTGCGAGTGTGACCAGAGTTCAGTTACTGACCATCAAAAGAAGTATACCCAAACTTTTGACCATCTCTGTTATCCGCAGCAAACAGCTCTGAACACTAAGTCAAAATTCCCTAATCATTTCCAAATGGAAAAACACTAGAACGTAGCTATTATCTGCTTGGATTGTGAGTGTACACAAACTTTTAAACAAAGAGGAACATGTCAAAAACACTGTGAGTGGGAACCCAGTGCTGTAACCACTGAGCCATCATTCCTCATTCATTCATGATGGCAAAATTACCAATTTGGAGTAGCTGGTGCTAGGAAAATCCATTTGCTTATGGGTATATAATCTCACTGCATGCAAAAACAGTGCAAAAACTACTACTTTGACCAATAATAATATTAAGCATAATAACAGTAATAATAAACACATCAATGAGGCTTGTGGCTCAGAGGCGCTAAGCAACTACTTAGTAAAGGGAGACCCTTGAAATAACATTGGCCCTGTTTACAATTGGCAACAATGCCTGATCACAGACACTCATGGCAAATCGATTTTCAGTACCAGTAACATTAAAAGCCAGGCTTTCCATGGTTCTAGGGAGGCATGTGTCAAATTTGTTGATGAACCAATGTTAAAGTTATTTTTGATCAGACTGAATTGTGCTGCTGAAGCATCAGAAGCAACATTACTTGACAGAGATACAATGGAAAAGCAAAGAGTGCTGCAAGTTCCGTGCCGTCGCAGTGCAGTTTAGGTGCAGTACTGTTCCTGTACACCTGTGGAAAAGTGCCATAATATATCTATCGCTGGTGTATTGATGGTGTAGCCACAGACTGTAAATCACGCACAAGTACAACCTCAAATCCAGAAGACTCCAGTTTGTTGTCGTAGGCGCTTGTGAGCACATCCCGGGTGCTGCGTCTAAGGGTGCTGACATCAGGACGTGCAGTGCGTGTCGTACACGGGTTTGAATTGTAATGTCACCATTAGAATGTGTGTCCTAAAACAACAGGCGCGCGAGTGTTGGGAAGGTTAATGGGAAATTATTCAAACGCATTCGTATGCTAATCCTTCATCCCTGCACCGCTGACAGCATCCTCCTGACTGCTGTAATACATCATCTCTCTTGCTGTTCTTTTGGCTCATGTGGTGAGTTTCAGCGAGGACACTGCTGAAAAAAAGGAAGGAGAAGCAAAATTTGAGTGTGTAAAAGCAATGGTTTATTGAGTCCTGGGTGACGGCATGGCTGGAGCACGAGCACTGCTCGATACTGAGAGAGCAGAGAGCAGTTTGATGAAGCGAGAGCGGATAAAATCCATACGCAGTGCCTAAATGCGTGAGTGTGTGAGGGAGAAAAAGCGAGGGAGATGAAGATGGAGGCCATATGCAGTTCATACATTCAGTACTTGACCTAACCCCATTTTCAGCCCCACCTACTCGTATCATAAACTAGCCAGCTAACAGTCTGAGATCAGCCAGCACTACAGCACTACAGCTGTAATCACAGCCTCTAATGAATGAATTCTGAGGTATGTTTTTGGGTCACTGGCCTGTTGTAGAAGTCAGCATCTTTTCATCTTCAGATTCTTGATCGACAGTGTCATTTTTGTCTCACTCTTTCCTGTCACTCCCTGTTCTGTTTTCTGCTCCTCTGCTACATCTCGTTTTTGTTTACGTTTTACACGTGGGTCTGGAATTCGACACGCTCTCCTCCACGTGCTTTTTGTTGTCTTCTCACACTCCGCCCCTGTCCTGCCCTCCCACTCAGCACCCAGACCTGCTCATTTATTCTCATGTTTCAGCTGCAATAGAATTCTCTGTTTGTATTTATACCCCTGTCTACGTATACGTTGTTTGTTGGTCATCCGTAACCCCACCCCTGGATCTGAATGATTGTATTGCTGATTAGTGTTTCTCCCTTTTCTTTGAGAGTCTGTTTAAATATAGTCTTCATGTGTTTGCATCCCGTCTCATCTCCATATGTGCTCACCATTGCATTTGGTGGAATCTATTTTTCTGTCTTCCTTTCATATTTGCTGTGCCACTGCTGTCTACAATCCCACAGCATAAAAAAACACTTTCATTCTTAAAAGCTGGCAAAGCGTTCTTTTAATCAAATGCTGCTCCACTTCTTCTGGAAAGAGGTCTGTGAAGAGGTCTCAACAAGGGATTCCGTCTAAGGACTCTTAATGCAGATCAGGTTTTTGTAAGAAACACACAGTACAGTGGGTCACCACCACTCCTGTTTCAGCAAACTCTGCAAGTTCTTTGCTGTCATATAGGGGTTTTGCTTTGCCTGCCTAACTATAATTAAACAAATAATTCTATCAGCAGGTTTTCTTGGTCTTCCAAATCTCGCCTTGCCCTGCCACTATTCCCCTTAACTGCCATTTATGGCTTTTTGGACATTGAAAATAGCAAGTTGGAAGCACTTTGATTTTCTTCCCTTGCTTTGTAGGCATTGATTAGTTTCATTTTCAGATCCTCAGCCAACTGCATAGAGGAGCCCATGGATGTTGCAGGTTAGAATTTATTTCACTGAACCGTCATCTGCGGATCATTTCTGACAGCTCTTGATCTGCCTGATGAGTCCTAATGAATTAAATTAGGGCCCAAGAAGAGTTCTGAGACTTCTATAAGTATGTCCAACTTTTGTACATGCCACGATACAATATACACCTTGTTTTTCTAATTGAGGTTAACATGTAGGAAACTGTTTCTTTTTACAAACATTTTTTACAAAACGAGGTTTTGTTTCACTTCAAAAACCGACACCATGTGTAATTTTGTACATTTGGGCTATGGGTGCCCAAACATTTGCATACAACTGTGTGTGCCAGCCTGCTCATAGACAGTTGAACGCCGTGCAGCAGAACATGAGAATTACCCTCAGTGCTCTGCTGAAGAAAATTAAATACAGCCCTGACCTTCCCGACCTCTCCTCTTTGTTTTCCAGCCATTGTGGTCTTCCAAGTAATTTCTATGGTGATTTATCATTCATATCTTTAATGGCACCCCCTTAAAAGCTCTACTTACGAAAGCAGTTGCAGTTGCCAGGACGCAAAAAACACAACATGCAATAAGCTGCCCAGTGTATTTGGTTCTCGTACTGAATACCCACACTCAGGTACACATACCAGATAGGTGCCCTTATTTTAGCCAATTTGTTGCGTTTTTTTTGTCAGTCATCTTCTCTCCCATTCATCAATGGAGATCTACTGCTGACCACATATTGTTTGGGCGGTAGATCATTAAGGTCAGAGATCATTGATGGCGGAACAGTGATATCAACATGGTACTGGCAAGTAATGAGTGTAATGCTGGTGTTTATCAGGCTGATCGATGTTAGAGGCCACGCAATATCTGGTGAGTAACAGTTCTATGGTAGTCTGTAAGAGGGTTGCTGACAAACTGAGCAGAAACAGACAGGCTACAGTGAACCTGTAAAGTGCACCTGTAAATGATCGTTGTACCTGATTAAAATGAGCAAGTGTAGGAACAAGGCCGGTGGATATACTGCTCTTGTTCAGAAAATGCAGAATAGCTTCTTCAAATAATATTATTATAAGCATGCACTCACTAAACCCCAGTGATATGAACATTTGGCACTGTCTGTTAGTAAACTCTGAGCTGGTTCTCAGGGCGGCTGTGACAACGTTTTAGCAATTCCCGATGGGGCCTTTAATCTCTGTACAGCTGGCTAAATGCATTGTTAAACTCTCTCTTATCTATAATGGCATGAGGAGATCTGCTATCTGTGACTCGAGGAGATCTGAAGGATAAAGACGCAAAGGAACTATGAGCTGCACACACTCTCAGTGCTTGATAACAGCTCAGGGGACCTATTAGAGATGGAAAATTATAACATGCAGCAAAAATAGTATTTTCAAAATGGCAGCGATTCTTATCGCAGGAAGAGGAAAAAAGCCCTCTAATCTCAGAACATCCTGACTGTGCTCAAAATAATGCCCCCTGGTGGATGAGACTTTTGAAACATTTTTCTAATACGTTAAAGGCGCCATTTTCTACATTTTCCCTCCATTTATTTGTAATGACTAATGACATTTGTGTCAAAATAGACAAAATCCCATTTCACATGACCTTTTTCCAGCCCTGGTTTATCCCTTACGATTAAACAAGCTGTTTTTGTTCCTAATATACACTAACAACGTTCTAAAAGCAGTTGAAGATTAAATACTCCTAATAAATTCATCAATTTGCAGACTATACTGCTGTGGGCTTAACAGGCAAGGATAGGTGGACCTCACAAAAACAATGTATTCATAGGGAGCTGTTCTTGAGTCTTCGTTTCCATTGAAAATGTACGTATTCTACGAAATTTCAGATTCAAAAAGTATTTGAATGATATAGGCCCTTGAAACCACGACTGAACGTGTGAGAAGCTCAGCGTGACAGAATTATGCTTTGTTTTCAGTCTGGCACCTTTGCTGATGCCACTGGAAGACTGTGTGTAAAACACAGAGCATTACCCTAAACCGATGATGCAGCGCATACTGCATTATCAGTTGTCTGATCAAGACAAATATGCACAGTTGGAACAGAAGGACAGATTACGAAGACGTATTTCTAGTGAGGTGAATTTCGCTGTAGAATCCATTATGAAATACCTGTACTGCTCATTAGCTAACCCCAGAGCCTGCACCTCATTTCCATGTTGGCTGCTGGTTTGGCTGGCAGAGGCATAGCAACAGCTGCTTAAATTACACAGACACACTTTTTCCACACCTTTATAGGAAAGCCTTCATCTACAGAGAGCTGGCTCTATTTTTACTAAGTGGGTCAAGATTCTGCACCAGAGGCAGTCGGGAGAGACCAATTTCACAGGTACAGCTCAACTTAATTAAGGCATAAAAGTGCTCTTTTTCTTAAAAGACATCCAACATTTTTTCTTCTTAAATAGAGTAATTAAAATGTTCTGGACATATCGCTGAGAGAAACTGAGAAGCTCTGAATGTCAAAAATCCATGCTGTGCTCTACCTGCATACCTCATGCGAGTGTGTTGTAGCGTCTGACCTGCACAGCGTGTTTTGACTGGCCGTGTGGCCAAGTGGAGCACAGTAGCAACAGAGCTTTTCACACTGGGCTGCAATGATTGCACACCATTCCTATGCGCCAAATGTTAAACAGATAAACTAAACGTATTGTCTCACTTTCGGATCAACAGCACAAGAAAAGAAATAGCAGAAATATGGCAGAACAGACCCAAAGGAGAATAACTGTCAGTACAAAGGAAACAGAAAAGCAGGGCAAAGACGTCAAACTGGTTGGAGTGCAGAAAAAAAAAAAAAACCCAGCATATTTAAAACCTATAAGGAGTATATTGTAAGCCCAAGTATGTGAATACATGTCTCTTGTCAGATTTTTGTTTTAAGAAAAAGATCTCTTCTGCTACTTTTCTGTTCAGCAGCAGGTGTGTGGGTGTGGTCCTGAAATGTTTCCTGTAAAAGGGGTAAAAGGCCACTGGAAACAGAACTGCAGGAGATCATCCGTCCACCTACACATAGAGGACACATAGCGAACTGACTTCCCACACATGTCCCTGCTGTGGCTTCCTGGAGTGAAAAAACCTTACAATACTGCTCAATATAAAAAGGCAAGACTTTTATACTCATACTGTAAATGCACACACACAAAGTCTCATCAAAGTGGTGCATCTCATCCCGGCAGTGCACAGCCAGTGGTCGTCCTCCTTCGGTGTGGAAGTCACTGGTGGGCGGGAAAGAGAGCAAACGTACAGACGTCTGCTCAGATATCCTCCGAGTCCTCTCAGCAAGAGCAAATTCATCATTCCTCTTCTACTCCTATCTTCAAAATGCAAAAAAAAAAAAAAAATCCAACAAAAATAGAGGCTTTGTTTTCCAAATATAACTTATCTTGTCTATATTTATTCAAGTCTTTTGTTATGAACCTACTTAATTACAGTGCGAAAGTTCATGAACCCTTTAGAATTGTTCCTATTTCCTCACAAGTATGTAGTAAAACATGGATATTCCTAAAAGTACATAAAGAGAACCCAATGAAACCCAATGAAACACAGGAGATAAAATATTATACTAGATTAAATTATTACATATCTGTGAGTATGTGAAAAAGTATGTGAACCTGTGCTTTTAGTATCTGGAGACTTCCTTGTGTAGCAATAACTGCAATGAAATGTTTCTGGTAACTGTAGCCCAGTCCTGCGCACTGGCTTGGAGGCATTTTAGTCCATTCTTCTGTCCAGAACAGCTTCAGCTTTGGGAGGTTGGTGGATTTCCTCACATAAACTGCTCTCAGATACTTTACTGCTATAGGATCAGAACTCAGTTCCAAAACAAACATTTTTCATCTTTAGCAAACTGCAGATGGACAGAAACATTCTTTTTGGAGAGCAGTGCAACCCTGCCATGCACAGCATTTTTGCTCAGTGTACTTCTGACGATGGACCCATGAATTTTAAAATTAATTGCTCTTGGAGTGATCTTTGCTGGTCACCAACTCCTGGGGAGAACAACAGTGGTGTACATTTTCCTCCATTTGTACACAATCTGACTGTGGACTGGTGGATCTCAAACTCTTTATAGATGGTCTTGTAACCTTTTCCAGCCTGATAAGCATAAACAACACAGAAATCCTCTTTGTTCATGCCATAACACGCCTCCACACTTGTGAATATCAGACTTTGAGTGATCCCCGATCTTTAAGTAAAACACAGCACCCACTTACACCTGATTGTCATCCTATCGTTTGAAAACACCTGGCCAATACTTTCACCTTCAAGTTAACTGCTAATCCCAGAGGTTCAGATCCTCACAGATTTGTAATATTAGATCTCTCTCCTCAATAAATAAATGGCCAAGGATATTGTTCGTCTCCTTTGTATAACTGAGTTTTGCTTACCTACTTTTTGGACTAAATCTGATGTTTTAGGTCATATTTATGCAGATATATAGAAACTTAATTGTTCACAGACTTTCAAGCACCACTGTATGACGCAAGATCAGTTGCCCTCTTCAAAACCCTTAAAACTGTGTCTGGAGCAGTATGATGTAAGAAAGCCTCATGTGCTGGTGGTTATAAAGGATGGCGCTTTATTTAAGCTAACTAGATCGACCAAGCTGGGATAACAATTAAACTGAGAAGAGGAGCAGCGATGTCCAAAAGTTTTCTTAACATTTCATGTGTCATAAATAAGGACGTAAAATTAAAGTAGTTTAAGAACCATAGACAGCGTATTAAATATTAAAATGTTGATTTATAATAATAATAATAGGCAGCACAGTGGGTATCACTGTTGCCTCAAGCAAAAAAGGCCTGGGTTTAATTCCCTGCCAGTTTGAATGTTCTTCTGTGTCTGTGTAGGTTTCCTGTCACATTTGAGACATAAGTATCCTAGTTTGTGTATTTCACATCACAGTACACATAATTTTAAAAGTTTAGAATCGCTTGCCATGTTGTTTTTGTTTGGTTTTGTTCATTAATAACTTAGTTACATATAAATATATATTATAAATATTTCATATAGAGGCAATAAGGCTGTATTATTGCATTATTATTGTATTATTAAAAGGTCACTATAATTGACCTTTTACTCACATCAGGAGATACAGTAAGTGATGCGTGCACTGAATGGCAGTCTCTTTTCCATAAACAGAACAGCGGGTACGGTCACAGTACTGGTGTTCAGAGCTCTTGCTGGTGTAACATTGTCCAATATGCATCTCAGGCATCCTGAAGTGGTCTCAGCAGTTTTAGATCTGCTTATAACGTTGTTTTTGCGGTTTTTTGTATTAAAATACTCCCAACTGTAAAAAATTTTGAAACATTTTTATAGTTCATACGCTTCATCCACCATGCTTCTTTGTTGGGATGTGGGTTTGGCGTTGCTGTGAAGAGCTTTACTTTCTACGGTCTTGTATGTTTATTGCTGCACTCTTCCTAATTCCTCACAAAGACGAATCTAAAGGTCTAGAAACAACAGTCGCTTCTTAGCAGGCCAAATCAGTCACTCTGCCAAACTTTATGGACCTGTGTTATGTTTTTTTTTTTTTTTCAGAACAAAACTGTGGCCTGGACAGAACCCAGTTTGACACTCCTGCAATACACAACCCATTTATTTAGTCCTCTGTGGAAGACATTCAGTTTTTAGCTTTAAAGTGAGTGAAAGGCAAACATCGCCAGTGAGTTCACCAAAGTAGCAGCTGTGTAAAGTTCAAGCCTTTGCTCCTAACGCTGGATTATTTCAACACTGAAAAAATATTCAGTTCAGCCAATAATCATTATCCTTTTGTTGCTTAGGTCTATCTAGCATATTCCACTCCTGAACTGAGTCCTTATAGACAAGTGGGTTGCAGCACTCTAGTGGTCTTCTCCTGCTGCTCTAGCCTTCATGCTGCAAGGCATAATTTGCAGACAGAACAAGCTCTAATCCAGCACTGACCAAACTGTCTGCCTGACCTGCCAGATAGATGGTATCTACGTGCGTAGACAGTGACAGAAGAGTTAAAAAGCCAATTCCATCAGAGAGGAACCACAGCTAGATTTTCTAGATAGTTTGCGGCCCTCAGCTCACCACGCAGACTACATTCTGACTGAACTGCGGGTTGAGAGTGCTTTTAATTGGCTCAGCGGGTGATGGCCAGCAGCTTGATGTTTCTTATGCAATCTTACAGTTGGTAATGAGTTTCTGCTTCAGTTCCCCCGGCGGGACCAGCCAGCCCAAGGAGCATGGCAGCTAAATTAACGTGTTCGGTAAGAAAAGGAAGAGCTTTAGCAACAACGCTGCCAATTTCAAGTCAAATACACACTCATACACACAGGCCAAGCAGCGTAGAGAGGAGCCCTGAGACCAACACTGCGTGAGCAGGCAGACACCGGCAGGCACTGCAGCGTGCACATCTGTCTGGAGTCCCTGGTGAAACGTACCCGTCTACCAGGCTTGGGAAGAAAAGAAACATCATCTTTAATAAATGAGCAAAACATTGTGCTCCAGCAAAAACGGATTCTTTTTCTAAAATGGTTTACTTTCTATTTCACTCCCCCAAAACAGATTTACCTAGTACAATCTTACGGAAACAGACATTGGCTGCTTAAGAACGTAATTACAGGCAGGGCTGGTAACTTTCTTCCATGTCTTTTCTGTGTGATCTGATAGGGCTTATCTGGTAGAATCTTAGCTTGGCAGCAGCTCTTGATGCAAGTCTAGGCTTACTAGTGTGACAGACATGTTTTCTTTGTAGGCTACAAAGCATCCATGTATGTCACTTGTGAGAGCGTCTGCCAGCGTAAATGTAAATTAAAAATCAAATTGAACCACACTAAATATCAAGTAGAAAATCAAATATCTTTGCATAGACCAATCATTACAAACCGTAATGGAACAGAACAATTTTTGCTAGCAGTCACTTAAGGTAAACAATTAATATGTTTTACCCAGGATTTAGCAGGATCAGACTAATGCTGGCACCTGAAGGCTGTTTCTGGCCTTTGATGAATGATGAAAATGATGCATATGTCTGCGTGGGGCCATTATGCTAATTCTAACATTAAAGACAACCCCTTGTTTATTATCACTCCCTTCTTCTTGTGGTGAGTGTGCCCTTTGTCCATAACTTCATATAGGAAATAATTTCTCATATAGAATTGTACTGTAACGTGCCTTCTGCATCTTCATGTATACAAATACCAGAAATGTGTGACAGACTCTGTTACTGATGGTGCGGCCAAAGAGCATGCATACTCTCTGTAGTTTATACTACTGAAACTTTGCATCTGTTCGGGGTGGCTAAACAGAAAAACGCCTTATAGTCTGTGGTATAACATTAATCTGCATCTTTGGCTAAAGTACTAACCCATTTAAAGTAATTGTTCACAAAAAAAACCCATAATATTCCCATTATTCCAAAAGTAAATTAGATACCCGCTATATACACAAATGTATCCCGGCACCCCTAATAATAAGTAAACTGAGGTCATTTAAGGTGTTCCCATTTCTGACTGAGGTGTCCAGTTGCACATTCATAGTTTGAATAATTTCCTAAAAAAAAAAAGAACTGTCAGTAAAACGGGATGCTCTGGAACAACCTCCATGCCTCAGAGTCTCCACGTCCAATGCTAGGCACTGGCTATAGGGGTATAAAGGCCCCAAACATTGGGCTGTCAAGCATTGGAACTGCATTTTCTGGAGTGATGGAACTCCTCAGGTGTAAAGGCTTTCCAGAAGAATACAGGCCGTTACTGCAGCAAAAATGGGGGGGACAAATTCAATCCAAGCGCTGGATGAGCAGGTGTCAACAAAATTAGACATATTGTGTATGTATGGAGTGTGAAGCTTGCTTTTGTAGCTTTGTAGTAGAGCTATGCGACAGTAATAGTCAAATATAAAAATATATTATACAGTCTAATACAATAGCCTATTTTCACTGTGCAAACTGCAGACCTAAACCAAATGAGGAATCGAAGTGTGAAACGGCCTTGATAGGCATTTACTGTTAGTATGCTTACTGTTGATTAAACTCCCTGGCGCGTCAGTCAGTACTAATCAGAGCCTGCAGAGAAGACGTAGCCAGCACTCCACCTAACTGAGGCTGGCCTCCAGGGTGTGGAACTGTGGGTGTCTTTGGCAGAGTCACTGTGGCTCTTTCTCTCTCTGTCTTCTCCTTGCTTTCTTGTTTCTCTCCGTCTTCCAGCAGTTGTTTCATGATCTTGGAAAAGGCAACACGGGGATCGGTGGCAGGAAGGGTGGGGCATTCACACTTCGCACGGACCTCCAGAGCCTGCAGAAACAAGACAGGTGGACACACAAGACGGAGGACATGATCTTTGACCTTAGGTCCCCTAACCCCCTGTGCAGATGACAGAGCTCTTTAAAAGTTTAATACCTGGGGGACGGACAAATGGGGCACACAGATAAAGAACGGATTTACTAAAAACCTCTCAGGTCTAAGGTGGAGGGCTATTAGTATTCAGTGTGCGCAAGCTATCTAACATGAGGACAACTGGACACATTTATGGAGACGGATCTGAAATCAGCGTGATCTCCACACTCTGAAATTTCCTTGGCTCAGAGAACAGAAGTCAGACAGCATATAAGAGCTTTATGAGGAATGAATGGAAAGCAAGCTAGACTACTAAGACTGTGATAGTAGCTGCACGGTAGGGTTGGGCAATGTGGTAAAAATATCATGATACTTGAAGACAGCAGTCAAATCAACACCATTTTAACCATTTTAATGTTCCAAAAATATGCTGTCACTATGTCATGTGTGTTAAAAACATGCACAGAGTCCTGTTTGGTAACTTTTAGTTGCTCCTTTGTTTAATTTGTGGTTGCACAAAAGCAGTGGTTTGCTTTGACACTTCAGTTTAATATCAGTGTTACATTACTTTTTCTTTGAGAAAGCACCATATGATCTATCAATATGCATTTCATTGTACTTTATTGTAATTCTAAACAGCCAACAAGTCATTCAGTGCAAATGAGCCTACAGCGTTTGAAAGTTGATTGTATTCATTTGACTTTATCAAGCCTTTTTTTTTTCCAAACATGAAATTTTGTGTTCTGAAACTGAACTCTTCATAGTGCATGATGTCATGATGACACAAACACTTTAATGGCACTTCTGCCATTAAAAACTTCAAAGGAAATTTTCTTTACTCAGACTTTACTCAATATTCTGACACTGAAGCTCCTTTCATTGAAACAGTTGGTGTTTACAATATGCATAACATTCCCAGAAAAGTTAATAATCATGCCATAATTTATCCTCTAATTGTCTAGTCATATTACTCCTGGCACATTCGAAAGAGTGCGTAAATCATTCCACAGTAAAGTTCAACAATGATCTAGAGATGGAAGGACCTGCAGTGAAATGCTCAACACAGAAACTTTCTGGTCAAATCCTTATTCGGAGCAATCTCCCCAGAGGAACATATCACATGCGGCTCTTGACACAAACCCTTTTCATTAGCCTGGGAGAGGGACAGAGTTAAGAAGCGCGCGGATGTTTGAAGATCAGGCCATTAGAGGGAACTCACAGATCTGAACGGATAAATAAATGTGAAAGGCATTTGATGAAAGAGCTGCTTGTCCAAAGCTTATTGGCAACAATTACCCTTGGGAACGTATTAGAGCAGCATCTCCTTTGTTGTGTCGTCTAGTTATTTAGGGACCAATATAAAGTACATTTAAAATACATGCATCTTTTAGGTAAGACAATAAAAGACCAGCTATGCATGACTGTAACTTCTTAAAGTGAGCCTGTGATATGGAGGGAGAATCATTAGAAAAGCCAGCAATGCACAGATCAATACGATGTACTGCAAAAGGACTACAGCACTGCTCTTCTACAAAAGAATATAGAACATGGATTATAACAAAGAAGCAAACAATTATATAAGTGCCTCACTGCTCTTGAGTCTGCAAGCTGTTTCATAGTGAGCTAAAGGCATACTTGACCCATGCTTAAGTCATCTGATAAAAAAAACAGATCACTTGATTTGATTAAAAATTGGTTTAGTGAGTACTTTACTAAATTGAACGATACACAGGGAATATGCAGGCCATCAAAAAGCAGTCTATAGCAGTTTAAACAATCACCACAAGATATTGGTGCTTAAATCACCAACAACAGCAGGATTTCCCCACTGCGTATATGTTTGTAATTATAAATTACATGCAAATTCACTTACATTCACTCAACATAATGCAAGCAAAGATGGGCATCTGTTAGCTGATGTAACAGAACTGGTACTTAGAAGTCTCCTCCAAGCATGTTGAGCTGTCATGCATTAAAAAAAGATGCGGTGGGGGGGGGGTATATTTAAATCAAATATATATTTGCATAGACAGATAAACTGTTGTACTACAGTCCAGAACAGAAACTTTTTTCATCTTCACCACGATTTTGATTTTTCTTGCATTCATACTTAACCCCTTCCTATTTAATTACTGTTACATTCTGAGGTAGAAGTATATGTGTGAAAAGGTTCATAGTAAGTTTTTATAGTAAGACTAGGCCTTGGTTGATATATCAGTTGGTCTGTCAACTGCACTTCAGTAAATATACCATGAAGACTGATGCCTGACTGACATATCAGATGGTGATAATACTGAGCTCCTGAGGATTTCTCAATACCTGCAAAAATCTTGCACAGCTCCTCATGTTTTCAGAGGCATGGAAACTAGCTTTTATGAACAAAGTAACCTTGTGAAGGAGTGCTCTGAAATAAGCAGTGATACAAACACTGGCTTGACCGTTTAGCTTTAGTAATGGTCATTAAGAAGTACATGGAGGACGTATCTCTCTAGCTGGGGTGGGGTCTCTTATAGGGCACTCAAAAGTAACTTCCCCTAGGAGTAATGCAGGAACACCAAGATTGCAAATGGACATACATACACACACACACACACACACACACATACAAAGCTGATGGACAATTAACGTCTTCACCATCTGTTCCCTCCGTGTTTGAGGCACCTCAGTGCCAGGATGCAGGCAGGACTCTTTCACTCACTGTTATGGGTTCAGGCTGAAGGTTAAGTAAGCCTCTGTGAGGGACTAAAACACACAAACACACACACAAACCCATAGCAACAGCCACCTCCACCACCACTTTGCATCACATATTAAACAGCCATTTTGTGGAGTCAGTGGTGTGTGACAGCGGAGAGGACTGTGCATGTTCCTGTAAATGAGTGCCCTCCACACTAAACTCACTCTCCAGCTTTCTCTTATCCGGCAGTGTGTCAAACTGAGCTCTTCATCTGTACATATACAAGCACCAGCATATCAGTACATCAGCAGAGGAAAGAAAAGGTGTCTTTGGAATTCCAGCAGATTTCAGGAAATGCAGAAAATGTGTTGAGCCATGCAAGATTCAAAATGCCACACAAGATGAAATATAAACGATTTTCCTCAGTCCTGACTTTAGCAAAACAACAAGACAATATTATAGATGTTATGACATAAGCAAACTGGACATTTTTGGAGAGAAAAAAAATCAGCCTCTACTGTAGCTTTAAAACAAGCCCATTACAAAAAGCAGACAAACCTTTAGCTTTGTTTCCATTCTATCTACAAATATACAAACATACATACATACACACACACACACACACACACACACACACACACACACACACACACACACACACACTACATACACACACACACACACACACACACACTACATACATATAAAAACAATTTACGAATAAATGTAGTCGTAGTGCTATGTGTCAGATTTCCCTCAAATCTTCCAACAAACACAAACAGTAGTGTTTTAAACATAAGTGTTTTAAAAGGATGCTGCCTTGTTTAGTACTTAGAACTTAGAGAGTTCCAAAACAGCTACTGACTTTCTGAATGTAAAATGCTTATGTAGCTGTATATGGCAGGGAAATACAACTGATCTCCAGTATAACTGTTCCAATGATGGAAAAAATTAAATACACAAAATGTTAGGTACCGGGAAAATCAGGGAAGCCACAGGTAAGTTATGACATACTTGAAAGCAAAGATGGAAACATGCGAAATGTTGTTTTTTTTTAATCAATAAACCAAAACTTAAACAACAACAGTTTGTTGCAGCAAATTACATCATTATTACAAAGCATTTAAACCGCTAAAAGTTTGGGTGATGGGATTAAGCTGTGGGGCAAAATCTCTTTTGTTATGCATTTTCGTTTTATTGAAAAAATCTTGTAGAAAAGTTTTGAAAGCACTAAGTGTCCATCATTAAAAAATACATGTGCTGTTAAGAGCTTTGCATGCTGCAGTGTGATTTTTTTATGAGGGCCCATGCAAGAGTGGATGATAGATCCGAAATAACATGTACTTCTTCAATGAGCAAAATTCACTAGCTATACAGAAGTACTGCTTTTGAAAAAGCTATGAAAAACTGTGTACACTTAGTTACTATACACTCGTCACTGATGTTACAGACTATTATAATGTATCTGACGTTAATTACTACTATAATATATCTTTCTGTGACACATCCAGATGTTTAAAGTCTGTAAATACTGATGACATGCATGATGTACCCAGAAAAATGGGTAAAACCATGATGAAACTTACTGAAAGAATGTGAAAATATCAACATACTGTCCACCCCTAATTAAGAGTAAATCATTTATTTTCCCAGTGAAGTATGTCTCCTGCATCGAGTAGTGTTAGACTAACCTAAAAGCCATTGGCCTACATGTTCCCCCTCATACCTCGTGTGTATATGCATGTGAGCGTGAGCATGTGAATGCTAACGGCTGCAGAGCGGCAGGATACTCTCCAGACGTCTTGTTAGTCTGGGTCTAGTCTGGAAATTGCAGACAGGCCTGGGAGCTCAGCGCACTGCTGTTCTAACTGCTTCTCCTGGCAGAGGCTTCCACATGGGAACATGTGGTCATGTCTCTGAGTAATGTTCATGTATATCATTACCCGTAAAAGGAAACAGCACCTTCATATAAGGTCGATCTACTAGCTCTACAAAACACTTTTAACCATCAGCTCCGGTGAGACCTCTACAGCTTTAGCATAGGAAGATTCTGAAGCAAACAAGGAGATGTTGATTTCTTCTAGGATCTACCTTGCATACGTAGAAAGGTGCTCTTAAACTGTATTGCTTCCTACTGCATATGCATTATGATCCAATCTCAGGAACAGAGTATGGTCTTTATGTTGTCCACTATTAGGTCTTGAGGGGGATTTGTGTGATGTTACAGAGAGGTGGGAGAGCGTGTGTATGTTTTTTACCTCTGGGACCAGGTGGTCGAGCTGTGTGACGCGGTTGCGGTGGGAGGGGTGTGTAGACAGCCACTCTGGGGTGGTGGGCACGCCAGTCAGCTTTTCGGCTAAGTCCATCTGCTGCCAAAACACAGGCCCCGCCCTCACATCTGCACATGCCTAGGAAAATGGAGGACAGACGGATTGATACAGAGAGAGCAACAGAGTGAGTGCTTTAAAAGTGCTTCAAACAACCTGTAACACCCACAAAGCCTAATGCAACCTATTATAAGAAATCCTCAATGTCGACGCAGCTCTGGCAAGCTATTTCCTACTACATCTGGGGGATCAAAGAGTCAGACTACACAGAAAGGGATTGCACTTGCAAGTAATTGGCCAATTGACCCAACCCTGCTCGGCACATAAAGGCATTGTTCTGGAGTAACTATTGAAAGTCTTTTAGTTTAGTTTATTATTAATTTCATGACAGCTATTGCCAGTGCTGTTGGTAAAGTAATGTTACACTAATTACTTTTCTTAATAATGAAGCTGTGTAACACACAGCAGTTAAAAAGATAGCAAACATGATCACACTGCAGTTACTTGTGTTACTCACATATATCTCAGATAACAGTATTTAATTTAAGCAATTTTACTGCAATGTATGCTATGCATTCCATTATGCATATTACATGCACCTGTTCTTGCATGCAGCTTGCATGCACATGCGCTACCAATCGACTTGCACAATGCAAACACTGTCGTTAAAATGCAATCTGTCCAAGCATCTTATATTGCTTATATATAACTCAAGGATGAAGACTCAGTGCTAAAACAGAGCAAGCCCCAACCTCACCTAAATAAGCCATTCACATTCATTCAGGAACAGCTCTGTAAAGATTTTATTGAGATGTGTCTGTTTCCACTTGGTATTTAAGCTATCAAACAGTATCAGCTGTTCAAAATTTAATCAAGCTTAATCAAGCTAAATCTTGTTCGAGTTAATTCTGGTGACACGCTCGTTAAATTACGTTTACTTGTGATCGGCAATGTCTTTCTTAATAAAGTCCTGAATGGACCTTTGAACTTGTGTTGTCCAGTTGGTATGAATTTTAGGGCTTGACACCTTTTAGAGAGTAATGCAATGTGAAGTCGTAGTAAGTAAAGAAGTAGTAGCGACATCTCTTTTGCAACAATCCATTCAGTAAAGTAAAACTGCTACAGTTTGGGGTTTTTTTTGAGTTACTATCCCAACATACAGAACACTGTTAGGCTACATGTAACTTACACAACGCCACAAACTAACCAAACATATGATGTAATATGTTTTACCATTACCATTATTTACACGCAATTACTACACTATTGTAATTTACTTTGAGTTGCAATCAATTATAATTTATATTTCATTAGGTCTAACTGAACTTCAGCCAGAATGTTTTTCTAAAATCACGACAGTCGCTACAAAAGAACACATTTATGGGCAGGGCAGGGATCGATTGGCTGCACATTTCCTGCAGAAACCTTTTAACTACGTTCCTGCTGCAGTTCAGTCAAACTATATCCAGTCTGATCGGAGGCGATACCCTGTGCTGCGTATAACACTAACCATTCCCTGCAGACTACACTAACCTTGGCTTTCAGATTGTAACTGTGCTTTCCTTCAGCCTCATGTCTGCCCACGCATCTTTGTTAAGAGTGCTGTAGCTCCACAGCATCTTGACTCACGACAAGCCCATCTAGTCTCTGTTCGTTACCCAGGTAACATGCCAGAGTCCTTCATCACACTGTGTGACGGGGGGGCATGAGAGGATACGAACAGAGGGGGTGCCCGTTAGCCAGGGGACACCTTCTGATAGGAAAAGGGAAACTGACCACTTTGCTCTAAAGGAGGGCTGCTTAGAATTAATGTTATGAGGGCAGCACAGCTCTAGATGGCACGCCAGATTCTCCAAACCAGCGAACACGGCTAGGATAAGCCAAAATTATGTGTGAACACTGCCATCTGTTGGACACTGTAGATATCGCATTTCTAATAAAAGCTACTAACAGCAAAAAGTAGAATGTTTTTGTTTGTTTGTTTTGTTTGTAGAAAGATTAGATGCTTTTCATGCATCAGGTTATCGTCGCTAGGCCAAAAGAGCCTTTTTCAGCAGAGCCTTTTCTGCTGGTCATGTTTTCTCACTGTCCAGCTGCAGCAACAAACATAAAGAAACTAAAATGAATCATTAAAATCAGAATATAGTAAAGTATGTGAAACATACATACATAAAGATATTATTATTTTATATATATAATATAATATATTATATATATATATATATATATATACAGTGCTGTGAAAAAGTATTCTAATGCCTTATTTTTTTGCATGTTTGTCATTCTTAAATGTTTCAGATTACCAAACTAATTTAAATATTAGACATAGATAACCCAAGTACACACAAAAAGTAGTTTTTAAGTGCTTATTTTATTTATTAAGGAAAAAAAAAAACTATTCAAACCTACATAGCCTTATGTAAAGAAGTAATTGGCCTGATTACTGCCAGACCTGCCGAACCATGACATCATTTATAATGTAGGTTAAAAGATCCCAGAAAAGGAAGACATCATGCCACGATCTAAAGAAATTCAGGAATAGAAACAAAGTAATTGACATCCATCTGTCTGGAAAAGGTTACAAAGTCATTTCTAAAGCTTTGGGACTCCAGCGAACCACGGTGAGAGCCAACATTCACAAATGGAGAAAACATGGAGCAGTGGTGAACCTTCCTAGAAGTGGCCGGCCTACAAAGAGCGCAGTGACGAATCATCCAAGAGGTAACAAAAGAACCCAGAACAACATCTAAAGAACTGCAGGCCTCACTTGGCTCAGTTAAGGTCAGTGTTCATGACTCAACCATAAGAAAGAGACACGGCAAAAATGGCCTGCATGGACTCGTCTCACTTTTGCCAAAAAAACATCTTGATGATCCCCATTTCTTTTGGGACAATATTCTGTGGACTGATGAAACAAATTTTTGGGAGGTGTGCGTCCCGTTACATCTGGCATAAAAGTAGCACAGCATTTCAGAAAAAGAACATCATGCCATCAGTAAAATGTGGTGGTGGTAGTGTGATGGTCTGGGGCTGTTTTGCTGCTTCAGGACCTGGACAACTTGCTGTGATTGATGGAACCATGAATTCTGCTCTCTACAAAAAAATCCTGAAGGAGAATGTGTGGCCATCAGTTTGTGACCTCAAGCTGAAGCGCACTTGGGTTCTGCAGCAGGACGATGATCCAAAACACACCAGCAAGTCCACCTCTCAATGTTTTGAAGGTTTTGAAAATGAAGGTTTTGGAGTGGCCTAGTCTAAGTCCGGACTTGAATCCAATTGAGATGCCGTGGCATGATCGTAAAAAGGCAGTTCATGCTCGGAAACCCTCCAATATGGCTGAATTAAAACAATTCTGCAGAGAAGAGCGGGCCAAAACTCCTCCACGGCGATATGAAAGACTCATTTCCAGTTATAGCAACCGCTTAACTGCAGTTGTTGCTACTAAGGGTGGCACAACCAGTTATTAGGGGGCAATTACTTTTTCACATAGGGCCATGTAGGTTTGGATAGTTTTTTTCCTTGATAAATAAAATCATCACTTAAAAACTGCATGTTGTGTTTCCTTGGGTTATCGCTGTCAAATATTTAAATTAGTTTGATAATTTGAAACATTTAAGTGTGACAAACATGCAAAAAAATAAGAAATCAGAAAGGGGGCAAATACTTTTTCACAACACTGTTTCTATTCATTCTAGTTTTAGAAGTCTTTACACTATTACTGAGGATGCCTTACATTGGGTATTCCAAACAACATAGTAAAAAAACAAAAAAACAAAAAGTAATTAAGACATCATTCTGACTGTATATATTTCTTATTGTTACGTGAATATTGTGTGCCTGATGTCTGAAGTACCTTTGCAGCCATTATCAGTCCCACACCATCAGCCTCTGCTTCCAGCTTCCTACTGAAGGGTCGGTCGAACATGTACTACAACAGAGCCACACAAAGCATTCATTCAGTACACTATCAGAACCAATACATATTTTAAAAAATTGTTAGGGGGAATATCAATCATTACTCCCCCTAATAATTACCCATAATTAATCAGCTAAGCAGGAATGTTTAGTTTGCTTCTTGCTCCTTCTTCTGCTTTGCACTGGAGCTACATGCACAAACAAGTCGCCTCAAATATATTTGCTTATACACAGAGAAAAATCTGACTTCACAATCCTACTAGTGCTGTTTTTAGCTGTGTACCAAACTTCCGTTAAACTTATAGATAACAGTTGGTCACCTTGACATAGTTTGAGGCAAGTAATGTTCCGTTAGACATGCATTTTGCACAATGGCAATGGAGGATCATGGGACAGCAAAATAAGTGAACAGAGAAAGAGTATAAAAGAAGGAATACAAGAGAACTGTCAGGGGAGAGCAAGTATGTAGTTAAATGGAACAAAAAAGTTCAATAAAATCTAAAGTGAGTTAGACTGCAATTAAAATTGCAATTAAAACACATAGTGATTCACTATTATTACTTGTAGATGCTACTATACAAGCATCTCTAGCCTGGGTTTTCTTTCAAAACCAGACACAAGGACTGTATGGAGTGTATATAAAACACCACAAGCTGTACAGAAGAAAAGCTCCTGCCACTGGGCTTCCAATGCAGTGTGGATTTACAATTCAGTCTTGAAAGGCGGTTTTTAGAACAAAAAGACTGTAGAATCAATATGCTGGTAGTGCTGGCTTGCTAACGATAAAAAAGAACCACAACTTTTCTGCAAGTCTCCATGACTTTCATCTAACACTGAACAATTACATCATGCTTACATTTGAACAGAATTCCTGTTTTCGTGGGTACATGAATAATGAGCTTTCTGATATAGTTGAGTAAAAATGGAAAAAAAAAAACAGCAATAGAACCCTTGCAATAGAACAGAATTCTTAGTTCATATATAACATTATATTTTACAAAAAAAAAAAAATATATTATTTCTTTTAAATTACACTTGAATAAACGTACATATCACATCCAAAGTATGCTTGTCTGTTAAGTATTTTATTTACACAATGTAACTACATATGATATGCCACACATTTAAATATGTATTTATTTAAATATGTAATAGAAATACATTTTGAGGTATTCTTTAGTGTGCTGATAGGAAATATGCTTGAATACATGTCCTTATTCACACACTGAATCACACTTAAACCTATTATTAATTTTCATGTCAGTTTAAAGGTGTTATTTAAAAGTGTGTTTTAAAGTAACACTGTTTAAGTGATACATTGGCATGCTGAAAAGAAAAACTTGGATGTAGCAAACAATACTAAACTTAAAATATACTAAAGCATACTTAGAACAAGAGTCTATTCATTATGTCACATGCACTGACCATAGTGTATGACACTGACTATCTGAAATCTATCAAAAAGGACAAAAAAGGTTAGGCTAATCAGAAGGGGTGTAACAAGCATTATAATCAATTTGATCCTCGATGCAAGTTAATCGTTCATAGTGTTAAACCAGCACCAATCAACAACCCAGTCCAGCACATTCGTGTCATACGTCAGCTCCCCAGCGTGCAGCTCTGGGTTCATTAGTAAACTGTCATAACTGAACACACTCATCATTTTTTAATTAAAATGTCACTCTAATTACTGCAAGAATGCCGAACTGTTTTCTGTATTTTGCTGAATGTACTGTGAGTGTATCAAACCATGAGCCCTGAATCATTTAATATACCGAATCTTGAATGTATTGTATTGTCACAGTCCTACTCAGTTATATAACTCCTAATCAGTTAGGTCTGGGGAACTGTGAAATGTGTGTACATCTGATGTTCTGCCAAAGTATCACTTTAATCCTCAGACATTCCTCACCTGGACCAGTTTGCTTTGTATCCAGTGGCCCAGCACAGCGAGGCTGTCTCGAGGACAGATGGCCCATATCATTGTCAACAGGATCAGAGACAACAAATCCACAACATGAGACATGCTGGCCTGCTCAGCCTGAGAGAGAGAGAGATGCAGAGAGACACAGAAAGAGAAAGAGAGACAGAAAGAGAGACAGAGAGAGAGGGAGAGAGAGAGAGAGGGAGAGGGAGAGAGAGATCACACAAAAAAAAAATCATTATTTTAATATTCAGTATAAGAGGCAAAGCTCTGTAGCTTTGTTTTTATTATCTTAGCTCATTTCATCATTCAAGCACTAATTTATTATTTGTTATGCGCTTGTAAAACTAAATTATGAAGCATGTTGGTTTTTTTGGTTTTTTTTTACTGTTTATCACGCTCTTTGACAGGCCAATTATGCATGAGCACTTTCTAAAACCGCAATAAGAAAAACAAAATCCGAACAAATTCTAATAAACACAGAAAAAAAAAAAAAAAATTAATCACCACCTGAATTAAAACACCTCTGTGCAAATCAAGGAAACTGATATCCCAACAGTCAGAGTCTGCCAATGGCTCAGCCTGAACAAAATGTGCCGCAGTGCAGATGGCATCACAATTTTATATTACCTCCCAGAGCCATCACAACCAATCCTGTTCAAAACAAACCTCCTTTTCAGAAAGTTAACACACATCTCGCTTGCCATCCCTCTAATAAAGCTCAGTCATTTCACTCCCAGCAGCCTGGCAGTCAGAGAGCCCTTAACACGCACCTCATTCATTCTCATCTGAGTCTCAGAGCAGGCAAACCAGACACTCATCTTATGAATATCCAGTCTTCCTCCGAAGTCAGAGCCCCTCACATGCATTCCATTGTATTTTAAATGGTAAAATTTAAAAAAAAAATACTGTATTTTAATGCAATTGTGCTTACAGTCAACTATGTGATTAAGTGTGTGAGAGACACTGTAAGAGACATGGCGGGGGGGGGGGGGGGGGCTGACTTTCTCAATGCGGATTCCTTTCTT
>JBBIGA010000153.1:11251060-11265074 GCA_037576975.1 Alestes dentex | reverse complement strand
CCCCCCCCCCCCCCCCCCCCCCCCCCCCCCCCCCCTCCCCCCCCCCCCCCCCCCCCCCTCACCCCATAAATGCGGATTCATGTATTAAAATAACAAAAATGACAACACGCAAATGAAAAGGGTTATTCCTTAAAGGCATAGCTAATATAGACCCCTATATACTGAATGTAGTCAGACGAGACATGTTTGGTGTCTGAAGTCTGCTTATTTAGTTTTGCACTGAAGGATAATGTACAGAACTTAAAACCTAAAACAAATTAAAAAATAAAAAAATATCACTTAAAACCTGTTTAGATGAGCAGCGTGTGTTTTGTCACATTAATATTACTAAATAAAATTACAAATACATAGAAGTAACAATTTCAAAAGAAAACAAAAAACAAATAATATTATACACTTAATAGTGGTTTTAAGTGTCATTTTGTTCATTGTGGTAGCCCTGGATTACTTGTAGTTTCCATCAAAAACCTGGCTTGACCCAATCAGTACTTCAGTACATTAAATCAAGGGCGGCTGATGGAATGTCACAAATCCAAGCAACGGCTGGAGGCATTGAGGAGAAATCTGGAACCACACCTTACCAGTCCAAAAAATAATGCCCACTTTTTTACAAACAAAACAAACTTTGACACTTTTTACTGTTTGTTTGCATTTATTCTGCGAACTTTGTTAACAGAAGACACTGAGAAAAATGGCAGTTTGTATGGGTGCCTAAGACTTTTGCACAGTCTTGTAGCCAATATGAAATACCTGCCTCAAAACATGCCTTATGGAGTTGTTCAGTAACATAATATAAACCTACTCAGATCTTACAGTTATTCAAAAAAATGGACAAAAGTATGTTGCAAAGCTAGTAGTAGAAATCATCTTGAATCCTGCATTTTGACCATTTTTTTTTTTATTATTGGCTGATCCATTTCATTAAGGTTGAAAGAAAACTATGTAAACTTGATTTTCTGTCAAACTATTCCTTCAACTGCCTTTAAAAGTTTAATGTGACAGAAACAGAGGGCACCCCAAATCGGTGAAGAAAGCTGAGTAAATGCTCTTGCTATGGCTGTCACTGATTGTCAGTGTGATGAGGACTCCAATAATGATGGTCTGTCCTTTATCTTAATCCATAACAAGCAAGGACGGCACCATCATCATGCCCTCACTGCAGCGCTGACTCTGCTGCGCGCTTTCAAATGTTGCCCTCAGACTCACCTCGGTGTACTGATGCAACAACGCTGAAACTAAGCACACCACTGCCAATAAAACTGAGCTCTTAATTGCACGAAGTACATTTTCGAAGGGGAAGCTCACTTCATTGGAATTTAACCTCAGTATGGAGATGAAAGCAAGCGAAACACGATATGGCCAAAGAGAAATAAACAGGCAGTTTAAACCCAATGAAGAGTGTTTAGCCTCTAAGGCTGAATGTGAGAGAACAGTGAGGAGGAGGATGGAATAGTTCTACATCTCTCTAAATACTGTGAGCTCCACACACTCCAGGCCAACGTGATACTGATGAAACAGGCAAACCAGGCTGGAAGCGCACACAGCAAAAAGAAAAAAGTCTTATTAATAATTAAGGAATAAATTCCATGTTCTTGGTTTAACAGAAATGACAGCCAGTGAATGCCCCAGTTATACTTACAGCATGACCAATCAAAGCATGGGCCATCTCATGCCCCAGTACAAAGGTCAGCTGATGGATATCTGCCACAGCCTCCAGCATTCCTGTAAACACAAATACCTCTCCATTCTGCCTCACATCCACACAAACAAACCATAACACACACACACACACACACACACACAGTAAACCGGGTGCACTAGTAATAGGGTTAAAACCTTGTAAAGCACAGCATAAAAAAATATCCAGTTTAAAATATTGAGCGTTGTTTAAAAGCGTTTTTTTAATCATTAAAGCAGGATGCCTGATTGTAATAAATGTACTTTATATTGTTTTACATTTGACGTATCTGTGGTCTAATTAATGGCTTTTATTGTGACTGCATGGTAAAACGTTTTATGGGGCACTTTGGGTGATGTTGGACTTTGTCCAGTTCTGGGTCAGTTTCAGATTCAACATCAGGTCAGGTCCCGTCAGGTTCGGAAAGAATTTTGTCAGGCTTGGTCCAGTTTGGGCTCAAATCATGATGCTGCATGTCATTTCTGATTTGGACAGAAATTTCTCAGACTGTACTGGGCAGGCACGTGCGGGGGGGTTGGGGGGGGGGGTGAGCACCTGCCCCTTTACCCTTGGGTACCCCAAGTGCCCTTTTCTTGAGGAAACTTTACAATCAGAAGTACGTTGCCTTTTTCAGAAATGAACATGTTTTTAATCTTTACATGGCAATGATCCCTTTCTACTCAAAATCTTTAACTATTCTGCAACTTTAAATCCTAGGAACCCGGCTCATAAAGACATGAATCGCAATTTCCAAGCAGGAAAATGCCTTAAATGCTTTGGTCCACTGCAAACTCACTTGATCAGGTCAGAATTGGATGTGTAGAACTAGTTTCACTTGTTACTTGTTTGGACCAAATTATTCTTCACTGTTAAATTCACATGGGAACTTTGCTTATGTGCACATCGGCTTATAATATATGGCAACTTCTTGGCAAAAAAGAAATGGGTTAAATGCTTTGGTCCACTGAAAACTCACTTGTTCAAGGTATAATAGGATGTGTATAACCAGTATCACTTCTTACTTGTTTGGACCAAAGCATTCAACCCATTCCGTTCCTGCCAAGACGTTATCATGTATTATAAGCCAATGTGCATTCAAGGAAAGTTCCCATGTGAATTTAACAGTGAAGAATGGTTTGGTCCAAACAAGTAACAAGTGATACTAGTTCTACACATCCTATTCTGACCTGAACACGTACGTTTTACAGTGTACACTATAGTCTTTAGCACACAGGAGTATTAGGTTATTATGTACACGTTGTTAAGTTGTCTGGAGGCAACTAACGAATTGAAACAAATGAGCATGCTGTGTATGCACTGTGCAAAGGTGCGACAAAACATTACCTGTCCTTTTATTAACTGCACAAGTAGTGCTGGTCATTAGCCGCTAGCTAACTGGGTAAGGGTGTCATGGGTCTGTAACTCTGTCCACCGATTTAGAGAACATATTTCGTTTTAAAGTAAGTCACAGGGCTTTTCCCTGCCTTTCTGGAGGGCTTGTATTTCACTAAAAACTATCTAATATGCATATCCATATAATTATGGATTATTATAATTACAATATTTAAAAAACATGCTGTATTTTAAAGAAAATACATTAAGAAACAGATCATATTAGATTTATATTTCAAATATGACAAAATGCTGATTCTACAGCAGCAAAATTATTGTATCACTACAGTTTAAACAAATAATAAGCCTTCTGCCGTTATATAAAAGACAGATGCACTGCAAACTAATCTGAGAGTGATTTTACTATGACTGACTTATTAAAATGATTTGATTTTCTTTGCCTCCAGCCAGTAATGGTCAAAGGCAGCAGCATGTGCCATTTGAGGGAACACAGTAGATCACAATTCTGATCTAAGTGACCTTGAAAGAAGTTCCTACAGGGGAAAAAACTTATTACAAAGATGAATATACCTTTTAGAGACTTAAACTTCAGTGAACCTATACATAACCTATAGAATCCATGCCTAGGTGTCGTGAAGCTGTTCTGTAGCTCAGGGTAGAATTAAGCAATATTAAGACATTTTACGTTAGTTTTTCCTTTAATGTTTCACTTCGTTTCTCAGACTAAAAGCACAGATTTCTTTGATTGTCCTGATTGACTCACAGGCAGAACAAAGGCATTGATCTCAGGACTGTCTACCACATGAACATTCCACGGCAAAGAATTGATGCCTTCAATATCCTGGTTCCTTTGAGTCAAGTGCTGGAGGACTAACTCAACCACTTGATGCCTGCTGTCTGAAACAGGGATGAACATATTTGCATACTCCTCCATGCACTGGGTAGGAATAAAACAGAGAAAGGGAGAGACAAATAAGACTTCTGGTCATTTAAAGACTCCAGAATGTTCTCACTTGAAGATTATAGTGAATAAAATTGAAGCAAATTGTTTGTCTCCTTGCTGTCCTACCACATCTGACGCATGTTGGGCCAGTTTCATAAAATTCTCTTTGCTAAAAACCAGCAGTCTGCTTCTGCCAGTGACTGGACATTCTTCCAAATGTGTGAAGAAAAAGAGCGAGAAGAGGAGCAGCAGCCCTGTTCCAGCTCCTGCCAGGTGCCATCGCCGCTTCCATGCCCACTCACGGAAAAGCTGCTTCTTATTGGGCGGCAAAGCCTTCCACCACTTCCTGATGCTTCTACATGCAGAAAGACATAGGAAGAAAGAGGAAGTCAGACGCAGAACAGTATTCCACAGCCTGTCCAAGTAAACAGGAACAGAAAAGGAGAGAACACAGTCACAAGCACCTAATACTAAACATAATTTTGATTCAATCTAAATTTAGACACAGAAATACAGATTAGATCAAACCTATGTATAACCTTTGTATACCAAACCGAGGTGATATTTATATCTAGGTTTTTAACAGGAAAGTAAATGACTTTCTAATATTAAAACCTGGCAACTTTCATGAGGTGTGTGCATGCATGGGGCATCACTAGTTGATGCAATTTGCCTCTCGAAAAAAACACATACTGTTTTGAGACTGCCAAAGAACACAAACAAACCATTACAGGGAATGCTTTTAACAAAGTGGTTCAGCAAAGATCTTTGGGATGACATGGGTTAATTGAGAGGGGTTACCAAAAATCTGCCCTTCGGGATGCAGGACTTTAGTTTCCGTTCTACGGAGTGATGTTTTAAAAGAACTGTTGTGAGAATTAATTGCACTGGGAGTAACACTTTGTGCACTTCTGTCCACACGTACATACTCTTGTGTTGTTTCTGCTTCTGTTCTTTGTACTGCACATGTTCTTATGTCGTGTAGTAAAGAAGCCATCAGATACTTACACAGTGGCAGAAAACACAGAAAGAACACTGGAGCCCTTACTCATTCACATTTCAAAGGCAGACTCTCTCATTAAAATTGAGGGCAGGTTTCCCAGGTAGGGATTAAGCCTAGTCCTGGGCTCCATTTTCCTTCCAATGTAGAATCGCCATTCAGAATACTAGGTCATCCAGTTTGGCTTAATCCCTGTCTGGGAAACCAACCCAGGCAAGAGAACACTTTCATGACTAAGTGTGAAACAAAGTCTTTAAATGCATTGTCCAAGCCACTTCTAGCAAAGTAAGGGTCTCTCACCTTCCAAGGATAATAGCTGCCACTTTCTGGAGAGGTTTGAAGACCAGCCATAAGAGTGGGGCTGGTAAGGCTCGGAGTCCAGCTGAAGTGTGGAACTTTTGGGCAGGTTTTGTTATTGAGGAGAAAAAGTGGAGACCTTGAACAGCACCAGAGTAAATGAGGCTTGGCTGAGGTCTAGTCCATGTCCTAGAACTGCAGCCAGGGACAGACAGTCTTGTGTTTCCCTGAGTGAAGTGCTGCTGACACTGAAGCAGAGGTCTAGCATGTACTGTCCCGAACCGTTTGAGTGTGAGTAGAGGGGTCACTGTTTGGGCTTTAAACAGACGAAGGCAAATCCAAACCATTTTATCTATCTAGATAATACTTGATATAGGTCTTGATACTTGAAACTACACAGTTCACTTAGCTATCAAACTTTTGTGAACTTGTCCAGATAAGCTATAAAAGCCATTGTAGCAGGGATAAAACTACAGTTATGTGGTACTAAAAACAGCAGCATTGCTTCACTAAAGCCCCACTGAAGCTAAGGCAGGACAATAAAGACTTACTGTTATAAAAGAAGGACAGTAACCGTGATTAACGGGACAGAACTCACGTCATCTAATCACTGCGTGTTTCTGTCACTCTACAGCAGTGACCTCTGAAACTCAACCCAACTCAACTGACAACTCAAATGACAGGGACCCTCCACAGTCGAGGTAGAGTGTTACAGGAAAAACAGTCCTTCCTTGCACCTCTCCTGAGAGTATAGTTCCTACCCCGGGCTCTCCATCTATAGCATGTGGATCAGAGCGAACTCACATACGTTGTTGTCACGTTTTGATAAATTCTTTGGTATCCGCAAAAATAAAAAGTAGCCACTTTTACCAAATATCTCCGAGTTCCTGTGTTGTATCCAGTTGTTACACTATATGGACAAAAGTATCGGGACACACCTGTTTAATGTCAGGGCTAGGTCCTTTACTTCCAGTGAGGGGCAATCTTAATGCTTTAATATTAATGAAACTGGTCCGTGGTGCAGAAAGGGTCGGGGACCGCAGTTCTACAGAATAAATGAACACAAATTCCTACAGAAGCACTCCAAAATCTTGTAAAAACAAAAAAAAAAAAAAAAAAAAAACTTCCCAAGAAGGGTGGAAGCTGTTGTCGCTGCAATTTGAATGCAAAGTTCCTGTTGTTGTAATGGTCAGGTGTCCCTATACTTTTTTGTCTATATAGTGTATTTCCAAATTTCCAGCATCTCTGCCCTGGACCAAAGTCCTCCTTTTGCTGTCATGTTCATTAAATGGGACAATCCAATTCAAGCTCCATGCTCGAGAGTGGGTAGAAATCACACTAACCAAAGCAACTGAACTCTGGGAGTCACACATGCTCAGCCAGGGCGCCGATCACACAGTGTAACAGCTCCGTTAACACACTTAATATGGATGGATAGCAGCCAAAATGTTTGGGGGAAAAAAGTGCCAAAAGGACATAAAGGAATTTATAAATGTTACCTTTTCGTTTGATCACAACCCAGCCTTTTTGATACTCAGCACAAAACGTTTGAAACAAAGACCTTTAAAAACCAGCTACTGACATTGGATAATGTGTTTATTATCAAATTTGTGGTCTTGTATAGGGATTCAGAAACAGGCCCAGTCCATTATTTTAGTACGCCATAAATCATATTTTACATCACATTTAACTATCACAATCTAGTTCATGGATATACATTTCAGTTATGTGTCATTTTGCTTAAAAGAGTATATTAAGGTATTATGTGGGTCTTTTCTATTTCAGTCTATGCTTATTGAGTAAGCAAAAAAAAAAAAAATTAAGCTTATTTAAGATTTTTACCATTCTTAATTTACATTTAACAGGAACACTATTGTTGTGTGTTGCTCCTTTTATGTAAAGAACAAACACTAATCATAAAAATGAGAATTTGAGTGTAAACTTCCATACTTCCTGAAATGTGCCGTTTAACACGCATGCTGTATCCGAGTGTAATGAACCTGTAATTCCACTTTTTCTAAGTTGTGTAGGCGGTGAAGTGTTTAAAGGTTACAAAAATGGTTTAATAGACTAGGCACGCAATTTAATATTATAAATGAATTTTGGAATGGTCTCGTTTAGAAAATGTAACACATTTACATTTCTGTCTTCAACAGTGGAAGCTTTTCGTCAGGTCAGACAAGCGTCGTTACTCATCTTCTGCAACTTCTGTGTTGGTCGTAACTTGGCTGCCAGGACTTGAGGAACAACCTGAATGAGAGTTACTGGCTTTAGTGATTGACTGCTCCTCCGCAGCAAATGAATCATCATAGTCCAAGGCTGTGCTGCTGTCTGAGGGCTCAGAGGTTGTGAATGTTCGTACACTTGGTTCATGAAGATAAGAAGAGGAGCCAGCCTCATCTTGGGCAGTCTGTCGCTTATCAATGAAATGTGTAATGAACAAAGTTTCAATCTGGACAAGGAAAGTCTCTGCCTCCGTCTCCGGAACCTCTGTAAGAACGTTCCTCAACGATTCAAGCAACTGTAAGAAAGATGGATGAACGATTTAGCTTACCATCAGCACATTCACTATTACAACAAAGCTCCTGATTAATTTATTACCTTTTCTAGACATGTGAGGGAGGAATCTCTGCGATAGAGCTTGTCCATGGGTATGCACCTAAGAGAATAAAGCCACAGTGAGGACTACAGAGTTAATAAAAATGACCCAAACCTTCTTAATGGAGCAAGAATGCATCTTCAAAGCATAAGAAGTCAAGCTCTGGTGGCTATAAACCTAAATCCTAGACTAAATCACACAATCACTTTACAAAGTATTATAATGATTTGGTGTGTAAACAGAAGTAATAGGTTTTGTTGTACCTTGCGAGATAAGCATTTTTGCTACTGTGTATTATACTTGGTAAGTTTTAGAATTGTGTTCATTTGTACTTGTAAGCTAGTTTACAACGACAAGGAAGAAATAAATAAACGAGCAACGCAAGTTTAAAAAGTGTACCAACCCATGAGACTCCCTGTATTTGAACACCACCCATTCTGCTTTTCTCATCACGTCGGCCCAGTCAGGGAGCTCGGCAGAAACTTGGTACTCAAACTTGTATGGATGCTCTAAAACGAAGATTCCCATTACAGACATGTTTTTCTGCCAAAAGGTTCTCACAAAAAAATATCATAGATTTGTTCCTAGATGTAGGAGTCATGGTAATTTTCTTTTTCTTTTTACAAAAGAGAAAAATTATACTCATGTTACAGTGTTGAAACTAAAGAACAATGTGAGTTGTGAGTTATCTGAACAAGCAAATGTCTAAACATTCTCGACAACTTCATTCTGAGTCGAAGAGAGCGGTTCGGTACATACTCTGAGGCCCAGCAGGCCCTGTCTCTTCTTGAACGAGCAGACAGGTGGTCTGAGACAGAGGCGACGGGTTACTGGGGTTATATGGGCTCACAATCATCCCAATAAATGGAGCTCCTCCTCGTGAGAAATAACTCTGCAAGAGACAGAAAGAATGATTTAGAGTGCCAGACAAAGGGAAGGTAGTTTTCTTTGCTGTAATATTTAAGGTTTTTTTTTTTTTTCTGTAACCAGGAGTATGCCACCTTAGGCAAATTTCATTTTATTTTAGGGCACAGATGGCTTCCCTTTGAGAAATGTATAAACTCTTACAACTACTATCCCCATTACTATGCATTATCCAACAGTATATAAGTAGTAATAATGGTATTTATTTAGCAAACATAAAATGCATTTTATCATTCTTCACATAAGGTAATAAACTGTACAACAGCAAAAACAATAATAAAAGAAAAAAATGTAAACAGAAATCCATAGAAATAAGCACACAGACACAAAGGATTCAAATAAAAAAAAGAATGAAACCAAAAAGAAAAAAAGGTTTCCTAGTATGAAGATGAATGACTAATAAAATGGCGGTTTAAAAAAAATGTGTTTTCAATTGCTTTAGTACTGTTGATGGTGTCTGATTAATATTAATTGCTAATGTGTTCCAATTAAAGACA
Source organism: Alestes dentex (assembly GCA_037576975.1). Taxonomy (NCBI): domain Eukaryota; kingdom Metazoa; phylum Chordata; class Actinopteri; order Characiformes; family Alestidae; genus Alestes; species Alestes dentex. Next base: position 11,255,783 of record JBBIGA010000153.1, on the reverse strand, counting down.
AGAATTTTAAAATCAGTTTTAGAAAAGCACCCAGTGCAATTGATCAATCAAATGTTCTCTCCAGTCAGTCGCAGTCAGTCTTTAGAGGTTTTTGGTAATCCTTTAAATAGTGCATTGCAGTAGATCAGTCATGAAAATTTAAAAGCACGGTTCAAGCTCTCTGCATTATGCGGTGTAAGGAAAGGCCTGAAAAAAAGACTGTTTTCGCAGCATGCTCAACGTGTGACTTAAATAACGTTGGTAAATCAAATAATATATCCAATTCCTAACGTTGCCTTTTGTTAGTAATGTCAGATTCCTGTGTCTAGTTGTGCATTTTGTTCTCTGGATTTCACTGCCAATAATGAGAACTTATTTAATAAAAAAAAAACTGTTTATTTATGCAATGCCAGGTTACTAAGGGAACTGGTATCATTTGGTTCCACAGATAAATAAATATTGTGTTTCTTCGAATTATCGTCTTTGTAAATCGCCAAGATCTCTTACCTGATATTTAGCTTGGGTGTCAGTGTCTCTAAGGGATGGGTTGGGATCAAAGGCTGGGTGAGAATGATACCAGCCAACTACACTGAGTCCTTTCATTGCAAGCATTTCAGAGGCCTGTGTCTGCGAGACAGGGTCCATTTCACACTGGAGTCCAGTGCTCAGGCTGTTACATGGCTCTGCTGCACAGATCTGCAAACACAAACATCTTCAGTTTCCCAAGACATCATCAACTGACAAACCATACCACTGTTGATCCAAACATAGAGTAACACTTCTAGTGACTAGTCACTCATTTTATAGATTGACATTATTGAATTTTGCCTAAATGTTAGTTATAATATAATCATATTCTAGTCTAACAGTCCATATCAGTAAATTATCTGTTTTCATATCCATACCACTCACCCTCAACACTTTCTTCTCATCATCATAAGATCCACCCAGGAGTCCAATCACCTCTCCCATTGAGACATGAGCATGCTGGCAAAAATACATGAGCAAGGACATGATCAGATTTGTTGAAATAGCATGCAGCCTAAGTAGTGAATTCGACTACTTTGAAGAAATTGTTTATATATAAACTTCACACATTTTTCTCCACTTACAACAACCAGTCGAGTCATGCTTAGAGTCTTAATTTTGCTTCTTCAGCTTGGAGTTACAAGGCTAATGTGGCTAACAAACATGAGAAGTAAACAGTCACCTAAAACTATCCTGTAAATAAATCCACTAAACATTAATCAGCCTGTTCAAATCACCTCCAGCTCTCCACAGACTTGTGAATGTGGTTTAGGACACAGTATGACTTACTGTGAGCTAAAAAAAAAAAAAAAAAAAATCTAAAATAAACAAGACTTCACCATGTAGCCACTCAATAGGAGTGCTGATATAAAATCAGTATTTGTGGTACCAACCATAATCAGTCATTTTCCAAAATCAGTACTTCTTGTGAATAGCAGCCCTGATGTTGTCTGAAACTGCAGCCTACAGAGGAGAAGTTCTGTTCATTTGTAAAGCTCACCTTAAGTCATACTGCATCAAGTTCATGGAAACTTAATTTGTGAAATGTTGAGTATTATGAATTATTTTTGTGCAACAGTTTGGGTAGCTACTGACTTTCAGTGCTTGGCAGTGTTAGCCTGACAGCTTCAATGTAACACTAACAAAGCAAAATTTGGATGATCTACTGGGGTGGGTGGAAAGTGACTGACACACACAGACACACACACAGACACACACACACACACAAATACACACTTCCTTTAGGGCCGGGACATACTTAATGAACACTGCCACCTGTTCCCAGGGTGCTTTTGATGCGTCACCTGAATACACTGCCATAAATGTATGCAACGAGTACGTGAGTTGCACTACCAGCAACAATTGGGGTGGCAGCGCGTTTAAATTTCGGTATGTGCCATGACCATTGCTGCTCACTAGGCATATTCCTTGTGTTACTGATACACTTAAATACATACAATCGTCTGTGTCGCTGTTGGCGTCTTTTTTCTACCTTTCTTACATCTTTCTTCCCTCAATTCACAACACACTGAAATCGGATACCGTTTTCTCACCTTTATGATTTCTCACACCGCCAAATAATGGAATCCTCAAGATTTCTATAAAGTACGTGCAAATACAGTCGGTACCCTGCGTACATGGCAGCAGCAGCAGCAAGTGTGTGCGCTGCATACCGTATATCCCGGCCCTTGCTTGGCACCATTGGCGACATAAGCATTCATATGCATTCACATTCACTCACACACACACACACACAGGCACACACACAGGCACACACACAGGCACACACACAGGCACACACACAGGCACACAGCTTGTCTAAATTTCTTAGGAAAGCACTGCCAATGGAATAGGACACTCTGGAGCAGCCACACATGAGAGGAGTTACAAGCACTGGCTACCTGTTACTATGACACATGGTGGCAACTGTTGTCATTGTGCAATTCATATTTCTAGTCTACAAGTGTCATCCGACACACAGAAGTGCTCAAGCTCCTTCCTAAAGTCAGCAGTAAACGTACCACATCCATGACAACCAGGGCTTCAGCACACACAATAACTCGGAATGGTTCCTGAAGATGAAGGAAAAGGTGACATTGGAAAGTTACGTCATGAACTCTTACAATACATTTCTGACAAAGTGTGACAGTGTGTGTGTGTGTGTGTGTGTGTGTAAGAATTTTACCTGTTTTTCCTCTCCAAAAGCTTTGCATGGAATGAGCTGAAATGGATCAAAAGATCTGCAGAGCAGAACATAGACAAGAAAAAGTTACTACTCAAATCTACTTCTAAACAATGCACCATACCTTTTTCTAGTAAGAAAAACAAAGTGGGTTGATTGGTTTACATATAAATGAATTTAAACCAAAGTGTTCTGTCACACATCCCTTCATTAGGGTTAAAAGAATATGAATCAAGCATAAGTTACATACAAAAAATGCAAGAACCAGTTTTTTTTAAATCAACAAATAACATTGCTTATACATAAGAGAATAACATTAATTTCCATTAAGTAATCCAACAGTCTAATTTCCACTTGGAAATTCCCTTTATATTTTTTAATGTGAAAACTGTGCCATTTGTCAGTATGCTAAAAGTGTAAAACTCTTTTAGCCTACTGATGTATAAACAAAGGGTGTTTTATAACATGTAAAATAAAAAATGTTCTACATGTGAACATGAATCTGACCATCAAATTTCCTCCTTTTCAATCTTCACCGCAAGATGTAATGTATTGTAAAGTCATTTTGCACCATTTTATTGTAAACCACAATGCACTGTGGGTATTTCCTGTGAATCTATGACTACTGTGGATGAAATCTGCATCAGCTCATTTTACAATCACATGTATAATTAACAAAGACCACTGTACTGAATAGTAAGCACTTAAATATATTATCAAAAAGGAAAACATATCAGTATAAGATCTGCACAGAAGTTATGGCATGGGTGTAGAGAACACACTGATGGTAAATAAAACAAAGTGAAAGCGACTGTATTTGAAAATAAAAGTACACATAAAACTCTCTGTATGGGTTCTGACTCCTCATATTTTGTCTACAAAAAATACGTATTTTCATAGTGCACTAAACCCCCACAGAATTTCCCCCGTGGAGCGTCTCAAGCGTTCTCGTGTTTTTCGTTTTGTTCTTCTTAAAGCCCTGTTTTTTATTACTGTAAATTAAATGAAGTTATTACTTTATTTACCCTGCTTATACCAAAGAAAACGACTGTGCATACCAAACACCCGTTCATGAATTACAGTTTACCTTTACATTTTCTTTCAGGGTAATGTATTAAGCTTTAAGGTTTAAAATGAAATTAATGAAATGTTTTGGGAGCATATTTGGGGGCATATTTAGGGTTTACACTATAAAAAGACATTTTTAGGATTTTTTTTCACTATACGCGGGTGCTCTTGGAACGGTTTACTGTGCTAGAAATTTTATTTGTCTGTATTTACATTAATGTCCTGATATTTGGTTAACTGACCAGCGATTAAAAATATTATAGAGAAAGTCTGTTACTTTCAGTTACCTGGAAATGAAACTGTAATAAAATAACGTAATTAAATGACTAGATTACAAGAATTTACTGTAAAGATTCCATGCTACTACAATGCAATTTTACAGCTAGTTGGGCATTACAGGGTATTATGAATCACATTTACAATAACGTTGCTGTGAAATATTTACTATAAATCTATTGCAACTAGTTGTTTGTAACTTGTAAAGTTGTTTTATTTTTTATTTTTAAATGGCGCTTGCTTCATTGTGTATTTTAGGTATGCTTGATTTCTTGTAACGGTGATAAAGTGTGCTCTAACTTGTGTGTGCAAAAATAAAGATCTCTAGGCTTTCTGTACATTGAAGTGTTTCAAAAGGCAACTTGCTAAATAATGAAATTCCACCAGAACAAATACTTTAAACACTGATGCAGACAGACAGACAGACAGACAGAGACACATACTAACCCTCGTTTTGGAACTTTACAAGGCCTTGGTTGTCTCTTCCTCATCTCCTCCCTCCTAAGGGCCAGTTCCTCTGCACTCAAGTGCTAATAGAGGGGGTATACACACACACACACACGTCATTTTTGCGCACATACACATATACACACACACAAAAACATACACATAAACACACACAAACACATACAAACATACATATACACACACACAGAAACATACACACACACAGAAACATACACACACACA
>JBBIGA010000153.1:11218186-11242635 GCA_037576975.1 Alestes dentex | reverse complement strand
TGTGTGTGTATGTATATATATATATATATATATATATATATTATATATATATATATATATATGTACATTGTGAAAAGGGTTTTTTTCACCACCTCATATGTTTGGCCCTCTAGGTCTCTTGCATCACACCAGTTTCCCCACATATCCCGGACTCGCCTTTTTCTCGCTCGCTAAGAGACAGACAGACAAACAAACTCAGTCCAACCAGTTACATTAAAGCTAGCTGCTGGAAACACTCTTGCCTTACCCATAGGAAGATAAAGTGTGATGGTCTGCACAAACTACTTATTGCTGTAATTACTTTTACCCAGAAATGGCACCAGTAAATCGTTATTCAGAGCAGAAGACTAACTGTCTTTCTCACCATGGACTGGAGTCTCTGAGCCAGCTGGTAGGCCTCCAGGCTGTCCCGGCTCTCTTTTAGACGAGAGCGGTCCACTGGCCGCGGACGATTATAGATGGCCTGATCTATGGTTTGGAAGGAGGGATACATGTTACTAAACAGTAAAGATTGGTGTATGGGACATCTGCTTGTTCAAAAAGACTAAAAAAGTCAAGAATCAGAAATGGGTGACTGAGCCTTAGAGCTTTACCGCAGTTGAAGTTGATGGCCCCTATGAGCTCCAGGTAGGTGTGTATTCGACCGATGCAGTTCACATCCCCACAATTCTTCAAGCCAGGGCGCACCGATGTCTTATTCAAGTATTTGGGTTTACTCTTCTCCCTAAAATAGATACACAGAAATATACACTAATGCTAAGCGGAACACAGACATCAACTGCAAACCCAGTTCACCACCAAACATGTATAAAATTTAATTCTATACTACAGTGCATCTAAAAATACAAAGATCCCTTTCTGGCATTACTTGCTATACCTCAGCTCAGTCCTTGTTATTGCATAAACAGACTGAAATAGGGATATATTCAATTTTTTCAGATATCCTCTTAAAACCATCTCCAAATATAAACAAGCATTTATGTTGATTTAACTGTGAAATTAAACTTGTTCTGTGGTGTTTTGGTCAGAATGTTGCTCAGCTAAGGTAAGCTTAGCAAGAAAGCAGTTTGTAACTAACTGGTGCTCTACTGAAACAAGTGAAGATGTAAAAAACTATAATCGGAGAGATTAAAGTGCAAGCGAGCCGTGTTTGTGTGACAGAAAAGCTGAAACTGAACTCTCAGTGGTCTTTGGAGCACCATATGTTACAGTACAGACTCCATTCCAGCTAATTGATGGTAAAATAACACTTATTTGGAGGATAAAGACCCCTTTATAAGAGTGCAAAATTGAGCAATGTGTGGCAGAGTGAGTCAAAATTGGTGCCTGCAGCTCTTAACTGTTGCTAAGACCACCATGCTATTTTTCCTGGCTCTAATTGTTCCCCTCTTTCTATCAGCCTACCTATTGGTGAGCTCCCACCATCAGTTAGAGAATGCTAAATGTTTTGCCAATAACTAAACAGAAATTAAATAGAATAATGACCGTGATAATTTCATACTGTAGTATGCCTTACTAACATCATCCAACCCTACTTTGAAAGCCTGTATAGTTTTGTGTAGGAGACTCATTTCAGTACAAAACATATTGCTTGTTTATCAGGGTCTTCTTTTTAGACTCACCATTGGTCCAATATGTAGTTGCGGATTTTCAGATATCTCTCTGGGGTTTTTGAGAGACGGCCCTCAAAGAACTCTGGGATAGCCTGCTTTTCCTCTTCTGTGATGGTGCTTGTGTCCATTGTCACCTCCTGCTCAGGGGCCTTCAGCTCCTCCTCTTCATCCTCATCCACCTCCTCCTCCTCCTGGTCCTCTTCTGTCTCCTCCACTGGACCATTTTCCACCTTATTTACTGCAAAAAACACCAATGCCAGCAGGTCTCATTAGTTACACTACTTTGTTTTAGTAATAATTTGTGCAATAGCTGGCTGTAAACAAGCAATAGGCTGTATGTCATGTTCAAGGATGTTCTGGTATCAACACAAACTGCAAAGGCTTATCCCACATGATACATAAGATATTACAGTACAGCACAACAAATAGAAATAAAACTGACTTAAATTAGATGCCACTTTTTTTGGCAAGTTGAATCAACTTAATTTTTTTTACCAGGCCAGTTGTGCAAATGCAGTAAGCGGCACACACCTTCTGAACTTTCGTCTCCAGGCAGGGTGCACATCTCTGGGCTAGTGGTAGAGAGGCAGGCCTCACTCTGCTCTCCCGTTTCCGGCTCAGCCACTGCCTGGCAGTTACTGCTGTTCCCTTCAGAGCTTAAATCTGCAGGTCTAACAGATGCTTCGACAGGATTTGAGAGGTGGCTGTTCAGTCTGACAGTTGAGGGCTCTACCAGAGCAAGCTCTTCTTGGTCAAGAGGCTGTTCCAAACCTTTGGGTTCATCCAACTGGCTGTCCGGCTGGGATGTGTCATCACTGAGGTCATCAGTGATATCGACATCCTCATCATCAGAAAGATGTTCGATGCGTACTGCATTGGTCAGCGCAGAGAGGGGTGGCTGAACCGAGGGAGGGCTGGATCCAGAGGCTGTGGTGTGAAGTGGCGTATTCTGGGGTTTGGGAAAGGACTCCTCGGCTTTAGCCTTAAGAATAAAAGTTAAAAAAAAAAAAAAAAAAAAACAGATGTGAGATCAATTTTACTTTCCTACTTTAGGGTTGGCTTCACAGACCCAGATAAAGACAAAGAAGTTCTCATTTAAGTTTTACAACTGTCATTTAGTCCAAGATAAAACTCAACTCCATGTCTGGGGAAGCGGCCCATAATGCATTAAATAAAACTGATGCAAATAAAACAGGCTGTGAAAGAGAAAATTAGAAACCTTATCACTGATCACTGTTTCTATTTGTGTTTAGTTCCTTGCAAGGCAAATTAAAGAAGTAATTATAAGACGCAATAAAGAATTTAACTAAACACAGATGCAGCTGATGTGTTGCTCGGCTGGAGGTCTGCTCTGGGTCATTTCCATTCCAACTCACGTAGACCTCTCAATTCAGGTCATGAATTTGCTTTAAAACTTCATGTGAAAACTTCTGTTTTATTTGGGTGCAGTTACAATTGATTCATGTGTTCTGTCTAGGCCTGTGGGTATTATTTATGCCTTGTTTTATTTGGCATGTGATATTCTAGAGCAATAAACCACAAAAAAATATATAACTGATGTGTGAAGTCAAATGTGTGTTTAAGTATTTTACATTGGCTTTAAATGCACACCAGCCTTGCTTTGAAACCAAAACTATCTGTTATATAATAAAAGATTTAAAACTATGGAGAAATGATAAACACAAGCACCCGTCGAAGCACCTTCTGAAATTTGTCTCTGACATTCGCCAAAGCAGATCTGCAGAGAGGACACAACACTTCAGCCCATCTTCTGTCCATTTAGACGACTCTAGTCCACACCGTATTCATACTTCAATCAATCTGCACCAATATTTTTTTTTGTAAGAAAACTGGGGTTGACCGGATGGGGGAGTATGCCCGATGGCCAGTCCAGCACTGCTAATAAATAACTCAACACACACAAATACAGATTTGTGTGTGATAGATACCAAAAGACACAAATACCAGATACCAAAAGACACAAAAGGCATCTTCATGCGTTATAAAGAAGACATGAGGTCAAGGCTTTAATGTCATACCTTGTTTTTGAAGTACTGCCTGGCATAGCTCTTCACTTGAAGAACAGTCCTAGTACCAATCACTTTTGCAATCTTGGTCCACCTCCGCCCATACTGAGCCTAGAAATTACATCAAAGTTGGAATACAGCACGTCCTAACAATGATATTACTAACCCACACAGCATATAACATAGTCATATATCTATTGCTGAACTTCCTACAAATATCAGGACAAAACGCTGTTTTATAGGCAGGTAAAAAAAAACAAAAAAAAAAAAAACATACCAGTCCTTTCTCAAAGAGGTCCTTCTCCTCCTGTGCCCAACGGGCTGGGGCTCCAGAACTCTTCACTGGGGATCTGCACAAAGTTACACTACACTCATCAACATTCACTTCTGCATCTACACAAAAACAATAAGACAGAAGAAACTGGTTCTTCACTTACTTCTTTACTTTAGCCTTGTCCTCGGCCCAAGCCACTTTAGGTACCTTCTTACCAGCAAAATAATACCTGAATGCAATTAAGGAAAAACAGAGCTACGTTGTAACAATAAATAAGTCAATGGGAAATAAACCTGACAGCATGGCTTAAAAAAGGATACTGCTCTTCCAGCAACATGCTCTCAATGACTTCTCTGTTTTCATCACTGATGGAGCTGTCCAGGGTCCAGGGCTGACAGGAGAGAGCACAACACCAGCAGCTCATTAATCCCACACATGAGACAGACTGTATAGGTCTCATCATCCACAATGTTGCCTTACCAAGATAGCAGTGTCAGTCTTCCAGGCTGACTGCAAGAACTGATCTTGAAGGATCATCGCTCCACTAAGATCACTAGAAAATCATAGAAGTTAACCCAGGTTTGCATGTCATCCTCACAATCACTGAGAATGAGTTCTAAAATATTTGCTAAACTGGTCATTCACAAACCCTAACCCTAGTCTCAAATGTGACGGTCTCTGTTGCAACCAATTTAAAGTACAATGCTTAGACTAGTTAAACAAAATGTATGGGGCAGAAGGAACGAAGAATGGCACGGGAATCTAACAGCTACACTATATGGACAAAAGTATTGGGACACTTGACCACTACACCCATAGGGACTTCAATGACATTGCATTCAAATACAAAGATTTCAATCTGGAGTTGGTCCCCTCTTGGCAGCTATAACAGTTTCCAATCTTCTTGGAAGGCTTTCCACACGATTTTGGAGTTTCTGTGGAAATGCCCATTCATTCTGTAGAGCGTTTATGAAGTCAGGCACTGAGGTTGGAGGAGAAGGCCTGGCTCGCCATCTCTGTTCCAGTTCATCCCAAAGGTGTTGAGGTCAGGACTCTGTTCGGGCCAGTCAAGTTCTTCCACACCGAACTCATTCAACCATCTCCTAATGGACCTTGCTTGGTGCACTGGGGCACAGTCATGCTGGGATAGAAAAGGGCCTTCCCCAAACTGTAACCATAAAGTTGGAATTATGGCGTTGTCCAAAATGTCTTTGGTATGCTGAAGCATTAAGATTACCGTTCACTGGAAGGGGTCTAGAGCAAACTCTGGAAAACAGGTGTCCATATACTTTTGTCCATACGATGTAGCTAGCTAGCCAGCTAGCACATCAACACCAGTAGAGGCAAACATTTACACTAAATAAAGTTATTCTCTATGACAAACTACAAAGCTGCCAAGCAGCCAAGCAGCCAGGCAGCATGTGTATGACTGAGTCCAACTGCTGGACAGGTCTCTCCAGCACCAGCTCCAGTAGAGCCCAATGCTAATTCAGCTAAAAGACAGGCTCTCCTTAACCAGTCTGTCTTTCTGCCGAGTCACTGACTAATCATGGACAAAACACAGTGGTCCCTTTTACACCAGGGAAGGACTGTAACATATTTTGAAGCATATTTACCCTTCATCTGCATCATATTCGTCCCCCTCGATGTCAACTACATCCATCTCGTCCGCCATGTCTGTGGTGATGATGATCAAAGTAATCAAGACGAGACGACGCTCCTTCACTTTCCTCCTAACGACCCCTTCAGGCAGGGAGTATACTATAGTATAACGGAGTATAATCAAAAACACTACATGGACAAAAATATTGGGACACACCTGTTTTCCAGGATTTGGGGACTAGGTCCCTTACTTCCAGTGGGGCAATCTTAATGCTTCAGCTTACCAAGACATTTTGGACAACCGCATGCTTCCAGCTTTGTGTACACAGTTTGCGGAAGGCCCTTTTCTATTTCAGCATGACTATGCCCCAGTCCACAAAGCAAGGTCCATCAAGTAGGATGAGTTCAGTGTGGAAGAACTTGACTGGCCCACACAGACCCCTGACCTCAACCCCATCCAGCACCTTTGGGATGAACTGGAACAGAGATTGTGAGCCAGGCCTTCTCGTCCAACATCAGTGTCTGACCTCATAAATGCTCTACAGAACGAATGGGCACAAATTCCCACAGACACACTCCAAAATCTTGTGGAAAGCCTTCTAAGAAGAGTGGAAGCTGTTATAGCTGCAAAGGGGGACCAAATCCATATTCCAGTCTATGTATTTGAATGCAATGTCAATAAAGCCCCTGTTAATGTAATGATCAAGCGTCCCAATTTTTTTTTTTTTTTTGTCCATATACTGTATGTTGGAGTGTATAGGAACATAACAAAATGGATTATTATTTCTTTATTTGTTTATGTATTTGTTTATTTTAACCTTCTAAACTGCAGACATTCCATTTATCATTAAGTTTATAATGGTGTAACTGGCATAAATTATGTATAGCAATTACTATGTAACTAAAAGAAACTAAATTGCACATAGTAATTAACATTTGTTATGAGAGTGAGGAACTGAAAACCTAGCTGATTACTGAATTAATATTAACCATACCATGATGATAATAATAATAATAATAATAATAATAATAATAATAATAACCTGCCACCTTATAACTGTCATTGAACCTTACTAGTCTTCAGCCAAAGACTGTATAGTGTATTAGATCTTCATCTATTTGGCCCATTGCACAGTTAACAAATTTGGGCCACAATGTAGCCCAGGGATGCCCACTCCTCAAACACTCTCCCTAAACCACAGGATTAATAGATGAGTTGAACCAGGTGTTCTAAATTACAATCAGCGCTTCAGAACCATAATTGGGCACCCCTGCTCTAGCCTTTCGTTTATGATGTTTCAGACTACAGAGCTCTTGGCTGGATATTTTTAGTGACAGACCACTCTCTGAAGAACCCAAAAAGCCTTTGTACCCAATATCATACATAATATACCAATCCACCCATTTCAGCACCATATCCATATGCCTTGCCACTGCAATGTTTGTATCACTGTGTTGATGAAAAAGATCCAACACTCCTGGCATCAGCACCAGGTTATACCTACAGTACACCTTTATACCTACAGTCCTGTATATATATATTAGACACATATGCAAATGCTTAAAGCCATTTTCTCAGTATGTGATAATGTGTCTTTCTGCTATGGCAAACTTAACAAGAAAGTAGTAAAAAGTAAAAACAATTGTTTGTAAAAAAAAAAAAAAAACAAAAACAAAAAACAAAACAAAACAGAAAGATTTGTTTGCAAAAAAAAGTAGTTAATATATTTTTTTATATCTGGTAAGAACACAGGCTTGGCTCCAGATTTCTCCTCAGTGCCTCCAGTTGCTCCTGATTTAATTTAGTGAAGGGCTGTTTGAGTCAAACCAGGTTTCTGATGTAAATTACAAGTAATACTGGGTTTCCATATGGAACACATTGATATACTGCACATAAAATCAGTATTTACTCAGTTTTTGTACTTATTCTTTTTAGTTTTATTTAGTACATTTATTAATATTGATATGGGAAAAAAAACACTCACTACTCATCTAAAGAGTTTTTAAATATTATTTTAGAAGATGCCTCATGCCTTTGCACAGTACTGTACATGGTGAACATATAAACTAGTTGAACCTAATAAAGTGTTTCTAATAAAGTAGATGATGTCTCCAGATGATGATGATGGATATAGCTGAGTATCAAAAATCAAGACAACCATCACACAAAGTCATTAATGATTTATTAACTTTCTCCTCAGAGGACCAGCCAGGCGGCTGAGCCTTCACTGCACGTACACAGGAATGATTAGAGTGTTTCTCCACTGAAATCTTCTCACAAAGCCCTACATACACGCCTTAGTAATCTATCATTTACTCGTTAACGTGATGCAAATACGACCGCCCTGTGCGACAATTACACATGATTATGGTGCTCAACTCACATGAACATCTAGTTTCTGTTTCATACAGTTACAGTTAATGTGGCATGGACATCACAATGTGTTGCATGGCGTCAGGGGAACTAAAAGAGGTGGATGGGAGCAGACAGGAACCTGCGCTCCGGGGTCCGTCCCTCTTCAGGCAGATCAGCAAGCACTAGCGACATTCACAAGACAGCTGCGGAACCACAGAAACACCAGCACGTCAGAAACAAAGTCTTGGCATCTTTGCAAGCCACGGTGAAGAAAAAATATAAAAGGATCAACTAACTAGCCCTTAATTGACCACCCAGTGCATCCTTTCTTGGCTACTGCGGCGAGGTTTAAACAGCTTTAGAGTCTATTGAGCTGTAAAAATCCTATTAAATCTACTGAGAAATTGTAATGCTGTGAAAATATCTTAATTTACAGTGCACTATTAAATTAAATATATATGCCTATGAACACATCTTCACAACTGTATGGTTGATCGTCAACAGCAGGACTGAGCACTCCTGTGTTACAATATATGTTTCAGCTGATCAGGTCTCCAGAGCATGATATAAAGTTGTTAATTTACCTGCTGCGTCTCACTGGTAGAACTTTATCTCTGTGTCCACACAGTCAAAGAAAAGATCACCGAGCTCCTGGCCCTCCACCTCCCCTCTCAACATGGCTTCAATCTCCTGCAGACACTGGGACTCCAAGAAGCGCATAGTCTCCTGTAGAGACACTCCAGCATCCTGTCATAAAACACACACACACACACACACACACACACACACACACACACGCCACATGCATAATTCAGTAACCAAAGACAGGGCCAAATTATCTCTTGGCTTTTTGTGCACAGGAACAACTGAAGTGTAAAGTTCTGCTTCACCTGGTTTTGATTTGCTTCAAGAAATTTTCAGGGCAAAGAGCAAGAACCAAATACGCTAGATGTTCAAACTTTTAAGTGACATTTCAAAATCATTTGAGCGTGGTTTCTCAGGCTTAAAGAGGAAATAGAGTGTATGTCTTTTTGCAGACAGACCCAGTGTTCCTTCTCACAGGAGAACAAAGCATTCCTGAACTTCCGTGGAGTCTCCACACATTTTCTTTTACTTTATCCTCACCGGATTTGCCTCCATGTTAGCCAACGCTGCTTGGTGAGCCTTGTAGAGCTCATGCTTCCTGTCCACCCTGCTCTGGAATCGAGGCTGTGTCCTCACAGGATCGTCTGGGCCGTACTGTGGAGACACCACCGTAGTGACCGGACTCATGCTCTCCGTGAAGATAAATGGCTTGAAAACAGACCTGTGGGATGGTCAAACATATATTAAGACACTGAAAAGTCCACTGAAAATGGCATGTTTGCATGTGATCAAGTTGTGAGCTCTCAGGGAATCTCTAGAATCTTTGTAACAAAAACTATTAACCCTATTGCATGAAGTTTGTATTGCATCCCTTTAAGTGAGCGACCTGGAAGGGTCAGGCGTGGCAGTGAAGAAGTGGACACAGGGCATGCTGGCATCTCGCGGAAGGATGGACACCATGCTACCCGTGGTCCGGAAACCTTCAGAATCCATGCAGATTCCACTGGGCTTGTCCCTCAGGATGTCCATCATTACCTCCGCTGTCACAGAGCCTGTAGTACGCAAGAAAAACACCCAACACATACACACAGGGAATAAATGGTAAGGGTGAAATAGCCAAATGTTCTTTTGGCTCTTTTGCACCTCTTGTCCTTTATTCAGTCATTATCTCACTACCTCTCCTTATATAACCATGCGAAAACAAATCAAAACTAGTCCTGGACAACAGATATTTCGTTCAGGAACAGAGCAAATATGTGTTAGTACCGCATCGTGCTGCATTCATTTTTAGCCACACAGTCCCTGATGCAATTCAATTTTGTACATGTTACTACTTCTCAGCCTCTGTTTAAAATGCATATGTTGATCATAATCTATACAATTAGGATACAGCTCGCTCACCATCATGCTCCTGAAGGAGGGTAGTGCCTCCTTTGTAGCGCTGCTTGGCTAGTTCCATCCTGGCAGGAGGGTTGTCTGGGCTAAAGGCAGCAGTGAAGCTAAACTCCCCCTCCCCGTTCCACCATCCCTGAGACTGGGCCACACTGCGCAGCTCCGGGTGCTCAGCAAAGATCTCCGTGCCTATCGTCAGCTGGTTGGAGATGTTCTTAACTCCCTCTGACAGAGCAAAATCAGGTCAGTAAATGTTACAAAATGCACCCATCACTCTATTTACACCGCCCTTGTTTTAATGTTATGTAAATTTGTCCATTTGTCCATTACTGTATTTAAGACAATTTCAGGTGACAACATCAAATCTAGGAATATTTTTGGAAGTACTACTTAAGAACGTGATAACATAATCCACGAATGTTATTCCTTTGTTGTGTTCTTAGCACTTAAATTGTCCTGGTGTTTAATCTGTATTTGGACCAAGATTTTCAATAGGTGAACTATTTGAAAACGTTCAAATCATTATGTAGGCAAAACCTACCGGTCATACCAAGCAAGACAGGAGGCTGAGTGTTGTGTTATTATTAGTAAAAAGCTGTTTTATATCAACAAACCTTTTGTAGATATTTTTTTTTCATCATTTACTTAATCGAAACAACACAAATTTCCAAAGAAATTAAGCTGTCTACAAACTTATGACAGGCACTGTAACTGACCCATAGCCCGTATCAGGGCATCTACGAACTACATTCCCATCTTGACCTTCTGAAAATCTGACATCGTATTATTGTCGCACTCTTGGCCCATACAAAGAGGAGAGATGTACATGGAGTCCATAAAGCTAATGCAAAACTGCTGAGGTGAATTACTTTGGACTCTGACCTGTAAACTTCTGAGCAGCCCACAGTTTCCCAGCAGTCTCCAGGACCCAGGCCTCCTGCCGGTCAACAAGCATGAAGGTGTTGTGGTAGCTGAAGTGTTCGGGGTCCTCCCTGCAGGCCCCACCTTGACCATGCTGCTCCAGCAGCTCAGTTATGACTTGCAGAGCAGCCCATGCACTGTCCCCCCGCTCCAGACCCAACCTAACCACACAAAATAAACCACATTTATCCACTCCTCACAAAGTCAGCCTAATCAAAACACACCGCACAGTTTAGGCACTTCACCAGGCAGGGTGGAGAGTTTACTACAAAACCTGCAGCACACCGAGTGCTGGAGTCTGACCGATAGGAACATTTTGTGATTAATACAGATGTTAAGGGGCTAAAAATTCAAATAATCAATAATACCAGTCAGTATCATTTAATATTTACATTTTAGATGTAATGTTATACTTTGTTTATTTTAAGCATGTTACAGTTTTGCAGATACATCTTCTTTTTTTTTTTTTACAACAGTGATTTGATATACTTGTCCGCAAAATACACATCCTCTACAGGGAAGACACTTACATATGGCAAAATATATTTCTGCCGTCTCTTTTTTCCTCAATGTTGCATTCAGCAAATAAACACTTATTGTGCATTAAAATGTGCTGAAGTGTGTTTTCTGCAGAGGATGTGCACTTTTAAAATCAAGACACATCATTTGACCAGGG
Source organism: Alestes dentex (assembly GCA_037576975.1). NCBI lineage: Eukaryota > Metazoa > Chordata > Actinopteri > Characiformes > Alestidae > Alestes > Alestes dentex. Next base: position 11,231,189 of record JBBIGA010000153.1, on the reverse strand, counting down.
GAGACTAAATTCTCTCTATATAAATCCATCTTCAGAGAATATGGACGCATGGACGCAGAAGTTTATGGACACATGGCTTGGCAGGACTTACCGCACCAGGTCCATGCCTAGCAGAGCCTCCTCCTGACCCACAGGCTCACGGGTCCAAACCGCCTCATTTCCGATACACACCCCATGTTCATTGGCCCCCATCTCAGCGCCCCAAAGCCAGGCAGGCCTGCTCAGCACCACGGCATAGGTGTGCTCTACTTGTGGGATTGAGATGTATGTGCACTGGAAAGAAAAAAGAAAAGTCCCTTTAAAGGAATACTCCTTGAACAAACACTCGTATTATAAGCCAATGTGCAGATTCTGCCACTGAAAATGTGTTTAGGAGGGTTTTCTGTTCTAAGTTTAGAGAACTTCAGTGGTAAATCACAGTCAAATACAGAGGGCAAAAGACTAAAAAATGCAAGAATGCTCCTTTAAGTGCTCCGTCATTATTTATGTCACTATTATGTGCTATAAAGGACAACTCTGAACCACTATTAATGTAAACTACTTTTATTTATTTATCTACAGTATTTCCACACACCTCTCATACTGACCACAGCACTTTGTGTATATAGTATAGCGTACAGAGTATAGAACATTTTTAGAGTATTCTCTGAAGAGTTTTATTTTGACTTTATATTTTGCATTGTTCTTATCTTTGTGTCTCTGTGTGACTGTGGCGTTTTCTCTGGGCAATTTTCTCCAGGATCCATAATAGATTTCTGATTCTGATTAAGTGTTCTACTGTTCAGCCTTGGTTCAGTATTTCCAGATGGATTCTTCCAACTCCCCCTTTTTTTTTTTAGCATTCACAAATCAGAAAGAAGCCATGGTGCCAAATCCTCAACATGCTCAAAAAGTGTGAACACTTTTGTTTACAGATAAGAGTGCAAAGGTTAGTTAATGTTGGGTTAATGCATAAACCTGACTTTCTACACCACTAACCAGCTTGAGACAGAGTAAGCAACATCCAGATCATTTCTTTCAACATGTCCTGGAGATATTTCCATTGCATACGTTATAAGTGTAAGTGTGTGCATAAGAATGCATTTTTGCAAATTACAGCATGTTATGTTATGCCTTTTACCTCCACTATGGCTCCAGAAGCATGTGATGCGGCAGGATAGTAAACCACTTCTTGTACCTCATCCCTTGGCCGGTCCGAATTCTTACCAAATAACACATGATTATATTTCGAGCCAGGTGGCAGAGACACAAAACAGTCACATGATCGGGGTGGTTCAGCCATCCTGAAATGAGTCAATGTACCAAAATAGGTTAAACACAAGAAGAAAGAGAACATCCAAAGAAAACAGATACACAAAATGCATGTGTTTTAATACATGGTTCTAAAACAGACATCCAGCCCAGCCCCTGGGGATCTGTTGTCTGTTGTCTAATACACTGAAGAAAGGTCATGAAGGCCCCTGGGAGCATCTAAACATTAATCCCAGGTATGTTCGATTAGGGATGGCTCTAACGCTGAATCCCTAATGACTCCCTACAGGGCACCACACAGGTCCTGATATACACTATATGGACAAAAGTATTGGGACACACCTGTTTTACAGGGTTTGGGATTAGGCCCCTTACTTCCACTGAGGGACATCTTAATACTTCAGCATAAGCATAAGCAACATCAGTGCCTGACCTCATAAATGCTCTACAGAATGAATGGACACAAATTCCCACAGAAACACTCCAAAATTATGTTGAAAGCCTTTCAAGAACAGTGGAAGCTGTTACAGCTGCAAAAGGGGTGGGGGTGGGTGGGTGCTTACAACTCCATATTAAAATCTATGGATTTGAATGCGATGATGTGATTAACGTCCATGTGGGTGTCATGATAAGGCGTCCCAATAGTTTTGTCCATATAGTGCATGCTCAATTACGGATGGCACTAACACTGAATCCCAAATGACTCCCTACAGGGCACCACACAGGTCCTGATATAACAGCTTCAATACCAGGGAGCCACCAGTACAGGGCTGATCAACAGGAGCAGGGCTGGGCATCCTTAGCATAAAAGCCTGGTTAACGTTTGCTCTCTACGGATCCAAGGTTTTAAACACAAACACCACATATTGAAAGGAGGGTTCAAATCATATCCAGGATGCCTGCTGATTCATCCAATCACTCACTCACTCACTCACTCACTCACTCACTCACTCCCTCCCTCCCTCCCTCCCTCCCTCCCTCCCTCCCTCCATGCACTCCTAAAACATAGACAGCCTATTGTTTGGGTGATTCATTTCATTTAATTCCGTGTAAGGTGATGCTTATCTATAAAATACGATCAGATGCAAGAAAATACATATATAACAAATAAAATAAACGAATAAGTTCACCTTAACGAAATCATATAGACGAAAGAATAACAAGCAAATTAATACGCTTAAAAAAACAATAAATAACATTTTTTTAATTAGCTCAGCTTCTTTGAGGAAATCCTTTAAATAATCAGTGAAATAAAGAGCCGAATGGATTGTGAGACTAATCTCTGCTCGGAGGTGCAAGCAGGGTGTGGGCGACCGTTAGTCCCTTCATTTCCCCAGAAAAGTGCTCTTTATCCTCTCCAGTTAAACGGGATTTAAATTAAAACTTTGTCCCATTTCAAAGTTTAACGTAATCTGTATCAAATCAGCTAAACCAGACTGTTGTTCTGTACAGACGAGGACGCGTGTGTGTGCGTGCTCCTCAGAGATTAGGCAGCAGTGTTAACATTAAATCCCACTCAGTGCTGAAAGAGAGACAGCCCGGCTAGGGCTTAACGCCTCCATGTCCCTCAGACACAGGCCCTTTGGTGGATGACAGAACCCAGACGAAGTCTCCTCACTTATAGGAACCAAAAAAAAAGCACCATATTTTTCACATGACAGTTTATAAACGGCCTGTCTCTCCCAACGATTCAGCACCTGCATCACATTCTCACAAAGAATTCCTCCAAAAATATATCTATACACACATGACACCCATATCATACCATTCCCCTGGTCCCTGGCTTTCCTCCTGTGATTATCTGGCACGGTTATGCATAAAATTGATAAAGTTATTACCTTTTAAAGCTCCAAAATCGGCCAGCAAGCCTGTCCAAGGCAGGGCTCTGTCTGGGAACCTGCTCCGGAGGCTCTGTCAAAATAAAAGTCGCCTTGGCTGTGGAAAGTAAAGGGTCAATAGTGATAGTTAATGGTTAAAGTAAAAATTGCAACATAAGGCTACTACGATTTTTAATTAAAGGCATGGATTTTGGAAGTGGTTGGTCTATTGCTGACCACTGAAAACACTAGTTTTATGTATCATCACTTATTATTATGTTAACATCACTTGTCTATTATTATAAGAAATAATGGTTCTTGTGGATAGGGATGAATAATAAAGATGTATTTTAATAAATGGGTAACAATGTCTTCTAGGAACAGCCAATAAATTTCTGCTCCATGGAGACTTTAATAGAGGACCTGTGACACCAAACATCATAAAGAAAGATGATGACATTCACAGCATTTCAAATCAGTCTGCAGAGAATACAGAGAGTTTATTGCAAAAATGACCCTCTTCCTGGGTTTCTAGCTCAAGCTGTAAGGACAGAGCAAAAGGGATGAAAGGAGCAGAATAGACAGTGGTGGACACAATGGAGAAAAAACGAAGCGTTTATAATGAGGGAGATTATTTAATGAGGGAAAACACAGATTGTGATCGCAATAGCCTTCCGTGATATTATATAGGAACCATCGAAAATGGACATCCTCAAAGATGCTGGTGAAAAAAAAAAAAAGATAAAAGCCCTTCCAAAGATGGCAAGCTGGATCTGGAGCACCATGAAACTCCTATAGCCACAACCTCAAACGAGTCTACTGAAATTCAGTCATAATGCATGTTCACAATGGATTTTTTTTCTCCTTATTTCGTTCAGTCACATTAACTAATCCAGCAGACAGATGCTAAACGTATTAAATCAGTTTGTTCAGTTTTAAATTTGGAGGCCAGGGCAAGACTTTGTCATGTTCCTCAAACCATTCCTGAACAGTCCTGTGGAAGGAAGCCACTGCTACTGCAAATACTGTCGCCATGAAGAGGTGTACTTGGTCTGCAGCAATGTTTAAGTAGATTGTAGGTGTCAAATTAACATCCTGATGAATTACAGAGTCCCTGCAGGACACCCTCCAGAGCGTCACATTGCCACTTGCCAGGTTCCCTCTTTCCAAAGTGCATCTCTTTCCAAGGTAAGCGACATACACAAGCATCTGACCATCCACTCAGCTGAAAAGAAAGTGGGACTAATGGAGTAGGTGACCTTCTTCAATTTCCTCAAAATCCAGTTTCGCTCTGGTCTTTACTCATATCCGCTTCTCTTACATTCAACACATCCTCTACAAAAACCTACCGCCTATAGTTTACGTCTATAAATGCGCTGAACATTCCTGGTTGTTTATATATATATATATATTATAAACAATTCCAGTGCATGATTTCTTGGCATGACTAGGCACAGCTCAAGCTAAATTCACAAACTGAAATTCATCGTATTAATATGATGTATATGCATGTACATTTCATGCTGAGACCTGTTAGTTCATAGTTAGAAGAATGTGCTAAATGTTAAAGGTGCTTTTCCAGCAAGACAATAAATGAATGCTAAAAAAAACCCCTGAGATTTTGTATATGCAGTGGTAATGGACAATTAGTGCCAAAGGTGTTTTATGCTTCTTGACCTTTGTATGACCTCTAAAGATACTTTATAGTAGACCCCATGCTTATTTATGTGATTTGTGCTGTTCTACAATTTATGGTACGGGCAGCTGCACTTAAGGTGACTTCAAGAAGGGAAGGTGCTGACATTCTATTAATTAGATGGGAAGATGTTTGTGAAGCATGTAACTCCAGATAAGGAGTTGTTTTTACTCTGTATGACTACTAGGAATCAGTGATGATTCCAACTTTGTTCTATCCTGCAGTCTGGATTAATTGATTGTGATGAGAACCCTCATTGCAAAAGACAATAAACCACAACCTTGCAACCAAGAGAGAGTGCTCAGTGTTTCCTCTCCTAACTTTGATTTGAGTTTCCACACAGTGTAATTAAGTTTGCCTGCTATGAGTAGTTCGACGTATGATAGTTCGGCAGATTAATACAAATATTTGGTTTGCCATTAACTCCTCATCCAGAGAAAAATATTAATAGCTCCTCAAGATAAAAAGTCTGTGTCCAATCTCAGAGAGGACTAATCGAAAAAGTTGTAGGTATATAACTAGATGTATGCATAGGTAAAACTGGAGTGGAAATATGCTAAGTCAACGGTTTGTGATGTAAAGAAGTTAATCTTTGATAAGGCTCTTATTTTTATGATATTTATATTGTATGTTCAAAGGTTTGTGATTTGCATTCAACCACAGCAGCATTAGTGAGCTCAGGTACTCGAAAGAGATGTCGATGGACCTCCTTCACTCTTGTGAACACAGTCCAACTGCTCTACGGCCTATCACTGTATTTTATACGCCTCTAACTGATGTTTCATACTGGTTAGACTCATGTGCTACTGCTATCAGGCTTCCCATCCTACTGTCAATAATTGGAAGTGCTGGCTGGATCCCACTGGACATATAATCTATACTTTGAAGGACATTTATATTCTAGCTAGTGAAATTCAGAGGTGCACATTAATATAAACTACGGTATATGTATGTAATTTCTATTGCAATGAAGTTGATTGTAGAGCTGATGTCCAATAAATATAAGAGATTTTGTATATACAGTAGAATTAAGCTTGGCTGCTATCAGTAGCTTGACTTTCTTGTCACACATTCATTACACGGACAACGGTATTGGAACGTCCGACCATTACACCAAACTCATCCAGCCATGTCTTTGCGGCGCTTGCTTTCTGCACTGGGGCACAGTCATACTGGAAGAGAAAAGGGCCTTCCCAAACCATTTTCACAAAGTTGGAAGCATGGCGCTCTCCTGGTACGCTAAAGCATTACCATTACCCTTCATTAGAAGTAAGGGGCCAGTTGAATTAAATAATGAAGAGGGGTGTCCCAATACTTTTGTCCATATAGTGTATATGATTAAGCCACCAAAAGAAAAAGTTTGAACTAGTTATGCAGATTTTGTTTTGCTGCTTACTCCTCCTCCAGCGCTATACTGAGTGTCTACAATATATGTGGCATATATTGGAAACAAGATCACTCAAAAGATAAGAATGAAACACCAACAGAAGACAACAGAAAGAGAGGGATAGAGAAGTCCAGCTGGAAGAGAGTTTTGGGGAGATTCCAGAGAAACAGCCGCAGTGAGAGATCAATCATGGGAGATCTTATATTCCCATGTCTCAGATGATGAAGAGGGCAACAAAACACTTGTCTTTTTGGCTAATTCTGCAAGAAGCATGCTCAATTCTTTATCATCTATCTTGTGATTATTTTTTTCTTACTCGACTGATTCTCTAAAACAAAGGTCAGTTTCCTCAATGTTCAAAGTACAAAACTCTGTACCTCCAGTTTTTTTGGTTTTTCACTTTTTACCCAATTAAATACCAGTCACCCTAAGACTATATTAAAATTTGATGATGAACAGACCAACAGAAACGGTCCAAACAGACAAGGAAACTTATATTAACTTATACTGAAAGTTAAGAATATTTTTACCTTTTTCTGTAAAGTTACTATTTAGAGACACAAAGTTTTGTTCCAACAGCGACACTGAGTAGGTAACAGTAGTCAGGGATAGAAACAACATAAGCAAGTCCTAACAGTGTAACATTAAGGTAGATGTGATATAAGCATGTAATTTGCGCAAGGCTAATTGATAGGGTGTAAACTGCTAAACAAACAAAAAAGAAACAAATAAATACATTTTTAACCTGGTTGATTGGTCAAGGTATTTGCAAATTAGGTTTAAAGAAAAAAAGCAAGCCGATGTAAATAATGTAAATGTGGTTTCTGTTGGTCCTACTCATGCTGCAATGGAAATGTACTCCCATTTCAACTTTATTTAGCAATAAAATTACAATTCTCACCTGTAAACCAAAGCTAAAGCAATTCACACAATCATGAAAGACAAAGTGTTTTTATTTAGAAATTCACAGTTTCTATTGGCACTACATTTTTGTAGTTACAGTTGCTCCTGTTCCCCCAAAAAGAAAAAGAAAAAGAAAAAGAAAAAAAAAATACTGTGCAGCTCATCCTCACAGATTCACTGGTGTATATTTGGTGCCATCTACTGGCTAAATTTCACTCAGGAGCCTATGGCCACTAGAGGACACCATAGTGAAGAAAAACACGGGAGGGAAGAAGCACTTGAACGAAGTGTAGGAAGGGAAAAATAAAACAAAACAAAATACAAAACAAAAGGCATACTCCAAAGTGCTGAGAGAGACACTACATCACTCATAGACGCAGGTCTCTGATCACTGGGTTACAGGACAGGTTAATCTCCAAATATTCTTTTCTTTTTTTAAATCCATCTTCTCCTTCCACACTGTTCGAAACATCCATATGCACGCAAAACACAAATTACACATTTTCATACACAATGAGAGAGATCATGATCGAGACACACACACACAGCATTAAAAGCCCCCCCCCCCCTCTGCCCAAATGTGGAATAACTCTCAGGACCATCCTAATCTTTCCCTTTAATTCCCCCCACCACCCCAAAAAATAGGAATTCACATTTCTTATCCTTAAAGAGAGCTTAGGGTTCCGTTCAGAGACGAGCAGAATGGAGGAGAGAGCATAAATGACAATGATGGGTTGGGCTAAAAGACATGCTACATGTAAACAGTTTCTATCTAACAGAATAAAACTACAGTGGGACAAAGAGTGGTCCAGTGGGTGCAGACACATACACAAACGCACATTAATATTTATGAAAGTGACCAACCGAGAGAGAAGGAGAAAGAGAGAAAGAGATACAGCAGCAGGTACAATCCCGACAAGGGATGTTTCATTTATAGGGACGCGTGTAGGAATGAGTGAGACACGTGTGTTCCAAGGAGGTATCCCGCACACTGAAAGCATACACCAAACCGTGAGCAGAGCTCTAGTATTCTTTTAAACGGCCACCAATAAGGCACGAACTTGTCAGAACAGACCCATTAACAAAAGCGGAAAGAGCTTCACTTGTTTTGGTTTCTACGACGGAACCAGGCGCACTGTCGTTAACCAATGTCTGACGTCTGGCCCGTCACTTCAGAAACTATTAGGAGATACAGGTCATTAATAAAAGGCAAAAACTGCTGATAATGAAAGTATACTCATAATGAAATGTAAAGTAGGCAGCGTTTGGCTAGCACTCAGACTCCAGCTTTCTCTGTTTTACATCAAGTGAGTAACACCTCGGGGAGTATCGGTACCATTTTACGTTCCGTTGCCAAGTTACATGTCGAAGTGTGCGTGCATGCGCGTGTTCTTCAATAAATATTGACGAGACACCACAAGAACACTGGAAGGGCTAAAACACCCTGGCTGACCCATGATCTCGAACTCAAAACAGTCAAAAGTGACATTTAAATAAATAAATAAATAAAACAGCAAACACAGCGTCCACTGTGGAATCCCTGTGGGTGGACTATTCAGTATGTATGTATGTATATACATGTAATATGAGTTTGTAGGTGTTTCAGACTGGCCATCAGGCATAAACAACTCTCTCGAATGTTGGCTCATGTAGTAAACAAACACAAAAATACAGAGTAAACAGTAAACATGTTTGAAAAAGCTAGAGTCTGACCACAGCAAAATGCCTAAAGGAAGTCCATGAATGCGCATATGACTGTGTGTTTATTATGTATGTGCGTTCTCTGCTTCTGGGTTCAGGCCCTGCCTGAACTTAATACGATCATCATGTAAAAACACACAAAAGGAAGGAAGGAAGCGACACTTTCACAGGAGTCTTTACAGGGTCCTGTCAGACACGAAAGAGAAAAGAGTGTGAAATAACAAAATGGATCTGTTCTTCATTCAGTTCTGCTCATTGGAGTGAAGCATGGTAAAGTGCTGGACAGCCCTGGGTTATGATGACATCAACCACACAAACACACATACACACACACTGTGGTCCCACCAAACAACCACCAGGGGTTACACATACACCCATGCAAAACTGGGGAAAGCGGATTTTAGTAAAATCAAACCTGTTACCCAACAACAGTGAGAACTTCAAGGAACACAAGAAGAGGCAAACACTGACCATATTTAAAAACGTGGGCAAGTGTGAGAGGGGCAGTAGGAGGAGTCAGGTATAGAAAGAGACAGAAGGCAGAGACCTGAGGCCTGTGGTAGTGTGTCAGAAAGAGAGGAAAGTTGCTCCTCATGGTCTGTTCCTTGCGCTGCTGTTATTCTCCTAAAAAAGCTCCATTAACCCTCCCTTTCATCATTCTGGCCATGAGCAAGAACAAATATCTACTGATAAAGTCATGTACTGGTCCACTTGAGAAGAAAGGGAAAATATAACAAGCAAACAAACAAACAAACAAACAAAAAAATCTGTTCCATTCATACTACTCAAAAATGTTAGTCTTCTTTGTAAGCCCTCTGGGAAATAAATTGGGATTTCTCTCCGAAAATGAAAGAAAACAAACCAAAAGACCCTTTACCTCCATCTGTGAACAGTTCAACTCTTCATTAGAGTTCGATAACGGACAAATAAAGGCACATAAAAAAAAGGAGAGGATCTCAGAATGAAAGGAAAGTTACGTGTTAAAAGGTTGGGGAGTGTGGGGTTGGGGTGCTGTAGTCTTGAGTTCCACTCTGCACTTAAGCGTATGTAGCGAAGTCTGGCTCTATAAATGGTGTGAGACAGATCGAGACAGATCACACAGATTGAGAGAGTGAGAGATCTACTCTTTCCTTCTAGCTGACAACAACATAGAGGTGATTGAGTGGAGGAGTGAACTGCCACTTGGACCGTCTGTACAGGTGTGTGATCTAAGTGTGATGCAGTGCTGAAAGAGTGGTGGCCTTAAAACTCAAACACGACCAGTCACAGCTGTGTTCACCCCGAATGCCCCCACGCCGAGTTCCTGTTTCCCCTTCATCAGCTCCTGCAATGTTGGCATGACACCTGTTGCCACAGAGATGGGGGTGTGCAGAAACCCTGCCCCAAACTGCCCTCGAGACTGTGGCTGCTGCTGCAGCTGCTTTTGCTGCTGCTGTTCTATCATCTTCAAGTGCCGGCGCTTGAATGACCTCTTCTCCGTCCTGCTCTTGGGCGGTAAGGAGCTCGATGAGAGCTGACCATTGCATTGGCTGACGCAGCAGGACTCTTCTGACACTGTGGATGAGGAAGAGGAGGAGGACGATGAGGAGAATTCGGAGCCGCCCTCACACACCCCCTCCCTGGATGAGCAGGCGGACGTGCTGCTGTCGCGGACTGACGGCAAGAAGTGAGGCACATTGACGCCGTCGCTCTTTGGGCCCCCGTTAGCGACCGTCTCCTCGGCAATGGAGGCCCTCAGAGTCTCGGCCTTCTCTCCACCTTTCGTTTTGCAGCGCTTCTTCTGCAAGAAGGAATGTAGAGAGAAATAAAGAGAAATGGTTTCATTTCAGTGCAGTTACAAAGAAACACATCTAAAATCTATCTAAAGCGGCAGGAACCACCTTTATGCTGAGTGAGTACAGGGAGGACGAACACACAGCAAAGTTCATTTAAATTAAAATACACTATCTACAACACTTCAAGATGAATCACTGACAACAGGTAGATAATAAATCAATATAAAAGCGATCGTCCAACCAAGAATCAATTACACAATTTTCCCCTTCGCCCGAACACCAAGGTACGCCTGGTGTCTTAAATCAGTTTTGGACTTGAGAAATAAACTAGAGCCTGTTTTCCACGCCCCATTTAAAGTAAAGTGGCTAAACCAACACCAGAATTTCCAATGGCTAGTCTCCACTGACTCTGAATTTCAGTCCAAGATTAGGCTTAAGCACTAAGTGTATTAGCAAGGTGTCGGGCCATCACAAGCTGCCAGAACAGCTTCGGTGCACCTTAGTATGAATCCTATGCTGTACATCTATGAAACTGTACTGTACCTCTCTGAATATACGAAAAGAAATATTTCACCAGATGGTGAGGTGGAAGAAGCACATAAACCAAGAGACTAAGATTGTTGTTGAACTGATGAATGTATGAAATACCAATATATATATATATATATATGTTCATATTCTTATGTGCAGCATGTAATTGCTACTTGTTCTCTTGTAAAAAAAAAAAAACAAAAATGGAAGGAAGGATTGGGGAACAAAAACCCACAAAAAAACAACAACAACAACAACAAAAAAATTAAAATATTAATATTAAAATTAAAATATTAAAAATATTTAAAAATATAAAATTTTTTATATGTGGACCCAGCGCTGATGTATGTTGACAGTGCTTTTCCAAATGTAAAAAGGAAAGACAAACTTCATACATTAAAACATGTTTTGTACATTTGGAGAAGTGGAAAATTGTGCAAACTTGATTTTTGTACAAACCATCGCTTCAAGTAGGGAAAAAAAACAAACATTACAACTGCACTACATTGATCAATACCAGAAATGAATGACAGGAATGAGGGCCAGAACAAAAAGGAAAAATGGAAGGAGAAGCTACTAGCAAGACCTAGTCCTGCTGAACCTCGTGTCCACACTTCTAAAACACTTCTAAATTTCAGTCGGCAGAGAAGTGGTTCACTTCACGGCCAGTACGAAACACTAACAGCAGGAGCTGTGTTCCAAAACACTCACTATCCAGCTTTACATGCTGAATAAAGACACAGTGTGTTCTACGTTACACTCCCCCACCCCACCCCCCGGGCTCTCTCTCTCTAAATATATATATATATATAAATATATATATTTTTTTATTCAAGCCTTGTTTTGTTCTGTTTTGTAGGAACCCTCACTGGGGCTTAAATTAACACCTAGAGCTTAAAAAAGATTAAGTGAGTGGTTTGGAAGCCCCTGTCTCACTATAGTCATGTACACACAGCAGCCCACCACAGCAGGCAAAACAGACACTGTACCTTTTTCTCTGGAGAAAACCTTAGAGGTTCTACAATGTACAAGTCATCAGGACCTACTAAAGAGGGGAGAGAGGGGGCTGGGTTAAAGGAATGGTATGGCAATCATGAACACAAACAAGCATGAACGCACTTGCAAGTAGTAGATGAAAACAACCAAAAACCAAAACATCAAGACAACATTCAAAATTAGCAGATGGTAGTAGTTATTTAGCCTTGGGAAATATTTCTCATCTATAGGAAGGTTTAGAGGCTTGCCGGAATGCTTTAAGGCACTTTTCATGTCTCTTAGTTAGTACTACTTGCAAATGTCTAAATGTAAGCCAGCCAAAAGCTTTAATTTAAACAAAAAAATTAATGAATGCAAGCTGGTAGTGAGAAGCTCCTGACCCCAAGGGCCAACACACATGAACACCCACACACCCACACACCCACACACCCACACACCCACACACCCACACACCCACACACCCACACACCCACACACCCCACTCTTGCAGATTTTCCCATTTTTGTATTATAAGGACATTTGAACCCCAGAAGATAAACGCAAGACCACACACGCATATACACAAAATAAATTATCACACACACAGCTAAATGTGAGTGGTCTTAGTGAAAAACAAAAATGCTGTTGGTGTCACATGCTTGACATTAAAAGCTATCCGGTTAACATCACATTTGTGTTGCAGCTCTGTAAAGATGTGAGAAAAGCACTTTGGCTGCTAATGTCAACAGAACCTTTTCATCATGCTCTCATGGAGCAGTGCACAGCCACATAAGCCTCAGTGCAAAATGACTGGCCTAGCATAGACATTGTGTACTTGGAGACCCAAGAAGCTGCATAGCACATAGAAATGGTGTGCAAACAAAAAATATATATACATATTAAGGCGGGGTGATAAAATGTTAATGATATATGTTCGATTTAATTAATGCCCAGGTGGACCACTCTA
>JBBIGA010000153.1:11203106-11216982 GCA_037576975.1 Alestes dentex | reverse complement strand
GGCTAGGACGACAGAGAGGACTCAGAAGGCAGGCTAGGACGACAGAGAGGACTCAGAAGGCAGGCTAGGACGACAGAGAGGACTCAGAAGGCAGGCTAGGACGACAGAAAGGACTCAGAAGGCAGGCTAGGACGACACAGAGGACTCAGAAGGCAGGCTAGGATGACAGAGAGGACTCAGAAGGCAGGCTAGGATGACAGAGAGGACTCAGAAGGCAGGCTAGGACAGGGGTGCCCCAACTAAGCCTGGCGATTACCAAGTGTGTTTAAGCAGGGAAATCAAACTGTTCTAGGCCCCGGACCTCCAGGACCACATTTGTTCATCCCAGGCCTTGAAGTTAAAGTCTGAAAGGGGATAGCTTTAACAACAGTAGAAGTCTGTATTGCAGATAGTCAGTACTGACATGCAATCAATTATTTCTTCAGTGCCGAGAGTGCCTTGTGTGTGTAAATATATATGAAGTTACACAACATTCACTGTGCACGCTCCATGAAATGTTATGTAACTTCATATATAGGGACAAGCATGGAACAAGCATGGAACATGGAACAAACATGAAACAAGCATGATGTAGAGGTTAAAGATAAGAAAGGAAATAATTAACAGAAAGAACATACAGGAGAACATAAGTTACAGAAAAAACATACAGAGATGGAAAAAGAGGGATTTGGTAGGAAATAGCATGTTCACGGCTCAGTCAAACTGATCGAGCCAGTTAACTTGAACAAAACACTGCTCTACTTAGTCACTGCTACTCTGCCTGCAGTATTAATGGTCCTCCCAAAGGGAAGTGCGTGAGGCACGTTTCTAAGGATGTCTGTACGCGTGCATTTGTGTATGCAAGTGCTTTTAGATGGAGGGGGTATGGTTATAATTGAGGATGCTTTTATGAGTAAGTGCAGAGGCACGCAGAGTCAGCTTCCAGGCACATTCAATACAGCTTGAGTGGACATTGTTTTGTTTTGTTTTTTTCAGGCATGTACTTATTGACTGCGGTTGGCTGATTTATTAACACTTGTCTCTTTTCATTAACATATTCTCTGACCTTCCCCGTGTTGATAAATGACTAAGAGAATTTGGCTTCCATCACCCAATGAAAGAAAGTCATAAAAGACCCTTTTGGAGACACTCCAAAAGGGGGGGGGGGGGGGAAGTGAAATGTATCTGGGACGATGGTTTAGTTTAACTCTGTTTCCATTTCTAGACCTTCTAGGTTTTTGCTTTCTCTGACCAAGCTTCCTGAAATGAGAAATTTCCTCATTTTTGTACCCATCTTTATACTAAGGTGGCCAGTAATTATGGAGCTGACCATAGGTGCTTGCATTGCACATGTAAACATTTGCATTTAAAATGTAGAATAATTACTATTATAGAATAATACATATACTATTATAGAATAATTACGGTTAATCTTTCATACATATTGTGCATAACGAATTATGTTCACTTGGGTTCAAGGTTAAAACACTGACAAAATTCCTGTGTGTTTCAATGAACTACAATAGCAAAATAAATTACATTAAAAATTGCACTGAAACTTGATTTGGTAATCTGTGCTTTTTAAGCTACAGGAGCAAAGCATGTCTATAGCAGGCTTTCGGCAGAATGTTCTCTCACTTTTCTTCTCTTCCACCTCCATTACTTTCTTCTTCCACTCATCAAATGTAGGGATGTCTTCTTTTCTGGGTACAGGGGGATCCGTCCCTCCCTCGGGATCAACCACCTACAAAGACGCAACACACAAAACACTCAGACAAGAATTCAATTATATTTCAGCACGAAGCCCGAAAGCAGCTGTAAACTGAAAGCTGATCTTAGGGCTGCAGAATTTCACATAACCCCCTGCTTCCCTCCTCATCCGCGAAAAAGCCTTGTATTCATTTGCACTGAGGCTTGATGCCCAGCGAGGTGTGAGTGAGAGTATTACATAAGCACTTTATGAAAGAGCACTCAGAGTTTCCAGACTAGAGAACGCAACTCTTAAAGCCTATTATAAGAGCGCACATACACAGAGAGGAAATGGACTGGCCAGCCTGTCTGGCTTTCATCTACAAAGAAGAGATGCTCTCACCATGTTCACGGACAAATGAGGACCTTTAAAACAGAGCTCAGTTGTTCTTCGGTCTTTAAACTCATTTTTATTATTATAATTTCAACATTTCTCTTTAATTCTTTCTCTCTCATTCAGTGCAATCAAATTTAATCTTTTCTCTGTCTGGAGGTTGGCAAAGTGAGCATTTGCCAAAAAAACAAAACAAAAAAAAACCAAACCAAAAACATTTCAGCACTGCACTGTGCAGACCTGATGCTTACGCAAACAAACACTTCACAGGAAATGCTACAGTATACAGCTGAATTATACTGCCCACGTGTTAAAGACTATGAAGCGATCAGCGGTTAAATCTCCCAATCCAGGGGCTTCTTGGATTAAGTAAGAATGTCTAAGGAATTACCTTCCCTTGGAAAAGCAGTTCAGGGCAGATACACAGGTGTGCACTAATCAGCCATAACATTAAAGTCACCCATTAAATAATGCGTTGGTGCCCTTCGTGCCACCAAAACAGCTCTGAACCGTTGCAGCAAGGACTCCCAAGACCTCTGGAGGCTCGATTAGACTGAGATTCGAGGAATTTTGAGTCCAAGTCAACACCTTGAACTCTCCGTCATGTTCCTTAAACCATTCTTGTACAACTGTTGTAGTGTTGCAGGACACATTATCCACGAATACTGTTACAATGACGCAGTTGGTCTGGAACAACGTTTACCTACATGATATGTCTCAAAGTAACATCCAAGTGAATGTCAGGGCCCATGTTTTCTCAACAGAACATTGCTCAGAGAATCACACTAACTAGCCATTTTTCCATGGTACATGGCTCTATCACAGCAATCCACATAACACCCAGCCATCCACATGATGTAAAAGAAAACGTTTTTCATAAGACCACGCCTTCTTTTTCTATTGCTCTATGGTCCATTTGCGGGTGGGGTTCAGCATAGGCACTGGTCTGCAGCAAACTGTGTATATTACAGTAAGCTTCAGGAAGCGACCGTTCTCACCCAGTATATCTCACCCTCTGACAGAAGCCACATTAACAAGATATTGTTATTCATTTCACCTCACAGTGGTTTTAAATTTGTGGCTTGTGTTTCTACTATTCTGGGCAAATGTATAAAATATTCATATATCTAACAGTACACCCACCTGCTGGTCTTCTGGAGGATGTGATGTGTTTACTGTCTGCTCCAGCTCTATGAGATCTGGTTCAGAGTCCAGTGAAGCAGCTGAGTCAGGACTGGTCCCCATCTCAAGACTCTCCACTGGTTCCATTGATACACTGCAGAGAGGAAGATCCAGGGAAGAGGTGTGGGGTTGGGGGTGGTGAGGGGGGGGTGGGGTTGAGGGTGGTGAGGGGGTGGGACATGAGCAGGCTGCTTATCAGACTCATTCAAAAACACAAAGTGGTTTTGAAAGACAATGAGAAACATTTTTGGTTTGATAGAATAGCGCTGCAGTATCACAAGAAGAAAAATGAAAATGAAAAAGTGAACAAACAAGTCGAAAAAAAAAAAAAGGAGACAAATGACTGAATGACAAGCATGACATGAGGGAAGGAAGAGCCAGTTGAGACATGTGCTCCAGTACTTCCAAGCAACCTGGTTACCCAGAATAGGGAACCAAGTCAGGCTGTTACCTGGTTGTTACGAAGTAATGAGCTGGTTAGCTGGCAGTGAGCTGGCAGCTCCTCAGTACTCACCTGCTGAGTGTGGAGTCAGAGGCAAGGGGCTGGCTGGAGAGGGCCACGGAGCCCACCTCACACTGACTGGCACTAGAGTTCTTTAGCGGAGCACCAGCACTGGCAACCTCTAGTGCACTGAGGGGAAAAAATCATATGCCATTTACCAAGAAGATAGAGGTGGAGAGTAGCGAGAAAGAAATAGACAGAAGATAGAGAGAGGTGTAGAAAGAGAGAGAGCAAGAGAAAGAGAGAGAATGGGATATTTAGGAACTGGGTTGAGAACTGATTCCTGAAGATTGCTCTGGTCTTGTTTCATTACGTTTCGCCGGAGAAGGCCAACTGTGGATTACAGAGCCTGCAGGGAAATGCAAATCCTCGCCACTACCTAATGCAGTGGCACATTTCCTAAGGCATTGCCAGTCCTGAAGTCCAGGGAGAACATAAGCCATGAGGAATAGAGGGCCAAGTTGAGATCCAATCAGACCGGAATGCAGCTGAAAAGCTCCAGCAGCCAAAGTCCATTAAGAAATCCAGAAAGATTGGAAACGTGCTGTTGTTTAAGTCATTCTCGCTGAGGCAGGCCAAATATGGAATGAAGGAATGCGTTCAACACAAACACAAAGAACTCATAAAGCCGAATAATGGAAGGATGACAGGACATTCACACACAAATGAAAAGGGCGATTCCATCAAAAAAACAAAAAAAAAAAAAAAAAACTTTGGAAAGACATCATCCTGTAAGTTGCAACAAATTAAGACAAGACTCCAACAAGACACATTAACGCAAACCAACAAGACAATTGTGATATTAACCAGATTCATGCAATGAACTCTCCCCTCTCTTCTTCGCAGCCTGGGCTGGTCGTACTCACCTGGAAGGGGTTTCAGGGGAGGTGTGTGAGGTAGGTGAGACCAGTTCAGGGGCGTCATTGGGCTCTGCAGTGGGGGGGGCTTCTGTGTTGGGGTCTTGCTGCACCTCTTTATGGAGTTCATCAGCAGGAGGAGCACTAACAGTAGCAGCATCCTGGTCCTGGGTGGCTGAGGGGTGGAGTTCGACCTCTGCCTGGATCTGAGATGGAAGTGGTGTTGGTGTTGATACATAGACTTGTGCCTGGAAATGTTGTTGCTGGTCTGGTTCGGGATGGGGCTCTGATTGGTGTGGTCCTTGCTCAGTGGCAGGAGGTACCTGTTCCACCACCTCCTCTTCTACTATATTCACAGTCTGTGGAACAGAACAACGTGAGGAGAGAAGACAAAAAAATAAAACATAAAATAAATTCCGTCAACCAATTCAATTTTATTCATTTAGCACTAATGACACTGAGCAATCAGGTTCTTACTAGCATATCCAGAGTGTCAAAGGAAAACTCTATCAACTCTGTTTCATTATATGATCCACATTTTGCCCTAGCCTAGCTCCCAGAATACCTGTGTGAGCTATTCGGCATTCTTAAGAGCTTGGTTCAGGTGGATTAGAGCAAAAATTGTGCCATCTTATGTCTCCTGAGGAGCTGTTTGGGCACCAGGGCCTAAGGGTTGGAGGCAAAAACCTTGAGATGACTCGAAAAGTGGAAGATCTGATAGAATTATGATAATAGTTCTAACTAATTAGATTAAAAAAAAAAAAAAAAAAAAAGTTAATGACAGTATATATTTGCCATATCTCCCAGACCAAAGTAGAAACACAATCATAGAAATGACACTGGCCAGTTATGCCCATCAAGAACTACCAAATCTAAACATTGGAGGGATAAAAGCTAATATTTTAAAGTGATGCCAGGAATAGATAGTGACGAATCAGGAACAGGAAACTTTAGGTGCAGCATAAGCATTACTAGACAGAACCTGTTGGACGGGTAGTGGGATATGTACACACTCGAGGCACCTGTTTCTGTTCATCTTCGTACGGGGAGTCTTGTGCAGGCTGCTCTTCTAGTGCAACCCCCTCTGCCTCCAGGCCCACGCTGGACGATGACTGTGTCTCCCATTCCTCCTCAACTTGCTAAAAGAAGAAGGAAAAAAAAAAAAAAAACCATGTCAAAATTAGTCAAAAACTAAGGATAGAGGACTTGCCCAACACTGTATTCCAAATACGTATTGAACTTTTGAGTTTAAGTATGGTGGGACAATTTAAGCTCCGTCAGTAGTTGAGGCATGTACTGCATATAGTGTTGAAATCATTGACAACACATCTATGCTCAATTTGTAAAGCTGAAGGTCAAATAAGCACAGGGCTGAAATGCCTTGTGTACCTTTTTAGAGCACAAGAAATGCATCTTTTAAAGCCAAGACAGACAGATCATGCTTTGTGGAACCGTATTTGGTTAAGGAGGGTCTCTGAAGGGCAAACAGCTACCACCTGGGTTTAGTTTGGTCTGCAAACATGCCGTATGACCATGGACCAGGAAATGACCATCCTTCTGAGAACAAAAAATTAAGATGATTTCCAAATTAAACTAATATGTAGCTGTACGCCAAATGCTTCTGCTATGATAAACTTTAAAGACGCTTATGTTGGTTAAGGGACTAGTCAGTGTGAGAAAGACGATGTATGATCATTGAAACCCTTGAATATATAACACAAACTCAATTATGTATATGGTACCGGTGCTTTATCTGTGGGGCTAGGGCTATCTGAGGAAATGCAAAAGAAAGGGGTTACCATGGGCCCCACACTGTCAATGGACAAAGATTAACCTGGTGAAAGACATATGTGTAACTGGAGCCACTTCTCAGAAAAGAGGGCTATTGCACAACCACAAAGCATGTCTAGAGCCTTGAACACAGTCCTTCCCCCACAAAGAAACCCGTACGTGACCTTTTCCTTTTCTAACTCACAGAGTCAAACATCAGGCTTAGAGGTCAAAAGTAATGTGGCCTTTCACCTTCCTCACTCTCTCAGAGTCAGCAGGAAACTCAGTAACTGCTACCCAAGACATTTCCAACTTAAGTTGTATCAAAGTGCTGATTATGAATTCAAGTAAGATTTTGTGGATGTTTGATTTGTTTTCTCTTGGTTTGGACTGTATGTTGTACTCCACTGAAACTGAGGCAACATTTTATGCTAGAGATGCACAATCATGATTTTTTTTTTTGGCTGAAACCAAAATTCTGGACACTTTAGGCAAACCATGTGCTACTTTGACGTTTTATACATAAATAATGGCACCTGACAATGGCACCCAGGGAGCAGTGTGTGGAGACGGTACCATGCTTAAGGGTACCTCAGTGGTGCCAGTGGCAGTCCTGGGATTTGAACCCACAACCTTCTGATCAAAGGGGCAATTCCCTTTAATCTTCAAAAAATTACAACATAACTTTTTTTTTTTTCCTTTCAATTTTACTTTTTACCCTGTGCATTCCTTTTGCTACACAGATGTGCATTTCAGTATTTGTAGTTAGCGTAAGTATCGTACAGCTTAAGGTTCACTGACTGTGGGACCCTTTGATTTCATGTGCAGCTGGTGGTTGTTGTTACCTTATAGTCGTCCCCCTCCTCCTGTGTTGTGTGAGGGCCACTATCCTGTGCAGCGGGTGCGGAACCTGCAGAGGGCTGTTCTGAACAATGGACATGACGACCAGGGGACCTGTAACACACACATTGTGGAGAGACATTAATAAACCCACATAAATGAAATAAATAAATATCTCAAAAATACAGCTAATACTAACATGCTATTCAACAACAACAAAAATTTGCTTTGTTGCTTTTTCAAGACACATCAATCAAATCCTGCCTTTCTGTCTGAAGCAACCAAAGCCCAGACTACCACCAGCACTGAACTACTACTACATTCACTGGTACACCAGACTCAGTGTAAACAAACGGATTCCATGAGGCCATCTCCTTTCAGGGGCCAACACTGGGTGAGGCTTGCTGGAATTTGAACTGTACTACTATACAAGCGGCTTAGAAGTGGTGAAGCCCAGATTACAACAGGTCTGTCTGACTGCTTTTCCAGCTTTAGGTGAAACCTTCCAGCTCACGCAGTGTTATTCTGACCAAAGCTACATGCTTCAGAGGATTGATTAGAACTTTACTGACCCCAGCGGTAGTTACAATAGACAGTCCTTTTAATATGTCCCCACCACATTCCTACAACAGGCATGGTATTAAACAGCTAATGCCCAACAGCAAATAAGAACCCAAATTATTTAGAAATCACTCCTGGCAGAGCAGAGGGGAAATATTTGGCAGCAGCACAAAGCAGGTGTGAGGGGGTGGTGGTGTGCTTGGTATTACTCACAGGGAGAGGTTGCTGACAGGGATTCTGTTCAGGTAGCCTGTCTACAAAGTAAGTACTGTGGTGGTGGAGGCCGTTTATAAGAGCCTATCGATGAGTGTTTAACATGAACACAAAATAAACTTTTCACAAAAAAAAAAAAAAAAAAAAAATGTATCTTGACCTCAGAATTGAAAATGGTATCAAACCAAAGCTTAGTTTTACATTCCCCAGGAATGGCTTTAATATCTAATTCATTACACGAACCGGTTTGGTAAATCTAAATCATACTGGAGACTTTCAGCCGACACTTAAATCTGCTGTCTTTTCAGTACGCAGAAGTTCACAGAGGAGCTATCAAACATTAAAAGCACTTTCACAAGCCTTTGCTTTGCAAACAAATTAGCCCATGTGTTCATAAAAACCACAAGGACTATTTACATGATACGTAACGGCACACACCAAAAGGATCTTGCTGCAATTCAGTCAGTTGCTACGACACAGGGTTCCATCCTAATCTCACATTCTTCCCCAGCACATCTATGTGTGGGGCAGAAAGGTTGGAAGGCCACTCCTCCATTACGCCATGTTAAAATCCTCCATCAGATGAGTGTGGACAACAGCTGAGAGCCCTGATTGTCAGCTTCAGCATATACAGACACTGATATTCACACACAGAGTAACCGGAGAACATCACCTTGAAACCTGGCCTGAAAGCGGCACACATGGAGGCAAACGTTAGCATGCTGTCAGCACCCCGGCATGTACGGAGAACATGTGGTCTCTGTTACAAAGAACCTCAGGTCACTTTAACGGTCCGCATTTGATTGCACTAGTTCACTTCCTTGAATCTATTTTATCAAAATACTGATTAAGTTTTTCTGGAATGAACAGCACGAATAAAATAAGAGTGCTTATGACTGGTACCTGCAGAATGATCATTGTTGACGGCAGGTTTGTTTAAAAAAAAAAAAAAAAAAAAAAAAAAAAAAAAAAAAAAAAAAAACGTTTTCTCCATTTTTAAGATTCCAGCTGTTGTCACATTTGACACATACAGACACTCAAGGATGCTTGGCTGCATGGTGGCTTGCTGTAATCTATCAACTCAGAAATCTGAGACCAGCCACTTAGATTACCTTCTCAAATGGCACAAAATTCAGCCAAGCTAGGATATTAAATCTATAACCCAAGAGAACATTACAGAGAAACTAATTTTAACAGAAAGTGAGAAAGTTTGAACTGAACCAAGAACGTTAGTTCAGTGCTGGAACAAAATTCAGTAGTACGCAGTAGAAACATGAAGGTACCAGATCCCATCAGAACACTAACCCTAGACTCTTCCGCACAATGACTCCTTATGAGTTCTAACCACACGATTCTAATTAATAGATATAAATGGCTCAAACTTCCACATTCAGATTCCTAAAGGAATGTCACAGACTGTTCACTGCATACCAAGCATTTGCTGTATCCTGTTATTCGACTGATCTGCTTTGAATTATCCCGCCTGTCTCTTTCTCAACTCTGATTCCTGTCTCGCCCCTGGTTTGCCTTTCTGGACTCGGACTGTTCGGATTCAACTCATGGACTCCGTTCTTCGATATGACGATTCTAATTTGTTTACTTGTTGGGTTGCACTCTGGTTTTGGAACACTGCTAGTATCATTATTTTGTATTCTGGAATAAACATCACTGCCTGTTTCACTTCCATGCTTGGGTCTATCAGAACAACTGACAATAAAGAGTTACAACAAGTAAAAGTGACACGACTGCCACTTCTACAGAGATGTTTGTTTTATTTTTCCCCAAACAATGAGGACAAAATATAGCAGGCAGATTTACACCTTAAGACTCTTTCCCCGATTGTAATACGATGCATGGCATTTGCCATTCTCCTAGGCAAGCATGTTTAAGCTATTGCTTCAGGCAAAACAGCACTGAGACTTTTACTGTAGGCAGAAAATTGCTGATGCAATTATGAGGCACGGCAGATTTCAGCTTTAAGTGGCAGCTCTATTGGGAAGGAAAGGGCTACACAAGGTGTAGCTGAACCTGTCAGCCTAGATCAACAGCCATGTGTACAATAAAGAAGCAGAATTACTGTGATTCACAGTTACAGCTCATGTATATTATTTCTGGTCTGCAAAATAAAGTGCTTCTTCAATAAAGTGCTTGCAATTCACTTGTCACAGGTTATACACAGGATACAGAGATATTGTTCAAAAGTTGAGAATGAACACAAAGCTTGGATGTGTGTCACATAAATCCAAATGGCACTTACTCTTGTATCATGCATAAAATGAGTTTTCCAAGTTTCAGAGCGAAAGACGATCTAAATCTCATCAAAGAATCTGGGGTGAACATTCCCTTTCTGTACAACAGCACTGCTAGAAAACCCACAAATGACATCAAACCGCTGAATGGGCTGCTTCTTTTCTGCAAGAGAGAATGTGACCCATTTCTGAGCATTGCATAAGTGCGTGGGTTTAAATGAGAATTGTAAATTTATGTGGGGAATGCGTGCTTGTCAACCCTGTGTTAGCTTGAGCTAAAAAGACAAGCAAAGAAAAGGCAGAACCTCGAGCTTGCTGAGTCCACAAAAACAACAACAACAACAAAAAAATTCTACATTTGTGAGATGCAACTGTGCAGAGACATCCTGGCTCTCGGGCATGTCTGAGCTTCTACCGCTCTGCTGAGACAAGGAACTTATGGGAGCTCACCGGGAGCTCATCATCGCCTGCACAGAGCTCAAAGCCACCCAGCAGCTCAGAATTAAAGGTCACAATGGAATACACTGACAGGATTCAAAACAATCCCTGCAAGGCTCTGCTGAGTCAAGGAAACGAGCAGTTCTCGGGGCAAGTGCAGCCGGATTAAGGGTGGAGAGGGGTTTTATTGGAGGAAGTTTTTCTTTTAAAACAGACCCATCTATATTCTAATAAGCATGCTTGTCTGACATATAGTCCAATAGACCAAGACCCCCAGCCTGCTACACATGGGCGCTGGAACCCCATGTGTGTGTGGGGTGGTGTTGTAACATAACACCCCCCCCACACACACACACACACACACACACACTTCAAAATCATTCATTTGGTCCCTCCCACTTTTTGTTTCCTGGACATAAGCAGTGACGTAGGAGCTGTACGCACACCACCGTGCACTCCCACGACGGCCGAGACTTCACATGCGCACACCAACAGACACCCCCCTACCGGTGCGACGTAGACCAATGCGTCCTCCACACCTTAATAATGCTTCCGGCGCACACAAGCAAAGTAGAGCTAACCTCAATAGCGTAAGCAGAAAGAAAAGAGAAGAAATTTTAACACTCCACAGCAGGAATGCAGCTATCAAATTACTTTACTAATCACATATTCTATCAATTACATCATCAATGAATTGTGTAAATAGTTAAGACATACTTTTGCTATTTTAAAGACCACTTGTAAATATACAAATGAAATTAAAACACCCCAAAACACCCCCCCCCCCCCCCCATCATGTACCCACCGCAATAATGCAATGCGCGACAGTATTACACAAAGCTTTGCATCGAGGATTTTTCTTAATTGAGTAAATCGAGAATCGTCAAAGACAGAAGTGTGCTTTTCGTCTTTATGCACATTTGCCCACTGCTTTTAATAAAGCACTTTGTCTCTCTACCTTCATTATCCATACTGGTATGGTTTACATGACATAGAGAAATACCAAAGACTGCAGTCAAAGAATTTGCCATTCGAAGGTCAGTCAGCTAGGTAGAGCCCAGGCCGAAAGCACAAGCAGTGAGAGAGAAAAC
Source organism: Alestes dentex (assembly GCA_037576975.1). Classification (NCBI taxonomy): domain Eukaryota; kingdom Metazoa; phylum Chordata; class Actinopteri; order Characiformes; family Alestidae; genus Alestes; species Alestes dentex. Next base: position 11,205,217 of record JBBIGA010000153.1, on the reverse strand, counting down.
GGTTGACAGAGCACTACACAATAAACGAGCAAGATCAACAAGCCCGAGCTCAATTCGATGTGACAGATCAGCTGGTCCTGTGCCAGGGTTTATTATTTCTGTTCGTCTGGCTGATGTGAGACCAGGAAGGCCAGGCGCCCAGCAAAATCCCCCAAAGATTTCCTGTTAGCTTTCACTACTCTCTGTCTCAGAGAAAAGCAGAGCCACAAACTGGCCAGTTTGACAGATGTCAAAACACACTTAATGATCAGATGATTTCACTAGAGTAAATCTAAAAGTAATGCTGTATTCAACATAAATAAAATGTAATGCCCTGAGCTGGATCTCTAAAACATTCAAAGACATGCTCGTGACGTGTTATCAGACGCTGCAAAGTGCTACCATGATGGTTTTCCGGGAACAGGTATGTTTTAATTAAAATAACTAAACAAAAAAACACCCAATCGCAGAGAAAAACCACAGTGATAAAATTAAAATCAGAACCCAGTTACATGTATTCATGACGGCCTGAGCTGGGGGGATTAAAGTGACTGGCCTGTATAGCTGATGGTGCTGACCTCATCCTCTCGGACCTGGCATGGCTCAGGCCTGTTTCAGCCAGATCTCAGGTGAGCTGTACTAACACACCTGGGTCAGGCACATTCACCACTGAGGTCAGAGGAAACACTGTTCTTTACTTATCATGCAATATACTAATTATACTACACAGTCCCAAGGGACTTTGACAGGATATTTAAGGTGTTTTCCTCTAGATGAGCAACTACTGCTGGCTTTCTCCATGAATACAGTGAAAAAGTGATTTTGATCTGACCAGGTTAAGACGCATAGACGTAAAGTATGACATCACAGGATGTTAATCTATGCACGACCTGTGGCATCTACACAACCCAAACTCCTGGGCAAGCAGCTCTGTTTAAGACTTTAATCTCGTTATGCCTAATTGAGAGTGTTAAAATGACCCATCTGCTAACTATGGCAGGAAGAAAACAGCTCAATGCAATGCCAAGGCACTCGAATCTAACAGTAACAAAGCTTATAAGCTCAGCCCTGCAGTCAGCCCAGTTTCTACTTGATAATGTTGTTAGTACAAATAAGCAAGTCCCATCTGGGTTATAAGGCAGCAGAGCAGATGGGGCCCACTAAAAATATAAAGGCTGTTCAACCATGTGGCATCTCAGTAAACAATTACCACTGCAGGGAACATCGCCCAACAATTATAAGAACTAAAGCATTCTTGAGGTGCCCAGATGAAGTAAAGGATGAACGGCCCAGTAAAGAACATTGTCCGTTTGTCCACACAGGCAAGGCAAGGCAAGGCAAGGCACATTTATTTGTACAGCACACCATCAAACACAGAGGTCATTTAATGTGCTTCACAGAGATAAAAATATAAATAAAAGCATGAAAAGTTACCAGAATATTAATAAAAGAATAAAGGTAGAATTTAAGATCAAGTCAAACAATGATAAATTATCCAGTAGAAAAGAATGCAGATAAAGGTCCATGAATTTTTCACAGAATTTACTGGTACCTGCAAGCAGTGGAAAACAGGTCAGTTTCTTTTTTAAAACTGGCAACAGTTGGTGCAGGTCTGATCTCCACGGGGAGCGGATTTCAGCAGTAGGCAGAAAAATGACTAAATGCCATTTCACCCTCTTTGGATCCTGATCTGGGTACTGCTAGCTGACCAGCTCTAGTTGCTCCAAGAGATTTTCCGGGCTGATATTCATCAAACATCTCATATATATTTAGGGCCCAACCACTGAGCGACTTGTATACAATTAGCAACACTTTGAACTCAATTCTTAATCTAACTGGAAGCCAATGTAAGGACCTGAGGCCTGAAGTAACATGCTCCCTTTCTGTTTTGGTTAGAACTCCAGCAACAGCATTTTGAATAAGCTGTGGCTGTCCAATGGTCTTTTTGGGGAGCCCAGCAGGTTATACAGGTATGGATGAGTTTGACAGAAGACATTTGACAGAAAACCTCTGACCTTAGCTATGTTTTTGAGATGCCAGAATGCTAGTTATGTTTAGGGTTGCACCGATACCGATACCAGTATCGGGTATCGGGCCGATACTTCGTTAAAATACTCGTACTCGTATTCGTA
>JBBIGA010000153.1:11187960-11203006 GCA_037576975.1 Alestes dentex | reverse complement strand
AATCCCTCTTGATCAGGGGTGTCAAGCTCTGGTCCTGGAGGGCCGGTGTCCAGTACAGTTTGATTCACGAAACCTGACAATTAACTGGTGAGGTGAACCAGGTGTTTCTGAGCAGGGAAATCAGCAAAACGTGCTGGACCACGACCCTCCAGGACTGGAGTTCAACACCCCTGCTCTTGATCCTCAAAAACCTCCTGAAAACGAATCTATTCAGAGGGCACCTCCTCTCCTGGTGGCCTAGTGGTTAGGGAGTTGGCCCTGTGATTGGAAGGTTGTGGGTTTACATCCCGGGACTACCAGTGGTACCACTGAGGTACCCTTGAGCAAGGTACCGTCCCCACACACCGCTCCCCAGTTGCTGGCTGCCCAATGTTTCACTTGGTGAATGGGTTTAATGCAGAGAAAGAAGTCATGTGTGACGAACACTTGACTCTCCTAATTTACTATCTATCCTAAATTACACTTGCTCCTTTATCTGAATAAGCTTACATCTTCTTGCACTGCTCCATATTTATAGATGTTGCACTTAAAACACCCTGCTGGTTCTCCAACAGTCCTGAAACTTGAGCGTTTCTTCCAAATTGTTAGCCGCTTTGGATAAATGAACCGACTGTTTCTGAACTGTAACAAACAATGCCTTCTCGGGCTGTATTCTGAGGCAGAAAGACACTAAATCATGTTGGAATTAAATTTTTATCTCAAATGCAAAGTATTGGGACACACCTTTTTTCAGGGTTCGCGCTAGGCCCCTTCCAGTAAAGGCTAATCTTAATGTGGACACAACTTTGTGGCCTTCTCGTCCAATATCAGCGCCTGAACTCATAAATGCTCTACAGAATGAATGGGCTCAAATTCTCACAGAAACTCCTAAATCTTGTGGAGAGCCTTCCAAGAAGATTGGAACCTGAAAGCTGCAAAGGTGGGGGGGGGCAACTCCATATTAAAGGCTATGTATTTGAATCCAGTGTCATTAAAGTCTTGGTGTAATGATCAGGCGGCCCAATACTTTTGTCCATATAGTGTACCTTTGTCGCGCTACTGAATTCGGATTGGGACACAGCCCGGTCTGCAGAACTCCGGCAGGCGGCGCAGCCTCCGGTCGGCTCTGTTTTCCTTTCTCGTCACATCCTGCGAATGTAATGGCGAGATGTTGTCATCGAGAAGGAAACAGCAGCTGATCTGGTGAGAATTTTGACAATAACCTTTAACTTATTTTATACTTTAACCGCTGGTATTCGTATTATGAAAAACATGCTTTCTAAAATCTATGTTATTTCTTGGCTTGGTTGTTTACGATGAGGTGGACAGGCATCTAAAGCAAACGAGTCGCTAAATGTCTATCCTACACCACAGAGGGGACCATACAGATGCTGCTCAGGCAGCTTGTCACAATCACCCGTCCCTTTTCCCCCAAAATAGTCCGATTTTTAACACATTCGCCCAAATTCCCCCTATCGATCCCAATTTCTGCGTTCTTGTGTAGCCACGCCCCTGGTTTCATTTGACAATCGAATATATTAAGTATAGTCATTTTTAGTTATTACACGTTTTTAATCAAGGGACTCACTAGTGGTTATTTTATCTCACAGCCTTATATGTTGACAATAGTTATAACTTTTAAGTCTTATTACAGGTTTTAAATAAAGAGGTTTACTGTTGGTTGTTATTGTATTTGACAGCCTTATATGTTGTCCATAGTCATAGCTTTTTAGTCATGATTACATTTTTAAAACAAGAGTTTTGGTGTTGGTGGTTATTATACTTTACAGCTTCTGTGATGACTATAGTCATATTTTTAGTCATTATTACATGTATTTAATAAGGAGGTTTGCTGTTGGTAGTTTTCTTAAATAAAATCAATCACCAAACCTCAAGAAATCACAGTATTTTCTGGAGGGGTAACCCCTGACCTCTTAGGTTTTGAGTCGTTTTCTTTGTACTTGTCAGTGTAGAAATGTAGTTTCACACCTTCGTTATAGGGCAGCTAGTGGCCTGGGCATTAGGGAGTTGCCCCTGCATTTGGAAGGTCATTGGTTTGAATCCCAGGACTGCCCGCGGCACCACTGAGGTACCCTTGAGCAAGGTACCGTCCCCACACACTGCTCCCCGGGCGCTGTGTTCCTTGCTGCCCACTGCTTCACTTGGTGAATGGGTTAAATGCAGGAAACAATGTCATGCTGTTCACGCTGTGTGTTGTGCTATGTTGTGTGCTTGTATGACAAATTTCTTTTAATGTCATTTTGCAGGTGATGGGTGCAGATAGTGATTCAGGCGCCCCCCCGGCTGTCCCGTGGCGGAAGGTTCTGTACGAGCGGCAGCCCTATCCTGACAACTATGTGGACCGACGCTTCTTGGAGGAGCTTCGGCGCAACATCCGCGTCCGCCAGTACCGCTACTGGACAGTGGTACGGGAAGCGGGCCTTGTCGCTCAGCAGGTCTCGTGTGTGGCCGTGTTCCTCACCCTGTGGTCCTACATGGATGGGGGAGACATGGATCCAGCTGCACTGCTCTGGGCCAGCTTGGGATCTGCCCTCCTGGGCTACGGGCTGTACGAGGCTTTAGAAGGAGGCAGCAGAGAGCGCACTCGCCTGGCTGACCTGCAGAGTGCAGCCATCTTCTTGGCCTTTACCTTTGGATTCTCGCCTGTTTTGAAGACACTGACAGAGTCCGTGAGCACAGACACTGTTTACGCCATGTCTGCCATGATGCTGCTTGCCCACCTGGTGTCCTTTCCCTACACTCAGCCCAGCCCCCCAGGCAGTCTGTCCCTGAATGCTGCGCTGTTCGGCTCAGTGTGTTTGGCCTCGCGGCTGCCCGGGGCCTTGCACACCTTCGCCATGTTGAGCTGTGCCCTGCTAGTGTTCGCTCTGTGGCCCTGTCTGCTCCATCGTCTCAGGGACCGCGCTGAGTGGAGCTTCCCTTGGGCCACATCCCTGGTGTGTGTGGCCGGGGTCAGAGGACTAGCGAGCGTTTGGCCCGAAGGTGCTCTTCTCCTACTTCTAGCTCTCCTGGTGCTCACGTTAGCCTGTCCACTGCTCCTGGTGCGACTACAGAGACACAAGGACAACATCCACGGTCCATGGGACGAGGCTGAGATCAGAGAGGACTTGTCCCGCTTTTTGAGCTGACAAATACTCAAGTCACAGTATGGACCTTTTTAATCAGCAAAACTGTAATTCTTAATGTTTTTTTTTTTTTACATTGCCAGCACATAACTGCTTATATCAGATTTGGCACTTACATATTACCTCAGGGAATATACAGCACGGTTACTCATTTTACAGGATTCAACAATGTATTAATTGATTATAGCTGTAACTATGGTGCAAATGGCTGAACAAAGTGGGACAGTATTAAATAATTAACAGTTCAAACAGGTCATTATTCCAGGTTTTAATTAATTTAATGTGAAATAAAGGTTTTTAAAGGTGAATTAAGACGTCATCAAGTATTCCCTGTGTGTTTTGGTTTTTTTTTTACATAAAGCAGTTTAACATATTAAGTAATGATCAAATTTCAAAAATGCACTGGTCAGTACTGAGTGCCATACAGGACTGTATGACAACTAATATTTGACAACCAAGCTGGAAAAACTGGAAGTCATCATTGTTGTAATAGCAAAGCTAACAACAAATGTACATATGCAGTGCAAATGAGAAGTGATAGTGGTTTTACTGCAGACAAACTAGAGTTCAAGGCGTGGGTGCAAAGTTAAACACATCACTGCTCTCGGACTACGTCCACAAACCCTAAAAGCTACTACTTTTCCATCTGATAATCTGCTTCTCTTCCGTGAACCCAGAAAATGATTTGTGACTGTCCAAATCTTTCTGCCTGTCCAAATACCAGAGACGAGGGAGGCCCAAACACCTGAAGCAGCTTCCAGTGGAGAATACACAGGTGAATGCAACCCATAGACTGTATATATGAGTATATTCTATATACAGTCTATGATGCTGCCCATGAAGTCATTTACAAATCTTGGCCTTGTGAGTGATACGTGGGCTTGAATCCTACCTTCAGCACACCACCACTGGTTTCCTGAGCAAGACCCTTAACTCCAAGTTGCTCCGGGGACTGTCCCCTGTAGTTAGAGAACAGATGTCGCTTTGGATTAAAGCATTTGCTAAATGCCATAAATATAAATGTAATGTTCTCAGAGAGGGCAGACAGCATAGGATTCCAACTATAATTTTTTTTCATTACCTGTTTTGGTAATGTGTAATTGATATAAAAACACACACAGAGACGGCTACGTGTGTGGTCTCAACGTTTGGCTACCAGGAGTAAAGAAAGCCTGCTTTCAAGCAAGCGTTTTGATTGGCCAAGTTCATCGATAATCAGCATCAAATCTGATGACACTGAAGAGGGTCAGGCATCCTGTTCCACTAATTATTGCCTGCTCTCTGTGTTCCTCCTGCTCCTCAACGACTCCACACCCACCAGGGGTATGGGAAGAGCAGTAGGAAAAGTATCTGGATGCAGTCCAAGTTTCCACTCTAAAATTGAAGTGCCTGTGTATGTGGTTAGACTGTCCAGCAGAGGGCAGCCGTATCTTGACTTACTTTGATGGTTTTGCCAGGCTGCCTGTGGGTGGCAGTTTTGTTCAGAGTCTGCTTGGGGCGCTCTTGGGGCTTCATGCTGTTGTATACCAACCCCGACACAGAAGGCTACAGAGACAGCAGCCCACACAAAGTGTTTCTGCTTAAAATTAAAATAAAAAATAGTTTCCAACAGCATCATATAAAACCATCGCAATTATATGAAAGCACCATGTCAGAGTTTAGTAGAGTCGATAAAAAAAACGTCACCATCAATTAAACCTGTGCTAAAAAGTCTAGTGTTCAGACTTCAGTAGTACATCTTTATTATAATTTTTTAACAATATCAGGACACTATCACTGTGCTTCTCAATCTAATTGAGAAACTGTTTCAAATGAAAAAATTAAGTCTGTTTTGAAGAGTGCTGATATTTATTGGTATTGGTAGTGTTCTGGTCGTATTTCAGCATATTACAAACACATGGCTGTATCCATAAAAAAGAAATATCACAATATATTAAACATTTTTGTATTCACTTCCCCTGCAACCATGTGTTTCATGAGCTCTAATATTTAGAAAATCCCCAAACGGGTTTATTTAAAGCTTCGCACGTTCACCCAGTCTCTCTCCCAAATACATACAAAGTATAAACTACACTCAAAGCATGTATCACAATGAATGCAGAAACATATGTACAGAACAAGAGCAAAGGTCTGGCTGCTTCACTCACAGGTACAGCATAAATGAAATCCTGCATAATACTGCCCACCGATCACCACATCTGGAGGCAAGAGATTCATTGGCCTGACTCCACTGAGTTCATTTTAGTCCATTGCAAATTGACTATAACCACAGATCTAAGATCTTGTCTGCCACCTCTAAAGCCACACCAAAGGCAAGTGGAAAAGAATGTGGGCCGTTGGCAAACATTCGAGGAAAAAGCAATCAGTTGGTGCTTCTCGTCCTTTTTGTGGTTGGACTTCTCTTGGACATCGGCCTTGCGTCACCTTGTGGGTGTCAGTGTGGCTGTCGAGAAGGCACGGCGGGCGGCTGTCTCCTGAAATATAAACACACACACACACACACACACATACAGTCTCTGAGTGCTTCATTTTTTATCACTTTATAACTGTGCCAGATCCATTCAGCAAAATCCCAATAACTGTTTCACTGTTTCAGTGCGCACATATGTTTGTGATATAAAGTGTGCAGCAGATGCTGCACGTTTAGAAAGTGAGCTGCAGTTAACTGAAAATCTAGTGTTACATTTTAGCTCTACAAGGTTTGCTTTCATAAGGCTCGAGATATTTCCAGATGCTGGCTTCTGATTAGCTAGCCAAAACTAATGTAACCAGTGACAAGGCTTATCCTGTAAGAAGTTTCAACATTTGATGGTAAGCCATTTAAATTGTTTTCAATTTCACAATCCTTTCCTTTTGAGCCAGTGTCTGGAAAAAGACTGTCATAATAATATTGTTACCCATCAGTAATCACTCCATCAGGACTATGAGGATAAATTGGCATGAGCTGCCACAAGATGCCTGATGTAGTGTTGTGGGCCGTCTGCGAGTGTAACTAAAGGCCGGTATGTGTGTGTGAGAGGCTGTGTGTGTATGGAGGGGGGGGTGGCAGCGTTCCTGCAGTGCGGATCCAGGAAAGATCCCTGTGGAGGTTCAGGAATCTTGCTCTCTAATGGAGCTGGCAGAAGAGGAGAAGCTTTTTGGGATGGGAACGCGGAGAGAGAGGAGAGCAGCTTTTATTTTTCCTAATCTGCGGCGAGCGCTGGACAATCGAAAGAAAAGAGGGCGACGATGGAAAAGAAAGCAAAAGACGGTTTGCTGAAACCAAGCAGATCTAACGGCCTGGAAATACCAGAGGTTTATTGCAGGAGAGAGATATCATGCAAGGACTATTTAATCTAATTTAGTGTGTTAAATAGGGGAATGAAAGGAAAACAGTAGAGAGGTGTGCGAGTGTTTTTTGTTGTCAGTAACTACAACTGTCTTTTATCAAGGCACTGAGGTTTTGGCCTAAAATGTATTTTCAAAAATACATTCAAGCCAAACAGAGGGGTACATGCAGGGCATTGTAAGGCAAAATAGTGCCTACGGAAAATGTATTTTTCCAGACTTTTTTCCAGACTATTACGCTAATTAAAATTATGATATAAAATTTACATGTAAAAATTCATAAGAGACATGTAGGTTCACTGGCGACTTTGGGTAGTAAATAATATGACTATATTTGTGCCCCCAGATCCTTTTGGCACTATTGCAAAGAGTTGTCATGTGTCTGTATAATGCACAATTCCATACAGAATTCAGTTGAATTCCGTTTTAAGCCAAAATCAAGATATACATTACTTAAGGGGTGCCACAGAGAGTTATTTAAATATCAAAGAAGAACTATTTTTGTTTGGCTAAAATAACATGGTTGAAAAAGAAATGTGCCAATGTGACTTTCACATGTGAAGAAGATCTTCATGAACATAGGCTGGTCGTTGAACTGCAAAAACAACCATTGAAAATGCTTAACCAGAGCACCAGAGATGTATGCTAGACACAGTAATGAACCTAGAGAGGCCACACAGTCAGAAAGAAGATGGGTGAAAATTAAAAAAAATGCTTGAGCATGGTTTAAAAAGAATATGAAAAAGGGAGGGAAAATTGAGGAGAAGTAAAAGAGTAAAGGGGGGGGGGTGTACATGAGAGAAAAAAAGCAGGAGAAAAAGGGTGGAGGTCCTAACTGGTCCATTTCAGAACACAAAGTAAATGAGGCAGAAAGGAAATGACAGAAGAGCCAAAGCAAAAGAGGGAGCGAGAACGAGAGAGATAGGGAGAAACTGAAGTGTGAGGTGAGGGAAACAAATGCAAACGGAGAAGCAGCAGAGAGATGGGGAAGAGAGATGTGGAAAGAGTGCAGAAGACAAAGCTGACGAATATGATTCCAGTCTCCATAGTCTAGAAGGCAGCTCAAATAGGGCGAGCTGGTTCACTGGGTGATCATCACATGCCTCTAACACACAACTTGAAGCATTCTTCTACTTTATTGGCTTCCTGCTAATCATAAAATATATCTAAAACTCACATAAAACAATCAAATAACTGTATGAAACATGAGAAGAGTTTATTTACTCCCTTTGCTGACTAGGCTCCGGCATCTAAGGGAGGGCGAGAGACAGGGGGGTGGAGACAGTCTGTACTGAATGTTGGGGGAATGAATATGAAAAACACATTTTCCAGTAGACCCCCACCCAGCTCAAGTAACCTCTGCTCTCACTGAGGCGGCATTTTAATTCAAGTCTATGTGTGCATAGGCAAGTTTTCTTTTCTGCCCCTTTGATTTACGGCCGTAACTGTTTCAATGTGCATCGCCTCTGCAATTATAAAATTTGGCCAAAATACAAAATCCAGAGGAAGCGTTAAGCATTTACCTAATATTTGGCATCTATAGATCAACAGTCTCATATTTCAACCTCCTGTCACAGGTTGTATCTTTTTGAGAAGAAAACAAATGCGCATCAAGAAAACAGGATTTCTCCAAAGGTGCCGAGGAGCCTCTAATTCAGGTATCTGCCAGCACCATGACTTTACTCTGAACAACTGGGAAAGTCAGTGGTTTTTGGCTCAATCTATCATCAAAATCATATTCCTACCATAAAAAAGCTACCAAGCACTGTCGTAAGCAGAACGATGCATTGCAAGTATTATCCTTCAAGGTCCCCTAATAACTACCAGGGTAGCAGTGGTTACATGCTTCATACATTCATACAGTTCTCATGCAACATATACAGTCCTACCCACTATAGGGCCTAAAATCAGTAGCATATGCCCTGTAGAATGGATTATATATCAAACAGGGGGCAATTTGGGATTCTGCCAGTGTTTAGTCATAGGGGCCCTAACCGCTTACATACTGAGTCTAATTCAGTTCAAGCCCACCTGATTCCACTTGTCCTCAAACCATCAGGCCTTGATTAGTTTATTCAGGTGTACTGTGAAGGGATGGGGTGAATGTGTGCACGACTAAAGCTATTTCTCAAAAAGCATAAAAACACTCCTGTGAGCCAGCAATGATGATAGATGCAATTCCAGTACAGAGTGCAAAATTCAGAAAGTGGAAATATAAATATATGGCCAGAGCACAAATTAAGTAACTCACGCTATATTTTACATAGCCACGCAACTCTGCTGAGTGCACATTTTCAATATTCTTAGTTAAAAAGGTTAAACTAACTAACGTACTGATAAAGTTGCGTTACAGTTACACGGCATGGTACTCAATGTGGCATCGGTGAGAACAGAACTGATAAGAATGGTAGGGCTCATCTATGCCCATGACTGTAAAGTAAAGGTTAATGTACTCCAGGGGTCAAGCAGAGGAACACCCGATTCAAACCACCGAATCAGTTGGTCTCAAACAATTGATTAGTTATATGAGGTGCTCTGACTGTTGTTTCTCCATTTATTTCTCTGCACTTGTCAGTGACAATGACAGGGTCATGACATGTCAGTGAAAGGATCGCATACAGAGGTGCTTCTGGATGTTTAAACAGTTCAGTTTCACTCCTTAGCTGATAATACCCCACCAAAAATATCCCATTGACAGAAAGTGACCACCGATGACTAGAGGATGACTAACACAAACTCTGTCTCATCAATAACGACAAGGTGGAATGACATGGTAAATGTGTCTCTAATAAAGTGTCTCAGTTGTGTTCATTTAAAACTTATTTAAGGACTAAATGAAAGGCCTTGTGAACGTATATATACGTAGGTGTAGATCACTGACCACAACAATAAAACCATTGACAGATAAAATGATTAACATAGATTATCTAGGACAAATTAAGTCGCTCTGGATAAAAGCATCTGCCAAATGAATGTAATGTAATGTAATGTAGTTACAGAAGCACTTGTCAAGAGGTTGGACATATTAAACAGCAAATGTACAGTCAGTCCTTGAAGTTGATGTGTTGGAAGCAGGGAAAATCTGTGTTGGAAGCATGAGCATCACTTACCGGGAGAAGAGATAGCACCAGGATGTTAGCAAGCTAGTGGAGACAGAGTGATACTCCGCTGGGAAACTTTGAATCTTAGCATTCAAGTTATTCAAGATGAAGTACTACCTTTCATGACAACAGTATTTCCTAATGGCTAAGGCCTCTTCCAGCAAGATAATGCTTTCTGTCACACTGCAAAAATTGTTCAGGAATGGTTTTAGGAACATGACAGAGAGTTATAGGTGTTGATTTTGGTCTTCAGACTCCCAAGATCTCAATCCAATGGAGCATCTGTGGGATGTGCTGGACAGACTAGTCTGACTTATGGTGGTCTCACCTCATAACTAATAGGACTTGAAGGATTTGCTGCTAACGTTTTGGTACCAGATACCAGATATATTGGTACCATGTCTCAACTGGTCAGAGCTGTTTTGGCAGTACAAGCGGGGCCTACCCAATATTAGGCAGGTGGTTTTAATGTTATGGCTGATTAATGTATGACCAGTGTTCACCAGGAATATCAGTGGGCTCAGTAATTATTTACCTGGGAATGCTTGGGGCGACTCGGTTGGGGCGTCCCGGTGCATGAGCGGAGTCTGTGTTGTTGGAAATAGTGGGGGCAGAAGGACCAGAGCGAGTGAGGTGAGGAGGGGCAGGAGGAGCAGGTCCACGGGCAGAGGCTCCAGGAGCAGATGAAGTCCTCTTAGGAACACTGTGACCTGGAGGAGATCTGTAAGAGAGATAAAGTGAAAGAGAGAGAAAGAGATGTTGCACCTGTATGTAATGTCAAGGCAGAAATGATAACTAAGGGGTAGGTAACTGAAGGCTAGAGTGAAGCACAGTTCAATATTCTTCCTTGCTCTAACCCAGTGGGAGAAAGAATAAAGCGCTGTATTGCAAGACTTTTTTTGGCACAATAATAAATGAATACGGTGGTGCCAAGTATTGAAATTCATTTATACACTATTATGACCAATAATTAACAACGTATTGTGGCCCATCACAATATCAGAACTCATAATTTGACTTTTTATCATTTAAAAACTCTATCTAAAATAATGCACTACAATAATGTTAATAACAAAGCTAAAGTCATTTTTCAGAGATTCTACAGTCCAGAATTCTTTGCAAATGTACTTATACTAATAAATATGTGTGCGTCAGTTCAAGCGAAAAAAGGATGCTAAATTATCTGTTGTACTTATAAGCGGTTAGTCAAATATAAAACTTATAATTTAATTTTGCTTTGTGTCAGTATATCGGACATCAAACAATATATTGGCCACCAATATACTAAGCACTTTCTAGTTGATTTACACACAATAAATAGGTTATTGTGCATATATCCCACTCCTGCATGAACACTAACCTTAAACAAGTGGTTCCCACTGACCTGGAGTACCCTGCTGCCCTGCATATTTTGCTATTTTCCGTGCACTATAGACTGGCCAAACTAGTTTCTTGCATGGAAGTGAGTAAAGTAAAGGGGTGTTAGATCCACTGTACTGCTATTTAGGCCACTACTTTACATCAATCCACAGTCAACTTTAAAATCCTACCAGCACTGATCTGCATCCTACCTGCGGTTGATGGTGCTGGCCTGCAGCCAGGAGCTGTCCACAGGCGGCGGTAGTGGGGTGGAGATGGTGGAGGTGGAGATGTCAGTGATGATGGCCAGCGCCTCCTTCAGGGCTGAGTGTGTGCGCAGCACCTCCTCCCTGCGCTGGGCCTGCTCCGGAGACTCATCCATTAGAGCTGACTGATCTCCCGTAGAGTACAGCTGAGCCAGCAGCTCTGAGTGGATAAATTCCTTCACCTGCAGCGAGACAGGAAAGATGAGAGGGAGAACGGAGGATAGAAAAAGAAAACGGCAGTGAGAGAACACACAAACGAGACGAAAAGTAATAAAAGGATGAATGAAGGGGGTTAAGATGACTGAATGAAATCAACAGTATTTATGAATGAAGAACTTTAAACACCTGATCGTCGTTTCAAATCACACACAGCCAAAAATCTGGAGAAGCTTAACTTGCATTCCAACAAGGCTGTCCCCGACTAATAACTGTCTCACACAGCGGTGTCAACAAAGGGTTTGTGTGGCTGCAGGTTTTTGTCCCAACCAATCAGGACCACACCTGATTCCATTTCGTCTCAGTCTTCCGTGCTGCTGCTTGTTAAGAACAAAAACGTGCAGCCACACTGGGCCCTTTGTGGATAAGATTTGACACGCTCTAACAAAAAGCATGTTTTTTGACTCAAAGTCAGCTGATTACACCCTCACACACATACACACACACCCAAAAGGCTAATAAATAATAGTCATAAAACAGTGCACTGTAAAATGTAAAATGTTCACGCTTCAAATGGGGGGCTTTCATTGAAAGTAAGTACAGCCAGTGACAATTTAGCATACAGAAACTCAATTGTAAAAACAAATACATAAATAGAAAACTAAGTAAATAAAGTACAAATATATAATGAACTAAGAATCTTGGTTGAAAGATGGTTGAAAAGAAAACTAAGACTGATCAGTCAACAAGTTGACTTTAAGGAACAGTCCTACATTCACAACCATGATCCTGGTACAACAGTTTCCATACCTGACCTGGTCAATCAAGTCCTTCCTAATTTGCAGCGGCTGCAGCGGAAACACTAAGGGTTCTGTTAAACCTATCTTGTTTTTTGCTGACTAGTACAGTTCATTTTGACCGGTGTGACTACTTCACAAAACAAATACACAGTGGTTCACCCAAACATACATCTTGGGTCATAGTTTGTGATGGTTTGAACCAAACAAAAGAGTACCCACCACAGCATTTACTCCTATTCTCGCAGCCACATACAGCGCTGTACTGTCCACTTTATCTGTCGATACATTTGACTCTTGCTGAGCACTGAGTTGGTGCAAAAAATAATTGAGAAGCACTGCTTTTAATTTTGACATTTGAACTGCAGAACATTTTTATGATATATGGGGTTAGGCACTGGTGATGTGATTGTTTAATTTCAAATTGACCCAATCATTTCAAGCAGAGATCAGGTAAGGTTTATCTTTATTGCTTTTTGTGATACATGTGGGCATGTAAAGCATTTCTATGTTTTGCTAGAAAATCACCACTAATGACGGACTACAGGAAACTACAACAAACTGTGCAGCATCAAATGAACATAAATGATCATAAAGGGCTATCAAATGGTGCAGAGAAACAGACGGACTACAGACGGACGGTCTGTAATTCTGAACCGCAACATGTATCTTAACGGTAAGTGGAGCTGATAAAATGGATAGTGAGTGTAGACGAAAGACAGGTGTACCTACTAAAGAGGCCCATAAATGCATGTGAATGATAGAGCTGGATATTACACAATACAATTACAGGTTGTGTAAAATATGATGAAAAGTTTTTTTTTCAAACTAAGGCGAACCCGTAAAGTAAAGGAGCATTTGTCTCCGCCTCAGATTCCTGATCAGTCAGTTAACAGCCCTCATATACTTTACCTCAGTCACTTGGCAGCAAAAAAAGACTAGGGTTGGTAACCACTGGCTTAATGCTTTTCAGTAACTGAAAGCAAATTTTGAAATATTTCACAGAGCTTGAAAAGCAGATGTGGGGAGGGGATTATAAACAAACTGACGTTGTTGATCATCAGATGCATGATGGTTTTGGGCATTAGGTCCCGGATGCTCTTGTAGACAATGCTCATGTAGGAGTCCACCAGGTTGCGGATGGTCTCCACCTGCCTCTCCAGCTGAGGGTCCATGGAGAAGTTGTCTGTCTGCCCTGAGCTCTCGCCATCCACCTGAAGAAGAGGCATGAGGAAGGGAAAGGAACGGGGTGGAGGAGAGATATATGAATGTGGAAATATAAATGTATATATTACAAGAAGTGTATATATCACAAGAAAGTGTGTGTGTGTCTGTGTGTGAGAAAGAGAGAGAGAGAGAGAGAGAGAGAAAGAGAGATGGGGAGCAGTGGAAACAGAACTCAAGACAGTAGCAGAATGACTGTTTGAAAGTATTAAAACACAGAAAGCAATAGAAGAAGAGAGAAACAGTGAGAGAAGAACTCTGTTTCAACATCACATGATGGGGGTGTGGTAGACTTGTGTCAAAACAAATTATGGGGAACCCTGACAGAACTCTGACATCACTCAGCAAGTTCCACCAAGTCAGAGAAGGAGGGGGGAAAGAACAAGAAAACGAATGAGAGAAAAAGAAGGCAAAAGACAGAAAGAGAGGGGGGAAAGAGAGTAAAAGGAGAGGGGTCTGATTAGAAACAGAGATTGCCGCCCCTCCCTCTCTGCTCCTCAACATAGTGACACAAGAGCTGAGGAATGCAGGCGGCCTGCTGATGGTGGAACAGCCGGGAAAGAGCTTGCAGCCTACTGACCAAACAGTAGAGCAAGGGACACACTCACACCCTAAGAGAGCGGACACACTATCAGAAAGTGGACACATACGTACACAGACTATGCTCAAAGCTCAGGAGCAGAGCTCGTACACTTAGTGATGATATGTCCATGCAGAGAATAAGGACTCTGACAAAACATTCATTCAAGTAACTCACAAATAAATCTAAAACTGGACCCCAACTCCGACTGGTGTCTGTTAAATCAAAATGCGGGGAAAGTGAGTGTAACAATGCAGTGGTCTTTTTTGCATTACTGCAGAATAAATTCAATTTTTTTCTCCAATAATGCAAAAACCCACATTATGGTAACTCTTTCATTTTCCTGCATTTTCCTGCACTTGTATTCACAATGTCTCCTCGTCCTTCTCTATGGGAAGTGTTTATGACAACTTGATCACTAAGCTAGTCAGCCACAGCTACAGAAATGGCATCTACAGACAGATGGTTTAAATATTACTGGTCCAAAATGCTATGCCTTTCTCACAACAATGTTAGTTAGGTGATTAACATACATAAGGCAGAAAATGTTAAGAACAAGCTAAAGCAATAAATGATGTCGGCCATTCATTTCCCTAGTTTGACCCTCAAAAGTCAACTTAAGTAGTGCAAGCTGATGCATGCTGTATGATGACTGTCTGTGACTGTAGTCCTCTCATATGCAGACTTTAAATGGTTTTTAAAGTGATACCTAAAGTGGACTACAATTTACATGGCTTGTGGAAGACCTATGGCTCAATCACCAGACATAAAACTAAACTAACATCAAACTAGAAAGCTACAGTGAGAGCGAGAATGAGGCTAAGTAAGAGTTGGAACTGTGTATATCTCATTGGATGTTGTTGATGGAAATTATACATTGCACTCACCCTATGGAAAACATTGGGGTTAACTTCACAGTTCTAATAAGCACATATAATGTGCCATTTAGAGTGCAAATGGTCTATAGGCGCCAATATAAAATTTTCAGATTAAAGGAAAATTGCTGCACAGGCACAGGAAACCTACTCTTTATTTATCAGTCAATATTATGTATATAAATGAATAAATAAATAAATACACACACACACACACACACACACATATATATATA
>JBBIGA010000153.1:11172493-11182732 GCA_037576975.1 Alestes dentex | reverse complement strand
GGACCATATATGCTCAGAAATAGTGTTAAAATCAACTCTTTAAGAGTTAATCCAACACTGTCAAATTTACTGTGTATTAGAATCGAATAAAGAACTGAACGACAGAGAAAGTAGGAGAATCATTATACACTACCCATAAAGAGTAAGGTCTGTCCTGCCAGACTGCTGTGGTATCAATGGGTAGCAAGATCCCAACAAGAAGACTGATGCTCAGTCAGTTGTGCCACTTATAAACCCTGAAGTGCATTTTAACTAAAAGCTGAAACCATGCTGTTTCCCTGTTAATAGTATTTTATACTGACCACGCGTGCCAAGCATTAACAGCCACATGCACATTAAGCTTTTTTGTCGCTTGCTGTGAACATGTACAAAATCCTACTGCAACATTCTTCATTCATGAATGCTGGGTAATAACAAAAGCCTTTATTCTGCTGATAATTGCACTAATCAAAGCATGAACTCCACTAGACCTCTGAAGGGATGCCGTGGTGTCTATCACAAACACGTTGGCAGAAGATCCTTTAAGAAATGTAAGTTACTCTGATGAATGTTACTTTGACACATCCCACCTGCCTAACCACTGTTTCAGACCAAATACAACCCTTCCTAATGGCAGTGGCCTTTTTCTGCAAAAAAAAAAGTGCTGTTCCATATTGCAAACACTGTTAAGGAATGGTTTGAGAAACACAACTAAGAGTTCCAGGTGCTGACTTGGACTCTAAATTCCCCAGATCTGATCAAGCATGTGTGAGATGTGATGAACAAACCAGTCCCATGGAGGCTCCGCCTTGAAATTTACTGGACTTAGAAGATCTACACCTAAAGTCTTGGCGCTTGATACCATAGCACACCTGCCTCAGCGGGTCAGAGCTGTTTTTCGTGGCACAAGGGAAACATGCACAATTTCTGACAGGCGGTTTTAATGTTTAGCCTAATTAATGTATAGTGCACATTTACTGTTGTTCTTCTTTCCATTTACCCTAAGTTAACCCGATAGTGAGTCAGTCAGTCAATCTGTCTCTCTCTCTCTGGTTTAGCTCTGACACTCTGAAATCTGGAGTCCAGCTCTCTCCATCTGTTCCAAATTCCCCCTAATGACCGTGTTGTTCCTCTCTTCTTTTTGTCCTCTCCTTTCTTTCTCCCCCCTCTGTTTCTGTAGCCTGTTGTTTGGCTTTGTTGTGCCCATGGGGCAAGAGGCTGTAGGGCTGCTCTATAACTAGGGTCTGCACTTCATACCAACGTCGTAAAGTAAACAGGATCTGAGTTAACATCAAGAACACACACCTCACAACAGCAAGAACACATACCTTACCATGCAGATAATCCTCCGCTCACAGTCATGCACGAATGAAACAGTGTAAATATGTGCATGTAAATACGCTGCCACATGTGCACACACATTTTGTAACACAAAAACACTAGAACAAAACCACACACCACAAAACCACATTTCCAAATACCTCAGACTCATAAAGTTCTCCTACAAAACATTGTTTTAGCAAGCTCTGTTATGACTCAGTTATACAAGGCCTAATTGGCTATTACTTCAATCGCAGCAGTATTTAAAGCTGCATACATAATTTGGTTTTAACCTCTACCAGAACAACGAATCATCCCTCCCTGAAAATAGTAGGTATTTTAGCCATTCAACCACAGTAGTGATAACTATGCAGTGTTCCATGACCCGTCAGCACACACCATGAGCTTACCAGATCTTTAAAATATACCTTTGAAATGTGTTACTATGGACAAAAACAACCAAACAGCCCCGATTAGTCAAGGAAAATGTTTTGCGGCATTTCCGGAGCACACTGGTTTTTTTGAAGCCAAGGCTTAAACATGTGCTTTCCTGAATACAAGCAAAGCTCTACAGGGCAGCATGCCATCACTTATAAAAGCCAAATGATCACACACACACACACACACACACACACACACGTGTGCGCGCACACACACACACATACACACACTCCTCTTTCTCACACTAGTGTCATAAAGCTGGAAGAGGAGTATCCTCACTTTTTCAAAATGCCAATATGTTTAGAAGTTTGCTATAGACATCTATCTGTCAGTGTGTGAGAAAATGTGGCTTTTAGTATGTGTGTGTGTGTGTGTGTGTGTGTGTTCGGGTGACGTTCCAAAAGTCACAATAGTGCTGTAGTTTGTCCATCCGGAACCCCTCGCCTCTCCTCAATGCCAGAGTAGTGTCAGCACGCTGGCGCTGAGGCTTCTGCCCCCTGACATCACCACTGGCACACCAGGAAACATTACAACATGTGTCCTTCTGTGTGTGTCTATGTGTGTAGGACTGAGACAAATGGAGTGAAAACAAGATTTTGCTGGCTGGTAGAATGCTAAAATTTGCTAATATTTTAAATAACGGCTTCAAGTTAATCAAAGTGTATTCCTTGGTATTTCTTGGTCTCTTTGGGTAAAAAAAATGATTTAAACACATTTTTTCCACATTATTATAAAAATCACATATTGGCATTCTGGCCTAAAGGTGGTTTAAACACCTGGAGCAAATGCTGACATCACAAGGGGATAAAACCTGTAGGGTATGGCTTTATTCCCATAGTAGTAATGTTATAAATATGTAAGAAGATGTTTTACTTAAAAATAAACTTTCAACAGAGGGATGAGTGAACACTTCATGTTGTCCCAAATATATTTACCCCTAATATATTCATTTACAATAAGAAAGCAACATATTCAGAATACATCTAGAATCACCCCTGATAAGAGATTCTTTATTTGTCACATGCATAGTCATACAAGTACAACACACAGAGAAATTCTTTCTCTGCATTTAACCCATTCACCAAGTGAAGCAGTGGGCTGCCACCAACGAGGCGCCCGGAGAGCAGTGTGTGGGGACGGTACCTTGCTCTAGGGTACCTCAGTGGTGACACTAGCAGTTGGGATTTGAACCCCCAACCTTCCAACTGCAAGGCCAACATCCTAACCACTAGGCCATCCATGAGGCACATGGAAAAAAGTTTTGTTCATGTAATGACTTTTGCAATGAAACATGTAATATAAAATTTGCTTCAAGATTTGTTTCAAACTTCTCATGAAATAAATGGGACAACTTTTAATTATTGCACCAGGGCAATATCCTCCTAACTGTAAAAATCTTAAAACTATATTGAAAATATTTTTGACACATTCACAATTTTAAAACAGTACAGTTAGAGCACATAATACAGGCACCATTTTCTCTTCAACTGTCAATCGAACGGTACTTCAAAACTATGAGAAATGCACCACAAGTACAGAAAAATACTTTGTGTAGAAACAAAAATGCTTTGTGTAGATACTAAATGTTTAAAGAGCAAATGCAGTCTTTCTGCAGTGATTAGTTGTGTGTGTGACTGAGAAAGAGACATAGAGACAGAGAGAGAGACTGAACAAAAGAAAGAAAGAGACCACTGATGTGCGTGAAAGCGACTGACCAACTGGACCACAACACATGTGGTGTGTTTACTATTCTGTTGCTCAATTCTCTGTGAAACAATGTGTGTTTATTACAGTGTATTTGAGTATTTCCTTACTGCAGCATTCCAACGTCTTATTAATTAAATAGTTAATCACTTCCAGCCACACCCACCCTCAGAAATGAAGCTGTTTCTTAGGAAAGAATCTTGTTTGAGGAGTGAATCACTGGCCAAGAGTGTGTTCTACAACACTGCTTGCAGGTCTCTGTGTGGGACTAAATGTAATTACAGTGTATAGGATGTCGTTGCTCTCGCACTGGAATTCGCACTTGAACTGTCAAACTTGAAATGAAGCTGATCTGTATTTATTCATCACTTGACCACTTTTCCCTGAAAACATCGGTGCTAAAGTTTCATTGTATGTTTGTGATGTTTCATTGTGTAATACTGAAAGGGTAAAACCATTTCTTCTAGGTTACTAAATTACTTTTGGATTAGCCTGAGGTTTAGACTTAAGAAATTCTAGCTCCATTTAGGCAGTTAAAGACCACATACAATACAAACCGGTGTATTATTACATACAGGCAGTTTTAAAACACATTATAGATTACATAAAGATAAGTACACAAATCAGCCCTAACATTAAATTCACCTGCCTAATATTGTGTAGGTCCTTAGATCCTTGTGTAGGTACTAACCGCTGCACGCTGGTAACATCTCACAAGACCTGCGGGTTTGGAGATGCTCTGACCCAGTTTTCTAGCCATCACAATTTGGCCCATGCCAAAGTAGCTCAGATCTTTACCTTCAGTTTTCCTGCTTCCATCACATCAACTTCAAGAACTGACTGTCCACCTGCTTCATAATATATGCCACCCCATTGACAGGTGCCATTGTAACAAAATAATGAATGTTATTCACTTCACATTCTCAAGTGGTTGTAAAGCTGCATCTGATTGGTGTATAATATGTATGAGATATTCTCATTACATATAGTTAGTTACATATACATTTATAGTACAAATGTTCTGACAAGCACAAACCTGTGCAAGTGTGTGTATGGTGTAGCCACCAGTTCTGACTTCACTGCACTTTTTAAATTATGTCTGATGATGACAAATGTTCGGGAAACTCCCAAAAAGAAAGCAGCCAGGAGAATTCCACCAGAGGAGTGAAATCAAGAGCAGAGACGGCCTGGTCATGCCACATAACAGGCGAACATCGGCCAGAGAAATAATGAGGAGACTGGTAATATCCATTTTTCATCAAGCTGGAGTGTATGTGTGTGAAAGTGCATGTGTGTGTGTGTGTGTGTATGCATGAGGTTTTGGTTGTTTTTTTATGAATTCGTATGCATTTTATAACTATCTGACAATAAGTCAAAGTACAGCTGTGAGTAAATGTCATGACCTTCTATCGGTGAGTTGGCAAACACACACACACACCCCGGTAAGCATACGGGTGCTGAGCTGTTGAGTCAGTGTGTGGTTTGTCTGTAACTAGCAGTGTCTCCAGCTCCCAGTCTATGGTCTCACACACTCTGACAACCACCCAAATGCAAACCTGGCAGGAAAGCCTGAGAAAACCCTACAATGTCAGGTCTGATAAAATGGTTCTGACGTTTACACTGCTTTTTAATAAAAACTCAAAGCTTTATTTTTTAAACATTGTACAGGCAAAATCATGGAACTGCATCTGCATCACTGCATAGAACTTACTGTGTTCTATAAAAAGTTAATAAAACATCATGAAGCAGAACACTGCAGGCAGCACTACCTCAGGAGTAGTGTTGATAAATGAATGTGTTTTTGTGGCAATGACTATCATAACTATGGAGGAATCTGATTCAAGATTCCTTAACACTACATTGTAAACACCTGCCCTGGTGTTGTCTGAAATGGCTGCTTGTGGAAGTGTTTATTTTTGTTTTAGCTGATAGTAAGTTATACTAAACCACATTGACAATTCTGTGTTACTTTAATGAAGAGCTGGGTGTGTTTTGAGTGGGTTGAAAGTTTTGCGGATGTATTTACAGAAAATATTTGGGTGACAAGCTTTTGGTTAGCTCCCCGCAACAGCTTACGAGACTCTATTTACACTCTTTAAGGTTTTATGTCTCTCTCCCTTCCTTGATTTTCTATATCCAAAAAACTTGCATGCTCACTCCCAATAATTCCCTCAAATCCATCTTGCACTTGGCTCTCATTCAGTCTTTTGGACTTAAATCTTGTATTTTCTATATTATGCATAACCTCTGCTTCCATATTATTAAGTTCCAACACTATTAGCTACATTCATACAGGTTACCTTGATCTAACCTGTTTACTTTTTATCTAACAATAGGCAAACTTTATCTCACATGATTCATTATGAGTTAGTACATGTCCCTCAGTCACTGCTTAGGTTACAGTACTGATTGCCTCTTGTGTCATCAGCTGAACGTGTGGACCCGAGGAGGGCGGGCTCTCTCTTAGGCCTTAGTCTCTTCCTCCTACTCTTGCCACTGTTGCCACTGGCTTGCTCATAGGGGGCTTGGACTCAGATTTTATTTAATGTAAAGCTGATTGATGACATGGTCTGTTGTCAAAAGTGCTCTACAAATAAATTTGCCTCATAACTTAAGTTTTAAACTATATAAACAACATTTGGAAGAAAAACATGTCTTGGCTAATTCACTGGAGTTAAAGAAAACTGCATGAACTAGATTTTTTGCCAATCCTATTCCTTTAAAATAGCTGAATTTATCAAGTAGATGGGTGTTAAGATTCTTATGGACAACTAGTAAATGTATGGCCCCACATCCCAACACTGGATAATTTTGGTTATATGCATGTGTGTGTGTATGTGTGTGTGTGTGTGTGTGTGTGTGTGTGTGTAAAAACTGACCTCTGTTCTGTGTTAAAGATGGAAAAGACATATTTGCTGGACATGAAGGTCTTCTCCATGTCGCGCACCTTCAGGTTATCCAGAGGCAGCATGTACTTCTTCTCTTTCTCCTGAAGGGCCAGACACAGGCCACAGGTCATGAGTCAAGCTTTTGAAACTGGATTCCATCAGAGCTAGACATGAACCCAATCACTAACACTTCTACAACTGAACAATCCAATGGCCCACAGACAACACTGTCTTACGGCCAGTGTGTAGTAAAGCAGTTACACTAAAACATACCAGACAACATCCATAAATTGACATGATGACAGTTTTGAAGAACTTCACAGGCATGCGTTTGGGTTTGAGAAGTTGTATTCCTTAGGCTTTGCTCTTGTTTTTAAACCACAAACCGTAATTTACAATTTCAGGATCTTTGGCTTCGTGGACATTTTGTTGTTCAAATAATTCCAAGTAAGGAATAATAATTTAACAAGCTGCAGTTATCTCTGAGGCTGATTAAAGCATGGTAGTCTGATACTAATTATTTCTCACTCATAGCTCACTGAAACATTTTGTCAAAGGGTGATTCCTAAACTGTGAATCAATACCACATTTGTGTGAAAGCAATAGTGAAGACATTTTACGATGATTTAGGTTTGAGTTGGTTACTGCTGTGCAAACAATCTTGTTTAGTGAACCTTTATTTTGCCATGTTGTTATTTCTGAACACCGACATAAAACAAACACAAAAAGATGGAAGTGTAGATTTGTTAATCCATTGTTTAATCAAAATGATATCAAGTACAAAAGAACAGTAACAATTTCTAAGGCTGATGTTTTGAATTATGAAATCATAAATCAAGTATTTTATACAAAACTGAAAATACCACACTGTGTAGAATTCTAGTTTGCTAGAATCAGGAACCAGTACTTCAAAATCTAAATCTTAGGGGTGTTACTACATGACTACATAACATGCTGTCAATATTCTATTCATGCAAACCTGTCTAAGACTGCTCCCTAGCCTGGCATCTATCGGTAACAGTTGCCAGTGGTCCAATTCTATTCAAATATCGACAGTTAACAATACTGAGAGGACATCATACAAGGTTTTAGAATCAGTTGTGACACCCTCAAAGCACCTTTCTTACACTACGAAAGAGTACGCTTTTGAAAATGTTGTGGAATGTCTGTGAACTGTGGAAAATTATGTTGCCTGGCCTTAGACAGACTAAAAATGTGTAGCCTCTCAAAGTGAATTGAAAAAAAAAAAAACATACTGTTTCAGTCATTTCTGAACGGTAACTTATGGGAGCGAGGAGGTTAATCTGTTAATCAATGACGAAATGATCACACAATATAAAATGCAACTGGCTTTTCCAAATGGTAATTTTTTTCAAATAAGAAAATAGAAGTAAATCTGTTTCTTATTTTCTGGACATCAAATGCCATTTTTAAGAAGGCAATTAAGACATTTCAGTCACTGGAAAAATCATTGGATATAATTGCTGCCAGATCATCTGAAAAAGAAACATATCATTGGAGAGTCTGAGGTCACATGGCCAGTGGAATTTCTTAGAGGAATCTTTATTGATTATTTCTGTCTTTAAAAGCAAAGTACGACACAAATTGTGCAACCAGAATCAAGTGTAATCATGTGTGACCGTTTAACAGACTGAACCTGAGCACTGCAATTTTACGTTTAACAACTGTCAGCCCAAAACAACAGTGCAGAGTCCATGCTAAACTGATCGTAAAGACTTTCAGAGATGTTCTGATCCGTATCCATGTAATCGTGGTTAGCTTGGCCAGAGGGGAGAGTACTACAAGAGTGAATACACTGGGATGCAAAAAGATATTCGGCAAGCGGCGAAAGGCTTGAGAGTGGGAGAGAAAAAGAGTGAAAGCAGGATTGAGAGATAGAAAGAGAAGGCCCACATGTGGAAGTCATTATTCAGACTGAGCCTCTAAAACACAACATTTCTCAAAATGAAGAGGGGGGGGCTTCCCCCTCGCCACCTCTCCCTCTTTCCCCCGTTCTTCTGTCCAGGAGGGGCTGAGGTCTCAGGAAACGGCTTGGATTACACCATGAATAACGGTGCACTGGAGAACTTGGAGAGAAGTTGAAACAGAGAAAGGAGGGAACTTAAAGTGGGATACAGCATAAAGCTCTGAGAGATTGAGATCAACTCAAGAAGTGGAGCTCAAGTCTGAAGGTACTAACTGTGACAGGGTAAAGGCATTATAAATCTTACAGGTGGAAGAAACAATGCTTTTTAATGACATCACAACTAAGACAACCCCCATCTCTCTCATCGATCTTCTCATTCTCTCATTTTTTTTCCCACCTCTTCCAGTATCACTTGCTCTATTCACCCCTCCTTCTCTTTCCCTCTAAAACTTTCTCTTTTTTCCTTTGCAGAGGGGCCCACTTCCTGCTTGAGTTTTTAGAGGTTGAAAAAAAAGGTCAGAAACGTCGGGCTGGCGTTAAGACCACAACATCTGGTACCGCTTTAGCAAGACAGCGAGCAAGAAAGAAAGAGAGTGAGAGAGAAACAGGGAGAGAGAGAGAGGTAGAGAGAGAGAGAGAGAGAGATGGTGCAAGAAAAGTCCAGAGCATGACTAGGAGTACACAGGGTGGATGGAAAGAGAGACAGAAGAGAACTGGAGGATAGCAGAGCGTCGGAACGAAGGATCGAGAGTATTCTGGAAAAAAAGTGATAGTGCAACAACGGACCACTCCAAAAAATCGATTCCCCCAGGGTCCCATCAACCCTTATATGGCCAGCGGGTCCCTCCCTCTTTCTCTCTCGCTCTCTTGCCCGCTCTCCCTCATTCTTCTTTCGCTCTTTTTTCGTTATGCTTTCCCCTAAACGCGCTGCCAGACTGACTGCCGGCTACGGGAGCGAAATGTGCCACGTCAAGACTGGATACTGGACCCATACAATGCGGACAAAACACATGCTGCTTCGGGGGCCTCAGGACCGAGATGGCCCCGAAATCACAGAGAGAGAAAGAGAGAAAGACAGAGAGAGAGAGAGAGACAGAGTGCAAGAGAAAGAGAGAGAGAAAGGGAAAGAGAGGAACACAGGAACGAGGACAAACTGAAAGCGGAGGCCCGGAGCGTCTCCAACAAGAAGAGAGAGAGAGGGAGAAGGAAAGAAATGGAGACTATTTCTGTTTTGTTTATTTTTGATCTACCACCTCCTCCTGCGAACGTCTGGGCCAGCAGGAATAGGACAAGCAATAGAGCAGATAGAGAGGGGGACAAAATAGTGAGAGAGACAGACAGGGAGAGAGAGACAGAGACAGAGAGAGAGAGAAAGGGATGGAACTCCTGCTCCGTCATCCCAGTGTTCAGACTACCTGTTCAGGATCATACTGGTGTACAGTAGTCTGCACATTGGTTAGACTGTGCATGGACCAGCTACACTTATGTGCGCTAAAAGACACTAAAAGGCAGATGACCTCTGTAGGTGGAAGGAAGGAAGGATGTGCTTTGTAGGTCTTACATTTCCGTAGTAATTTCTTTCACTTTTTCCTTTCTTCATGTCTTTCTCTAGTGTTTGTGTTGGTAATGACTGCGGTTTGTTCTGTGTGTGGTAATATCAGTGTAACCGCTCAAACCCTTAATGTGAAGGTGCCAAAAAAGGTGATGTAATAGAAGACTTTTG
The DNA here is from genome assembly GCA_037576975.1 of Alestes dentex. Lineage (NCBI taxonomy): Eukaryota > Metazoa > Chordata > Actinopteri > Characiformes > Alestidae > Alestes > Alestes dentex. The sequence goes on along the minus strand of JBBIGA010000153.1, from coordinate 11,172,750 downwards.
GCTTCCTAAAGAGCATTTTAATTGATGGTTCTTTTAAAAAAATATTTGTAAGTTTCTTTAAGGAATGAACAGTGGTTCTTCTGTGGTATCACCTCAAAAATCTTAGCACTTAGTGCAATCTCTAGAATCTGAATAACCATGTGTTATTGACCTAATGGTGGTTTTGTGTTTAACAGTCACAGTGCTGGGCTGTTGTGTTTTCAGTGACTGCAGAGCCGTAAACTGCATAACATATATATGCGTGAGTGTGTGTGCAT
>JBBIGA010000153.1:11151782-11171954 GCA_037576975.1 Alestes dentex | reverse complement strand
ATATAGTTCATTCATTCTTTGTGATGGTGTGAGAAAAGTGTAGAGTGAGAAGTGGAGGACTGACTGAGTCAAAGTCATCTGTTTTCCCTCATGCAGCACGACTGTGAGAGAGAAAGAAAGAGAGAGAGAGGGAGTAAGAGAACGAGAGACTGGGGGGGAGCTGGGGGGTTGCAGGAATGTGTGTCTGTTTAGTGTTGGGCTGATTTACCCAAAGCAACGGGACCCCAGCCATACTAAGGCATCACCAACTACACATACATGACAGACAAATACAGAGAGGGAGAGAGAAAGAAGGGGAGAGAGAGATCTGTGCTGCAGTTGTACTCTAATGAGAGAGTCTTGTGAGTGTTGGGAGTAAAATAAATCTGAATGTGTGTGTGTGTGTGTGTGTGTGTGTGTGTGTATGTGTGTGTATGTGTGTGTGTGTGTGAGTGTATGTGCATGTGTGTGCGAGTGTGTGGAATCTGGCTATACGATAGCCTGCAAGGGGTGAGGGGGTTTAGGAGTGAGGAAACAGCCATGAGGGATCTCTATCTTTAACTCTCACTCTCCCTGTCTCATTCTCTCTCTCTCTCTCTTTCTCTCTCTCTCCTTCTTTCTCGGCAGGCTCTTGGAGGCTGGTGTTTGGACAAAGCCTTACAATTTTCCAGCCAGGAATGCGTATGGTCCCATAGAGACTGCCAGCCACAGAGAGAGAGAGAGAGAGAGAGAGAGGGAGAGAGAATGAGAGAGAGAGCACAAGACGGAATGAAATAAAGACAAATTTAAGATAAAATAAAAGGTCTGATTAAAACCTAAGACAAAAAGGCGGTAGAGCACTGACTGAGATACAGATACAACGCTAGGGTTGACAAACTTCTCCATTATGTCTCTCTCCAAGACAAAAACACCTATTTTTTTCTGCTGTGTAGAGGGTTGGGATAGGTATATAACCACAAAAGAGAAAATACATTAGGCCATGTTCAAGTCCAGGGATATCAGAGAACGAGGAGTGGAATTTAAATGTAGGATTGGAAAAGCAGCCAAGGTCACATCCCCACATGGGAAAATTGATTCGACAGAAGTTAAAGAATAGGTTCTCCAGACATAGTTCTACGACAGTTTTTTCAGTTTTTTTTTTTTTTCTGCTCAGAAGACGTTATAGTGCGCTATTCTATTCTTCCCGCCATTAAACTCATATACGGATTTTTTATGATTATCACAAAAATTCTTCATCTCTTTTTAACAGCACTGAAAGCCTTTTCAATTCTATTGTGGTTTCCTAGCAGTTTGTTTTTTATTTCAGTAGATTCCTGGAAAGTTTTTGCAAAAAGTATGAGAGCAGAATGCAGCAGACAATAAGCAGCAGAAAATGGATTAACTAATGGATTACTTAAAATGTGCTTTGTACAGTCATTACTTCTGTTGTGCATGTGTGAGTCAATGAGTCTGCCTGTGTTAATAACAATGTGCAGACACAGTCTCTCTAGACTCGCTTCTCTGTGAGTCCTTAAGAACAGAAATATTTGTGCAAGCCTTTTGTGTGTGTGTGTGTGTGCACACACATTTATGCTATGTCTGCTGCACATGCACATGTAACCTTTTATATCCTTGATTGTTTGTGTTTGCGTTACTATGTGTTTATTCTTCTAGCCATTTGTATTTGGCCCAGGGCTTGTGTGAGTGTATGTGTATGTGTGCATGTGTGTGTGTTAGTTTGGCTTGGGGGAGATCCAGCTGTGTCAGGGTGATCCAATCCAAATGCTTCAATTCCCAACACACACACACACACACACACACACACACGCACACACACACACACACACACATACACACACACACAGGGGGAGAGAGAGAGAGATGGGGGGAGGTAAAAAGTGAGGGAAAGTGAGAGGGTCATAGAGTGCAAGAGACATATAGAACCAAGCCATTAAAAAAGAAAGGGAGAAGAAAGTAGAACATATAGAGGAAGCTGGTCAGTGTAGAGACATTTTATATCAGTCTTACACACAAAAAAACTTTTAGCCCTATTGCAGTCCTTGCACAGCCTTTATCAATGCTACTGTGCTACTTTCATACTCGGATCTTTGGCCTGATATCCTCATATCGAATGCAGCACACACTTTTTCTTCTGCACATGAAAATGTACTTCTGGCCTAATGACCCGTGTCTCCACATTGTGTAAGTGAACGCATGAGAATATGTGACTCATAATGTCAGGTGTTTCCTCTAGCATCTCCTTCCTTTCCCAGTGTGGCAGACTGTGCCATCATTGGCTAAGAGCGTTGTCTGTCTGCCTGTCTACACTTGCTGTGCAGAACTTCCTGCACCTGTACAGCAGGCACAGACAGGCAGACAGATGGCAGCCCGCCTGGCAAGGGCCCGCAGCATGATGGACGCCTCAGCCGGTGAATTGCGAATCACCCAAACACCAGCGTTCTAGTGCTTTAAAGGAAAGGGCTTTTCTTTACACAATTAAAAGTACCTGGAACTGAAGTCTCTGATCAACCCCTTAAGGTCCATTCAGTTACTAATCTTAAAGTATCTGTGGTACATATTGCACTGTAGCTGCTATGACAAGTTAAAATACTAAAATTCTTCCAACACTGTCATCATGAAAACTGTTTAACCCACTAACTGCATTATTAACTTTCAGAGAATGTGTTGTAAAGTCTATTAGAATAGATTATATCAATTTTGCTATACAATGAATTGGTTAGTATTTTGATACATATAAAATGAACAGTATAAAGGTCAGGTGAAGTTTGGCCAAAGGGGTTTAAGATGAACCCAGTAAAGGAGTAATAGTTCATATAAGAAGTAATACAGGCATGTGGTGGCGGAGAGATAAACCATGCCTTACCTCTTCATCTTTAAACCATGACAGGCTCTCTGCGGTCAGTAGAAACCAGTATTCTTTAGCCCCACCCTTCATCAGACTGATGTTGTTGATGGTCAGCCAGCCTTTTCTGATCACCTGCAGAGCGAGAGGAAAGTCAATGGTAAAAGGGAAGAGGTCATGATTTATGGGGTGGAAACAGAAAGATACAAAAAACAGAAGTTCCCCAGAACTTCAGAAAAGAGAAACAGAGAGGGATGATTGGTTATTTGGAAAAGTAAAATAAAGAAGCCTATGAATGAATGAATGTGCATCAGAAAAAGTTAATAGAAACATTTTTTTAACAAATTAAAATTGAGCACAGTTCCAATTGCCAATAAGGTCAGAGATTAAGCAATTCACTCCATTGATTCATGTAAGTCATTGAAAGAAAATGAACTGGTATGATGTGGAGAGCTGGCACAGTCTGTGGGATAAGCACTGCCCAGCAGAGGAAAAGGATGAGACTGAGGGAAGGAAATAAAGGAAGGAGGGACAAAAATAAGAGTGATATGGGCAGAGGATGAGAGAGAAAGGAGGGATGAGTGGGTGGAGGTGATGATAAAAGGGGAAACAGGAGCACAGCTGGCAATAGGAGCAAGATAGAGAGAGAAAGAGTGAGTTAGAGGCAGAAGATCCAAACATCCTGTCTCATCACATGCCAACTGCAGCCACAGTCATTGACAATCTGAATTCAGCTTAATTGAGTAAGTGAACTATATAAACAAGAAACCATGTAGAATGCAATAAAATTTAGGTCATGAAACAAGTGTCCTGAATAACTCAAAAGACACTGGCTTATATGTCTCTGAGATTTGAGCATGTGTGGAAATGTAATAATATGGACATTGATCACAATACAATGATCACAATGCCGCCTCTTGTCACATTCCAATATATTCCAATATTCCAATTTTCTCTGCACATCACAGGAATTATCTGGATAGTATCAAGGTGAAATTAAAAATGTTCAATAATGACACATAATCAGGCTCTTTTATAATTTTATAAAACCTTTTACTTTTCCGAAACCAAAAATGAAACCTTGAATTTTTGTTAGCATGCATATACATTTTTCTTTAAAACTACGACGCTTTAAAATGTGCTGTTTGTAACCGAAGCAAACTGCATAAACACTCCACCACCCCACAGGAAAAAATACACACAGCTAACAAGAAGACATCACACCACATGAGTGCGTTTTGTTAGTATCGCTGATTTAGGCGAGGTTTGTACCAAAACTAGATAAGATTAATTGTTTTCTTCCCTCCAGCTTTTGCTGATTTTGAAAATGTGATATTTGATATTGAATTGGTGGCATCTCTAACAAAAACACATTTTATCTAGCAGATAAATTAATCTCATCAGGACAGTTGTTTTGGTGAATAAAATGTCTGTACTTGCCACAAACCCGTAGCGCTGGAACATTTAAATCCAGGTGAGTCTCTGCCCCATACACAAACACACAGTGACACACTCACACAGACGGACACAAAATCGCCAGATGGATTCAGAGCAGTTATGAATCCATGAACCTGAAAGTTCCACTGGAGTTGAAAGAAATTCAGATCTGTTTTAAACATTAACACAAACTTACCTAACAGCCCACCCCCACCACCCCCACACACACATACACATACAAACACACTAGGGTTGTAGCCTCATATCCTCACAGTGCTACAAACTACAGACAGAGGCAGTCACAGACAACAGGATTAGATAATAAAAGATCATAAAAAATGCTTTTCATTCATTGAAAGTGGCAACAGTAGATCATTACAGAAAGTTAACAGGAGATTGTAGTTTGTGGATAATGACAGAAAAATGTAGTATGACAGAAAAAGTGTCGGAATACTGCATCATAACTCAGGATTCAGACTGATTCAAGAGTGAATGGATCTGCAATTATTAAAGCTAAAGAGATAAGTCAAATAGAAACATGTTCAATTTTGTAAAATGTGCAAAGTTCATAGTAAAACAGTCTCAATCCAAGAGTCCCACAAAAGCAGTTATGTTCCTGGTGTCAGCACCTCTTGACAGCAGAAAAGAAGAGAAAGAAAGGTAATATGCTCCGAGCAGTAATCTCTTTCACACACTCACTCACACACACACATACTCACACAAACACTAGGAGTGTAACGATACATACATTTCACAATATGCCGTTTTGTATTTTCTCCACTATGGCACAATATATTTTCTAAACAGAAATAAAAATGTTTTTTTGGTTCATTTCCCATTGCCAAAACAAGACCAAAGAGGAAGCAAAAAAAGTAGCAAAAAAGTTATACAGGGCAGGCCATCAAAATTTTATGGTATTGACAATTTTACTTCTATACTACAGAGCCTCAGAAAAATTAGTGTCTTAAGCTTTGTGTCTTTGCAGCTTCAATGAACCAGTAAACTAGACTGATGACTGGCTGGTTGAATTTATGTGGCCACATGTTTGTTATTAACATAACAGTGCAGTCTGTACTCAATTCACAGAATGTCTTAAAATCTAACAAAAAAACAACAAATAGTATATCATGATGCGTATTGTAACACCCCTAACACCCACAGAGAAACAGTGTGACGACGGTAGACAGTAGTAAGGCTTACAGACACTGGGCTCGTACAATTTGACTGGGAGGTGGAGGAGCAGCACCCTAAAAAGATCAGCAGAGAAAATAAAGGTATTATGATAGTACTGTTGGGCATCTCCTGCAGGACATCAACAAGACCTATGAAACTTCTGAAGCTCACACAGAAATGGAACTTGTGTAGAGTCGGACAAGAGATTTTTACTGGCGAAGAGTGCTTATGCTCTGGCTGAGAATGTTAATCAGTGACTACAAAGACACAGAGGCCTCACGTACTGTGTGTGAGACTAGCCAGTTACTCACTATGCCTCCTGCAGGACGTGCGGAGTAGTGAACGAGAGCGATAAGCAGTGGAGACAATGGGGATAGGATATAAGCACAGAAGTACAATGAGAAGACTGAATGTAATCTAATCATCTAACCAAATAGCATTTTAAGTTAAATTTTAAGAAAATTTTACTTGAACCAAAGAAGGGATGTGCATTCTGACTGATCTTGATATTCTAGTAAATTTAAGGGTTAATAAAGTGAAGAAGATTCAACTGACGTCAACATATTGCAGTTCTTGTTTTAAAACTGAAAAAGCAGTGCTTTTGTGCTAGTAAGCTAAGAAATAAGAACAAAAAACATTGCAGAGATGCACCTTGAAAACCTTTTAGTTTATAAAAATAACCAAAGGAGATCTTTTAGACACTGTGGGTAAATGTAATACTGTGAGCTTCTATATTTGCCTCTTCAGTGGATGATGTGGTAAAACATTCGTCTAGGTAACATTTAAAACAGAGGAATATCTTTTCACTGTTTGCAGTTGTAGTTAAATCCAGCCACTGTACTTAGCCTAGTTATAAGCACCCAAAGGCCCAATCCCATTTCTTATTTGTACCCTTCCCCTTTGTTTTTGAGTGTCCCCTTGTCCTTTGGAACTGGGTTGCAAGGGCTAATGGTTGAAACCTTCCTATGAAAAGAAATGGGACAACCATTGAAAATCCCGATACATAATTTATAGTCATTGATGGCTTTTATGTAGTTTTTGCCAGACATTTCCAATATGCCACGTTCAGTTGTGGTGATCTCTCTTATGTGGGCTATTGATATTAGAGGAGTGGTAAATGGCAGCAGCCTCACTGCTATCTAATGGGGAAATGTGAAATCTTTATTTACAAGAAAATATTTACATTTGTGGGTTACTTACATTTCTTTGGTTGCTTACGCAGCCATCTTTCACAAGGTATTCTGAGAAATTTCTTTGGAGTGCATTTGGAGGGCCATGTAACTCTAACACTACGCCCATACTACCCCTAGGCATGAACGCAAATATACTTCCTATTATATTATATTATATTATATTTTAAATGCAAACAATAATGGCCACCATAATGGTTTTCCAAGTACTTGAGCTCCCATGCACATCCCTAACCCAAACAGCCTTCAATTACCTTTACCTCAAGCTTTGTGTGATTTTTTGAAGAACAGAAAGTTAGCTCTCTTTATTATAATATTTTCCAGGGCCATAAAGACAGGAGGAGCAGGTTAACATGTATAGGAAAAGTAGGTGGTGGGTGAGACAGACAAACAACCAACAGCCATATTATTTACAGAACTACAAATTATAGCACAAACACATGCATGAGGCCAGGCAACAGAAGCAACAATTTCATATTAAAACATATAATGTGACAAACCACAGAAAGCAACAGACAAAACTCTTCATGCCCTGCTTTCTGATTAATCAGTCACTTTCAGTTACGCCATCAGTTCCATTTGTTTATAAGCACATCCACTCACCTGGTTCCCTGCTGAAGCCTTTTTACTTGTGTGATTATTCTTCTGTTGTGCACTGTAAAGCCGATGAGACCAAAAGAAAGAGAATAACGTGAACTGGAGCATCATTTGATCTCACCTAAGCGGATTTTGCTTTTGTATCCATATCTAGCCAGGATAACTCACTTAGCGAACCCAATAAAGTCTTCATGGTTTGTGTTGATGTAGGAAAGCTGAATCTCGATTGAAAGCAAAACCTGTTGGAAGTAAATTCATTGGAAAGAAGAACCATGGGTTACAAAACTTAATCGGTTTCACTGCTAAAGAACTTTCGGTTGCACTGCTAAAGGCATGATACGAGATTTGCGTGCAGTACTTTCGCCTGACCTGGTCTTTAGCTTGACTCTCTCGTTCCCGTATGTATGTGGTCACAATTCTCTCTGTCTCATCCCGGAGCCGAGGAAAGGTCTCTAACTGAACACAAAACAGGAAGGAACACACCAGAGGTAAGCTTTATTGTGTCTGTCACCGAACTCTTACTCATGTTAAAATAATAATAATAATAATAATAATAATAATAATAATAATAATAATAAAGTTTATTTGAATAGCACCTATCATACAAGAAATGCAGCTTTGCAGATGGAAGTGCTTTACAGTAAAGAAATGATATGAAAATGGCCAGAACATAATGTGGAAAAAGGACAGATAAAAATCAAATGAAAAACAGAATACATAGAGTGCGCAAAAGACCCACTGAATAATGAAATTAATTCAGTTAAGTTCAAGAGACAGGAAAAGCATACAAGTCATTTAAATCAAGTTAAATACAGCATTTGAAAATGTGCAACTATACAAACTTGAGTGCAAAAAAGAGTTTCAGGTCAATTCCAGGGAACAGACAAGAATTTATTTTTTTAAATAATTAACAAGCTTGCTTCCTTAATAATCATAAGTAGTGTGTTGCATATCTTTGGGGCATGATTAACAAATGCAGCATCCCCGGTATTCTTCCAGCTGCTGCTGAAAACTTTAAGTAAACTAGCCACAGATGAAAGAGTTCTTGATGGCAAACAGTTAACCAGAGTTAGCAAAATACCCTGGTCTTACCCATTAAGACCTTAGTACATAAGAAGGACATTAAAATTGATTCTGAATGTTGCAGGAAGCCAGCACAAAGCAGCTAAAACTCGACTAATGTGTTAGTTCCAGTTAATAGCAGAGCTGCACAGTTTTGAATGAGCTGAAGTGCATAACAGTAATCAACGTACAATAAAGGCACATATCAGTTTTTTAGCATCTTGATTTATGAGTGATTGTATTTTCACTGTTTCTAAGGTGGAAAAAAATGTTTTTGCCATCTTGTTAATGAGAGACTTTGTTAATGAGCCTGTAAATGAGCTTAGATCTGAATCTATGATCATTTTCTTAGAAAATTGAACAGCATTCCTTTTTTTGCTTTCTGTTGAAAGTAACAGGATTTCATTTTTGACCTTGTTTGATCTTAAGAAATTAGGAGAATGGCTTGGTACAAAAACAAAGTTAATAATTTCTCCCTTACTCCAACAATAAAGCTCATTTGTGGTACCCTCACTGTAAGCCACACACTCCTATGTCATCCCGACGACCACAAAGTCACTGGTTCAAACCCCACTTTCTACCCTTGTGTCCTTGAGCAAGACACTTAACCCTCAGTTGCTCCAGGGGGACTGTCCCTGTAACTAATGATCATAATTCGCACTGGATAAGGACGTCTGCCAAATGCCATAAATGTAAACATAAACATAAACATGGTCCCACAGCAATAACATATGTGTGAAACACACACAAAAACGCTTTGGGTCGTTGAGATATGTGTGATAGCAGTTTCTACCTTAAAACAGTAAAAATGTATGCACACTTGTTAAATTGTGCATTCCAGGTCAATAGTCAAACCCCCCACTACATTTTAAGCTGTAGCAGCAGAATAGCCCTAGTAACATCTGTTGAACTGATGAAGAAAAAACAGGAATCAATTGATCAAAACCTCAAAACGTTTCAAAATGTTAATGCTGCTGGGATGTAATCTCCACAAAGTTAACTTCTTAAGTAAATGGAATAAAGACATCTGCAGGTAACATTAACTTGTCCAGGTTATATTAACTTGTCCATTACTGAAAGAAACAAATGTGGACATAAAATGTTCTTTGCTTACTTAGCATGAGTTACTTCCAGAATAAAACAAGTATTACAAAGCAGTGTAGACAGTGTAGACAGTGTAGCAGTGGGTCTGCTAAGGCATGTATGATGTCTGCTATTTGTTTCTTCAGTTAAAGATGGAGCTACATGTATCTAATGTAGCTAACAAGTTACTAATTAGAATGATGTAAACTCCACAGCTGGTTTGTCTCCCACCTTAAACCTTGTTGTGTTGTTAAAATAACCAATTTGCTAATGTGCTTTTTGACATTGTATGCTGTTACATTTTCAATTGGGCAAAAACAACATAAGAGTACTTTTGTTTTAACCAAACCATCACTTAAACACATACACATGTACCTTGTTGGTGCACTGCCTCACTGTGGCTATGAGCTCCTGGACGACCATGTCCACACATTTAACACATGGACCCTTGAGCTTCACTATCTGCTTCTTCACGATAGCCTCAAACGCCAGGTCAGGGGTGAACAGGCCTGTCCTAGACCAGCAGAAATAACAGTCCACCACACAGCACATAGAACTATGAGCTAAGAGCAGAATCAAAACATTATGGGTCAAACAGGAGTGTGGGACCCAGACCTGATTCCATGAATGTTCTTGATGGCGTAGCTGATCTCCCGACGCAGTTCTTTCTCATCAAACTCCATCTGCCAAACAAACATTGACATGCGATGTGTACCATGAAGAGGACAAATGCAGTACATTGAATAATAAAGTAGGTGTGTATTGATCAGTGCACCTTGACTAGTTCAAAGGGAAAACGTTCGTGAAAGATGCGGTTGATTTTGGCACCTCCTGAGAGCTCAACTGTGTCCACCTGGTCACCAGAGCCCTCAATCATCTTCTCAAAGTCCAGCCCAAAATGTTGGATGAGCCTGGATAATAGAAAAGGAGGGAGAGATAAAGGCTGTTTGGTCCTGTGTGCATTGATAAGAGGATAAAAAGTGAAGTCTCTGGGCCTAATGGCCTTGTGTACCAGTTTTAAGCAAAAACTGGCATGAAATAAGGTGGAAGGGAGTTTAAGGGTCACGTTCTTGGAACAGCACTAAATGCAGTATGTGCCTAAATTTTGCCTCTTTATTTCAGCGCTGGAACCACTAGAATCAATTTGTGTGATAAAGGCTGTTATACATTAGAGGGAAACTGATCCAAGATCACTCCTCCTTACTACTGCTTTGAGAATACCAGTCCTAATGGTTTCTGAAATGGCTATAGATGTGAAGTTTTGATCATTTTCATAGTTCAGATTACATACTGCATCCTTGATCACATACAATGCAATTTGTGAAAAATTTTTATTGATTTACAAGAAGGTTAGAAAAAAAATATATTGCAGTCTATATAGCAATCATTGGTTTTGGGAGGTTGAGAGAAGTTTCAGTGGTGTATTTATACAGAAAATACATTGGTGACTATTGACTTCTGGGAATTATTTTAGCAACACACTGAACTAATGAAGCAAAACATACACCTCAAAATACCCCCTGACCGATCAACTGCACCTGGGGTAAGTACAAAATTGTGCAAATTTGATTTTCACCAAACAATTCCTTCAACAATTGGAGAATCCATAGAGGCTAGACAGAGGCATTTGATGAAAATATTAGAACAAATATTCATATTATATGCATATTTCAGCTATCAGAACAGATTTAAGTATGTGAGAGAACACGGTGCAAAATGTGCCATGATGAGGCTGGAATATGGACTCATAGTCCATGTTATTATTTTACAAATTCTATTACTTTTCAAATGTGCACAAGACACATCTGTAGAGTGTACTGGTGGAAAACCATTTTAACAATAATCAGCACTAATATTTCCTCATTTTTATTTTTTCTTTTATTTTAACTTATTTTAACGTCGCAGTCCTCTTTGTAGCTTTGGTAAATCGAATGTTAATTTCAGACTCATTGTAAATTTAAATCCCATCAAGACACACTCGGAATGGTGTAGGCTAAAAAGGTACATATACTGGGAAGAGAATGGAAAACCTCAACAATATTCACATCCTTGTCTTGTATTTGGTCTTGTATGAGGGTTGACAGTAATAATGTGTGAATAGGGTATTTCAAATCAGTGCATTAAAATTGAAGTCTAAAATGTTGTTCAGTTTCACACAGTATGAATGTGTGTGCACACAGCATTAAAATTAGTTTTGAATTATGGGTCATCGGGGCTTCTGAACATGTATGTGTGTAGTCTGACTCCCTGCACTAAAGTCAGTCTAAATTCAAAACGAATTCCTTTTTTACCTGAGTTCATGTGCTTGGTCATATTAAGCAAAATGTGTCGTATCATTCAAAAAACAAAATCTGTTTGTAATGTGTGATCAAATTGATTGATTTTAGGAATGAAATTTTAAAGTATTACCCCCCCCCCATCTCCCACGTCCCTCAATAACCATTTAGTGAAAAAAGTAAATGAAAAGCAGAATTACTGAGGATACAAAGTACTGAAGGTAGCCTGCATTTTCTTGAAAACATATAACAATATCTTCTTGAAAAAATATTTTCTTGAAAATATATAACAATCAAAATTAACAAAACGGAAACACACTTCAGAAACCACAGAAAACACACAACCAAAATGTAGCAATGTGTAATTTTCTGTAGATGTAAGCGACTTCTAATTACTTTCTAAGTGCAATCACATCTTGATGGAATAAAATAATCATAATCATAATCATTTTCCCACCAAGATATCCTGTTTCACTCACAAACACATCATGTTAAGGAAGCAAAATGTGCTTTGAATTCCAGTTCAAGCTGACTTTAAAGCTTAATTTTTGAATGAGGTATGATTAGGTTTGGATGTTTGTGAGAGTGTCTGTGAAATTCACAGATGTAAATGTGTGTGCATGTATTGTTACTCACTGCATCAGTGCTTTGGTTTTGCGCGAGGGGTCGTCGGGGTCGATGTGCCTGTACTCATCGGCTTCTTTATCCAGTGAAAGGAGCTGAGTTTGTAAGCGACTGCGGAACGATGGCAATGTGTTCCTAATGTGATTGGTCAGTTGCTATGGACACATGGGAGAAGTTAAAAGGCTCAGTACTATAGCCCTGCTGTTTTAATAATACGTAGTCAATTTCAAACTTTTTGTTCAGACTCCTGACCTTCAAATATTCATGCATAATTTGGTTTAAACAAGCCCTCCTTTCTCTTGCTCCCTTACCTGATTGAGCACCCTCTGCAGGTAAGGTGTGCCCATGTAGTCAGCCATGTGCCTATAGGCTGGATGGGACAGAAAAAACTGACGCTCAGCTGCGAGAGCTGCACTGATGTCTTTCTTTCCCTCAATGTCCTTCTGACTACGATTCACCACTCCAATGTATCCTAAACAAATCACAGGCACACAAACATACAGAGAAAAGCCCCAGGCCTGCATCTGTACATTTTAAGGTTTATGACAAAAGTACAATTCATTTCTATGACATGGAAAATAAAGCAGCCACTGAAAGAAAAAGGAAAACGGTAAAGACTGAGGAACATTAAAGTTATGGTTTAGTCAAAAATCTGATTTACACAAATGTACAGCCTACACATGCAAAAATGACCAAAGTTTTATTTTCCATAGCAGCTATGGAAATTAGCAATCATAGGCTTAAATTATCAAACACCTTTATCAAATCATAGCAACACACAGCACTATACAGTAATAAACAATAAACAGCATTGCTCCTATGTAGTATCCAAACTATTTGACTGCTAATGGCACCAGCTTGTGAAGAACAGTGTGAGTGTGTGAAGTCAGTGTGAGTGTGTGAAGTCTTTGAAGTCAGAATTGCTTTGCATCTAATCTAACACAGACAAAATTCAGGCTTCAAAATGGCTGCTACTACTATTTTTAGCTATGTGACACTTTATGTCAATTTTTCTAGACAGTAAAGATGTCACACCACATCTAATTACTGATTTCAGAGTCAAGACTAAAGCATGAGAATGTAAAATGGTAAAACAGTAAAAAAGAGAGGGCATTTTCTACTAATCAGCATGACAAATAACAGAGTAGGATTTCTACAAGTTTTTCCCTGATCCCCACTCTGTCAGTGAACTATACGCATTTGTGTATGTATGAATGATATGAATCTGTATCTATGAGACTGTGTGTCTAATGCATTAAAGTGCCAGCAGGAAGCATGAAGGTTCTGCACCTGGCCCTGCTTTAGCTGCTGTTGAGAGCATGGCCAGCAGCTAGCGCTGCCTGGCACCAATTCAACTCCTATAGGTCAGTTCTGGCTGTAACTCAAGCCCCGTGGCAGTGGGACTATGGGATTGATCCCAGGCTTGGCAACGTTATCATATCAACAGCATGACCTCATACAGACACTTCCAGTCAAAGGGGCTGCTGAGTACAACTGTGTTGCATTGACTGAAAACTGGTTACACTCATTTTGCAAAATGCAGTGAAGGTCAGTCATGACATGCTCTCATAAGTCCTGGTTAGTACAGCATAGCTGAACAGCTTATGGCAGATACAGATCCATTAAATGTAGTGCACCTCTGCGTAAGGGTAGCAGCCTATTCTCCAGCACATCCTTGGCATCCGTGCCCTCATCCATCAGGTCCAGTTTAGTGATGACACCAATGGTGCGCTGACCTGAGACACAGGAAAAAAAACATGAATTACCCCTTTAACACTAGGCTGATTATTCATCTCTTAATCTTTAGGGTTGTTATTCAGCAACATATAATTTACTCACTAACTACTATGAAACTTTTATATATATTATTTAATAGCGAGATGGAGGAAGTAAGGTGGAGCCCCACATACAGACCCTTAAAGAAGAGTAAAAAAACAAAAACAAAGAGAGAAACAGATAGAAGTGTATTATGTGTATTACAACAAAATGTATTATGTGTATTATCTTGTATTATGTGCTACAATAGCTGCCCCAAGTACCATAATCTACTGCACAGATCTTTGCCCCCTCACCCTGTGGGTCAACATCTTTGGCTAGTTTGAGGGCGTCGGAGTTGGCCAGGTCCATGTTGGCTGGTGTAACGGCCAAGATGAGGCAGTTCTCCCGGCAGATGAACTGCATGATCATGTCTCTGATCTGGTACTCAATGTCAGGAGGCTGATCCCCCACTGGAACCTTAGTGATGCCCGGCAGGTCTATCAGCGTCAGGTTTAGCACTGAGAGAGAGAGTTAGAATCAGAGTAAAGAGAGAATATTAACCTAGACGTACACATGTATTCTGCACATTTCTTCATAGAACGCACTACACCATCACGTGAAATTTAGCACTGGAAGATGTTTAGCCCTTTTGAACCTAAGCAGTATGTCTCTATCAGTTATTGTAGTTATATGATCTAAAAATAATATAATACTGAATTAACTGCTGGATTAGCTTGTAGGCTATGTGATCCTGCGCATCAAATAGACAACCATGCTGTGACCTTACCAAATTATCTTGCAATCTCTGGGTAGAAAATCACAAATACTTTCCGACTGGTCGTTTTAAGACATTAATACAGTCAAGGTGAATGATAATAATACCATTTGGTGAGTAAACACGTAGGCTGATAGGAATGGAGGAGATGCCCTTATTGGCTCCTGTAACTCTGTCTGTCTCTGTTTCAATCTCCTGGCGCACTTCATCGAAGTTCGTAAACTTCTTCCCTTTACAGTGCAGGAACTCTGCATACTCTACAGGAGGGAAGGGCAGAGAGTGAACAATGGGGAGAGATAAGAAAGGAAAATAGTGGGATGGTGAGAATGAAGGATGGAGACGTGAGGAATAAAATAATACATTTTGAAAAGAACAGTTACAACTTTAAGGTTCCATAGGTCTGTCTGTAGAATTACTGCAGATGGAAATCGATGGAAAATGCCATGGGAGACACTGCCCTCCTGTGGTCAATGAATATTTATATGGCTGTGTATAGGATTGTGGCTGAATAGCCAAAAACATTACAACTGTAATATCTGGAAAGTATGTATTTATTTGCTGGGAAAACAAAAAATACAAAAAAAATTTTAATACAATGCATTGTGATTTTCTGCACATCTGTGTATTGATTTAAACATTTGCAAAGCTTTCTTTGAAGCAATTCAGTATCTGTAATTGCCATCCAATATCTGTTTCAGCTAATCTGTACTAATTAATTAAATTAATTAAATTAATTCTGCTTGTAACAGAACTCAATATAACCTTAGCCTTAGCATAGAATTAGATTAGAAGTTTACCATAACCATTTTTGGGGGGAAAACAAGAAATTCCATGCATTTCACCATTTTGACGTGCTTTACATCTCATGTTACATATTGGTTTTACATGCTACCGACCATGCTGTCCTAAACAAGAACTTCCTATTGTGTTTTTATATTTCCAATAAATGTAAAGTAATATCATGCATTGAGACCAGCCTTACTGTTTTAAACTATTTTCTTAGTTAGTAGAGTCACAAGTTTCCTACCTGAGATACAACTGATTAGCTGTAGCACAAGTGGCCTTCGTGTGACAATTCCTGAGCCTCTTGGTAAGAAATCCCTTGAGAAGAAACAGTACAGTCACTACAAACACAGATTAACAGTAAGGGCACCAAAGTGGTCACCTCCCCGCACACACACACACACACACACACACACACACACAGTCCCTGGCACACTTGTCAGCATGCTCAGACAAGTCCAGTGTTGGGTGACACAGTGAAACCATAAACTCAGTATCTTTCCTCTCCACTCCGCCTGACACACTTTACTACACCTCTAGCAAGCTATTTAGGGCAGGTTTACACACTGGGGAGCACAGGGGAGAGTCATACAGAGAATTAGCAACCAATAGTAACATTTTTACATGGTGTACGTTTGGTATGTTGTTAAATTAAAGATAAGGGTAATAATAAGACTAATTTGTTCACTGAAGAACAACTAGGTGAGGTTATGTCACTGCTGCAAAGCAGTGGTATGGACCATCATCAGCAAATCAAGAGCCATCAGCCTCCTGGTTGAGTCAGAATTAGGACAATGTAGAATTCAAGGGCATGGAAAGGCTATTCATTCCATGAATGTCTAACTCAATTTGCCGGGGAAAAAAGCCAATGTTCTGGTATTGCATAAAGCAGTCTACATAGCAGTCTGGGGACTCTCTGTGAAGCTATTTGCACTGAAGGTATTTACATTGCAAGTTGGAAGATTTTCTCAATAGAATGCGATGCCACTTTACATCGCCCTTCAGCACACAGACAACACTGATTTCAAATGCTGATACATTTCACAATACCTGACATGGACATTCAAGTGGCATAACTATTCTGGGAGCTTGCCTGAGCACAATTTTTCAAAATCTATCAAAGCATATAACTAAAAATCATATCACTTCACATATATTGAATTCAGTCATTGAAATCAAGTAGACTTTTACTAAAAACAAAACATACACCACATGTTTTCCTTATTAAATTTAATTAAGTTGTTAATTTGAATTAAATAGAATGAAAAGGGGTGTTGTTAAAGCCTTGGAATTGTATCTTACTGTGACATGAGATGCCAACTGACATTTTTTATGAAACTAACAGCAAGTCTGTGTCCAATTCAATGCATAAACAAGAAGGAATCCGATACCCAGGAAAAGAAAGTGTTTCATTAGTTCTTTGATAACAGGCTGGAGATAAGTGTGAAGGAGGAGATGCAAGGCAGTGCAGCAGAGATTCAGTTGATGATGCAGGAAACAGGGTGTGTGCTGCTAAATCAGGAACTCCACCCAAAATAGAGGTGGAACTCCCTCAAGAGCAGACCCAGTTTGAAATACCCACAGAGAGAGAAAGAAAGAGAGGCCAGCTTGCAGGTATGAACTTGGCCTGCACAGATAAAAACATAACAGCTTATAAAACATGTGTAGTCAGATTGCGAAGCTGTCTCTAACTGGGAGACAGAGGGAATCTTAACTAGTAGCCAGTGTCTATAAGCTAAGGAATCATTATGTTGCAGTCAAATATTTGGCTCATTTTTCGACTCTGGACTCTCGCATTCACATTCCTCCTCGACAATGTGTCTTATTCTTAGCCTAAACTCCATTCATACTCATCGCTTACCCTTGGCCTCAATTCTCTGGCTACGAACAATGCTCCCCTTTAGGCCACTGTACCCCTCTCTTTTCCAGTTGTATCAGTCAGTTTGCGCTCCACCCCCACCCCGCGCAGTACAATTTCAGTAATCAGGTTCTAACATAGCCGTAAGACTCAGAACAAACTGACTCACTAGTTTGTATTCCATATTTTTTTCTTGACATCAGACAGCCAAATGCTAATGTGTGCTGTTATGCTCCAGAGATACCTGTCGCTGATTGAGACAGCATATAAAGAGAGGACTAGGGATTGATTAAAAAAAAAATGTTGCCACTGCTGGACCTGCCACAATTATTCTATAATTGCCTATAATCAGTTATTATAGCAATGAGTCCCTGCCTTGCGCTATTCGGCCCTGGGATAGACTTTGGGCACCCGCGACCCTAGTAAGGACTGAGCGGTTACCGAAAATGAATGAATAAATGAATGAGTTGAGGCAACCTTATAAACAAAACAGCACAGGAAACACACATACTGAGACAAGTCATGGGCCTTACAAATACAACAAAAGGTCTGACTGCACTGGTCAGAAGTTAGAACCTTTGTTGCTTTATTATGTTTTAGAAAAAAAACAGCTCACGCTGTTGTCATGACCATGTCTTGTACGCCACACTGAATTTGGGTGTTTCCTGCACTTGCTGTTAAATTTGTTTTGGTTTCTTCCATAACTTATCAAACCTATCCCTTGTCACAGTTTCATACACAGTCTCTAGACAAGCTCAACCTGGAAGTTGTTGTCCGTTCACTATTGTGCCTGCTGGCTAGTTAGTGTTCTGTCTGTCCATCCATCCATCTATCTAGCAGTAGCAGTCAATCTGCATTCAAAGTACACTGAGCTAAAGCTCTAGTAGAGAAAATGGTCCTGGTACCTGGCCAGCATTCTTTACCTGAGCAAGGGATTCATTGCACCCTTCAGGATTTTACGCTGGCATTGCCTTTTATTCTGAACTGCATGTCTGTGGCTGTTTGATGAACTGTAACATGAAGCCAGTGTTTTCTGCCATTTCCTTTGTTTGTTTTCCTGCCAGTTTTTGATTAAAGTTGTTAGTAGTATCTCCTGTGCGTCATCCTTATCAGATCAGCGGACAAACACAAGAGCTGTTTCGGTAATCAGCTGGGAGCTACAACATAATAAGCTAGGAAGGCCATTTCAGGCTTTTACTTTAATAGTTGCAAACAACGAACAAAAATAAAACTGTTTAATACAATCATTTGACAGACTTATTCAATGCTATGGATTTTAAGGAAAAGGAAAATACAATAAAAATTACATTCCACACAGAATAGTCACATAGTCAGTGACTTCTGGTCATAAAACTGGATGGGAGAACTATAAAATGATATCGTTAGCTCACACAATGTAGCACCGCATTTGAAAGCCCCTTACAGGTTCCATTACGGAGGTGAGTAATCTTCCCTTGAAAAATACCAAATCATAATTAACTCCCTGCACCTCTACATTTCCTTTACATCAACAGTATGTAAATAATCTCAGATTTTAATGTACAATACGGTGTCACAACATTAAATACTAAATTTAATACTAAATTTAATACTAAATTTAAATACTAGATTTAAAGATCCCATAAAACGTTTTTATATTCTGTAAAAGCAGAGGACCACATCACCACCTCAAATGTACATAATTGCTACCCTAACTGTCTGTCATCCATTATCAAGCTCAAACAAATAATAGAACAAATTAAGCATAACACACATTAAGCATAATTGTACCTCCCCCCACATGATTTGAGTTAAAAAGGAAGCTGATCTTTCTCTGCATTTGTGTATCATAATGATCAGAAAGAGCAATGGTAACTTGAAAGGGATAATTCTATGTAGGAAAATGCAATGGTGCAAGTCTTCAACTTGCTAGCTGTTTGTGTAACTTAATAAATCCAAATGCTAATGGCTAGAATTAACATTAGTTGGTTTGCCAGTTCACAGTATTGACACATCTTCCATGGATAATGTAAAGACAGGGCTAGGGTTTGATATAAAGAGAGGACTAGGGATTACAATACTAACCAACTACACAGACTAATGCAGTATCATTTCATTACCACAAATTTGTTGACAGCTTCAGAAGCCCTTCTCATGTAATGTTACTCATGTAATGTTTTTCTCTCCTCTAGCTCTGATGGATTGTCTGTAATTGGCTGGGTGGCTGTTCATTCAAATCAATCTTGATGGTACTTACTACAGACTGCAGGAAGGTGGAGCTGGATGTTGTGGGCTTAAAATAATTAGCCACAATGTAGACCCCTTCATGGGTGTTTCACTCCAAGTAAAATGTCATAGCACATTTCACAGATAGGCTGTGTGAATTCTACAGCTAAGGCCAGACATATATCAGCCCCATCTTAACCAAATCACATTTTTCTCAAAGCCTATTGGTGGTGCGGTTGTTTTTACATCCAAAGAAGTCCAAAGTCAGTTTCTCTTTTGTATACAGCAAATAGGACAATGTGGAAGCCAAATTGTAATTTTATTTTGATGCTTCCAGTTATCTGAAAGAGAGAGAGGGCTTAGCCCTACAAAATTATAACAACTGTCCCTGCATACCAGAGATGTTCACAAGTCAGTTTTCCCAAGTCCAAGTCAAGTCTCAAGTCTTTGTGGTCGAGTCCAAGTCAAGTCTCAAGTCTTTGTGCTCGAGTCCAAGTCAAGTCTCAAGTCTTTGTGCTCGAGTCCAAGTC
>JBBIGA010000153.1:11122129-11140451 GCA_037576975.1 Alestes dentex | reverse complement strand
AGAGCTCAGACAGGTGCTACTAATTAAGATTACTAAGTGGAGTAGAGGTGGACTTCTTAAAGGCAGAGTAACAGGTCGTTGAGAGCCAGAATTCTTGCTGATTGCCAGGTGTTCAAATACTTATGTGCAGCAGTGCAAAACAAATCAATTCTTTACAAATCATACGATGTGAATTTTTTTTTTACATTCTGTCTCTTACAGTGGGAATGTACCTACAATGTGAATTTCAGACCCCTCCATGATTTTGAAGTGGGAGAACTTGCAAAATCGCAGGGTGTTCAAATACTTATGTTCCTCACTGTATATAATATTTGTATAGTGTACTTTTTTTACATTAGACTGTTGTATTGTCTGGCTTTCTTCTTTTGCACTGTCCACTTTGCTGCTGTAATGACATGAATTTCCCATCCATGGGACTAAAAAAACCTTATCGTATCTTATCACCCAATTTACTTTTCCACAGACAGGACAAGACATGATGGCAAAATGACAAGACATGAAAGGCAAAACAGGACAGAATTCACATATTCTGTTGTACAATAATTTTTTAGTTGGATTTTTCCAACTAAATAAAAACTAAATATTGTTACACTAATATCTTTAAAGCAGGCTTTATAAAACCATGTCAAACAAATTTATCAATATCTTTCTTCAAAACTTAATTAAGATCCCATGCTTTTACCTGCTGATTGGCCGGCATTCCAGGGGGTGCCAGTTCCATCACCATGGGAGAGAGTTCAGACTGGACTGCTTGCATGTCTTCATACTCTTGATCTCGGTGCATTGCAACAATGATCAACCGTCGAAATTTAGCACTGGAAGCTAGCTGTGCACGACCCTCAGCAGAGCCATACAACCAATCAGATTCACGGCCCTGAGGAACTGCAGATGAAAATCAGACAAGCTCTTAATATTGTAGTAATATTAAATTTAATATTAATGTATTAATGTAAATGAATGTATTTGTAAGTCTTCTTATTGTACAAATACAATTTTATAAAGTTTAGTTGGTGGATCTTGCTGTAGCAACTTTGAAGTAATATCTGATGGACCCCAATAGAACCTATAACATGCGTTTATCTCTAGTAAGTACAGATGTTGAAACACGTCTAAAACTGAAAACAAGACGTAAGCCACCTACATCTGATCATATTATGTCTTCATTTATGTTTTAAAAGATTTTGCCAGACTTCTAGTAGTATTCAGTACAGTACAGTACCAGAAACCAAATATGTGGGATATTACTGAACAAATGGACACTGAGGCATGTGTGTGATGACATGCATGTGAGTCATGCAGCTTGCATGATGCAGTGGGTAGATATAAGCTTTCATTAACTACATTTAGGTAGATCGAGTGCAGACTAATAGAACTAGGACTAATCGATTATATCTGGGGGAAGAACTATTATTTTAAGATAGTGATGAAATTATTTTTAACCGTGAGAAAATATGAATAGAACCTACTAAGCCCTTACCAATAAAAATGGCAAAGTGGTTGGCACGGGGCACCTTGGTGGAAGGCAGACTGTCTTGAACTGTGAGGGTGTAGCGGGGACGACCCGTGGCTGCGTGGCACAGTGTGAGTGAAGGTGTACTAGCCTTGTCTGTGCCACTTCTCAGTTTCTGGAGCAGAAGAGCATAAGCCTGGCGCTCCTTTACCGCATCCAGCAGCTCTGAAACTGACGACAACCTGCAGGGGGCCCCATCCTCTCCCTGGCACAACTCCAACACTGCAAAGGGAGGTGGCTGGCGGAACTTTGTGCAGATTAGAATAAAGACAGGCAGAGCAAAAGAAGATTCTGAGTCCTGGCTTTGCTGGCTCAGACAATGGATACGTATGGCCCAGCCAGCCTCAGCAAAGTGCTCCACAGCCAGTTTTATCACATGCTCCTGGGCTAGAGTCACACACACGTAGCGGCCTCCCACAGCCAGAACCCTGGTCACCTCGGCCAGCATCCGACCCGCCAAGGCCCCCTCTTCCTCTGAGGCCATGGCATCAAGAGTGCCCTTGTCCAGAGCGGCCTGGTAGCTGGCACTCTCATAGCCTGTCTGGGTGGCATCCACCTGCTCAAAGATGAGGTCAGGTCGACGTTGGGAATTCCGTTGGTTCATATGAGACACAACCGTCTCGCTGATATCAATGTTGGTCAAGTGACGGTAGCCGACATCATAAAGCTGTTCACTCAGCTCCGAGTTGCCGCAACCCACCACTAATACCTGCGAGAGGATATACAGGCACTAATTAGACAGATTTACACAAATCATATGGATCAACATGCCATGCTTAATGTTTGCTTGGATATATCCTTCAACAACAAAAGTTCTCATTTCTCAATAAGAGGGCCAACTGGAAGCAGGAGTACTTCCCAAAACAGGATTTCTCAGTTAGCCAGAACACCCAAGCCCAAAGTTGAGGACTGTCCAACAACAATGGTGTTTGTTTACCGGACAAGGCTTGAGGGGGGGGCTTGAGGACTAGGCTTGAGAACCTGTGCAGTGTGTTATGTCTCATAACTACAGATATCCAACAAGTTAAGTCAAGTAGGTTTTATCATTTCAACCATATACACTCAGTACACAGTGAAACAACGTTCCGTAACACAAGAACCGAACAAAAACAGCACAAGACCACAAGAAAAACACAACAGCAACAATACAACTGGACAAGACAACATTTAGTGGTACAGTTTATGTTTCAGTATGTTTATCTGAGGTCATAAGAACATCACTCAAGTTACTACAACAGCCACTGAACTGAAAGGGGTTAGTGTAGATTGACTGTGAGGAAGAACTTTCATTATTATTACCTTATCCCTCGGTTTGATGTATTTGTGCAGCACGCCACAGAGTGAGTTGTAGTCTCCATACCACTCGAAAGCCTTTTCTCCCCGTTTACGGAAAAACCGTTCCCAGTAATCAGCCGAGCTGAACTCCTCTGCGGTTCTGGGTAACAGACTCATCCTCTCTGTTCTTTAAACCTTACTGCTCTCTCTCGGCTTATTTACAGCGAGCAGCTTGCATCCTGCATGCTCTGCTGGAGAACAGACATGTGCTTCTCCCACAGACAACAATGCTTCGGTTAATCAACCAGATAACAACTGCTGAACCAATATTAAGCATGCGATCCAATTATTAATGTTACCTGAGATATAAGAAAAACGCAAAGTGTCCATTCATAAACAAGAGCAGAAGCGCCCTTCTCTCCCACATGTGCGGTGTATCCACTCGGACACATCTCAGAGACGGACGGAGCGATGTGTAGAGCGAGAGGTGATTGGACAGTCTGGGAGGGCCGAACATTTCATCTGTTCGTTGATTGGTGAAAAGTTGGAGAGGGTTAACGTGATTGGTTGTTTTTGTGCCGGTCCGTCTAGAGAGACAAGGCCGGGAAGAAAGCATGGCAGGGCCGGCTGGGAGATCCGTGGTGTTTGTAACTGGAAACGCGAAAAAATTAGAAGAGGTGAGAGCATGGATTAAAATCAGTGTTTTGGCCGACTTCTACTGAAACGAAGAACAGTGTTAAGACAACGAATTACGTGTATATTTGAATGGTATCTGTTGTCTTATGTGACCGGTACTGCAGACAGTGAGTGAGTGTAAACGGGACGTTCTTATACAGAGTGGTTTACAATAATTAGTTACAGGGACAGTCCCCCTGGACCGACTGAGGATTAAGTGTCTTGTTCAAGGACACAATGGTAAAAACACAATGGTTAGAACTTGCAACTTTGGGATAACTGGGTTCCTAGGCAAGTGTTTTACCCACTAGGCTACTACCATATACGTACTGTGTGTGTGTGTGTGTACGTGAGTGAGTGATTGAGTGAATGAATGAATGAGTGAGAGTGAGTGTGTGTGTCTGTGTGTTGATGGTCCGCTTTTTGCATTCGCTTGCGTCACGGGTCGTCCGTTGATCTGTGGTCAACTCTCTTGGAACCTTAAATTGTTTGGAAAAAATATGGGAGAATAATGATAGTTGAGATAATTAACACATTTAACACACATAATTGGGTTTTTGCGGGGTTTCCACCAAACATAAAATATTATTAATACAATCACTGAGTACTGGTATCCTGACAAACCTGACATACTTTGTTTTGTCAATTTACTTTCTTCTGTTTTATCCCCTTAAAATGACACCAATAGTACAGAAAGAAGCCACATTTCCAGAAATATAACAGTTACAAGAAACCATGTGTAAACTGCATAAAATAGAATAAAAAACAAAAGAAAACACTGAACACTGCTAATTTGCTGGCAATATATTGTGGCACAATCTGTCAAATATAGTACTAAATCAAAAATATGGAACGGGTTAAAAAAAATGATAATTTTCTTAGTATGAACCACTGTCCATTGTGTCAATACACCACCCAGCAGTAAATTTAAAAATTCCTTGTACATGAATGTGCGTGTTTAAAAACTGCTGGCCCCAAAATGACTTAATCCCCTTCCAGCTGCGCAAGCATATATTTGATGACCATTAGCATACAGTCTTTGTGATATGCACAGTATTTGTATTTATGATCTGTACAGTATACAGACGTTCTTTCCTTCATAGCTACTGTTTTCTGCCTGAACAGGTTGTCCAGATCCTCGGGGACAAATTTCCCTACAAACTTATTTCCAAGAAGATAGACTGTGAGTATGGACTCCAAATGTCCATATGTATAAAGTATAATGTCTTTAGTCAGTGTATGTTTATTTTGACTAAATTTCTTAATTCCCAGTGCCTGAATACCAAGGAGAACCAGACGAGATCTCAATACAGAAGTGTCAGGAGGCAGCAAAACAGGTATGACCAGTACAGTTGACTTCTGTATACCATCTGCACTGGAATGCATTTCAAGCTTCTCTGTTTCTTGTAAAGGTAGACGGACCGGTGATCGTAGAAGACACCTGCCTGTGTTTTAGGGCACTTGGAGGTCTGCCAGGACCGTACATGTAAGCTAGTTCAAGTTCAAATTAATTTATGTAGCGCATATATACACAAAATGTTGTTAAATGTGCTTAACAGAAGTAAAAACAAAATTAAATAGAATAAGATAATAGAAATAAAAGAATACATAAAAAGAAAATTGAAAATGCAATAGAAGTGCAAATGTTTAAAAGAAGAACTGTGCAGATTTAGCAAAAGCATGTTCTAAATTTAACTGGTAGAACAGTGATTGCAGTAATTGATCTGTTGTAAACAAACCACAGGTTTTAACAAGGAACTTCTATTTTTCTTCCTCTAGTAAATGGTTTTTGGATAAGCTGAAGCCTGAAGGTAATGCCTTTTGTCCATATGTTGTTTACCAATGTTTAAACAATCCATGCTTTTAAGTTTATAGGAAGTTGAATTTAATTTGCTTTGATGTTCTGTGTCAGGCTTGTATAAGCTGCTAGCCGGTTTTGAGGATAAATCGGCCTGGGCTCTATGCACGTTTGCTTTTTGTGCTGGTAAACAAGAGCCAGTCCAGCTCTTCAGAGGAATTACTGAGGTCAGCTCATATTCTACATACACAACATAATATTCTTGACATATACATTATATTGTTCTATAACATATGCTTGAAATATACAATTCATGGACAAAAGTACTGGGACACACCTATTAATTATTGAATTCAGGTGTCCCCTTACTTCCAATGAAGGGCAATCTTAAGACATTTTGGGCAATGCCATGCTTCCAACTTTGTGGACAGTTTGGGGAAGCATGACTATTCTATTCCAGTATGACTGTACCCCAGTACACAAAGCAAGTTCCTTCAAGACAGGCTTGGATGAGTTCAGTGTGGAGTTCAGTGTAGCCTTCCAAGAAGAGTGGAGGATGTTATAGCTGCAAAGGGGTGACAACCTGCATATTAAACATTTGTATTTACATGCAATGTCATTAAAGTCCCTTTTGGTATCCCAGTACTTCTGGCCGCATAGTGTATATTGCAGTGCACAAATGTGCAACACACTTCATATGTCAAATTGCGTCAACATGGATCGTGTATTAGGGCACACATTTTTATCCAGGCTGTGTATTCTGTGATTCAAAATATGCAGATTACAAGAGCCACTTGTACAAAGAATGTGTGCAAAAAGCTATACTTGTATGCATAAGCAGCACACATTGGTACCTAATGAATTGCCTGATACTATTTAGGGCTGCATTGTGGAGCCCAGGGGCCCCAGGGACTTTGGATGGGATCCCTGCTTCCAGCCTGATGGTTATGATAAAACGTGAGTGAAAGATTTCTTGTATTTCAGCGATTCACCACAAGATGGCAGCTTTAACCAAGACTGATTCATAACACCCCTCCTTTTTCCAATCTGATCACGTTATTCAAAGAGCAAAATTCTGCTCATTTAGAATATAGTGGCCGTGTGTTGAGTAATATGTACAGAAGGGTTATTAGTCTTTGAAAGGTCTTGCAAGAACCAAGTTACACTATGTAGAATTGTATGGATGCTGTCAACCTCACTTGTCAACATACAAAACAGCCATTCGTAGTCTAGGATTAGTCTATCCCCATATAGCTGTACCAGCAAAGTGAACTTTTAGTTCAGATATTAGCTATTTCTGTTAAGCCTCCTCATGGTTACAATAGCTGTAACTCAGGACTTTACCAGGACGTTGGTATAGTGAGTCATGTAGGATTTAATTTTTGTTTGTGGTGTTCTTTAAAAAGCTTTTATGTTGGAAATATTGTTTGGAGTGTTCTTTCTGGATGTGGGCCACAATATAGGCCATAATGGATTGTTATCCTGTCTAATTATATTCAATTCCTACTGGTTTTTCTCTTTCCCTTTCTACTGCTTGGCCTGTGTAGATATGCAGAGCTCCCAAAAGAAGTGAAGAACAAAATCTCACACCGGTACCGTGCACTGGCAGCCATGTCGGAACACTTTTCCCAGCTCAACGACACACCAGAGACCAAACGCCCCAAACAAAGCGACTAATCGCATCATCGCTAGGATGAGCAAGTAGATCTCAGTCTGTCCAGTCCATATCCAGGCATTTGGCCAGCTGTATGTACCTCAGTGGTCAGTATACATGCTATTGTGAATGGTTTCAACTGTCCACTCTCTTGTGTAATAAAATGTTTACTATAAAAGATCACTGTCTGGTTAATATTCTAGATGCATCTTCTTGCATAAGAAGGAATCGTTTCCTACAACTGCATTCAGTTGCTCAGTAATCTAAAACAGACTTGCTTATATGGTCAAAGGGGGTGAAACTGACTACTTTGTAAAATATCCAGAAGTCTCATTCTTTCAGTTGTTTAACAGTAATACCAGAGATATTTGCCATTTTAAGAATATGCTTAGCTAGCAAAGCCCATTTTGTTAATATTTTTTTTTTTAATCTGAACAGCTTAATTAGCCTTTTATGAAATGCTTCTTTGTAAAATACCGGAGTGGGATTTTACTCCAGATTTAATTTGGACTATAAACCTGCATTTGAAACTATATTAGCATTAATATAGTAGTAGTAAAAAATTTCCCCTCTGTTTTGACTGGCCTGTTGAATTTTCCCTCCTATGCCTTTCATAGCTAAATTTTATATCCTACAATCTGATCAGCTGGTTGATTTCTGTTTCCTGCACTCTAACTGGCTACTTGAGTTTTCCTGTCTTTTCAATTGTTTGCGAGTAAAATTATCAATCCTGCCCAAAGATTGTTATTACTACCGTTATGTTATTTCTTACTGTCCTGCCACTATGAATAATAGTAACTAAATGCAGATCCTGGTTGATGAATTACAGTTTGGGTAACAGGAAAACTGTGTAAACTAGGTATTTTTTAAATAGAGGTCAGGGTGTTTTTGTTGTACACTCCTCGGGTTTGGTGTAGGCTGTCCAGCTCATGGAGAAATCACGCTTTATAAAATACCCCTTTAGTCAGCACAGCAAGTGGCTGATGACAGCAGCACTGAGGATGGATGCCGGTGGGCCTCAGCCCCATAAATCTACACCCTGCTCCTGTGACAGCTGCTGTTTGTTCATAGGGCCCCAGCTCAGGAGAATGAGGCTGGCTATCACGATCACATCATCCACTGCTTGTGTTCCTCATTACGGATGGCATTCGGTGAATGTTTTCACTTCTGTTTCTCACATTCGCACTTTTTCTTTCCCCTTCTCTTCCCTCCCTGCGCTTCCCCAGTGACGACGAGACTCACTGTGGCAATGAAGATAAACAGGCGCAGCTAATTCACAAAGCAGTAGGCCCGATCCACTCTCATCTGAGGGGAGATATCAAAAACAGTCATGTATGAAGAAGGCGCCTAATGCTGACTTTATGATCGCTGAGATTTGCACTGGCGAGGAGTCAAGATGCTTCTAAGAAATTTTTGCATGTTTTTAACAGTCACATTTCAACGAATCCCCTCACGTTGTTGCATGTGATACTGTGATGTTTAAAGTATTTTTGCTGTGCTCAGATACTTCTGACTGTAGCACATGCTTAGGTCCAAGCACAGATTACTTTCCACATTCAAGTGTATGAATAGCCTTCTGTGACATTACATAAAATGTATGCTCTTAAATGTAAATTCACTGCATTATCCGGAGGGGGACTCCAAAACCCTTCTGAAAAGGCCAAATGATTTCTGAAAACTAAAACATTTCAAGGGTGTAAGTTTTAGTTCATTTTTTTTCAGTATAATTAAAGTTGTATTTTACAGGAATACAAGTTTGCAGTACACCTCTAACTCAGTTATTAGAATCAGAAACCTTTATTGATCCAGGAGGAAACTTATGTGCTTATGTTACGACTGCACAAACACACAAAGACATGAACATATAAAATATAAAGTCTAAATAAAAATCAAGTTTTGGTTGGAAACAACAGGGTTAAATTCTTAAAACAGCCAACGGAAAATTATCCAAGCAAGTTTTTTTCACTGTGGTATCTGGGTTGATACAGCTAAGCAAGCTCTCCCATTACTTGGACAAGCCCTGAGCATCTATCAGATGGTAAAGGTGGCTGCTCTTGTCCATCACTCGTAACTGAAGGACTCTAGAATTGCTGCGTACTCATTTATTCATGGCCCAAACTAAAGACCTACCTCAAGTCATGATTCATTGCCACTGTCCAGCCAGTGTCTCTGAAGCTAAAGTTCTCAGGCAGTTGCCCCGATGGACCTTTGAGTAAGCCTATTGCTGATGAAACCATATTCATGGTTTGTGCAGACAAATCCAACAGACAAATTCCATGAATATGGCATGGAAATAGCAGGCACTTGCTACAAGGATTAAGAGACCCTGGCCTGTATGATCTGCACTTCCAGTCAAAGTCATGAGTCTTTTCTCTGGAGACCCCATCCTGCCAGAGGTCGCTTCCAAGCCCGGCTTTTGGTGCGAGCTTCAATGTTTTCAACATCCCCCAATATTGTAAGCCTCATGTTAAAGGCATTCTTCAGTTTTAACAACTGTTTCAGGGACCAGATATGACAACGCTGCCATTACCTTCCCGCAAAACTTTATGGAGCTGTAAAACGAACCTTTTCGGAGCTACTAGCCACACCTCAATGATGAGTGAGACGGAGATGGATCGAAAATGTCTGCGTGCTGGGCATGTTTCAGCCCAGATAATTATTTTGAAAGTATGGTTATAGGATTTCGAACCCCACTCACCTCCTTAGGGTGGTGAAAAATGGTGTTTGGTAAAAGTCCCATGGAAGAAAAGTATTTGAAAATAACTACCTCAGGTCTGCATTCCTACATTCATTATTGGACCGAGACACAAACAACAACAGACATTAGACAATGGCTCCGGGGCAAATGCCCAGGGAAAGCATTCCCAGCATTTAAGAGCTCCCATCTACTGTCCCTTTCGGATCCACATCAAAACACGCAACGTCTCTCTGTCCCGTTTCCTGCTGGGCTTATGAGCAAGGGCTCCTCCGCTTCCCGAGAGAATGGCATCTCGATATCCCTCAAATTAAAGACAACAACATTCCTCGCCACTTAATCCTGGGGAAACGGGGCTGCTCCCGGGTACATAAACATGTTGTTGTTGTATGTCTGTCTAGCCTGTAAGGCTGATGATGGGAAAACATCCAGTCAATGGATGTAACCGGTGTTTCCAGACATCCATTAGACATGTACCTGTAAGAGCAGCATGTCAAGCTACCATTTACACCTGCCACTCTTTCAGGTATTTTTAAAGTTAGGATTGTAGTGAGCGTGCGGCTTTGACTCAGTTTAGTATCAGTTATAGTGCACAAAGCTTTGACAATGGCTCATTAAATAAAGTACTTCCTAAGATTTAATTCATTAGTATTCATCAGCATGTCAGCATAGAAAACATCAAAATGTGTTAATGTCTGTTATACAGTAGTATCTCATATTAGAAAAACCATTTCAGGCGTGACAGAACCTGCTGGCCACCTGTCAGGCTACATTCATATAACTTTGCTGGCACACACTGTGCACTCTGCACGGCCACAGACAATAAACCTGTGGATTTAAGAGTGCTTTTAAAAACCCAGAAACTCATCAAAGGCAGGTACTGTAAGTGATTTCACAGGTGAAATAAGCATCCATAATCACCTAGGCTTGTCTGTCTGCAATAGGGTCCTAAATTGCACTCTCACTCGGCAAGGCGCCCAATATAAGCCCGGAATCCAGTTTAAAAGGCCGTAATTCTCTAGCACAAACACATCAGAACAGTCTGTAGCAACACCTGGCCCTACGGTGTTCTGTCATGCAGCCTCTAAGGCTCTGTGGCTCAGGTTGAGGAAATCTTTTAATTGCTAAGTTGATTGCACAGGAGGCTCATGGTAAGGTTTTTGTCTGACTGTGGTCATGATTTTCTTTCACAAGGTATTAGCATTAATTACGACTCTTCACAAGAAATGAGGTTCAGATTTGCATCCCATCCTCTAAAGCAGCTGGCCAGCATCTGTTTGGCCCTTTTTCCTCTCTCATGCTGAGTAGGAGAAGCTCTGCAAGGTGACCTCTGCTAGTCACATTTCCTGTCCTGTTTACGATGCAAATCTTATGGAAATAAAAGTGATACGGTCATGCTGGTTTGTTAAAGAGCAGGGTTGGGATGTGGCAACATTCAGAGATTAGGTATCTGTATTCAGTTCTTATATATGTTATATTAGATTTTTTTTTTAGAAGAATCTGTTTATAATACTTACCAAATTACCAACAATGTATAAAAAAGGAAACAGTA
Source organism: Alestes dentex (assembly GCA_037576975.1). Lineage (NCBI taxonomy): Eukaryota > Metazoa > Chordata > Actinopteri > Characiformes > Alestidae > Alestes > Alestes dentex. The sequence goes on along the minus strand of JBBIGA010000153.1, from coordinate 11,129,292 downwards.
TGATATATGAAATATCAATGCTTGTTTATTAACTAGCACAATATGTGGCAACATACTAGTTTGACGGACTCTGAACTGTTTGCAAACACTGAAGTTCTGGTGTACGGATTTTGTGAAAGCGTTTGTTCAGTTATATACATAGGCATTGCATAGTTACCCACTTTCTAAAATTATCAAAGGTATGATATATTTACTTTTTTATGAGGATCCTCCATTGCAGTTACCAAAGAGGGCCCAAATGTTTGGAAAGAGGAATTCCAGCTTTTTTTTTTCTTTTTTTTTTTGTTGCATATTTCTATTGTTAAGCTGTCATTCAGAGTGGTTTGATATGAAATACTCTGTTCTAAAGGAACTTGTTCAGAATTGTTTACAGTGATGGTGATTGAAAGCAGGCATCCACAGTGTTCAGTCCCGCCATATAATACTGAAGTACATACACAGAGGTATGTCTGGTGCTTGAGACTTTGTTTTACAAACATTTTGGCCTGAAGCATATTTTAAAATCTATTCCTGACAGAAGGGTACATACAGGACTTTAAAAGGCAAAGTATTACCCAATGAGTTTTCATAACATTCTAAATAAAAACTCAGAGACACATGTAGGTAGGTTATTTTGGATAAAAAAGAAATTCCAAAATGTATTATAAATGTATCCTTAATACACTGCTCTTTATGTATTGTAATTATGTGTTCCTAAACACATTCAGGACAGTGTAGTCAGTATTCAGCCATCACTTTTTTCCATTCCATGTTTAAAGTATTCTGTCAAAGTCTGATCAAGACTTCCCTTAAACAAAATACACTGTATGCCCATACGATGTACGTCATCCAGTATTTCCTCTGCATTCAATAGAGAGTTTGTCTCCATTTTTTGCTGTAACTGCCTCTAATATTCTAGGGAGGCTTTACACTAGATGTTGAAACCTTACTGCGAGGATCTGAGGTCAGGTACTGAGGTTGGATTATTTGCTCTGGATCACTAATACCACTCCAGGTCCTCCCAAAGGTATTGGATTGGGCTCCATCCCTCCAGAGAATAGAGTAATTTGCTCTACAGTCCAGTGCTAGGGCGTTTACACTTCTAGGAGATGCTCGTCACTGGGCATGGTGACCTTAGGCTGATGTGCAGCTGCTCCAGAGCTTCCCATTTAATGAGTATTGTTTTCTATGGAGCTCATACAAGCTGCGTGTGTGCATTTGATGCACTTTGGTGCACTAGTTATTATAAATCGGAAATCATAACACGTTTTCCTTTTATATCGTCACATATGTCCAAGTGAAATGCGGTGTCATATTATCGGTAGGAAGGGGGAATATAAGGTTGCCTATTCAAGTATTATAGCCTATAAAAAACCAATGTATTAGAAGTAGTGTCTATACATGTTTGTACATATAGTGGACATTAGGATGTCCAGAGACTTTCAGTTTCAGTGCTGGTTTATGGAATATTTGTGATAACATATGTGGCAGTAGAGGTGTGTTACTGCAGTGGAGGACTGACCTTTAATGACTGAAGGTCAGGAGGAATTGTCTTTCTCAACTGCTCGAACCATCTAATGCACAGAGGCCGCTTCTCAGAAGACAAAAGACCAAATCACTTCGTTTGCTCTGACTGGAAAGATGACTGCTTCAAGCAGGCTTCTCCTCCCTTTCTTCTCTTTCCAATTCCTTTGTTTACTCACACAAATACACAGCAGAGAGGTGTGACATCATGGATGGAAGCTACATGACTGTAAATAAGCAGTTTATCAGGAAAGAAATGTAAAATAAATGGTTCCTGATGAGCTTTATTTGTTACTTCAATCTGATTCTTACTTTGTACCAAATAGCAGTCATTAGAAATTAGCTGGTGTTCCAGTAGAAAGTGAATTTTATCACTGACTGATTGCTTCAGCTCTAAGGTTCAGTGGACAGGTGATCCAACAGTTGGCCTGAGGGACAGGACTCAGTGAGAAATGAGAAGACCGGGAAGAGTTATTCATCAGGTTTTCAGCAATGGAAAACATCTGTCCCCTAAACACTGCGTTATAATGTAATTTAATTTCTCACTATATCCATGCATAGCTTCTGGTAACAGCGTGCTTAACTGTGTGGATCTGCATGCAAATTCCTGAGTGAAATATTTGTGCAGAAAAAATTGTTTGTTTTGTTTTCATTGGAGCTAAAAGACAGATTTGCTGCACGCCACAGAATGGTACGGAACATTTTCCAACGGTCTGCGATTCAAAAGGATGAAGGTCACTCATTGTTTTTATTCCAGCACCATTTTGCCTAATTAATGCAAGGTGCGTTTGTTTTTATTAGTTTAAGTATTGATACGATTAAACAGTCTTCAAAAGGTTTGCCTAATCTTCCATTAGGCATAGGTAACCCAGAGCAGGGAATTCTCTGGAATAGATGAAGCTGTTTTATACGATGTCAGTGGTAGTGGTGGTATAGTTCATTTTCATTTCTGAGTAAATTATCAGTGCTGAGTGTTGTTAGAAGGTGTATTCTGTTGTGTATGTGTATGTGTATGTGTGTGTGTGTGTGTGTGTGTGTGTGTGTGTGTACACCTGTGATGAATGATCTTGTATTTTCTTTTGCTGATGCTCTGGGGAGTTTTAAGAGGCAGTGCAGGCACATCTGGGACTCATCAGTCACAGGTTTGGGCATTTTTCTTCTGGCCATGCATCCCCCGCTCCTGTCGTTTATAACCCTGCAATACATTCCACAAATCTCACCACCAGCTACCTCATATCCCCTATAACAGTTACCTTAAACTCCCCTATTGTGTCCCTCTTAAAAAACAGCATTTTCCTTAGCTGGACAACCTTGAGATGCTCAAAATCCTTCAGCCAGGCTGCCCCTCTCCAAACCAGTTCAAACAGACTTTGGGAAGTCTGTTTACATAATCAGAGAACACAATTTAGCACCAATGGACTAACTTACTGTTACAAATATACAGAAATACATTGGCTTGTATATGTACTTGCAAATGCACTGTAAGTCCAAATGTTTGTAGCCTTTCTTCTGAATTAAAGAGTATTAAGAGGGTGTTTCCCACTTTGCTGCACTAACAGCTTCCACTCGTCTGAGAATGCTTTACCGTAGAGGTCAGGTACTTATGTCGGGTGATTAGTTCTGGATCACAAACACCACTACAACTCATCCTAACGGAATTAAATGGAGCTCCATCACTCCAGAGGTCATAGTTTCACTGATCCACAACCTAAATTGTTATGCTCCTCTAGCTGAAGCTTGGAATTGGGCTTGGTGACACATGTAGTGCTTCAGTGCTTTTCTATGTGATGCAGGCTCTTTGAAGTAGCAGAGTGTCTGGGTACTTTTGGACAATATTTAACAAAATACACTTAATATTCTGTGCGAAACAAATAAATACAGCATGCCCTTCTATTTAAGTACCTTTAATAGCCAGAAAATACTGTATAATTTTTTATTCATCACTACTGACCTATAAAAAGCAACCCAATATAATAGTATTTATAATGTGAATCACCAACTATTAGAAATTTACAGCCAATGGGATGAAACAGTTAATTAGTGAATAATGAATAATAAGAATAATAAGAAACAATCCAGAATTTCAGCAGTGGACCTGGTCTTCTCACAAAGCTTCACTAAAGGTCTTTCCATCATTTCCATGTATCTCCATGTAGTCTCACAGGAATGACCAGGTGACATTACTGACAGGCCTCAAACCAAAGGCTTCCTCTTGGTGCTGAAAAGGTCACAGTAATTTATACTCATCTCATTTTTGACTATCCATCTCCCCCATCAACAAGGCTCTTGAAGTTTATAACCAAAATGCACCAAGCCAACTACACATACACAAAGGACACGTTTTAGAAAGGTTTACCACATCTGTATGTGCATGCCTGTGTGTGTGTGTGTGTGTGTGTGTGTGTGTGTGTGTGTGACACAAACCACAACAAAGGCCAGAAAAATCTAATTGATATCATCTACCATTACAATTAGTTAAAAATGGTCAAAAGCGGACACTGATACCCCTGAAGAAGTCACGTGATGAAAAAGTTCCACATCTTTGTGAAGAACTTTTTGGACACGCAATCAAATTTTTTTCATTCTGCCAAGTCTTTCTCCCTCCCGGGAGGAACGTTCTGCTTTAGCAATCATCCTCTGCTTTAGCAAGCGGAAAGTATTCCCGACTCACTTGCTAAGCTGCAGGCTCTCTTTTTTATTGCTGTTGTTGTTTATTTGTTTTAGTTTGTGATCATCAGGTTTCATGTGTGTTAATCTTTTTAAGGCTTCTTTTTTTCAATGTGTCTGTTTTATTGATTTCTCATCTGTTCGGGGAGCAGCAGCCCGGCCCACGTGTCTTCACACAGGCCCTGATATACACCACATATATGTAGTTCTGCACCAACTGTAGCCAGCTTTAAAAACCTGCTAGAACTGCACTAGTCTCCTCTGCCTTCTTTTGAAATATGTGCACTTCTATTGCACTTTCAGTTTTCTTTGACTGATTTTCTGTATGTTCTGTTAGTTCTTTTATTTCTTGCATTATTGTCTTGTTTTATCCCATTTTATTTATTTTTTATTCTATGCCTGTAAAACACTTTGAATGACCTTTCGTGTATGATAAACTTCACTTGACATGACTCAGCTTCAGGATAAGATGGGCCTTTTTTCACTATTGAAAGGAGCTAAATTATAAAGAACTGAGGGTCTAAATTCAGTAGGGTGTTAATTTTGTGACCAGATTTGAGTTCATAAATGTATGCATAAATAGTTTTCTTCAAACTGTGATAACAGTTTGAACATGAAGATGGGACTATATACCGGAACCCCTGCAACATCAGTTAATAGTTCATATTTTATTCATGAATAACCTAAATATTATAGATTATAATAAATTAAGGTACTGTTTCTTGATTTATTCAGTATTTCAAGCATTTTAGGACTTTTTTTCACATCATAATCTCATTCTCTGTGCTACACAGCTGTCTTTGTCAATTTAAAATCAGCTATAGCTCTGTTCTTCATTTTACATTTTTACAGCTTCCTACAAACCGTTTAAAAGCCTACTTAAGTTGCACAGTACTATTGGCATTATGTTGCAATTATTTACCATCATATATGATTTAATAGTATCTACAACAAAACCAGGTTCATATCTTCAGTGTCTGAGCAGCGATTGTAGTCCAGCAGCAGAATAGCAGAGGAAATGTCAGACTGAAACTTTTTCCTTTTGATGATCAGTTATGCATGAAAAAAATTATCGGCACCAATCTGGTGTGCCGGCGTAAAGCACAGCTCAGTGTTCTCTCCGTTCAAAAGTTTGTAGTTAGGTTTTTGGATTTCACAAACCACAAGTTTACAAGAATGAGCTGTATCATTGTAAAATGACTAAGAACCTTTGTAACACCAGGAAGACACAGAATGTGCACTATAAAGAATGAGTCATATTTGAAATGTTTTAATAAAATCCATTTGCAGATAATTCATTAACAGATGACAATATTAATATATATGGACTAAAATAAATAAGTGTATTGCGGTCAATTATTATTCATTCAACAGCTTGATGTTCCCAAAGTGCTTGAAATATTGAATTAAATATCCAATTACACCTTTCTGGTTCGGTTTTAAACATACTTCTGCACTGTATGCATTATTTTTATTTTATGCAACATAATTAAATAATAATTATTAAATAATATGTTTAATAAAAATGAAATATTAGCTAAAATATAAGTACCTTAAGCATAAGTGTTCTAGTTAGAAGACAGGTCGACTATATTGCTCAAATTTTGGAATCATCAGTAAATAGTTTATTCAATAATACCTCATATTGTATTTGTATAAAGCAGTGTTCCATGTTTTATTCAGTGTTTAGGTAATTCAGTGTACAAAACTTTGTCGTTCATCATCTCTGCTGATAGATAGGTAAGGCCATTAATTGGGAGTTTAGTCCCAGTGCTGTTCTGGAAAGACTTTACACGAGGTGTTGGAACATCGCTGAGAGGATTTGATTGCATTCAGCCACAAGGGCATTAGTGAGTTCAGGTACTGTAGCATGACTCTGGATCACTCTGGAAAACTCCCAGAGGTGCCTGACGGCGCTCCATCACTGTAGAAAACAGTTCCACTGCTCCACAGCACAAAAGGGACTTTATGCTGTTTAATCGACACACTTTACAAGACGAGCTTAAACTCCCGTGTTGCTGCTCCGGAGGGTCTCAGTCTATTTGACAATTTGTTCTAATGGAGATTTGTGTGTAATTTAAACTTATGTCAGTAATGGGTGCAGCGTAAAGTAGCTGAAAACACTAATCAGAGGGAGGATCTGGATGATATACACTATATGGACAAAAGTAATGGGACACACCTGTTTTTCAGGGATTGGGCTAGGCACCTTACTTCCAGTGAAGGCCAATCTTAATGCTTAATGTAACCCCAAGAAAGTCTTTTCTTTGAATGTGCTGCAGCTTTAGGCTTTCACACAATGTGTAACGGCTGGTTCTAAAACTGCACTTGATTCTCACTCAAATTGAACAATGAGGACCACATCATATGGTTATGATGGTTTCCGCATAAGCAAGATGTTCCATGATCCGTAATCAGAGAGTAACAAACTAAATTATCCAAATTAGTTATAAGTATAAGACAAATGTGTACTGACAGATCCACAAAATTAGCTTTTACATAACCCTAGCACCTCTGTGCTTTTCTTAATTTCTTTTTTGGAGAATAGAAATAAGCTTTATTCCAATATTTACATAATCCATCAAGATACACACTATATGGACAAAAGTATTGGGACACACCTGTTTTTCAGGGTTTGCGATAGGTCCCTTACTTCCAGTGATGGTAAACTTTAATGCTTCAGCATACTGAGACATTTTGGACAATGCCTATGCCTCCAACTTTAGGGACACAGTTGGGGGAAGAACCTTTTCTGTTTCATCATGACTGTGCCCCAGTGCACAAAGCAAGGTCCATTAAGACATGGTTGAGTGAGTTCAGAACTTAAATGGCCCACACAGAGCCCCGACCGAGCTGTCAAGCTGTACAGCATTTATGAGCTGAGGCACTGGTGTTAGACGAAAAGGCCTGGCTCACAATCTCTGTTCCAGATCATCCTAAAGGTGTTGGAGACCCCCTCCAACACCTTTGGGATGAACTGGAACGGAGATTGT
>JBBIGA010000153.1:11073175-11122029 GCA_037576975.1 Alestes dentex | reverse complement strand
AGGTGTTGGAGACCCCCTCCAACACCTTTGGGATGAACTGGAACGGAGATTGTGAGCCAGGCCTTTTCGTCCAACATCAGTGCCTCAGCTCATAAATGCTGTACAGCTTGAATGGGCTCAAATTCCCCAAAGAAACACTCTAAAATCGTGTTGAAAGTCTCCCAAGAAGAGTTGCAAAGGGGGGATCAACTCCATAGTAAAGTCTATCTATTTGAATGCAATGTCATTGAAGTCCCTGTTGGTGGTCAGGCGTCCCAATACTTTTGTCCATATGGTATGTACACAACCACCGTAGTGTGGACTGGGTTATTGGAAGGCAGCCCTGCTGTTTGAAGTTCCTGTGCAACTGAGGTGGAGCGGAAGAGCAGAAAATCACTGCAACACATATACAGCCCAGCTGAAGCTTGTCGTTTCCATTGAGACACACTGTCAACCTTCAGGATCTTGCACATCATCAACCTTTTGAGTTGTAGCAGCACTTTAAACAGAAGAACAAGCCACCCCACAGGAGCAGGACAGTACAGGTAGATCCGTGTTTATTCAGAGGCCTGTTTAGTGTGTGTTTACTGTGTAGTAACCAGGACACTAGCCAGATACGCAGCAGTGCTTGTCCATTATCTTGCCCCTTTTCATCTTTTGTCTGTCTATGTTACTTTTCTTGCCATTTTGTTTACGTCAGTTAGCAGAGCTAAATCATGGCTAGCTAGCCAGTCAGGGCCAGGCAGCCTGTGTTTGACAGGTAGCTGGCTTGCTATCCTAGCCTGCTAACCGGCTAGCATCAGGAATAAATTAGAAATATATAATAGCACGAACACCAGCAGTACTATTAATGGAGTCTTTAAGTGTACATAACATTTCTCTCTTCTGAAGTGTCCTTGCCACTATCCTGTATGCCATGTAAACTGTAGTCGACGCTGATAAATGTTAGCCTAGGTTGCTCTCTATATTGTCTGAGCTCAGTGGTTGAGCTAGCTAAGTGGCTAACTGAAATAGCCGAACCTTGTATTCTCAGACAGTCGTGCTAAGGACAATTCTGTAGAAACTGGTGAAATACATTGATGGACTCATCTGTCTTAGCTAATGTAACTCCTCAGAGTTTGTCTCCATGTGACAGAATGAGTGGAGAGAAGTGATCAGCTCTAGATATTATCACACATTTTCATGTTTATCTGTCAACTGCGTTCTCTTGTGAATGTGTTTCTAATTCTAACTGGTGCATGCAGGTGTCTTCATTGAGGAAGACAGTTTATTGATGACCTTCCTAATAAAAGTCAGGTTTAGACTGTATTCTTGTGTGATCTATCCTCCCACCTAGTAGTTGCTGCTGTTACTGGAGTGATGGCAAAGGGTGTAACAATTTTAACACAATATTTTAATATATATAGTTAAATAATAAGCTATGCCTAATGCTCAGTGTCAGTATCCACATACATTTTGGGAGACTGGGTGGTCAGGAGTCCAAAATCATTATTTTTCACCAGTGAGTATATCTATCTCTCCTTCTGTATCTCTCTCTCTCTCTATCTCTATCTATCTATCTATCTATCTATCTATCTATACACACATACACACACACACGTGTGTGTGTGTATTGTCACACCCTTTGCCATCATACCAGTGACAGCAGCAACTTCTAGGCAGGGGTAATGAAGTCTAAACCAGACTAACAGGTTTTATTAGGCAGGGCAGAAATAAAGCGTATTCCCTGATGAAGGCACTTACATACCAATCATAACCAGTTAAAAATGAAAACATGGCATTAACCCATCTACATTTCTACATTTCTATATATATATATATGTATATACGTGTGTGTGTGTGTGTGTGTGTGTGTGTGTGTGTGAATAGATAGATAAACAGGTAAAAAGATGTAGATGTTCTTAGAGAACTGAATACATTTAAACACAGTATTATGCATTGTATTAACACTTAAATAAACATTTTAATGCAGCTCTCCTTGCAGCACATTTCTGTATATCTTTTGCATGCAATATGTTTTGAGTGTTTCACATTTTTTTGCTCTGATTGCTCTGGGTAATACTGTGGTTAGCAGGATTTTATCTCACTCCTCTCTAGAAGGTTCTTAGTCATCTCACTGTCCCACCTCCCTTTTGTGTCCCCAAATGAGTCCTCATCCACAAGACCATTTCATGTCTTTTTTGTCAGTTTCCATGCTGTTTTATGTCAATGGTATTGATTTTGTTTTCAAGTTGAGTTCTCTTCATGCTTTGGGAAGATGATGATAATGGATCTGGTTGTTCTGGCAACTGTAGTGAATGTTAAATATGTTTATGGTCTTTGTGGATTTGTGCCTGGTGCTTTCTCTTTCTCTGCTTTTCTCACTTTCCCTGCACTCCTCCTGTCTCTTCTGCTTTCCTATCTCCTTTTTCTGCTAGAGCCCTTTATCCCCAACCTCTTCTCTCTTCTCTTCTCCTACTTTCTGGATCGTTCCGGCCTGCTCGTGGCCAGGGGAGAGCCTGTTTTCCAACCACTTTTCCAGCACGGCAAGCAGAAAGCAGTCTCAGAGAGAGGACAGTGACTCAATGGTATCAGACCCCTCTACTGAATTTGGGTTGAGGGTGCGAGGGGGGTCCGTATATGAAGAACGTTGTCTTATTCTGACACGAAGAATTGTGGATGAAAGAACGTCTACAGGATGTAAAATACTGCACACCTGGTGGATACTCCCATTGAAATTATGAGAAGTGTCCGGACTGCGGACATAAGAGCATGAGCCATTAAACATTATTAGAGAACCCCAAAGAAAAAGGTGTAATACAACACAAATGTAGGATATGGGACTTCAAATGTAGGAGTACAGCTCAAGATATATTCAAGTACACTACTATATACCCTCAAATACTGGTAGTCTTTCTACAACAATATATTTGACTAATGGTGCCATTTAAAGTTCTAAGGTCTCATTCATGAAACATTGAAATTTCCTTCAATATATTCTGTGATTATTGATTTATAATCACATTTAAGAATAACACAATGTTAACAAATCATGATTAATGATTAATAAAAGCACAGTGTTTCCAAATAGTGTCCTCTAATACTTCAGTGCTTACTGATCAGTAAAACTAAACTAAACTTAACCAGGACAGTCAAGGTTTTTTCTTTTCTCTTGGCTGAAACAAATTCACACCAGGACTAAACCATCAAGGTTTGTAGATTGTGATGATGCCACAGCTTTGTGCAACAGCTTGGGCATAATGTTACTTTAATCATATTTTCATGATCGTTTTTCTTTTACAGAATACCATTTAACTGTGAATTGTTACATATGGCCATTTTACTTCACATTTGATGAGGACTCTAGCTTCTTCACGTGGACCAGTTAAATCAACCCAGTAATGGTGGGAAATAGTTGTTATAGGCCCCATATGGCAGTTAAAGCTGCAAGATCTGAGGTTTTACATGAAAGCTTTATGCGACAACAAAAGAATTTTGAGAGAGGCCCTAAAATGGCACTACAGAGTAACTCGATATCTGTGTAGAATGGTTTTCACATTGGTCTTAAATTGCCATCATGGTGTGGGTTAACTGTTGTGTTTGATGTGCTTCACCTACGAAGCCATGCGTGTAGCTTTAGCACCTGTAGATAAGCTGTCAAATAAATGCTCAGCAGTTAAACCCAAATGAAATGAAGAGATTTCCAGAACTAGGCTTTCTTGTTTAAGCTATACTTTAAAGTAATTGGCTAATTTGAACCTTGGTGGTACAAAGGGTCATGAGTGAAAGTTTGGGGGGCCTGGGTCACATATCTCATTTTGTTGATTTTCTTGGTGGAAAAAATGCAGGTATCCTATACAGAGAACAAACTTCTAAACATTTTAGTGCATGATTGTTTATGTGCTGAATTTAACTTTGGGGGAAATAAACCCAATATATGTTGTGTTTTACTTGTCCCAGTATGTTAAACAGAAATGAGAAAGTAAGCAGTTTGCAGAACAATGCAAGCTTGTTGTTGTATATGCTGAATGCTTCATTTTTACAGAACATGCTTTGACCAGATTCAAACCTTTGCATCTGATGATGTGCTGCATGCAAAAAAGTGACTGTTTTTGTTCTGTGGTCCTACAGAGGGAGCCAGAGAGGGAGGAGCAGCCCGACACCAGCATGCCTCCCAAATTCAAGCGGCACCTGAACGACGACGAGGTCACCGGCTCTGTGCGCAGCGAGAGGGTAAGAGACACCACACCACAGGGCATTGTGGAACACCAAGATGTTGTGTCCAACTCTATAGCTCTGAATGTTATATCTCCTTAGGGATGTCAAAATGTCCTTAAAGGTGCCAATTCAAGAGTCAGTTTTGGATCCTTTTTGGTCCCTTTTGATGATCCTGTTGTCGTAGGATAATAAATACTTCCCCCATATCTATGTATTCACTGTAATTGTAAGAACAATGAACAAAATGGTGAAACTGAATGAAGTTTAATTTTTTGAGATTCAAAATTGTTTTGTAAAAAATGGTAGCTTACACTAACCAGTGTGAAGTCAGAGTTTTGGTTTGTTCGGACACAATAAGCAGCTTTAACCCTCCAATCACGCAGAGTAAACAATATGTCTGTGTATCGTTAAAGCACCTCATCAGTGTTCTGGCATTCTGTTTCCTGTGTTGTGGGAGGACAAACAACATTAAGAGAGATGAATGACTCTCATCACGCTCATCAGCTCGGCCCTGCGTTTGTCTGTGCTGGATCTAGAAGGGGAAAAAGCAGTCTCTGTTACATAATACGACGGTCACGTGCGAACTCTCGCTTCTGTTTTCCTCCTGCAAGCTCACCAATAATGACTACCAGTCCACCCTTGGATCCTGCTTGTTTTGTTCTTTCCCCCATGACTCCTTTGGGACCTGTCAACTTTTCCTTGCCGGACTCTTTCTCATGTCTTTGTCCTTGAATTACCCAGAATTCTAGTTAAGAATAAGAATGGCTCTTTGTTTTATATTTTTAACTTGCATTTCTTCTTCTGCATCACACTCTTTTCCTCCTGCACACTGTTGATGCATTAAATTAATTGGCAAAGTCTTGTAACCCAGACATTACTATCATGTGAACCGCATGCCTAAATCATCACAAACTGTAAATAGGCCCCTTTATGTAGTTTATGACGGTGTTACTGTCATCTTTAATAATGGACAAAAGCTTTGTCTCACTTTTTGTAAATGTGTCATTGTTAATTATAGGGTAGAAGCCTCCTGACTGACTAAATTGAGGATAAGGGGGGAAAAAAAGTGTAAATCTTCAGTTTTCACTGAGCTTTCAAGAAAGAAAATTTCCCTGTAAGCAGTAATGGAAAGGAAGCACACACACAAACTCACCTGTCATAAAAGTGCAATCTGCATGTAACATCAGAGCTCCCTACTGTTTGATGGGCAGCAAGATACATGGGAATGGAAAGAAACAGATGGAAAGATGATGATAAGGGATCCAAACTGAAATGAGGCCATTATTCTTTAGTAACCGCAGTAATAGCAGTAGTTTAGAAACAGTTTTATGCTGAAGATCAAGCACCCATTGACATTTTTTTTTTACAATTTATTCAGAGAAGGATCTACAGTCAAATGTGGCATTTTTTAAGGTTTGTTGTTTTTTAGTCTGTAGCAGATTATTTGATTCATTGAGACAACTGAAGAGTATAACAAATGAAGGGTGCTGTGCTTGGACACACAAGAAATAGACTCATCTCAGCAACTGACTGAGGATCTAAAAAGGTAATTAACTTTTACAAAGTAAATTGCAGAGGTTGATGTCCCACAGCCAGTATAGAAGCTGAAAAAAAAACCCAAATACACTGGATATTAAAATGAAAATGATACAAAACATCCATCAAAATCAATTTTGCAGTTCTTCAAAAACATGGTTATGGTTTTGAAATTACACCTCAGACTTCACTATTATTGAAAAACGTTTAGATCTTAAACATGCTGTAAAATTAATGATCCTGAACTAAAAGTGTTCTGTTCTGAGAATGACTTTTTGCTAGCTGTAAGAAATGTTTGCAGGCTATGATTTCTTACTAAGTACCTAGTCACAGGGTGCCTAAACCTAATGCACTTTGCAAAAATGTTATGTTAAATTCAGCAAGTAAACAATAAGTGTGCAAAAGGTGTCTAAACTTTTGCATGCATGGCCAAAAGTATCTGGACACAAAGAGTTCACATCCACATGTGATGTGTCGAACATTCCGAAACTATAAGTGTTAATGAGAAGGTTGTCTGCTAGATTTGGAACATGCCTGCAGGCATTCATTTTCATTCATCTATGAGAGTATTATTGATGTGGGGCACTGATGTTCCATAAGCCCTGACTAGCAGTCACTTTCAAGCTTATCCCCAGCTGGTCAAGCTGGACAGCAAACTGTTTCTCTGTGAAGTTTGCTTTGTGCATAGAGGACATTATCCTACTAGAACAGGAAAGAGCCTTCCCCACACTGTTGCCGCAAAGTTGGAAGCGCACAGATATCTAGAATGTCACTGTATGCCTTTGGAAATGTGGTGTTCAATGACAGTCTGACAGTGAAAATCACTGACCTCTTCAGTATGTCCTGTTCTCATGTTTTTGAAGATTACCTGGCTGTGAGCTAGATTTAATGCACCTGTTACACAGGAGTGTGGCTTAAATAGCTAATCTCTCTAATTAGAAGGGGTGTCTGAATACTTTTGTAGTATGTAAGTATGTAGCTGCTATTTGGAAGAAAACTTCATGTCTTCATTTTTGTTTTTTATGCATTTATTTAATTTAAAAATCCTATCTTCTCTTTTTATAATTTTACATCATTTGAAAATCCCAGCTGCGTTTTACAGTAATTTGGTGTTTTCAGTTTCAAAATCGAAATTGTCCAACGACTGGTAGCATGACAGCTATATAGGCCTTATCTGTCATAACTACTCATGACAGCTTGAGACATCCGTCATGAGTTGTCCGACATGGCTCTGTCAGTGTTATGTAGCAGAGTTCAAGTAAAGTGTTATACACTTTAAATGGAGTGTTTCTTTGGGAATTTGTCCCCATTCATTCTGTAGAACATTTTTGAAGTCAGGCGCTGATGTTGGAGAGAAGGCCTGGCTCGCAATCTTTGTTCCAGTTCATCCCAAAGGTGTTGGATGGGGTTGAGGTCAGGGCTCTGTGTGGGGCAGTCAATGTTTTTCCTCACCAAATGCATCCAAACCCTGAAAAACAGGTGTGTCCCAGTGCTTTTGTCCATGTAGTATATACCTTGATGGATAATGTAAATATTGGAATTGGAGGGGAAAAAAACTTATTTCTATTCTCTAAAAAAGAAACTAAGAAAAGCACAGATGTGCAAGGGTTATGTAAGAGCTCATTTTGTCAGTACACATCTGTCTTATACTCATAACTAACTTGGATAAATTCGTTTGCTACTCACTGATTACGGATCATGGAACATTTTGCTTATGCAGAAACCATAATATGATGCTGTTTTCATCTCTCAATCTGAGTGAGAATCAAGTGCAGTTTGAGAACCAGCTGGGACGCATTGTGTGAAAGCCTAAAGCTGCAGCACATCCAAAGAAAAGACTTTCTTGGGTTGACCTCACAATGGCCCAAAAGGCTTTGAAGAGTGCCCAGCTAACCTTTGGCAACTGCACCCCTTAGGTGGTTGTTGCGTAATCAACCATCCCACAAAAGGAAGAATTTTTATATTACTAAGTAAAACCCATGTCACTGGGAAACACACCAGACTCACCAAAAAATTTGGTATCTGGGTGCAGCTTCAGTTATGCAAGACTGTCAGGATGTTGAAACACCCCAAACTGCTCATAATCGTGTGTACTAATCAATCCCCTGCGGCATGTACTTAATCGTAGTAGCACAAGTAAACACTGTAAAAAGATCATGCTCGTTAAATGTGAAGCAGATGTTTTTCTTCATTGATGTCACTGAGTTTCGAAATCTCAGTGGACTTCATAAAGACACCTCTTTCAAACCTCTGAAAATACAAACAGTTCTTCATGGAACAAATAGCCCATACAAGCAGTGTCTGCACGTGAGTTTCAGAATAGCAGCCTGCGTCCCTCATGTTCTCCTGCACGTGCTGCCCATGTTGCTGTAGACTGAGTCTGAAGGTGTCGGCGAAAGCAGAAAACCAATAACCCATATGAAAGGCATTTAATGAGACTGTGAAAGTCGGCTCCCTCTTACTAACAACACCTGGATTCTCATCAGGTGGAGAACAAGATCAAAGCACTCAAATAGTTTGGATTGATCTGACCCATGACCTTTTCTTTCCTTAGAGGAACCTGCTAGAAGAAGATTCAGATGAAGAAGAAGACTTTTTTCTGTGAGTGTGTTTAATAAAAAGCTATTCACAAAGCTGAAAAACGCTCTGTGTTCTCACAAATAACCATACACATTGATTGGATTCTGAATGAATATGCAAAGTTATTAAAACACTGTGCTCTTTATAGAATAGTTTTTCTATATTTCTTTATGGGCGAATTATTCAAATTATTGTATCATTAACCATTTAAATGCTCAATACCTACGGCGTAGACCCAGGCTTTCATTCCATGTTGCAATAAGACAGAGTTTAACCTAGCCAGTTTGCATTGTTTTCCATGTGGTTACTGGATAATTAATTGGATATAATGTAAGCCTGGGACTTTAGCAGGTTAATAACATTAAATTAATTACTGAACATTTTTGATTATTATATTGTAGTTTGTTACTGTTCTGTAAGACTTTGGAATATGCATATCTACATGGTCCATTACTAGCACATGGTCTGATTGTTGTGATTCAGGATGGCAGAATTTCAATATTTCTTCGCATTCTGAATCCTTTGGAATTAAGTCATTGTGTAAGGACACTTAATACAGGAGTTTGTTTTCTGACTGACACCTGTATTTTTCTTTGCTTTGCAGAAGAGGACCAACTGGACCTAGATTTGGCCCCCAGAATGACAAAATTAGACAGTGAGTTGTTACTGCTGGTGTTTTGTGTTGTTTGTTTGTTTGTTTGTTTGTTCATGACACATTCTTATTCTTATGTCACATAGCTTGTAGGGACAACACACATAGGTGTCCTGCCATGCTCCGGTAAATCCTAACTGACTTCAGATTTTTGGCGATGTCAGATAACATTGCACTTCAAAATCTCAAAATAATTAGTAACTTGTTTTATCCATAATGTCATCTTTAGAACAGTGGAACCAACAGCACATTTTGTCCATGGCTGAGATGTTCAGAGTAGATGCACTGTCTGGTATGACATGTGGAAGTGCAAATTTCAAATGAAAATTGGCTGTTCAACCAAAATTTTGCAGCAGGGTTGAAACACGTCTCCAACCGTACCTCCACCGCCATCTCCGAGACCAGCGCCCAGCCAACGTTTGGATGCACACCTATACTGACAGTAGGGATACTGTGGTTTTTGAACACAGTGACAAAATACCAATCATACAAATCATATTTGGAGGGTAGAAGATTGATTCCTTGCATAGAGTTCTGACAAAACAGTCTACAGCAGCAAATTTGGATTAGCTTTGTACATCTCAGATCAGCTTGTTATAAATATAAATGGGTTTATTTTAATGTTCAGTGAGATCCTCAATCAAACCATGAAAGCCAGATCTGCATGTAAGCTGTTGCTGCAAGGATCACATCTAGCCCAGATATTTGGGATTGCAGTTCAGAGGACATTCTATAGCAAGCAAGCTAAAGGACAAGTTAAATTACATAGCCTCAGTTTTTTGTATGTTACTTGCCTTTTGAATACAGTATACAATTCACATTCTTGCTGTGTCACCTGTCAGACTGTCAGATATGTTAGGCAGTGAGTGAACTGTCAGTTCTGGAAGTCGATGTGTTCAAAGCGGTAAAATGGACAAGTAAAGACTTTGACAGGGGCTCAATTGTGATGGTTAGGCGACTGGATCAGAGCATCTTGGTATGCAGTGGTTAGGAACCACCTAAAGTGGTGAGGGATGAACAACCAGTGCACCGGGTACAGGGTCACAGATACATTGATGTGCATGGAGACTGAAGGCTAGCATGTCTGGTCTGATTCCACAAATTAGTTCTTGTAGCACAAAAAAGAGAAATAGCTGAAAAAGTTAATTATCTTATAAAGGTGTCAGAACACAGTGCATGACAGCTTGCTGTATATAGGGTTGTGTTGCCGCAGACCAGTCAGAGTACCTATGCCAAACCTTGTCAGCTACCAAAATTGCCTACAATGGGCATTTGAGCAATGGAGTAATGGAAGGAGCTGGCCTAGTCTGATTAATCTTGTTTTCTTTTACATTATGTGGCTGGCCAGGTGCGTATGTTGCTTACCTGTGTACGTTTCTTACATAGCACCAGGATATAGCATTGGGAGAGGCTTAACCATGCGGTGCCTTAGCACGTATGTTCTGTTTTTGTTTTTTGTGTTGCACCATGGTCCTAGAGGAATGTTGTTTCATTACACTGTGCATGGTGTATGTGGAAGAAATGAAAATAAACACCTACTCGACTCGACTTATTCAGATGTCTTGTGGAGTCCCTGCCACAATAGGTCTGAGCTGTTTTGGTGGCACGAGGGGGGCCTACACAATATGTAGGCATGTGGTTGTAATGCAATAGCTGATCTGTGTATTCTTATTATTGAAAGATTTTTTACTACATCACTTGGCCTGTTCCTTCATTTTTCATTCAGTAGTTACTTGGTCTGGGCTGGATAACTGACCTCTTCTGTGAATGACACTGATAATTAGCCCTGCGCTGCAAGATGTTGTGGTGTGTCCCACTGGAGTGCAGGCATCTACTACACAGCATTCATGTGAGCTTTCACATTGACAGTGAGACCGAGGGAAGGTGTTGTCATTTGGGTTTCTAAGATGCAGCAAAATATTTACAAATGGAAAAAAAAAGTATGAAACGACACATTTGGGTGGCTCTGATTGGCATGAATTGATTTGGGTTTGGGCTAGGCTAAAATGTTCCTGTAAATATCCCTATGGACCTCCAACAGAGGTTTGGTTCAGCCTGTGCAGCTGTGGCATGAGCTCTTTTTATGTAACCCAGTGTGAGGCTTTTATTCCATCTGCTCAGAAGAGTAACACAGAAGAAAACATTCAATATTACTGAGAAAGGTGACCCACAGTTGGAATCCACCGAGACCAAAACTATACCACAGTTGCCCTTCACACTTATTTTGGTTTCTGTAGGGTTTTTTGCCAGGCTAATGGAGCGAGTAGTACAGCAGTGCCCATACCAGATGTGAGAGAGGTGGGAGGTATGTGTTGGACACAGGTGTTGGGCATATTCCGTGGCCGCTGAGCTGAGACTACTGGGCAGATGAGGGGTACAAACATCCTGGTAGTAGTACATTCACAGGTTAGCTGAGCCAGTGCTGGCAGCCACAGGGGCAACCACACCCTGCAGTCTGCGTTCTTGTTCCGGATATCTGCATGGATCGCTGTGTATCACTTGTAAGAGAACAAATACTCTTTTATTTTGACCACACACTCCTCTGCTGAGACCACATCAAAGACCGGTCAATTTGGAAGCACAGCTGGACTTGCAGAAGCATGAGGAACCTCAATCAAGTTAGAATACAAGAGCTTATTATGATGACACTGGAAAACAGCTGCAAAACACTTACATGTTCTCCAGTCATTTCTTTCTCCGTCATTTGTTTTCTTTTCTACCAGGGTGCAGTCGCAGGTTGATGAGGTCATTGATGTGATGCAGGAGAACATCTCAAAGGTGATTGAGCGTGGAGAGCGTCTGGATGACCTGCAGGACAAATCTGGTGAGGAATGCAAGCCTTCACCACACAGTGCAAACACAACCCACAGCTCCAATGACGAGTCCTCTTGACGGCATAATGTTCTCACAGCCGTATTTTATACATTATGACAGTGTGATGGCCTTTACCATTCTAGGCAGCTCCCAAACCATTATAAGGTCTTTGTGCCTAATGAGTGTCAGTCACTCTAAAATCTCACTAAAAATTGGTAAGGTATACCCTTCCATTACAAAACTTCAAACTTGATATCAAACATGCCAATAAAGTACATTTGGGGTATGGAGAAAATTATTCAAACTACATATTCTGCAATCTGTTAATAAAATGTGGAAGTTTAATTAGAAGAATTCCTTGATTTAATCTGACATCTGTGCTCGTTTTGACATCTTTGCGTGTCTGTGTCAGAGGTTATGGTTTAATGCTCCACAGTGACATGCACTGATCTCAGCTCAGTGTGCTGCTTTAGGGCCAGAAACAATCACCCTCTGTGCTTTAAAGGTCATCCTCACTGTCTTCTCCCCATACAAGCAGTGCAGAAGTTTTCAAATAAGGGTATAACTCAATGTTCAGGCAATGAATCTGTTTTCAGATCAGTATCTAGGCTATGTGAGACAGCTGTATATTTCTCTTAGTGTGAATTAAGTAGGTGTCTTGTATTAGTCTCTTCTGGTTTGTAGTTCAGTAGAAGTTTATGAGCTCTGTCAGGTGTCCCAGTCAAAGGAGCCATTGTACTGAAGGGAACAGGAGCCAAAGCATTAATGGGTGTTGAGTATCTGAGCGTATCTTGTTGTAAAGGGCTGTTTTGAAAGAGTACCAAGGTGGTGCCTCTGCTCTTTCTCACTCTGTATTATTCTGCAAGTTCTCAACATTGTACCTGAATCAAGTTCAGTGGTTGTATAACCAGATTCCCCCTTCATTCATAGTAAGAATATCACACAGTGCAGGCATTGTGTAACATCTGGAAAAGTTACTGGTGGTGTGCAATGTTTACCACATGTTCAAGCAGTGCTTGTGCAAGTGCACTGGGATGAATATATGTTCAGATGTAGGCTGTTTTTAAGTGCATGTACAGTGTATGTTCACATGTCCTGGTATGTGTAAATGGTTGTGTTTGTGTCATTTGTGTTGTGAAAGCTATAAGAACATGCCTCATGTGAGTACTATTACTCAGCAGGCTCCTATCCTATATTTTCCTCACCAAGGTCCACGTATGAAGTTTGACTGGCTATGTACTAAAAACAGTCCTGGGTAAATGACCATTTTCAGTGTCTCTGTCCCATATCATTTGACCAGGCTGTTTTTTAACTTGTTAATGTTATGTGTAGATCACTTTCTGATTAAGCTCAGCTTGAATGGGCTAAGCTAAACTGCTGAAGGATATAGGTGAAGAGTTGGTTTTTGTGACCTCACACAAATAGTTCATTCAAAATGGGCTGTTTTTGCAGCATAGTTGTCTTGTATGGACTGTCTGGACTAAGAGTGAGGGGTATATTTTGAAACTCATACCAAACTACTACTGTAAAGAACAGCTGAGGTGTCAACAGTTGTTAGAAAAAGGTTGTGAACCTTCTGGAATTTTGTAGATCTGAGCATGAAACTTATTTTCATTAAAGTCGTGCCAGTACATACACGAGACTGTTTAGTTTAACAAACAGCACACACTTTGTGACAGCATCTATCGCAAGAAACCAAGTTTATGCTCTTTATCTGCATCATGTTGTTCCACTTCAGTTACCGAATATTTGATCAGACATTCTGTCATTATTAAAATTTACCTTAATTATTCCGGTTGGCCCTGTTTCTCTGAGCTAACAAGGGTTGACGAGAGTTCCAGAGCCAAGCCTGCAGGCTGGAGGCCTCTGCCATCCCAGCAGGCCCAGTGAATGTCAACAGACGTCTCCTGGAGACAAACAGAGCCGGTAATAGAGTGATCTTACGTAACCGCCACACAGAGGGGCATGGCAGAAAGAGTCCGCTCGTTCCGTTCCTTCCACACAGATCTTTAAACTGCCTGATTGATGTTCCGACGCTCGGTGGATAGGCAGACGTTTGTGTTGACAGATGGAGATAAAGGTTTACTCTTGGAGCAAAAGGGGGTGGGGAGCTGGTGTGTTTCTTTGGTCTTGCTGTGAAGCCTGTTCACATGTGTTCACAGATTTGAGAATGCTATAAACGGCTGCTGAAGTGAGATGAGCTTGACCTCATCCTGGAGCTGATTTGGCCCAGCCCAGTTCAGCCTTGTTATTTTGTTAAAAACCCCAAATGACTCAAGCTCTTGGAGTGTGTATATTACATAATCATGTTGTGTCTCTTGTAATGTGCAAGTCAGAAAAAGGGCAAAGAAGCAAGGTCAGATTCAAAGTCCTTGATTGTTGATGTGTCTTTCCTTATTCCTGGCACGTGACTTCCAGAGAGCCTGTCGGACAATGCATCTGCATTCAGCAGTCGGGCCAAGCAGCTGCACAGAAGGATGTGGTGGAGAGACGCAAAGGTGAGGCCTCCGGTATTCCAGCAGTATCCTGATTGATAAGTATTTGCACTTAAATGTTCAGGGGGTCCTCAAGTTGTGACGCAGATCTGTTTCTAGGACAGTGATGTAACCTGAATTTCGGTGTAAGTCAAAACACAAGTCAATAACACCGTTGTAAAATCTAGAACATAAAAACACAAGTCACGGAAAAAGAAAAGGACATAAATACGTGTACACTGTACTGTAGTAACAGAAAACATGACAAAAAAATAAGTGTATGTCAGAAGCCGTGATAAAGTCCAAAAAGTTGCCAAACAGAGCAACAAATAGTTCATTAAAGTAGCTTCAAGTGAAATGGCCCAAGGTTTGTTTTTCTTTATTGCAGAGCACTTTGGTCTTTACATAGAATATTTCTGGCATGTGCAGAGTAACAACTTAAATTGTCTTAGTAAGATGTTGGGCAACCACAAGATGTCAAAGTGACTTGATTCTGTACGTCTCTAGGTTCTGTAAGTTCTGTCTTTGGAGCTGCACTGGAGGGATGAAACACCATTCTGGCAAATGATTTTCCTTAGATGATGTTTTGATGATGGTGATGGTCCAAAATATCCTGTAGTTGTTGAGTTGGGTTAAAATCAAGTCACTTTGTAGGCCAGAGTATTATTTACACAATTCTTAACCCCTTTTTTCTTTCCTTCAGATGAAGATGATTGTGGCATTGGTGGTCGTCATACTGCTGCTCATTATAATCAGTACGTATGATTCTAAACCCCACATACACACACCCTTCACATTGTTTTGATCATGTAATTAAACAGTTTCAGCTGTGTTAAGTGTTACTATCAGCCTTAATTAAATGAAAAAGAAAAACTTTTAGAAAAGTTAATCTTTTCATGTGCAGATCTGTATTGTAGTTCTACAAATCAATAAATACAAAAAACTCAAAAAAACTGAACACAGAGTCTGTATCATCTATAGAAGCTTTTGGCTTTAGAGGCTTCCCTCATCAAGTCTAAGAAAAATGTGAGGCTGTTGTACGTTTTAAGGAAATTTTAATAACAAGATGAGCTCTTTTTTTGTAAGAGATTTGTTTCTAAAATTGTTATTGTCTTATTCAATAATTCACAAAATAAAAGTCACTGATCTGCCTTTTTTCTTGTTTCCTCTCTCCAATTTTCTCTTTCCCTTTAGTCCCTATAATACTGCGGTATCGCTAGTTTCTAGTGGGGAGGTTGGAGGCTTGATCTGCTCTTCCTCCCTCCTCCTCCTCCCCTTGTCATTCCTCCACACCAGAAGAGGGCACTGCAGGCCCAGTGTATCGACTCGCTCCAGCTTCAGGGGGACCATCACACAGGGGCAGTGAAGAATGTGTGTGCGTGTGTGTGTGTCTGTGCGTATGTTATGTGCACCCACCCCGGAGTAGGACAACATATCAAGCAGTCAAAGTGATGAGCAAATATATCATTTGGAAAGGAGCACATTACTGTGATCTTTTTTTTCTAGCGCCCATGTACACACACACACAGACACTCAAACTGTACTGTAGTCTCTACTCAATTCTACTCATATTTACCAGCAGTATTGTATAACACACACACACACACACACACACACACACACACACACACACACACACAAAATACAATTATATTCTCCACACAGTGCGGTGATATAGGTCATTGGAACTCTCTAGGTTAGGAATTGCCATACAGGAAACAGCGATTTTACTCTGTACTGCTGCTGTGAACTTTCCATCATTCAAAATAATCTCACTGCATTTTTAACCATGAAATTAGACTTAATCCAGGTTCCTTTGGAGGAAGAAAAAGTGATGCTTTTAAATGTTTGCTGCTATTTCCATTTTCTCTTCTAGGAAATACTTTTCTTGATTACTTGGCAAGTGTACAAATTGTTAAATGATCACGGTCAATTGTGGTGAGCTGTATTGTTTCGCTTTAAAGGGGTTCGTAAAACCCTTCTTATAAAGGTTTATGTGAATGATTGACTAGTTGTGTTCTTATGAAGTGCTGTAATTTTGCAAGCTCACT
This sequence comes from Alestes dentex, assembly GCA_037576975.1. Classification (NCBI taxonomy): domain Eukaryota; kingdom Metazoa; phylum Chordata; class Actinopteri; order Characiformes; family Alestidae; genus Alestes; species Alestes dentex. The sequence continues at coordinate 11,105,746 of JBBIGA010000153.1, read as the reverse complement.
TTGCAGGGCTCACTGCTTTATGAGCTCAGCGTAAGTGTGAGGCCATTCGAAGTTGAATACTCATCTAATGTTTTTTTTTTTTATTGCTACGACACCGAGGTGATAAAATAAGGGGGGAGAGTGAAACTGGTAGCCTATAAAAATATCATTTCAGCCGGGAAACTGTTATTGAGCCCTTTTTATTATGTTCTCCATGGGAAGGCAGAGCAGACCATACTCTCTTACATTGAATGTTTCCAGTAAAATACCACACATAAACACTGAAGAGTTTTTTTTTTTTTTTTAATGCTGACTGGATATGTAGCTGCGTATTACCAGTACACGTGAGTTTCAAAGCCTGGTATTTCAAACTCTTGCATTAATTACAAAAGTTGAGGAGCCACCATAGCTTTCGCATGCAGCAAAATGTGTTCTGTGTAATTACTGGACTTGTTAGCTTTGTTCATTGGGGTGAAGGTCAGGACACGACACTTATATAAAACAAGTAATTCACTTCGTATGGCCTGAGTGAGAGTTATTCTTGATGGACTGATTGAGACATCTGTTAACAGAGCGGAGAGCAACATGGACACATCCTGTAAATTTGTATTAACTTATATTGCTTTACTGACTATTATTTTGTATTTAATTTATATGTAAATATCCATTCCTTAAAGAGGTGAGCGATGGAATTGCATTGGCAGACTGTGAACTACTTTTTGTTTTGAAATAAAGTGATTTTAAAGCGAGTCTAGCTGGATGCTTTTCAGAAATGGGCAAATAACAGGAAAATGGGAAGAGACAGAGAGGTCTGACACCCTAACCTACACACACACACACACACACACACACACACAGAGTCTCACATTCTTCATCTAATCCCTCTCGTTTAACTCTGTTATTCCTTTTACTGGCTTCTTTTAAAGCCCTTTCCCTACTCTGTGTCATATGGAGTCCCAGGTCACTACTAAAACTGAACTCTGTCTCTTTGTCGTGCCAGTCGTTATTTCTTTTCTGCTTTTATGTCCCTGTACCCTGTCTGCCCTGTTTTATGCCTCTTTTTTTTTTTCTTCTCCTCAGTGTTTTTATGCCCCCTCTCTCTGCTCTTCTCATTGCTGGTGTGTGGTTTGGTTTGGTGTCTGCAGGTTCACAGCAGGCTCCAGCACAAAGGCACATCAGATTTTGGATCAATAAGCAGTCTATTTATAGGGATATATTTTTCCAAATGTAGTAGTGTTTGGTTTCACGTATATGCTGTCACACTTCATATTCAATTTTATTTTTCCATTTCTCCATTGCTCATTGTACTCCATCACTCTGACATGGAAGGATGTCTGTGTGGTGCATCTGGACCCGCTTAAAAGGAGCAGTCTAGCAGTGCAGAGATAAGTTCTGCTGCTAGGATTATGTTTGAAATCCACTTGTCCTATAGATCACCTCATGAGAAGATGGATGTCCCCTAGAATCTAATCATTCCGGGCCCTCGGTTGGAGGCATGATGGTTAGTGTTTCTCTCTGAGCACTTTGAGGTGTAATCAACATATTTTTTGTGGGTTTGTGTGAACCTCATATACACACTCAGCAAAAAGATTTGTTGATGCTGTACTAAAATGGGTTCTGAGACTCATACCAAGTGGAACCATTTATAGTGTATATATATATTACAGTCTACAGCAGGTTTTCTACCATACTGGTGCATTCAAATGGCACAGTCAATATTAAATTACAGAACAGGGTGCTGAACGCTACAGTTTTGTTTTAAAGAAGTTACTGTGGCCCATGAAAATATTTAAGGCAGTATTTCTGAAAGTACTAGTTTGTAATGTCCATGACTTGCACCGTGAATTTTATTTTAATATCAGCGTTAGTGCAAAAATGCCCAAACTATTACTGAATAACTGTCCTATGCTAACAGAAATGCTTATTTCTGTTTAGTTTCATTTATTTTAAATGAATAAAATGATATTCATTTTAGGACACAGCAGTACTTAACCATGAGACTAGCCTGATGGTTGTCTGCCATAATAACTACATGTGGCTGCTTTATACTTAGTGGAGGGCACATTCCCTCAAGATGAATGTACCAAGACTTGTCTGGTCTGGTAAGAGGGCAGAATGTCCCAATAGCTGGCTAGGTCACAGCAATATCTATTGTCTAAGTTGGTTCCCATAACACTGGGCACAGAACTAATATAGACTTCTCATTGCCTGCATGAGTCACAGTTACTCTCCAGGCAAGTTGGAGTGTTCTGTACCCTCCAAAGCAGGCGCTCATTCCAGACAATCAGTATAAACCAGAAGGAACACATCTTTTAGGCCCTGACCGAGAAACAGATGGAAATGAGTGCCACTAAACAGAAACAAAGGAGATCTCTACATTGTGGTCCAACCTGTCATCATCAAAAACAAAAGGTACACTCACGCACATAAATGTATTTTAATGAAATAACGCGAGCTTGCAAACATTAACTTGAATATCCGTTTTTGTTTTTTTTTTAAAAAGCTAAATCCCCTAAAAGAGCCTCAGTACGATTACATCAAGCATCTATTAGCACAGGATGTAAAGTTTGATCAGTGATGTTCTTCCCATTTGGAGATGCTTTTGCTATGACATAAAACACTAGACCTCAGAACTGAGTGGTGTGAGCAGCACTGAAGCAGTCCAACAGAACAAAATTAAATTGAAGAATTAGGCACATTACATGGATTTCTTTCCTCATAAATATGCTTTAGAGGAAGTGAAAGCATTATTATTTTGAAAACACTGCCGTTAAATCCAACATTTTACTACTTACAACCTCCTCTGTGCTCAATAGAGTAAAACCAGGGGAAAACATTACCTAACACCTTGATGATCCAAAATGAAACAAAAGGCCTCTGTCTACCCCTAAGCCTCTCCGTCATATTTTCTACACTCTCTCATTTTTGTTTTGTTTTCAACTGAGATGAATCCGGTCCATTCTGATTGGTCATTGGACACACACCCCTGGCTGAATACGGAATGCTAATGGTATGACTGCTGGGAAAGAGATTCAAGTCACCTGCTGCATGTGTGAGAGTGTGCTAGTATGGAATAAATGTCTTCATGAGTGTAACGAAATGAGACAATGCTTACTTGCAAGGTCCTTATTGCTGCTTCTCAACGTAACAAAACCAAGGCTATTATTACAAAGTTACTGGCCTTTTGCTGCAGTAACAGCCTCTGCTCATTTGGGAAAGCTTTACACTAGAAGTCAGAACACGTTCGAGGCTTTATACTCCTGAAGCTGATGCTTGGCCTTGGTAACTGTAGGCTCTGCTCTGGAGCTGCTCCAGAGCCTTCCATTCTATTATCAGTGCCTTTCTGTGGAGATTGTACAATCTGTGAGTACATGATTGAGCGTCTTTGTCAGCACTGGGCACACTTAAAAAAAGCTGAATTCTCTTTTTAGCCGGGGCGCCAAGATACTTTTGGCTACTTTTGTAGTTGACAAATCACTCGACTAATCTAAACCACACTGAACATGCGTGTACATTTCAGACCAAAGACAAAAATCCCTGAAACAAAACATTTTTTGGCCTTGTAGAGCAAACGCAACATTAGGTGATGTCTGTGGGTCATAGATTGACTGCACTGACTACAAAAAAAAAAAAAAAAAAAAAAAAAATTGCTTTCCAGTTACTGTATGCAATTCCTACACGAGGTGGAAGGTTAGGATAAGGTATAGGATGTTAATTTAAACTGTGTTTTTCAAGGGGATGAAAGTAATTTGTGAGTTTAAAGTGCATCCTGATGTTGGTCCCAGACCATTTCAGTATCTGGTCTTTATCACCAGAACAGCTGGGAACACAATAGACAGGAATGATTATCGTTAAGGCAACAGCTGCTAGGCATGAACAAGCGCACATACACAAGCAGACTAAGAGATGCCACCTGTCAAGGGTTGGGTTGATGTGATGAAGGCGGGGAAAGTGGACAAGCATAAAGATCTGTGCAATTTTGACAAGAGACAGATTGTGATGGGTATGATGAGCAACTTGAAAATGGCAGGTCTCGGGGGGTTTTCCCAGTGTGTAGTTGTTAGTAACAACCAAAAGTGGTTCAAATAAGGACAACTGGAGAACCAGTGACAGGGTGATGGGCACCCAAAGCTTTTTGATGCATGTGGGGAGTGAAGACTAGCCTGGTCTGGTGTGATCCCTCAGAAGAACATCTATGGCCCAAATTGATTAAAAAAGTTTATGATATAATTAGGGTAATGACACAAAGGTGTAACAACACAGTGCATTACCTCTTGCAGTGTGTGGGCCTGTGTAGCCACAGCCTGATCAGAGGGTCTATGCTGATCTCTATTCATAGCTGAAAGCCCCAACAATAAGTCTGTGAGCATCAGATCTTTACCATGTAGCAATGAAAGAAGGGAAGAGATGGCACCAGGACTCACAATAGCAATGTTCGGCTAGGAAACCTTAAGTCCTGGCATTCTTGTGGATGTTATATTGATATGTCCCACTTACCCAAACATTGTTGCAGCCCAAGTACACCACACCCCTTCATGGCAACAGGATTACCTAAGGGCAGAGGCCCTTTTCTACAGGGGTCTCCAAATTCGCCAGATCTCAATCTGATCTAGCGTCTATGGGATGTGATGGACAAACTAATCTGAACCATTACAAGACTTACAAGACTCCACTGATAACAATTCGGTGCCAGATACCATAGCACACCTTCAGAGGTCTTGTGGAGTCCACACCTTGTCAGGTAAGAGCTCTTTTGGCTGCACGAGGGGGACCCTCACAGTATTAGGCAGGTGGTTTTAATGTTATGGCTGATCAGTGTAGCTACACAAAGGGCTTATACAGAGCCTACCCTTGCAAATTTGTAATATCCTCAAGAGTTAATGATTATCTGTTGGATGCAAAACGTGACCCGAAATGCCATGCCTATGCCACTTCTGTCCTTGGTAGGTTATTTGGAGAGGGTAACCTAATCCATTTTACACCCTTTTAGCTTGTGTCTAATATGTCTTGCAGCAGGGTCCCCCTCCAGGGCTGGACCATCAGTGGCAAACCGATAGGGCCACAAAAACCAACTGTACCAGAATTAGAACCCAAGCAGTGCACACACACACACACACACACACACACACACACACACACTCTTTGTATGCCTTTCCCCCCATAAAACACATGCATACTTAGACACACATGTTTATGTGTTATGACATACAAGACATGTCAGCAATGGTGCAGATAGCAGTGACAAGCCCTGAAATAAGTGGAGGTTTTACAAAATGGTCTGATCATTTGCTCTGTTACTTGCTGCTGGAGATCACGTGTTAGTTCCAGCCCCCAAACACCTGGCTGTAATATTAAGTTGTTTCCAAACATAATTGTCTGCAATAGATGTGTTATGGATTTAAACTTTTTTTTTACAATTTAAAAACAATATTGCCCACTTCAGTGTACTAATGTATAAAGTCAGAAAAGGAATCATGAGCACCAGCAGATAATTGTTTGACTCTCTTGTTACTTTAAACATAACATGCCTATACACACATTCTCTGGGAAGCTCCCCAAGAAGAAGGGCAAGAAAGTGATGGAATATTCTTGCTGTTAGAAGTAGTCCCTCCCTCTCACTCTATCTCTCCCCCCTCCCTTGCCTTCTCTTCTTCTTTCAGACTGTATAAATAACTCCTGCTTGGGGTCCCCAAGCTCAGAGAAACTGCCTCCAGTCCTGAGAGCAGAACTGGGATCCCAAACAACTATCAATCACTGGTTTCTGCACTGAACTGACACCTGCTTGTGGAAACTCAGCTCTGAAGAGCAAGGGCAGGAGAGAACCACTGAGGGAGATAAAAGAGACTAAGCAGAGACTAGGGGTCAGTGGCAACAAGTCATTCCTTCATCAGGAATTTCACCTGGGAGGGGAAGAGAAAGGAAGAATTTAGTGACAGTGCTTTACAGGACAAGAGCAGAAGGGAGAAGGGGTGAAGAAAAAAGGAAGATAAATCAAGAGAGCATCCTTGTGTAGCAAAAGCAAAGAAGAGGGAAACCCCTCCTTGTGTGCTTCAACATCTACGGTCTGCTTCACCATGTGGTCCCTGGCCATAGTTTGTATCTCCAGCCTTCTTATGGGCACCCAGGCTCAAGGCACTGCCAGCTTCTCAAGAGGTAATAGCCAAAGTGGCCGCTGCCAGTACAGCTTCACTGTGGACAGCCCAAGAGAGGCCAGTTGCCCCTCTGCAGGCTCCGGACCAGAGATGGAAGCTCTGAAATCCAGACTGGCGCTGCTGGAGGTTTTGGTCGCCCGTCTGGCTGGAGGGGAGACTCCAGGGGCAGTGGCTGGGACAGGGGTCCAGGAAGCCTACACCAAGGCCATGGGGGAGAAGGCGCAGCTGCAACGGGACAAAGACAGGCTGGCTCGGCAGGTGAACGAACTCCAACAAACGGTGGCCGAACTTCAGAGGGAGGCTGAGAGGCTGAGGAGCAGACCTTGCCAGCAGGCACCTCCTCCAAGTGTGCCACAGCATGACAGTGGCATCCGTCCCGGAACTGGTGAGTACCCACAGTCTGTTACCGCAGTGCTTCCCAAAGCTCATCTTACTCTCAACTCTCGTGCTTACAGCTAAATGGGTTCCCGGTGTAACTGTAGGTCTGGTTGAAGTAAGAAGTAAAAACTCCTGCTACAAAGGACGAGCCAGTAGAGGCATGCTTTCAAAGACGGATTTCTTTTATTATACATAGAAATGAACTGGCTGAGGAAGAGGTGAACTGGTGTAAATTGACATGACAAATGCATAACAAAACCATTAATGCAGCAGAGTGGGAAACCTGCTTGTTGCATAAATTGTAGAAGAACATTCCATTTTACACACTGTGAATAGCCAGAGGTAGTGAGTAATGTATCTCTGAGATTACCTTTGCCTGCACAGTCATATCTGACCGGTAGCATGTGCCACACACAGAAATATGTCCTAGTGGGTACCTCAAGCTGAGGGACCCACTAGGGCCTATTTCTATGTGTGACACATGCTACCAGTCAGATATGACTGTGCAGGGAAAGGGGATAGGAGTTTAGGGAGCATGGTTAACTTGTGTGTGTTACATTGGATGACTGTGTTTACATTTAAAACATGAATTCTAAACTCTGCGGTAAAGTCTTTATGTGTGCTTGGACCAGTTGAGTTTTGGATTGGCTGCCTGCCTTCATCTGGATTTTAATATTTGGATATGTGACCCCATCATCTTCGTAGATGGGTCTATAAAGGAGACACCCACCCTTTTCCCTCATTTAAGCATCTTGTGACTTGCAATCAACCTGGGATGGAGAGGAACCCCACTTGCAGCTCTCCAATTCCCACTCAACACTTGTTTAGGTGAGGTTTAAGTTCCTCCCTGGCCATTGTCTCATTTTCCTATGGTGTGCTTGTCCGCCTTTATCTGTTCTGACATCTGCGGTCTGAGTGTCACGGCCAGTAGGGTCCAGCGTCCACACACACAAGGCCATGTGGAGAATAGATCACAGCATATGATTGAAGCTGTTCTAAAATGTGAATGGAGTGAAACCGGAGGGAGGAAAGAGGCAGCGGACCGTAGAGATTCTCTTGACAGCAGGCAAAGGAACTCTTCGGTTTCCGAACCCCCTGTGAACAAAAAAACAAGAAAAACAGACCCCCCTCTCACTCTGTTTTTTTTTTACTCTGTGTTTGATTTTCCAGTTAAGAAAACCCTGACAGTTCCAAGTCATCCAGTAGTATAAAAAGAACGAAGCCTTGTGTGCAAACACAAACTCATCCATGAGCAAAAAAAAAAATGCTTTTGCCCTATCTACATTATATAAGCACCATGCATGCGTACTAATGTCTAAATTGCTGTGTAAACAGCTCTCTAAATGACATAACAGGCACAAGGGTGCTGATCACTGCCAAGGCCCGGCTCATTTGCACTCATTAAAGCTGAGAGTTTGACTCATTTTCACTCATTAAAACTGCCAGCAGGGGCCAAAGTTAGGCAGCAGAACAAAGGCTGAAAAGCGTCATCATGCCAGTCATCATTAGCAGAGAATCAGTCAGGTGTAAACATTTCTGTTTGTATACAATTAGTCTGAACTCTCCAAGCCCTGGAAAGTACCTGAAGTTCTGTTTGCATTGCCTCGATATCCATCAAGTAGCATGTGGCTCAGGCAGACACAAACAAACTTCAAAAACATTTTGCATTTATGCTAACCTTTGAAGATGGTTGGACTTGCATCTATCTGCCAGAGGAATGCAGCAGCAAACAAATCGATCTTATATACTGTTGCACCCAGCTGAACACATGACTGCTTCTTTTCACCTCAACGTATATACCTAAAACTTTATATATATCTTAAACTAAATGCTCTTATATCTTATATATCTTAAACTAAAAGTTTACAGTCCAAAGAATCACCCCCGTCAAAATAAGTATTTATTCAATGCAACTTCTAACATCCAAGTGTTAGAAGTAAAACGTGATAGCACTAGTTCAGAAAAAATAAAATCACAGAGATGGATCAGTCAAGTGTAACTAATCACCTTCTCCATTGCACACCAAACTAATTGGGTTCCACCTGTGATAAGTGGCAAGATACTGTCAAAAGAAATCAGGCATAAAGTGAACAGGTACAAGTCAGGAGATGGAGACAAAAAAAGGCTCTATCAATCCCTAGGAGCATAGTGAAGTCTAAGGTGAAGTAAAGTGACGTGACATGACCATTTGTCATACATGAACACACCACAGCACAAAATTCTTTCTCTACATTTAACCCCTTCACCCAAGTGAAGCAGCGTGCAGCAAGAAACACAGCACCCAGTGAGCAGTGTGTGGGGACAGGACCTTGCTCAAGGGTACCACTGGCAGTCCTGGGATTCGAACACATCATCTTCTGATCACAGGGCCAAATCCCTAACGACTAAGTCACCAGCTCTGCTATAATTTGGTACTACTAGGACCCTCCACAGATCAGGCTGTCCCTCAACACTGGATGAAAGAGTGAGGAGCAAAAGAAATTGATGGCAAAAAGTGGTCATTGTGTGGATGTTACGACATTATCACAAATGCTCCACAAATGTGGCTGTATGGGAGGGTTGCAAGAAAAAGGCCACTCTTCAAGAAAGGGCACAAAAATCTTGACTGCGTGGTGCCCAGTGATGTTACAATCAGATGAGACAATAATCCAACTATTTGGCCTCAACACCAAACAGGACATCTGGTGGAAAGCCAATACAGCTCACCATCCAAAGGCACCATACCAACAGTAAAGCATGGTGGTGGCAGCATCCTTTTGAGGATGTTTCTCCGCAGCAGGGACTCGGGCACTTATCAAGATAGAAGGAAAAACAGATGGGGCAAAATACCATTGAATTCTTGAGCAAAACCTGCTGCCCTCAGCCAGAAAGTTCATGTGGAGAAGGTTCACCTTCCAACATGACAATGACCCAAAGCACATTGCAAATCTTATATATGGTACTGACAAACTGAAACCTAATACACCTTATATAATATAACAAAGAACTTCATTTGTTCAGAGGGAAATTCTTTTGTCATTAGCATGCTCAGTGCAACAGAAGAATAAAATAGAGAATTAAAAAAATAGATAAACAATAGAGAGACACAATTACAGAACATTATTGTAACAAAAGAAACACTGTAACATGGCTGTGTGTGAGGATTTAGTGAACTGTACCAGTAGATCAGTAGTTGAAATGGCTATGAAAGTGACAGTATTAATGGATTAAGAATAAAATAATGCAAAAAAAAATAGCAGCAGATGATGAGGGGACGAGATCACAATTCTATAACGTTCAGTCAATTCTATATACCTTAAGCTAAAACATTATATATAGTATTTACCTTAAACTAAATCCTTACACACCTTAAACTATTATATACTTTATATGCCATCAATAAAAACATTATGCATCACATTTAACTTAAATTAAACTTTATATACCTCAGACTAAAACTCCATGTGCATTAAACTAATTTCTAAACTAATTTCTAAACATTAACTAAACTTGTTCAAGTGAATCCAGCTTTGTTGTAGTCCCTCCTTTGCAAAACTAAGAATAAAATAAAAATCAGATTCCCTTTGTCAGTGCAACAAATGTGACAAAAAACTTGCTTTCAGCTGCAATTATGCCCTGTTAGAATGGCCTGTAATTGCTTTGCCGTACAGCATAATGAACCTGAGGAGAAACAGCAGAGATTTGGTCTTCAGTTTGTAGCCACTGAAGAGTTTCTGATTTAGAAAGTGCAAGATGATGCATAAAGATGTAAATATCTATACATATATATATATATATATATGTGTGTGCATTGAGGACATTGCCTGGGAGTATGTAAATGTGTGTGTGTGTGTGTATGTAAATGGGCTCTATTACTCTATTGCGGCACTCTATCTGCCTGTCTGATACCCTTCAGCTTTCCTTACTGTACTCCCTCCTCCAAGGAATCAGGGGAACAACACTGTCAGAGGGGGTCTATCTCTGTGCCTCAATTAGGTCATGTATGGGAAGCAGTATTACAGCCTCGATGTCTGAAATGTCTTTGTGTCTCGACTGCCTGAAGAGAATAATCAGTTGGTATCAGTTGTAGTTTATTTCCATCTTGAAATTTAACTTCCTTTCTGACATTTAGGCTCTGCCCTTTCTCATCTGGTGTCCAGACCAGGCGGGACACAAGGAGATACAAGCAGCCTGAGAGGTGAATTCCAACACACACACACACACCTACTCTTAGCCGTTCTGTTCAATGCAGATACAGAACGCTGTTAAAATGTTAAGTGAGAGTTAGTAGGGGAGGAGAAAATGGGAAATGTTAGGGAGTCTTTCACAGAACTCCAAGGCAAAGGCAGAGGGCAATTACAGGGTGAAATGGGTGGCGTGAGCAACTTAACTGAACTCAGAGTATAAAAAAAAAAAACATGCAGCCTGTTCCTTGAATAGTTCGTGTTGGATTGCAGAGAATCATGAAGACAGGAAATTAGAACTCGGTCCCTTTACAGTCACCACAGCTCAGTTTCAGTCTAGACGAAACTGCTACATCTGGCCTCCACCTGTCCTTGTTTGTTCATTCTGCATCCACTCACCTTGGGGTTTTTGGATACTTGATCGTCGTTTGAACTTTCGATTTCACCGTTTTCTCCCTTCTCTCTTCCAGACCCGACTTGGCACTACGGCAGTCCAGGATACCAGGAGCTAAAGGCTGAAGTGGCTGAGGTTCCTGCCCCGACTTCAGAAGACCCAGAAGATAATACAGGTAAACGTGGCCACACTCAGTACTCTTTACCCACACACCTTGTGAGCCACAATACCAACATTTCAGCTAGAATCTATGAACACTTCCCCAATATAGACATCAGAATGTACTTCTGTTGGATTACCCCCATCCCCAACACACGCACACACCTCCTTCCAGTCTTCCTCATTTGCCCCAAATACTAAGGTGGCTCACTTCACTCTGCTGACAGGACAAAACAAAGTTATTTTTTTACCAGTGTGCATGGGCCCTAAACAGTCCAGCTTATAAAAGGAGTTGACTATCTTTAGTAAGGCACTAAAAAAGGTAACATCAAGGTTCACTCGGTAAGACCATCTCGCAAAACAAACTTTGTTCTTGCCACCACCCCAAGTCATTTTGAATTCTGCCAAACATCCCAACCACGAGCTTCCATCCATAGCTGCCCGTCATCTCCGTTTCAGAATATTTTAGGAAAGGGTTGGTACACCGTATACCCCCCGATCACTTGCACCAGCAAGAATGCTGGGATGACCTGTGATCTCCTTAGTAAATATGGCTCCTTCCCATCATGTTCATGTACTTTCTCAATTCAGTCCCAATGCATTAAATTCTATGCATGCAACACTTCTTCTAGTGCTCTATGGTCCACACTTGCTGTAAGTATATGACAAACACTTGATCTGGATTCATTTGTATCAGCATCTTCGCTGGCAAGATATGAATATTCATATGAATCCATATTTCAGATCAAGTATTTGTCATGCACTTGATCTGAACCGGGGATTCATATTTGGCTGTCAAAGGTACTGCTATCATCCTCCTCTGGTCTCTCTTGCAGGCTGTGGTGAGCTGCTGTCCGTGAGTGAGCCAGTGACCCACCGTAAGGCAGACAGCATTGCTGGCAAGTATGGTGTGTGGATGCAGGACCCAGAGCCCGTTGCGCCATACGGCCCCGGTATGGTGTGGCGGATCGACACAGTAGGCTCTGAGGTCCGACAGCTCTTTGGCTACGAAGACATGGAGCAGCTGTCCCGCGGCTTCCCCACCAAAGTTCTGCTCCTGCCTGAGGCTGTGGAAAGCACAGGGGCCACGATGTACCGCGGCTCTCTCTACTACCAGCGGCGCCGCAGCCGGACCCTGATACGCTACGACCTGGCCTCCGAGAGCGTGGCTGCCCGCAGAGACCTGCCCCACGCCGGCTTCCACGGCCAGTTCCCCTACTCCTGGGGCGGCTACACGGACATCGACTTCGCCGTAGACGAGGAGGGCCTGTGGGTCATCTACAGCACCAGCAAGGCCAAGGGCGCCATCGTGATCTCCCAGTTGGACCCCCACAGTCTGGAGGTGAGGAGAAGCTGGGAGACCAACATCCGCAAGACCACAGTGTCCAACGCCTTCATCATCTGCGGCAGGCTGTACACAGTGGCCAGCTATACTTCTCCAAACACCACCATCAATTACAGCTTTGACACGGCCACCAGGCAGAGCAAACCCATCTCAGTGCCGTTCAAGAACCGGTACCGTTACAACAGCATGATCGACTACAACCCAGTCCAGAGAAAGCTCTTCGCCTGGGACAACTATCACATTGTGTCATATGACGTACGGCTGGGCAAACAGTAAAGCACTGCGTGAAGGTGGTTACGGAGTCGAGAAGGGTTTAAATTATAGACTGCAAAAACAGGTCATTTTGGCTTTGTGATTATTAACAGACCTACAGTTTGAAACGATCATGAATAAAAACAGCATTACTGAATAAATTTCGTAAACATGCACACTAATTTCACAAACGTCAGATAAATAACCCAATGGTCAAATAACCCATTCATCGTGAAGCTAAACCAGACTGCAATAAGCTTCAAGGATACACCAATGCAAGCTTTGAAAAGTATAGAAATGCCTGATTTTGTTTTCCCGATCACCAAGCTCAGAAATACAGGCAACCACTCATGTAAAGATTCTCTGGTCGTAGATAATCATAGCTTTGTCAGCTTTTACTTGTATTTTTCTCTCTCCGTTTAACTTGTTATAAATTGTCCATTGTGGTATATTAATGTTTTTAATTTGTTTTTTTGTGATTATGGCTTTTTTCCACACATCACTCCCAAAAAGCTATTTTTTAAAAATGGGAGATTTTGTATATTCTTTTCCTTTGCAGTGGCATGGCCCACTTAAATGTGTTAATAGAGAAATTATTTTTCTACTTTTTCTTGTTTGTAACTACATGTTTGCATCCAGCACTGAAAAGCAGTCTGGGAGAGGGGATATTCTGTTTATCAGTATTAAAGTTCAGTACATAACTTTCTCAAGACCTAAGAAAACAACAAAACAAGAACAACCCTGCACTTCTGTACTACTCTACATTTAATTCTCCCCCTCTCAGTTACTCCTGCCAGCTTTTTAGAAACATTTATAGCTACTACAGCATGGTTATCCATAGGAAACAAATTATATAAAATTTGTTTAACACTGAATAAACATTACAGTGAACAATGCATATGCCTCATGTTTTCTCTTTTAACCATTGTTAACAATACTGCTATGCAGACAGAAGCAATCACCAGTGCATAGTACTAATTTTTTTAACAGCATATTATTTTATTAGTTTCTGTAACCAAACCAAGAGAATGTAAATAAGACCGTACATATTTTATTACAGCGATTTAACCCCTGTACAAGAAAACAAAAGAGAAAAAAAAAAAAAATCATTCCTCTCTCCACCCCTTCCTCTCGTTAGTTTCTCATTTGGGAGGGCCGCACTGAAAACACCTGTATATCTATAGCCCCCCCCCCCTTTTCCATAGCAACCTGAGAGAAATAGACTGGAGAGGGTAGAGGCCCAGTTGACTGAGGCCTGTGGTCATTCCAACTGAAAATAAAGTCCTTTTTGCTTCTGAACTACAGTTCAATTAAAAAAAAAAAAACCAAACTCATCATTTTCTGCCCTTAGATGCTCTTCTCTACAGGCCAACTCACATTGTAAATTTGTCTTTAATCTTGCAGCTATCGACTTAAGCTTTAATCAAATACTGCTGCCCAACACAGATCATCCCTGACCTCCCGTGCTGTGATAGACTGTAAGAGAGGTCAGGGTCCTGCCCTACGGCACTGTCAGCAGCACGGCTGGGAGAGATGTAGAAAGGAGAGTGAAAGACTAATGATGTTGAGTCGATTGGGAGAGAAAGTGAAGCATATGAAACACCTCCACTTGTATTCAGAAATCAGTGAAGGGGAAGTTCTTCAGCTAATAGAAGGCAGTTACACAACTGCTCTGAAGTAAACTTTAAAAAACAAAAAACCCAACAACAACAAAAAAAACAAAACAAAACAAATCTGTACTACCTGTGGACCAAAGAACAGCTTTTAGAGCCGTCATCTGTCAATGTATGTGTACAATGAAGTGGCTTTCTTATAATGCCTAAACTTTGGCTAAAGATTCAAAGAGGTTTCATACACATACATGCTCCCACTTTTCCAACAACTCTCAATCAAAAAAAAAACTACAGAGAAGAAGGCAGGAAGAAAGGCTCACAGTGGAGACTGCAGTCAATGAATCAATCGTCAAATCCATCAATAATCTATCAAATCAGTGGCTCTAACAGCACATTTCTCTCAGGGAAATGAAAAGCGCAAAGAGAAGAAGCAACTGAGATTTATAAACCGTTCATGTTTTTGGCATACCACTTGGTCAGGAGAAACGTCGCTATAGTGAAAGGGAGAACGCGAGCAGTGGCCGTGCACACAAATTAGTGATGTGGGTGTGCATATTTTCTTTATGTCTCTTCCTCTGAGACCAAAAAGGTTTTCCCAAAAAAAAAAAAAAAAAAAAAATTGATGAGATGCCAGAACGCAAAATCTAGAACGAATCTTTAAAATAAAGGTTTGTTCCTTGAACTTCAAAAACAAAAAAAGGACAAAGTTCTTCAGTAGAAACTGCCCCCCCCCAAAGACAGCTGAGGGGTGAAACCCAACAAAAAAAAAAAAACCAAAACTGAATTTAGTAATAAAATGAATTTGCATACTCAGCAGCAAATGTAACCTCTCCTGTTGCTTTAAATCTATACTGTACACTAGGGATCGTACAGTGATTGGTTTTCAGCCTTTTATCTGAGTTTATCTTTTAAAAAACAAAAACAAACACACCCACACTAGAGATGACAGCACTCCAACAATCACCCGTCCACCACAGAGAGAAAAGGATGGATGGGTCTGGAAAGGATTGTAGTAGGATGAGGCTATGGTAAAAGTGATGAACACCCAGTGCTTCTTAATCGGTACGCTATTGTTCATCCTGCATCCCCATCCTTTTCTCCAAAACCCACCCTTCCTACTCTCCAGCAAGGCTGCATGTGCTCTAGCAGATGTTCTGTCAAATCCCTCTATCCATCAATCTGTCCATCTGTCTGCCCGTCTTGCTGAAGGTGGACACATTTACTTGCTCTCTTCTGGTTTGATAGCCTGGGGTTTGATTGGGCCAGTCCGAATAGGCTTGGCAGCAGCGAGCGGTGTGGATTTGTCAGGTTCACCACGGTCGGGTGGCGCCCCCTGGTGGTTTGCGGCGACACTGTCGATTGGCTTGCCTGCTCCCTCCATTCGAGTGGCCTTAGAAGCTGGAGGCTTAAGCTGTTGTTGCTCAGAGAAGAACTTATGAGTGGACTGTAGTACCTCTGCTCTTTGTTTCGCCTAAGTGAGGGAGGACAGACGGAACGATGTATTCAAATGTAGTCAAGAAAGGATGCTACTACAAATTAAGGCAATGTCAGGCCTTTTGCTTCCTTATTTACTATTGCGATATTAAGAAAAATAACCAGACAATTTTTCACCATTCTGATTACATTAACTATCCTATATGAACTATATTTTCTTTACCTTAAGGTCCTGCTCAGCCTTTAGAGCAGCCTGTGTGCCACGGGGTGCAAGAGGAGGCCCAGAGGGGCCACGGGGTGGATGCTGGGGTCTAGGGTGAGGCATCAGTCCTCCGCTCAGGTTGGGAGACATAGGGGGGCCCATAGGGGTACGCTGCACTCCCCCAGGAAAGGAGTTAGCATGAGGAGGACGTACCAGAGGAGACACCATGTTGGGCTGGGACAACATCTGCATGGGATGGAAAAGAAAAAAAAGAAAAAAAAAAAAAAAAAGAAAATTCTTTTAAAATTCTGCATAATTTTTTCCTAATACAAAGACAAAATGCCTGTTTAATCTGAATAGAGTATGTGAGCTTTCAGTGCTTGCCTGTGGGTTGAACTGTCCAGGAAAGTGCTGTGGGATGCGCATGCTTTGTGATCCAGACTGGAACTGTTTGGGATACAGCATGCTGTTCATCTTACTTGATTGGCTGCTGGGGCTTGTGGAGCTTGCCCTGAGAAGAGGGGAGCGGAATATCACAGACTGAGCTCTGTGACAAAACAGGCAGTAGACATGTAATACATGTGAAGGAAGTTTCTACTTTGCATGTGTAGGCTGCAGCATCGAAGGCTATTACAATAAGAAGGATCCTTTGAATACAGCCCAGACATGCAGCCAACATTCTGACCATTTTTGAGGACACTACTCATGCATTATTCACAGTAGGAGTGGGTTATATATCAAATATACTCCATGTATCTCAACCCGCTCTATGCACTCTAGTCTATTTCTCTCATAAAATAATATGCTGTTAAAAAAACCCTGAGTGCTATGCACTGTCGATTGCTTCTGTCTGCATAGCTGTATTGTTAACAATGGTTAAAAGAGAAAACATAATCAAGGGTGTGGCTGAGGAAAAAGTAAGACGTGAGGCAGATGTGGTACCACAAGTGATACTAATAGTTTGAGCTATTTGTAAAATAAACTGAAGTGAGGTGAGGCTATTGTTTTAATCAGGCATGAGATGCCTTGTATGTACGTTGTCTTAAACACCACATTATAGATGTACTTCTATCGCTCTTGCTGAAGCATTTTTTTCCCCTCAGCATATTAGGTCATATTTTTGATTGCTGTGTGCCCATTATTGCACATGAACATTGCAAAAAAGTTAAGTAAAAGAGACTTTGAAAGTCTGTGATGTTGATTATTCATTTGCTATACTAAACTGGTAAAAAATAGTGTTTGCTATGTTAAACTTTGTTTAAAATAAAGCATTTACTACATAAACCTTGGCTTAAATTCAACATATTGTTTTATGCATTAAAGGGCCAAATTTAGCATTTATACAATGTTTTGGAGGACATGTCTGTCTGTCTCTCTCTGTGTGTGTGTGTGTGTGTGTGTGTGTGTGTGTGTGTGTGTGTATGTATATATGTATGTATATATATATATACACAGCTTAAAAATATTGCAATATTTTTAGGCCATATCACCCAGCCCTACTTCATAGCCTTCTTTTGTGCATGCACCTGACCCTAAGAAAGACAAGACCTTACTCGCATCAGCTTAGCACAACAGGCCACAGCTCCCGACACAAAAAAACATTTCAATTTACCTTTGTCATTTCAAAACCAACCACTGGACTTCACCTAAACTTGTGCCAGTGTGATTTTGGTTAGCCGGAATCTAACGTGTTTTGTAGTAAGCAGAGCTGTTCCCAGCTACTAAAAGGTGTGCTCACTACAGTGGTGAAATGTTAGCTTTAACACACTTATTAAAAGTGTTCTGAATCAAACTAGTGAAATGCCACTGGAAAGGTTACTCTCCATGCACAGGTCCGACAGTGGAAGAGAGACCAAAGTTGACTCTACCTGTAAGGACTTGAGGTGGGGGTAGTGCTTCTTGCACTGACTGGAGGAGTTCCAGGTTTCACATCCATCCCACTGCCAAACAGCTTTAAATCCATCTCGCATATCTGTCACAAACACATTTGACTTAATTTCATTCAGGTGCATTTGCTAAGCTTGTTTTTTTTTTTTAAATAGTCATTTCTGTCAATTACTCTACCTGCATTAAAGCAAACATGTATTTATATGTTCTCAAAGAATAAGACTGAAAGTGTGTCTGTACCTTGTTAGAAGGTTGCATCATGCTGTGTGTGTTCTGGCCAATGAGGCCACGGTAGGGCTGACTGTTCGGGGGTTGGCGGTTTAGGTTTGGCGGCTGGGCCTGTGGAGGGGTTGGGGGCAGAGACTGGGGCAGGGCTAGCAGAGGCTGACCCCCACCAGAACCAAAACTTGGCAAAGACAGCTGGGAGCCAGGCATGGGGACTGTAACCTATGGAAAGAAGAAAAGAATAAACACATTACATTCATGTCAGGTAACTGGGGAAAAATAAATAAATAAATAAATAAATATATATTACTCCATTACTCCAATAATCTGCAAGTAAAGATTGGTGTATAATCTAAAATACTGGGAGCAAATCCCTATTGTGTTTACCTCAAGAGCCCATGCATAAACATACTCTACTGTAGAACCCCTTTTGGGGGAAGTGCCTTTACCTGCTGTAGTGCAGAGCTGGGGCTTTGCGTAGAGCTATAGTAGCTGTTCTGTGTGTGCTGCTGCACTTGTCCAGAGTACAGGTTTGAATGCTGACTCATCCCCTGGCGCTGCAAAAAAAAAAAAGGAAAAAAAAAAGAAAAAAGAAATTAGAATAAAAGAGAAAACTTTGCTTTGAAGCACTGGCTTGGGAGTTATTTCTCAGTAGTAAATATCAAAAAAAGATTTTACATTTCAAAACTAACATTTGAGATTTATACCTGCAGTATGTGTGTGTCTATGAGCTGGGAGCCACCTATGCCAGAGGGCTGGTTGAGCTGGGGCTCAAACAAGATGGGGATGTGCTGAGCGTTGGATGTCTGCTGGAAGGCCAAACTTGACTGTGGCTTTGCCAGTTCTGGGGGCTGTACACCTGGGTAGCTATGCAAGGCGGTTCCAGATAGCATTATGGGTGACGGCTGGGATAGACTATTCTGCATGAAAGCCTGCTGAGACCTGGAGAAAACAGGCAAGGACGCTGACATTAGGTGCTCAGTAAAGACTGAATATCAACTGCTATGTTCAGTATGAAATGCAAAACAAACTTTTCAACTCAGACTATGGTACTTCATTGACGTTCCGGAAGAGAATGTATTTTAAATAGTGATTGACATGCATCAAACAATGCAGGTTAATTATTCTTAGTCAAGATCTCTTCATAAGTTAAGTTTTTGGTTTTAAAAAAGTGGTGAATTTAAAACAGTCTAAACAAAATTATAAAAAACTATTTTTAAAACGAGCAAGCACAGGGCAGTTGTAAATACCTGATGAGGTTATGTTCATTATCTATGAATGATCTGTCAGTGACATTAGGTGTACCTGTATGGTTGAATGGAGGAGCTAAACAGGTCTTGTGGCTGAGAAACGGGAGGGCCAGTGCTGAGACCAAGCTGGGCCTGGTGTTGGGGCTGACCCTGCAGGGGGGCGTAGATGGGGATCGGAATCTGTTGCACTGCTGTAGGCTACATAAGCACAACCACAAGTGAAAGTCAAACACTAATTTACATATTACAGACATACAATTTACATCTCTTGGTGTGAATATTAAAAAGGTGATTCAGTAAAATCACAGATCAGGAGTGTTCAGCTCTGGTTGGAGGGTGTCTAGCACAAAAACCAGGTGTACAGGACCAGCACTGATATATTAATATCAAGGTAGGCAGGATTTACCTGTGAGAGACCAGGCTGAAAGCCTTGCTGCTGAATGGAAGGGGGAGGCAGGCGAGGGTGAGGTGTGCTGAACAGGTGACTGGTGTCCATGTAGAATGCTGGGATTTGGGCTGCAGAACCTACACACATTGAGCAAATACAAAGTGACAACAAAGCCTGAAAAACAAAGTGAACTGATTACACAAGAGGAAAGTTTAAAGACTGAGAAAGAACAAGGGTTCTAAAAATAAAAGAAACCCAGCAAAAAAATGGGCAAATGGTTAAAAGCCTGATAAAATGTTCACTTATGTGTAGGGTATACACATACTTGTTTGAGAAAACCATGTGAACCCCATACCTGCTGCAGACTGAGAGACGAAGACCTGTGGGGTCTGCTGTTGCTGCTGTGGTAACAAAGAGGGCACACAACCCAGCTGGGAGAAGTTGCTGTTGGACATTCCAGAACTTTGCAGCTGCTGTGGCTTCACTTTGCAGATGTTGGGAGGATCAGATGCAGATGTGGTCTTAGTGCTCAAAGATGACGTGGTGTAGGTGGCAGAACCTGCAGAAAAAGTATACTCACCATAAATCACATGAATCCTTATTAGGGATTTTCATGTCTGATGAAGCAACTTTGAGTATCTTCCAATCTGACACCAGTTATAATTCATATGTCTGGATGGACTTTGAATCGGAAATGGCCTGCTACTTTGTCTCTAGTGCGCTGAGTGCAAAATGGAACTCTGCATATATGGCTGAACTGACAGTGGCTCTTTATTACACATATTATACACTATGTGGATGCAGTTTTAATATACAGTGCAAGATGTAGCATGCTATTTGGGACACAGCCTTGCTGCTCATGTGTTACTCCTGTATAATTTCTCTTTTTATGGCATGTTGCTCAAAGTTTAGTTATGTATTTACATGAGTTCAGGCCAATCAGCAGATCCCTAGTCCTCATGAATAACATTAGGTAAGGAGGACTAATAAAGGTCTATCTTATCGTATATGGCAGCATTAAGCAATGTAATTCACAATTACACTGCAGACTGCAAAGCTGAGAAGCAGATGACTAAGTAAGTGATTTTATAGGGACTTTTTCATAGTTTACCTGACAGCGAGGTGCTAGGTGTAACAGAGGCAACAGGTATCTGAGGCACAGAGGCGCTGGAGAAGGAGCTGAAAGAAGCACTGCCTGCCCCTCCTCCACTGGTGATGGGTGAGGCAGAGGAGGTGACAGGAGAGCTCTTTTCTCCCAGACTGGGTGAATTCTCCCATGCCTTACGAGCGGATTCCATCTGGGAAAGTGGCAAAAAGGGAAAGGGTTATGAATGCATCTGGCGCATACTGTTCTGCACTGTACTGTCTGAAGTGTAAGCATTTGCGCATAGCTTAACCGAGGAGTCTTCTAGGCTTTCTCTGGCCGAGCGTTCAGGAATGCACTTTAACATGTGACCACTCTTGCTTACTCTGAGGAAGAGAGACAAGGTAGAGGGTACAAAGATTTGTCACCTTCAGTGTGAGGTCCACTGTAGCAGGGGAAACAGTGCTGAGGCTGGAGCTCTGCTGTAGGGCTTCTCTACGAGGCAGAGGCAGCGAATGAGGCAGCGCCACCTGGACAATACACACAAACAACAAAATGGTGACTGACATTCTGTGTAAAACTGACTTGAAAGAATAACGGGCACAGAGACGGAAGAATATGCCAGCAATAAAAAGGGGAGATGGAAAGGGACAGTAGAGAAAAGAGAGGTGGTGATAGCTCACATTAGCAACCAGGCTGTCCTCCATTTTGCTCCCTCCGGTGGGTACGGTATCGGCCAGAGAGGAAGACGGGGTAGTGTAGTCAGTTACAGACTCCTGCAAAACAGCATCACCATCACTTACATCTTACATCAACACCCTCCCACACATGCAAGTACAAAACTCATTCCAGATTGTATTCCAATATAAAGAAAAAGCTGTCTGAACAGTGGCCGTGCAAATTTTTCAGCTAGATGAGCAGTCAGTGCCATACCTTAGAGCTGCTTGAGTATTCAGCTGAGGGGACAGTGATCATGCCCTCAATGTCTCCTCCAAGTTCAGGAACTTTGTCTTTGGCAGGAGAGCTAGAGTCTCTGTCCCGGCTGCTTCCATGACCACTCTTCTCCAAACCCTCTCCATCTGACTGGCGGCCATCTTTGGCCTTCCGGTTCTTCAGTGAGCGCTCCTTACCAATGGGGCCTGGCTTGTACTCTTTCTGCTCAGGAGCAGCAATGTCAGGCAGCTGAGTAGCAAATATGGCCAGGGATAAGCTTACAGCCAGAACGCTTGGTACAACACATAATTGCATTCTATAGCTAGTTATCCCTGTATACCCCTCTATAATGTGCTAGAAGTATGTAAGTAAATGCCTTACCTTTTGTGGCTTGATTGGTCCAGCACGAGGGTGTTTCTGTCTCTGTTCTTTTGGTTCAGGAAGTTTATTATCCAATGTTTTTTCTAGTAGGGGTGGTACTCCATCACTGTCTGTGCTACCCGCTGAAGAGGGAGCACCAAACTGTATGCTCTCCATGCCAAGCTCCACACCACCTTCCGATCCAGCCTTTCCAGCCTAATAAAATACATAGTTTTACTTAACAGTATTAAGACTGAGTATAGCGCATATCTTTCATGAGACAAGACATACGAGAACTAAAATCTGATTCTTGTACGGGTCCAACTAGCCACAGAACAGGTGAAATAGTAAGTGTGGTAAGTAGTGTCATGGTACCACACTCACTTCGGAAGTCACGGTCCCAGTGAAGGAAGTCAGGGGTTTATTCCAGGCGCTGACTGACGGTGGTTGAGGAGGGCTGATGGGTCCAACTGGAATTAAACAAGAAAAACCTTAAATCATGTTAAAATGTCATTAACTTGCATTAATCACAGGAATGACCCAGAAACCTATCCATAATGTGTGAGTGCATTTTATAACAAATTTATAACTGGGCCTCAGGAAGGCTGTCAGATGAATTGTCTGACCGTGTAGCCTTTGTTACTCAAGAGAAAAATCATCCTGTTTATTCAAAACACTTAAATCATTCTTAATTATTCCTCAGTTTAAAAAAAAAAAAATAAATAAATAAATAAATAAATAAATAGACATCTGTGCTGTGAAAATTTCCTTTGTATTTTTTCATATGGTGGATAGTTTAACCTGTTGGTATTAAATGTAAGCACTATGGTATGTAAAAATGAATGCTGGGCAACGATTAAATTTTTTAATCACGATTAATCGCATGGTTTCTGCAATTAATCGCACTGTTATACACAAAATTAAAAGTGCAACATCATTTGGTTTGCAAACACTCAACAAATAAGAAGCTTTTTTAACAGCAGTGTTCCCCATAACACAGTTACACATCTGCAGTTCAAATATTTCTAAATCTCAACTTAAACATTAATGTAACCAAATCAAATATAAAACCGAGCTATTTGCCCTTACAGGGCATACACGTTTTATCTACTTTGTTATAGAATAACAAGTTCCCCTCAGAGTCCAGAGCATGAGGAGCAGAACCATTATAGCAGCTGCAAATGGGAACCAACTTCATGTGAAAGTCTATATATATGAATGCAGTGTCATTAAAGTCCCTGTTAGTGTAATGGTAAGCCGTCCCAATACTTTTGTCCACGCAGCGCTTTAGGCCTCAGCTGGTTTTTCACTGGGGTCAGGCGTCCCATTACTTTCGACCCCCGAAAAAACAGCGGGGGAAGAAAGACCTAAAGACTAAAGCGCTGCATGCTGCTCGCACCCTGAGCACACAAACTTTCAAAATAAAAGGATATTTAAAAGAACTATTAACTCGCAATAAAAATTGGCGGCTTTAAGTAAGTAATGTGATAACGTGTTACCATGCCCAGTCCTAGTAAAAATGTATTCTACCCCCACACAAATTCAAAAGGCACAAAAAGTACATCAGCCACACAAAACCGATTAACACCTGAATGTGATCAGATTCGCAAAAATGCTTACGTTTCTTGACGTCTGGGAGTACTGCAGAGCCAGCTACCTTATTTTCCCACAGTTCTGTACCCAGACTGCTGTGTGTCTGGGTCTTGGTAGAGAAGTCTACAGCTGAAGGGGGCAAAGGGGCAACAGCACCTTCTAGAGGCTGTGAGGAGACGGAGCTCTGGGCCTGAGAAGGAAGACTGTGCTGAGACACCGAGACAGCTGTCTGTGGCTGAGACTGAGGCTGCTGAGGTGGTGGCTGAGGAGTAGTAGTCTGGGCCTGATGAACTGGGGCTGGAGGCTGCTGCTGTGAGACTGCTGATGCTTGCTGCTGTTGCTGCTTTTTGGCAAACCTTGGCGGCAGCTTGGAGCCACCCCCACTTCTGCTCTTTTCCCCTGAACTTTTTTTATTCCAGTTCTGCAAAAAGGACAAATGCATAGGATTACAGGCTTCTACTGGACTTGGGAATGAGACAAACCCTTATATCAGAAGGACAAGGTTTATTATAATTCAGTCTGAGTAATGTCAAGTCTAACAGCTGAGGTCCAACCCTCCTATCAAACTCCTCCAAATGGTATACAGTAGTCATATAGGGGCAGACTGCAATAACTATGTTAAGAGGCTAGCCAAGAGTCATTTTTTACTCAGTTGTAACTCACCTGCAAACTCTCACCACAGATGAGACACAAAATGACAAAATTACTCCTACTTTGCTGACCTGTACAGTCTGTTCCTCTTTCTTCCTCCTCTCCTCATCCTGTAGACGTTTCTGTTGTTTCCGAGAGACAACCTCTGTGAAGCCGTCATCATTAGTATTGGACTGCTGGTCCTCCAAGGTCGTTACCTCTGGATGGTCATCAATTATCACCACACCTGAAGACATGGAAAAGAAGCACAACGTGCCACTGAGCTTTAAAACCTCTTAAAGCTCAAAGCTTGCTAGTGCACCAAAAACACATGGCAACAGAGTTAAAAACAGAGCTGGCACTTTACAGCTTTCGTCACTCACTAGCATAGTTGTTAAGGTCAAACTGAGACAGAGCGTTCTCCTTCTCCTTAGGTTTCTTCACGGCTTGCTTGGCCTCCTCTTTGCGACGGCCAGTAGCTTGCTCTTTATTCGCCTTCTGACCTGCTCCTGTCTGGGCTGGATCTGCATTTTGTGTTGCGGCACTAGAGAGAGTAAGAGAGTGTTTCATGGAAAATTCAAGAGTTCCAGCATGCCACACATGAGAGAAAGCATGAAGCAGGTTTACTGCACATAAGGATAGCTGTGCTGCATTTACATTGAAAACGTAAGCAATTATCTTAAAGGATACATTTTGGAAGAAAATGCTCCTGTAAAAGGCTAAACAAGCACAAAACAGCTTTCAGAAAACAAAAGAATTTTATAAAAGCATGGCAGCTTAAAAATATGACCAGCTAGTGCCAATAATAACAGCAAACAGCACAGAAGATATCACCCACAAATCTGGATCAAATGGAAGTCTATTAGAAGACTCAAAGTTACTCCAGCAAAACACTTAAAAAGGACAGCAGAGGGAAATAAGCATGTAACTCATAGATCAATAAAACGCAGGGAAACTAATTACACCAAATTAAAATTTTTCACTGTAGCAAAAATTTGTCACTCATATATTAGGCTCTGAATAACAAGACGGCACTCTTTAAATGGCACAGTTGCAAAGGCACTCACCCTCTGCGTCCAGATTTGGCTCCTGACCCGCCCCTGCGCTCGCCCTTGCCCCCTGCATATCCTCTGCCTGATTTGGCCCCACTGTTGCCTCTGCGATTCTGTCTGTCCACTGGCCTCTGGCTGGAGAAGCTCCTCTTGACGGTGGGGACTACCTCACGTTTTGGAGTTACGCCCCCCTCAGTTGGGGACTTGCTCTGGGATCCTACTGGTTGGGGAGGCTGAGACGATGCTGTTGCAGCAACAGCCGCTTCCAGTGCACCCTTCCTCTCTTCTCTCTCCCGTCGCTCATTGAAGTCACTACTTTCGGATGCTGTCTCCCATTCCTCATTGGCCTGGTCTGAAGAGTTCTGATTAGACAGGTCAGGCGATTTGCTGCCAGCAGCAACCACTCTGGTAGCTCCTGTCTCATGAAGTACAGTCTCTGTGACAGGAAGTTCAGGAGGAGTGGGAACAGCAGAGGTTGGGGCTGGAGTTGCAACAGCAGCACTTTCAGGTAGGGTGACTGGCGTCCCTGGGGCTTTGGACAAAACTGGGGAAATGGATGCAGGTGAAGGGTCAATCAGGGCTTCTGCTGCTGTTGTGGGAGGTGCTTCCCCTGCTATGACTGCTGCTTCTCGCTCCTTAAGGCGTCTAAAGCGTGGAGGTTTGTCCTGCCTTGGAGGTCGTGCAGGTCTGGGTCTCCGAGGCCTCTCCCTCGTGTTCGGGCCTGCTTCTCTTACTTTCTTACCATCATATTTAGGTAAGCGCTGCTCAGCTGGTGCACCATCCAATCGGGCCATATCTGCCTCCTCTGGTCGGAAAGTCTCCATGGGTTTGGAAGGCCATGGCAGGCTATCCCTCGCTCCAGCTCGACGCAGGGGACCTGATCTGGGGGCACCCCTCTCTCTGCCTCCTCCTCTTCGGCTGTAGAGTCCCCCTCTACCACGTCGAGATGGTTCACCTTTAGGCAGAAATCCAGGTTTAGGCCGGCTGTCCTCTTCAACCCGAGAGCCAGATTTGTCTGGTAGGTGCCCAGGCCCAAAGCCTGAAGCCGTTTTGGCAGAAGAACGAGAGTCTGGCAACTCACGACGCACAGGTCTGCTGGGCTTAGCACTGGGCTCGCGGTCAGAAGCTCCAGTGTCGCTGGCAGACTCTCGCCCTTCGCTTTCTGAGTCAGTGTCGGAGCCTCTCCTGCGCCTGCGTTTGGGCAGTACTTCGAAGTCTGAGCTTTCACTGCGAGTCTCACTCTCCTCACGACAGCGGAAGCCCGTACCACCTGCAGCAGTTAGTAAGTCTGAGCGAGAGCGCGGCTCTCTGTATGGGAATTCGCCTCGACTGCGCCCACGGCTGGCCCGCCCTCTGCCACTGTAGCTGCCCCTGTAACTGCGACCACGGGAGTAGTATTCTCCCCGACCCCGACCTTTGAAGCTTGCATCAGAAGGCCAGTCGTTGTCCCTCTCGGCCTCTCTATCCCGCTCACGTTCTCTCTCCCTCTCTCTTTCCTCTCTGCGGTAGGCCCTGGGTGGAAGGTTTGATTCCTTACGAGAGGGTAGTTTAGGTTCGGAGCGTTTCTCGCTAGGTGGGGGCTTGCTTGGTTTCTCCTCTTGACTGCTGGCAGTAGGTATGCTTGCCTGTACCTGTGGCTCTCTTGATTTGACAACACCTGTAGCCACTCCTCCCTCTGGTTCAGCCATGTTTTCTTTTTGATTCTCACTGGAGAGCTTCTGCCCATCCGACACTGCAGCTGCTGCAGAAAAATGAGTTTTGTTGGATGACCCTTCTTTTTTTGATCGCTCCCCTCGTTCGTGACGCTCCTCCTTCTCTCTTCTCTGTTCCCGCTCCTCTTTCATATCGCGAAGGACAGGTTTCTTAATCGGTCCGGACCTCCTAACTGGCCGATCCCCTCCGGCTCCATCTCTCCTCCCTGCACCTGAGCCACGAGAGCCCCAGCGCAGCTCAGCCTTTTGCTTGTTGGATGCTTGCAATGGAAGTTTATCTGCTTTGTGCATGCTTTCAGCAGCTGTGGGTGGGGTGGCCCGGCTGTTAATTGCAGGTCCAGGGCCAAAGGGCTCCTTTCTACAACTATCCTCCAACCGTTCTGTGGCACTGGGTAGATCCAAGGTCTTTTGAGTCATAGAAACAGCATCAAACCTGGGCTCCTCCAGTTTAAGAGAGTGGCTAGAACCCTGGGAGATGGTCCTCTTCAGAACAGCCTGTCCAATGGATTCCACTTCCTCTCCGCCAGAGAGTGTGGCTGTCTCTGGTTCAAAGGAAGAAATGACTGGAGTCCTGTCTGGCTGCAGGAGGCTTGGCACCTCTTCTGAGACATGGCTGAAGGCAGATAGAGGCTCAGAAGCATCCCTAAAGAAATCACTCTTGCTTCTCGGCTCCACTGAGCTATGCTCTTGGGGATACACAGCTGATAATCCTCTCTCCAACTCCAGACCAGGATCTAGTCTGTCCATAACACAAAAACAAAGGTAAGAAGCTACTTACTGTTACTCTAATTTAAAGATGAAAATTAATGTTGCAGAACTTCAAATTAAGTCTGCAGAATTTAAAAGTTATGTCAAGGTGTGTCCGTTAGAGTAAATAAGCTGAAAATTAGACACGAAATCTAAGGGTTGTAATGTATTAATTAGAAATACTTTTCCATTTTTCAGCAAATACAATAGCTGCCAGTATAAAGTACACTCAAACTACCATGTGTAAAATTATGCAATAGTAAAACTAATGTTTACAGTTACATCTAAATTTCCAAACCTTGTCTCCTTGCAATCCTCTGAACATTTGGGAGGCGTAACGGAAGGTAAGGGCTCAGTGGGGGGATAAGGGTCAGAACCCCAAACCATTCGCGGCTCGCTTGGCAACCCATGGTCTCTGACTGGTCGGGTGAGATGGTCAAAAGAGTCAGAACCAGAGCTGCTGTTATCTGTGGGCTCTCTTCGGACCAGCTGCTTAGGAGGCATCCTACCTGCTAACAAATAAATTGTGAAAAGATGAGACAGGCCGAGAGAGTAACTGATTAAACATTAATATACTGTTTTCTTCAACAATTATCTGAATAAAGGAACATACTCTACCCCATAAAAAAAAAGCAGAGCTAACAGTCAAAGAAAAGATAGCACAAAATGAAAGGACTATAGTGTTTTAAGAACATCCAAAAACATTGACAGCAAAAGGATTTTCACAATCTGCAGAAAGTGCTATGGTATAGAAGATGGTATAATCTACCTGGATGCATGGGTGGCATATCCATAGGAGGACGTCCAGACATCATTCGTGGGTCCATGTATGACTGCATCATGAGCCAGCGTGGGTCAAAGCCCATGGAGGCCAGATGCTGGTGGTGAGGACCAATGGGCTGATAAAGAGAGCGATGCTGTGGGGGTACAGATCCTCCAGATGGAGACACTGAGCCTCCGCCACTCTGTTGCTGCTGCTGCTGCTGTTGCCACTGCTGTTGCTTAAGCTGCTCCTGAGGAGGAAAAAAATTGTCAAAAACTACCAATCTAAATACAGTCATGTAGCCCATCTCTAGATGTTAGTACAGGAAAGGGGAAGACAAATTCTCCCTGAATATCAAGCTGACTTTAACAACTGTCCAAAATCAAAACACTAAGTGGAGACAGCAGAACTGAATATCACTTGTAAAGGAAGACACACTGATGGTTTAACTTTTTTGGGACAATCTATTCAGTGAATATACTTTATTATATTACATAAACAAAAACACCTTCCCTACATAAAAAAGCAGTCTCATGTTAAATTTAGCCAATTGCGTTGTCTGCTAGTAATTATAGAGCATGATTCAAAATGTCAGCAGAGACTGAAGAGCTTGCTTCATTGGGCCTATTTTGAACCTTTTCAGCAAGGCTCAAAGTTGTTGTAGTAATATCACATTTTTTCTTTTTTTAAAGTGCATGTTAATAAACACAAAAAGCTTTTTGTGGACTCTGGGGGGGCACAACCCTATAAGATGGCAAGGTCCAAGCAATGCTGTAGCCCTCCGTAGCAGAGGTCCAAGAGAGCGGTCCTTGCTGTGTCTAAATATCTTTGCACCCCACTCGCCAATCACTCAGTGTGAAGCTAGCCAGCATGGGCGTCTGTTAGCTAACAAAACTGGCAGCAAACATTCTCCACCAATGTGTCCAATGATGTTGCATTTGAAAAGATGCAGTGGTTGGCTGCATGTGACTCAAAGGGAGCACATGCTAGGCTTCACCCTTCCAGCATTCACAGTAATGAGTGGCTGCGAAAGTTTGGACATAAATCTTCAATCTCATCTTCAAGCTATGGTCACACTAGACATTTAGGAGTTTGTGTCAACTTACGAAATGGGTGCAATAAACTCTAAACCCAATGAAAAATGTATCATGTATAATGCACACCCAAGAATCTTGCAGCACAAATTTGTTTATTGTGGAGAATTAAAAATTTAACTTCAAAACATTTGTTGACCATCACAATTGTAACTGGGTCCTTATAACATTCATACAATCCAATAGGCTTAAATGTAATGAGAGGTAATGGTAGACAGCACAGATGAGAGATCATGTCCATCATAAAGTAACTACCTGTTGTCTGAGAAAACGGGGTGGCAAAGATTTCTGGAACTGTTTAGAGTATCCAGAAGTGAGTGATGGACGGACATTGGCCCCCGTCTCACCCTCATTTTCCACCTGAGGATGGGGAGCTTCCTCACTACCAGCGTGATCCAGCCGAGGCAGAGACAACTGAGGCTCCTCCACTGCAAAAGAAAATACAAGTTGCTGTGGAACTACTTCAACAGTACATTAGGTGAGACTGGTGGATTAAGGTTGTTAGAAACATGCTAGCTAGGTATACATACCTCTACACTCTTCTGTGCTAAAGTAGTCTCTAATTGGTTGTCTCTCCACCTGAACCTCCTCAGTTACAGTAACATCCACCTCAGTCACTTGCGATTCTGGAACAGTCCTGTGGACAGGAGGGCTGGGTTGCCTAGGAACAAACTGTGGCTCCTCTTCCACACTTGCCTCTGGCCTGTCATGAGAAGGCATGGGCAGAGGTGGGTGGGGCTGCTGTGGAGGACCAGCCTGAGAGGTTGGGGTTTCAGCAGGCAGTTTAGGCACTGTTTCATGCTCTTCTGGCTCAGCACTGTGAGCTGGTACACTTGATTTGGTAGTCTCTGCTGGGGCAGCAGGTCGTAGTTTCTCATTGAGTCGCTTGAGTTTCTCTGCACAAGCAGCCAGTCTCTGCTCCTCCATACGACGCTCTTCTTCTTCACGCCGTCTCCGAGCACGTTCCACAGCCTCAGAAAGCTCAGACTGCTTCTTCCGTTTCTGCCGCCATGCCTCCGGGTCATCCTCAGCTGTATTTGACGGCTTTGCCACACGAGCAGCACCACTTCCTACAGAGCGACCTGCTGTCTGACCCTGTGAAGATGATTTAATAAAACTGTAATCAGTCTGCTGATAAGCTTCAGGCATCTTCATAAATAGTATGAACAATTTAACTTTCAAGGTGTCCCATATACAGATCATGCTGACTGTGGGTTAAACTGCAACAATAACTTTATAATTACTTTTTTAAATTAATACTTTGTACGGCAACAAATAATTGCATTCTTTACCTGGTAGTCTGAGGAAGATCCTGTTTTAGTGTACTGAGTCATGCCACCTGGAGAGGGAGCTCTGGGATCCACACTGTCTGACCATGAGCTCTTTCCCTCACTTTTCTCTTCCCCTGCCTCTTTCCAGCCTTCTTGGGCATCAGTATTGCGTGATCGCATGCGGTCCACCTTACTCATCCACTCCCTGTTTGTGAACATGCTGGTTATACCTCTATTTAACTTACTGTGATTTCACAATCTATATATATATATATATCTATATATCTATATATCTATATATCTATATCTATCTCAAGGCTAGAAATGCATCAAGTTCTAGCCAAAGTAACACATTTTGCCAGAAAAAAAAAGTCTACAATAATTTATACAACTGGCCATCATTAAAAAACCCTCCAATAAAAAGCTGCCCCCCCTCAAAAAAAAAAAAAATAAAAAAAAAAAATCAGCAAATATGCTAAATATATGCATCCATAAAAATAAGAACTAACCAGTTGTCTCCTTTCTCCTTGGTTGCATGATTTTCCTCATCGTCACTAAAGTTAAGTTTCTCTGTGTAGTCAACTTCCATTTGAGCACCTGTTGACAAAGAAAGTTAATTGACAGAACATTTAGGCTAAAATCAAACATCCATACAGGTTGAAAAAATATCAACATATTCAAGAGTTAACTCACCAGCCCAGCCCTCATCAGCATCTGTGTCCAGATTGTCAAGTTCCTTCAGCTCTGAAGCTGAAACAATAGAAGGCCGGTCTGGATCCTGGAGCCAGGACTGAGGAGGCGGTTGAGAAGGCCTTCCATTCCCCCGTAAACCCCTGGAGGAGGAAAATAGTGCAAGTGAACATGATGCCTAAAAGGGTTAAGATCAAGGTTAACAGCAGGTCTAACTTCAGTTCATGCAGGAATAATGTCTTGTCTTTCCAGAGACACCAATTAAGAGGTGAATGATAAACAGCATTAGTAGCTGGCTTGAGCAATGTTTTGGCAACCAGGTTTGGATTTAAAGCAACTACAGGCAACTGCATTACACAAACTGTCTGGGGAAAACGATTAGATAACATTGTTTAAAGTGACATGGTCTGTGACTGACATTTAACATGACATATACGTGGCATTTGAGGTCTGCTTAAACTACTTACTTTGATCCATCTTGTTGTGCAGAGAATCTGAAGTTTCCTTGCACAGGTGCAAACGGCATACGAGAATATGGAGGGAACATCTACAGAAAAAGTGTAATGAAGTTACTTTTACAAAAACGATATTAGAATGAAAACTCACAGAACTGCAAGAATTTAGCAAAGGCAAACCATTCAAATTCAGTAAGATTATTATGCAGATCCATATTAACCTAAAGTAAAAGCAAGCACAATTGTCTGATTAAACAAACAGCAGAGTTTGGCAGTAAGGAAATACAATACGCTCGTAGCCAATATGATGTGCTGAAAAAAAAATCCCTAAAAACTGTCTTGTTGCATCTATTGATGGTTCCTCTC
>JBBIGA010000153.1:11049632-11060137 GCA_037576975.1 Alestes dentex | reverse complement strand
TAGCAGACTTCCATTCCCTAACACTCCCTTTAGCAGACTTCCATTCCCTAACACTCCCTTTAGCAGACTTCCATTCCCTAACACTCCCTTTAGCAGACTTCCATTCCTTGACTACAGGGGACAGTCTCCCTGGAGCAACTTGGGGTTGGTGGTATGGTGGTTGGTGGTGTGCTGCAGGTAGGATTTGAACCCATGACCTCTTGGTCCAGAGGTGAGTATTAGAACACCCCAAATTTTCTGTTTTTTTGTACTGAAAGTCAAGTGGTTCAATGTCTCGTTGTTCATTCTGCAGAAAGTTTTTCCCAACTATGTTGCAGAAGTTCCCGTAAGTAAGCGGCATTTATAGGTTGCTTTGCTTTCACTCTTCTGTCCAGTTCATCGTAAACCAGCTCGGTGGGGTTTAAGTCTGGAGACTTCTGGCCACTCCATGTTTTCCAGCTTAACATCTTGTTCTTTTTTCTAAGGTAGTTCTGGCATAGCTTGGACTTATGTCCAAGAATTATTTCCCATTTCTGGGTAACCTTACCAGTTTTAAACCTCTTACCAGTTTTAAGCACTGTCCTTTGTACCATTTCTTGATATTCATTGGACTTGAACTGTTTGAATTTCAATTTAAAAACGCTTAAAACACTGGGGTGCTCTCAAACTTTTGACCGGTAGTGTATAGGGCAGCTGGTGACTTAGTGGTTAGGGAGTCGGCCCTGTAATGAAAAGGTTGTGGGTTTAAATCCCAGGACTGCTAATGGCACCTCTGAGGTACCCTTGAACAAGGTACCATCCCCACACACTGCTCTCTAGGCGCTGTGTTCCTGGCTGCCCACTGCCTCACTTAGTGAAGGGGTTAAATGCTGTTGTTTTGCTGTTCACACTGTGTACTGTGCTGTGATATGGTGTGCTCACGTATGACAAATGGACACTTTACTCTTACGCAATGACATTGCATTCAGATACATATACTTTAATATGGAGTTTGTCCCCCATTGCACCTATAACAGCTTCCACTCTTCTTCTTGGAATGCTTTCCACAAGATCCTATTTTTCACTTTTATGGTCCAAACTGAAGGCCCATCTCTACTTAGCATAGCTTTTTTACTCCTTTGTGGGGATAAAAAATATTATGAATATATTTGAATATTATTTACCTGGCATGTATTTTGAAAATATGCCGTATAACCATTGGGATTCCCACGAGTGCCTAACATACACTATATAGATGAAAGCGTTGGAACGCCTGACCATTACAGCCAACAGGGACTTAGTGACAATGGCATTGCTTTCAAACACATAGCCTTTAATATGGTATTGGTCCCTCTCTTGCAGTTATAACAGCTTCCACTCTTCTTGGAAGGCTTTCCACACGATTTTGGAGTTTCTGTGGGAATTTGTGCCCATTCATTCTGTAGAGCGTTAGTGAGGTCAGGCACTGGTGTTGGACGAGAAGGCCTGGCTCGCAATCTCCGTTCCAGTTCATCCCAAAGGCGCTGGATGGGGTTGAGGTCAGGACTCTGTGTGGATCAGTTAAGTTCTACACTGAACTCATCCAGCCATGTCTTTATTGACCTTACTTGCTGAAGCATTACGATTGCCCTTTGCCGGAAGTAACGAGCCACTTGATTTCAATAATTAAGAGGTGTACTTTTGTCCATTTAGTGCATTAACTTGGGGTCAGTTTGCTTGGGGTCAGTTTGATCACAGCAATTTAAGCCTTTAGAATATGGTTGAAATTAAAATAGTTTCTGTTTCAGTTTGTGTGTCAGGTTTCTTTGTTCAGTACCTAAAACGTGTTTAAAATAAAACATACAATGATGCCCCCACGGTGCAGGAAATACCAAAGTTGACCTCCCCCATGTCATGTAAACCATCAGTGGTTCTCACACTCCTACAGGTATGATTATCTTAAGTTATGACTCTAAAAACAGGGAAGTTGTTTGAAGATTCTAAAACTGCATACCACGGTGCCTTCAGTATCATCTGAAACAACCAAAACAAATGTGTGTAAAATATTATTTCTTATGTTTTGTACAGATGAAACAGGCTGGGATCAGATTGACCTCCAAAACACCAATGCGTACAGTGCACCGAAAACATAGTGTTAATTTTGTGTTTACCCGGTCTCCCCATTAAATTAGGAAAAGTTATTTTGATATAAAGAGAGATCAAACATTGAATGGGGCAAACTGATCCCAGGGCTGGTAAAAGAAAGGGTGTTATGTCATTAGTCATGTCATGCAGTGTCCTGTAGTCCAACATTGCATCCACAATCTTTACGTTTTGTGTTTTCAGCCGTCACATTTTTTCTCACTAAAATACCCCAGATGCATTACAAAAATACTTCTTAGAAGCATTCAGACCCCCCCACCACAACTCCAGATGCATAGCCACTTTTGTGGCTGATTAACTCTGGTGTGATATTCAGCTTTCTAGCTATACTGTTACTCATCAGGCTTCCTTCTTCCTTAACCAAATAAGGAGAAAAAAACAGCCCACCCCTACAAGTCCACCTCAAAGTGCTGGGAGTTTTTCAAAAGTTGCTGGTACCTTCAAGATCCGTCACCATCAGGGGGATTTCCAAGTCTTCAAACCAGAAAATCTCACTGTAGACATTAAGGCATCACAGCTGCTGGAGGCAAGTGGGTCTTTTTACAACCGAAGCAGCCTAAGGTGGGCAGACAAATCTAGAACCAACGTGAAAGCAATTCTTACAGTTTTGGAATTTTGACTAATTAGCAGTTCTGTTTTTGCACAAACTAGGATGGTTGTGAGCAGTTTCATTGTGCACTAATAAGAAATTTGGTCGGATGCATTAAAAACAAATTCAAATGCAATAGAATTGGACTGAAACAGAGTAAATTCTTCTTTAAGAAACACAAGTGTACATGCAAGGAGTAAATAGTATGTAGTATGTAAATAGTATGTAACTGAGCAGAAGCATCAGTTTAATTAAATTAAGTGCATGTCATCTAAAACAAAACTTAAGGTATAGCTATAAAGTTTCATCTACCTCCAATCACAAATTTAGGACTAGAAAAAAAGTATTATCCATCAGCGTGTTTAGTAAAAGGTGACTCGGTGCTTCCCACTCACCAGACGCACAGATGTTCCATCTTTTGAATATGTAGTCAGAGTTATTGGTGTCTTCAGTATAAAGCTTTATTTCTACATTTGTGCAAACATTACAAACGTACAAATCATTTTTTGTGCATTTTTATGGCTTTAAGCCATTTAATGAAATCTAAAAGTTTTCAGTCATACTGTTGCACTGATATATCTGTTAAGAAAATAAATCATGAATTATTAAAAAAAAAAAAAAACCCATAACAATACCTTCCCCAAATTAAATAAGTCAAATGAAAGTTTTTTTTTATGCAGCTTCAAAGGCATTTACTGGCAAAACATGAAAAGTTACTGATAAGGTTATATGTAAAATAGTGTCATAAAAATGAAAACTTGTTTAAAAGTGTATATGGTAAGGATAGTGGTCACAGTTCATTAGTAGAAAGCATCTCCTGCGCCTTTCAGAGAGTTTATTTTCAGTGTAGGCTAAACTATGGCCTTGGTGTCTATGTTAATAAAATCATTAACGTATACCAAACACTATGCTCTTAATGTCACAACACAACGGCTTTCATAGAACAAAGTCGCACAAAGGAGACACTTTTAGAATTATTATAAAGAGGCTTGAATGACTGACCTAAGATTTAGGTTAGATGACACCACCCAGCCCACACTTCACACAGCAGCCTTTTTTTCTATATGCTACTCCTACAGGAACCATATGCTCATTTTAAGGTGTTTGGGGACAGATGAGTTACTGCCTTGACATGACCTGTGGTAGGTAAGCTGTTATCCTCTCCAGGTGAGACGAGATGTCTGGCAGGAACGGAGACAGACTGGCCCTGGTGTAGTAGACTCCTGAGATCAGAGCAGCAGCAGACACCGTCAGGACGAGAGGAAGAGAAGGGTGCCGTGACTCCTG
The DNA here is from genome assembly GCA_037576975.1 of Alestes dentex. Classification (NCBI taxonomy): domain Eukaryota; kingdom Metazoa; phylum Chordata; class Actinopteri; order Characiformes; family Alestidae; genus Alestes; species Alestes dentex. The sequence goes on along the minus strand of JBBIGA010000153.1, from coordinate 11,056,161 downwards.
CACAGGGACGCTGCGTGTCTTCATGGGCAGAGCCACACGCTCCCATTGGGTGTAGATGGCCTGACGAGCCCCATCCCAGCGCCCCGGCCCACACAGCCGATACTGATACGGCGTGGTGGGCCCGAACAGAACCCTCCAAGCCAAACCAGGATCCGTTAAGAACAGCCAAGAGAGGTTTGGACGCACACCCACTTGATCAGCCAGCTCGTCCATGTAGGGGAGGTAGTCTACTTGAATTGTGTGTCTCTGGGAGGCCACATATCTGTGAGTGTGAGAGAGTTTTATTGTAGCAGAGGTGTTTCCATGATAAGCAATTATATAACATTTACCCAGAAGGAAACTTCTAGCTTTCTGGTACCAGAATAATTATTTTGAACATCCACACTCTAATCTGATGCCGCACTTGTGTTCGTAAGTACAAGAAGAGCTGAATTTGATTTTCACTTCTGACAGGTGTCTCTTAATGTTTCTTGATGTTAATGTTTGAAATCAAAACAAATATGAAATGCAGATTCCAATCTGTAAATTAGATATTCATTTTTTATGTGACTATGTATAGTTTTGCAAACAGCAGTGACTTCTAAGGGTTTAGACTGGTTGTATTTCACCTTGGACAAGTTAGAAAACTAAGTAAAATGTGAAAACATATCAGTGTAAAAAGAAAAAAAAAAGTTGTCATAGAAACATCAGCTTTTTTGAGCAATGCATTCTATTTACACATGGGGCTTCTAGGTACTTCAATGGAAATTGGACTTGATCTCGTGCAGATTAACTGCAGCATAACTTTTACTAGTATTCTGACTTCAGCTTGTGCTCACACTTACCCCTCTTCCTGTTTGATTATTAGTTAAAAGTAAAAAGGGGTTTCAACAGGGCTTATGTCTTATTTTTTGGCATGAAAAAGATTGTATGAAATCAATTACAATCGAACAGGCCAAACAGAGTAGTGGTGTCCATTTCCAGTCCTGGAAGGACTTATTCCAGCAAATTCTGGTAATTTCCCCACCCAAACACTCGTGAGTGAATCCAGTAGTTATAGATTTAGTAGGTGTTTTAGAGCCTACTAACTGGACAAAAACCCCTCCAGAATTAGAAGTGGATCACGCCATACACATTTTGGTATTGAGGGTTTTTGCCCCAAATATATTTCTAATATATAACTGCTCAGTACCTTTTAGACATGCTGTCCTCCTTCGCTTTGATGTCTTTCAGCATTGTCCTCTCTGAGGGAAGCTTTAGCTCTCCTTGATAAAAACACAAAACAGTATCAGTCATATGCAGGCAGTATATTCTATCTTAGACCACTTTGTAACGGAAAAGGCCTTTTTTTATCAAGACCATGTCAAGTCGCTGTACATAAAATGACTATCCTATAACAGAAAACCCACAGTCTTAATGCTCTCCACTACATTTACTCCACTAAATCTCATAGCTCATTAAAAGCTACCCATTAACATTTATAAAACCCAAAGCTGGGCGAGTAAATGGGCCATTTCATGACTTTAAACTCTCTCACCTTTGAAAACTCGCGTGGCCCAGCGGGCCTGCATCTCAGAGATGGGCATTATGGCTCCCAGAGGCTGGATGAAGCCAATCACAGCCAGAGTGGGCTTTTCAAGGCCTGGAGGGAAAACATACTTATACAGTGATGTTTTGTTCCCCCGTACTGATAACACGTGATGGGGCAGAAAGGGGAAGGAGAAAGTGTAGCCTGTGGCAAACACCACCAGATCGATGTCGTCCTCAACGGTACCGTCCTCAAAGATCACACTGGAGCCACGGAACTCGCGCACATTGGGCTTGACCAAGACCGTGCCTGAGATGATGCGGTTGGGCAGATCATCATTCACCATGGGGTGCTGACTCAGCAGCCTGAAACCAAAAAAAAAAAAAAGGGAAAAGATTTATATGAGTAAAAGACATCTACCTTCCACTGCATCATACCAGTCAAACTAATCCTAATTCAAAAAGGCAGATGAGGGTCAGACATACTTTAGAACTTTGTAAAAAAAACCCCCAACAACTCTGTTCAAGAGAAGGCTACTCTTATTTATTTACAACAATGTTTAATGGCGTTAAAAAAAGAGGTGAAATGATTTACAGCTCAGTGCACTGACTGATACATGACTGAAAAAAAATATATATATATATCTTTTGCCACAAGATGAAATGTATTTGTTGTTGGTGTCAGCAGAAACACTAAAACTCCCTTCAAAATGAGTAGAATAATATGTACAGCGAACAGTATGTATTGCACAGGTATGAATGATATGTAAAGTTGAAGTATTAGTAAGATGCGGAGGATTATGGTGAAAGAAGCTGCATAGGTGGAGACTCTGCGGAGAGGGAAAACGCGGCTGAAGAGAAAGCGACCAGTGTGTCAGGGATCAGCCATCTTCCTCAAGCTATATGCAAAAGTTTGGGCACCCTTAGACAAAATATGTACATAGACACAGTTACGTTTTTAAGTGAAAAAAGTAAACCTAACCTCTGCAGCGAACTGTTTATGAACAAAATGAATGTACAGTTAAATTTGAATGAGTTCAAAAAACAGAAGCATGTGGCACATGCAAAAGCATGGACATCCTGCTAAGTCAGTACTTAACACCCCTTTTGACAGATGTCATAGCTTGCAAATGCTTTTCTAGACAGCAAAGAGCCTTTCAGTTCTTGCTGTAGGATTTTACACCCACTCTTCCTTGTAGAAAGCTTCTAGTTTTGCTATATTCTTGGGCTGTCTTGTATACATCGCATGTGTAAGACCTACGCACAGATTTAAATGAAGTCAGGAGACTGTGAAGACCTTTCAAAAAGCTTCAGTTTGCCTTTCTTGAAGTGGATTGTGCAGTATGTTTTGGATCATAGCTCCAGGGTGTGTGGGACAAACCGCATCAGCCTCATGCTAATTGGCCACTGTAAAGTTATTCACCTATGAAGAATGCAAATCCAAGTAAAGGGTAAACAGCCAGATCTCCAAATAGCCTTCCAATTTCAGACCCATGAACGTGGGAAGAGGAGTGAGCTTGATCATACAGTCACTGATCATTTCCAAAGTTTTTGTGAGTCCAGCTCTATATTGTTAGCTTTACACCATGACACGAGACACCTGCCTTTGTATCAGAATATATCTCTTTGCTATTATAGATTGGACCAATCGGGGTCAGGCTCAGCAAACCTGCAAAGTTTGACAGATTCAGTGCTAGAAGTCCAGTCATTGGTGCAGAATGAATAAAGTAAGGAAGGCAGCACTCAGACCAGAGGAACCCCAGTGCTGAGGAACAGAATTGATACTTTCCTCAAGTTTCACTGAAAGGGAACTGAGTTTTAAAATAATCCTGATTTTCAAGAGGAAAGGACTTGAGATTTTTCAGCAGGCAATGGTCTCCCATCACTAGTTCATTTAAGTTAGCTGGTAGTAACTTGGTTGAATAGCGGATGTTTAATACAGCACAGCTTTACAGGTTTTGGAGAACAGATGTGGACTACTGGAGCACTACTGATGCACGTAGCTCTGCATAAGAGCCTGTGCTAAATGCCGTAAATATAAATGTTAATGTAAACGCTACAACCACGTGCATGTCTCCTCAATGGATGCAATTTGTGTGAATTTGAGCTAATAAGAGTTTACTGCTCCATTCCTTCTAGTGTGTATGCAGTAGTTTCTCCTACCAGGAGGTCCTTATTTGTCTCCTCTTGCGCCTTTTGAGTGTTTTAACTTAAGACAGTGAGGTGAGTCTGTACAGAAGTATTGACTTTGCATTTGCAATGCACTGGCCAAGCATTCACGTTCTTGCATTGACTACAGCACTGTGCAGAAGTGATCCACTCCTCATTTCTTCATATTTTGCTTTGAATCACCTTGTTGGCGCGAAAATACTGTGTTATGGCTGCCACATTTTGCCTCGATAAAGGTGTTCCAAACACTCAGCATTATACTAATACACTATATAGTATACTAATCATCGGCCTGATCATCTGGAATCATTTGCACCTTTTTCATACCTCGAGTTAGAGGTCTTTGTTATGCTTGAATGATTCATGCATAAGTCACTGTGTGGTTTAACAAACAAAAAACCATTCCTCTGCAACTTTTCAGGCTCAGGGACTGGACTGTAAACTTTGAAAATCCTTCAGGAAGCCTGGAGAACTGTTACTCAAAACTACATTAAAAAGACAAGAACATCTGGTTCTTTGGAAGCAAAATATGAAGAAATGAGGGTTTGCTCAAGACTTTTGTACAGTACTGCATGTTTCTGGCCTAAAGCATTTCTGGAGGTTTTAACTGTTTAAATGCTGCTGTATATGCACCCACCTTTTACTAACCAACCATTTAAATGCCAGAAATCACATTCTAAGATTTAACTGGGGGAACACATCGATGGATATATGGGAGATACATATAACACCAGATAAAATCATTTCAATGACTTTATGACAATGCGGTGTAATTAGCTACACTGATTTGAAGTGAGTTAATAATAATAATAATAATAATGTACCTGTGTTTTGGCTGCAGACCGTACATTGCATGGTTGAACCTCTCATTGAGCTTCTTCTCTCCCAGGCTGGATATGACTCTACTAGGCAAAACATACTGCATCATTCGATCCATCCTGTTGAGGACCATGTCCAAGGGAATGCCATTATGTCCCACACGATTCAGGATCCAGGAACCCCTTCTAGTGCTGAGAAAAACCTAGAGAGACACACGATATATTTATAATGAGACCTATAAGTCCTTTTGAAAAAAACAAATATGGTGGTGAATTTGTTCTGCTTTCTATGTTCTGTAGAGGTTTACAAATGTGAAGTGTTTTTCAAGAATGTATCCTGTTGAATAACATGAATGGGTCTTGGCTTAGTTGTATTACTCTAGGAAAACAACATTAAAGGGGACATGAAGGTTTTTTTTTTTTTTACGTAAAGGCTCTTCAGAAAACCAAGTGTATTTTCAGCCTCTCATAAGAACCTTTTTTGTCACTATTTTTTAAAACTGAGAGTTCAGGTATTTCACAAAGTAGCATAACTTGCAGCATTTACTTAAATAAAGAATGGCAAATATAAGCATTACATGTTTTTACTAGACAGCCCTGACTTTTTGCTTAAGACAATCCATGATCACAGTTAACACTGTATTACTTAAATCTTACAAGTATTGTGTCTCCAAAATAACTGATGCTAGTCCTTTCTTGCCAGTTTTTCTTTCACTAGGTGGTGGTAGTGAGTAACTCAGAGCCAAAGAGCCTCTCGTTTTGCTGAGAGCAGACAGTGGTGCTGCCATATTACATGCCGATACTCAACAAACTTCAAGTTTTTCTATCCACTTTCCTGTAGCAGTGTTGTACACACCTGCTTGGTCATCCTGCTAAGCTCCACAGCAATGTCGCCTCCTGAATTGCCTATTCCAATCACAACCACTCTCTTGTTACGCCATTCCTCTGGAGTCTTGTAGTCCCGGCTGTGAAAGTACTTCCCCTTGAATGTATCCAGACCTGAAGAGACGAGAAATGCTATTTCCCAAATCTGATCTTGAGACTAGAAGTAATAAAATATATACAGTTTTAGCTTTCTTCAAATTTTCATTGTCTGTTTCCTGCACTGAGCCAAATGTTTCCTACAGTTACTGATTGAAGCATCAACTTGCTATGAGGACACGGTGACCTACAGGATAGGTAAATCATTTCAAGTCTAGGCACAATTTCCCATGTTTCTTTTTCTTGGCCCTGTTCTGTTGTCCCTTTATACTGTACAGATCAGAGTACACTTCTCCACCCATACTGGTATAAACTAGCGCTAGACGGAACTGATGAACTTTAATATATAACAATTGTCCATATATATATCAAAGCATTAGATCATATTTAAGTTTGCACTGGGAAAGGAGCTCGTGTTTTCTGAGCACTGGTGCTCTATACAAAAAAAAAGCCTCATGTTTTTAATGCTCTGTTTCATGTTGATACTAAAATTGCACCAAATAAAAACATGGTCTCAGGTTTCAAGTAAGTAAACTTACAATATATCTAGTTTTTATACATTTTAAAAACAAAAACAAATGAAATTACACGGTGACCCTTTTTATAATCATAATGACTCACAAAAAAAAAGAAACAGACCTTAAAAGAAGCTGACTGCACAATACTCAAATCTGCAGTACTTTTTCAAAAGTATCCTTTCAGCGGTAATTACAAAATAGGGCAAGTGATCTTGAAGTTACTTAATTACATATTTATTTTGATAATACTGGACATCTTTGTTCAGTTATCATAGTAAAAATCAATGAGAACAGTAATAAAGCACTACGGCAGACAGAATGTTGCTCATTTAAACCAAAGATACACTTCAAAATCATGCTTAGATATCTATGTTGAGTGAATATGCTGGCCCTTGTACTTACTATATAATAAATCTCAACACAGAGAATTGGAAGCACCGATGTGGCACCTGGACTCTCACTAAACACAGTCCAAAGTCTTTTCTTAGGTTGCTGCCAAAGCTCTCCCAATATTGACATTATGTAAGAGTCTGTTCA
>JBBIGA010000153.1:11017771-11044365 GCA_037576975.1 Alestes dentex | reverse complement strand
TATATATATATATATATAAAAACAAAACGCGGATGAAGGACTCTGTGGCTTGGAAAGGCCCCAGAATGCTGTGCTGCTAGGTTGAGAATTTTGTTATCGCGTCTGACTGAATGTAAGTGAAATGTAACTGTGGCTGACTAGAGGGTAGAGGTGTTTAGACCCCCTAGATATTTCTGTTGGTGTGTGTGTGTGCATGTGCGTGTGCGTATATGTGTGTGTGTGTGAGTGTGTGTGCGTGTGTGTGTGGTTAATGTGTATGTTTCAGCGTGCCAGTGTGGTGATGAGGCTGGCGCACATCTCAAAGAAGTCCATGGTGTGGCTGCCCTGGCGCGGTGCCAGCATTGGCGTGCTGCCCGGCAGAGAGCCAGGCAGTGAGCTGCTCAGCTGCGGCATCTCCATGGCAACGGTCGCAGAGTCAATGCTGAGGCGGGGTCGGTGGAGCCCGGCGGCCGAGCCAGAGCGCTGGGGGGTGGACGAGCCGGATTTCTGCTCGATGATGTCATCTGGAGGAGACAGCAGGGACAGGAAATAGGTATGATGATTTCTATTAAAAATTCCTGATGAAACTTCTTCTTCTTCTTCACATTGTTAAAAAAGAGTCATAACTGTTCAGTGAACTTTAAAACTGTTCACTGGTAACTTTAGGTCTTAAACAAAGAAGAAAAAAAAAGCCTGTTCAGGCTTTAATACTGAATTTACTAAACAAAGTGGTAACTTCAGACAGAAATACACTTCAGCGATTTGTTTCAGGTGTCTGGATTATTTGGTGTGCAATTATCCAATTGTTTTCTGACACCAGAGGGCCATCATATGTATATATGTTCATGGCTGTGAACTTGAAAGCTTCCATGAGAAGGGTTTTTTAAAAGTTAGATATAACGCTACTTTCATATCTTTTACCCTCTTCGTTGTTTTGTGTGAATCTAATAAAGAATGAGCAGTTACCATCAATGCTCTTGAAGTCCAGGAGGTAACTACGGTTGTCCACCTGATAGAGCTGCAGGCTCATCTTCACGAAGTTACCAGTGACTGGGTTCTTCCGGCGAACCCTCAAGTGGTAGGGGTTCACCACCTAGAGAGGAGAAACACCACAATCACACCCTTAGCACGTAATGTCCCCATGGAACATGCATTTATATCTATAGTCTTCAAATGTAAGTGAGTAAAATGAGAGTGAAAATTATAAGGACAACGTATTTGAGTTAATTCTTGCTTCAAGACTGATGTCTTGAAAACTAAGCAAAAACCAATCAAGCTGTCACGGCTAAAACAAATCAAATATCATTTGAGATTGGTTGTCATGTAACTGCATTGGATTTTGCAGAGTGCTGTATGCAACATGCAGAAAAAACAGGCCCCACACCCATTGTCTAAATACTATGGCACCTCTGTATAGTGTCTGTACCGCTCTGCTACACTGTTTGCATAGCTTGGGTAAACCCCCCAATCTGTTAATATGTGCACTGAAATGAACAAGAAGACGCATCATATGCGCAGGTAGTACTTTTAGAACAGGCCTCAGACATGCCATTTGTACAATGATAATTGGTGGCCTTAAACTTCACATTGCCAACTTCTGGTCCTCAAATATGTCTAGGCTGATTTGACTCAATTTTAGACGTAACATTGTGTGAGACTGAAAATGTGATACACCACATTTTTTCTAGTATTTTATTTTTATGGCCAACTTTTGATGTTTATTTACCAAAAACAGACTCGTTTAGTAGTCTCACCGCTTACCTTCCAGTCATACTCCAGCTGCTTCATGGCGCGGTACACCTCAGCCATTATGTCGTAGGGCTTGCTTTGGCTGCGGATTCCGAGGTGCCACTTGGCCTTCTTTACAGCCAGTGGTTTGGGCCTGGTGGTGTTGAGGGCATCAAGGGGGCACCTGGCTTTAGGGCTGTCAGCCAGAAGTGGAGGCATCCTTTCAGGGTGGGGCTTCACCCCCGGAGGCAGGGGCATGCCCTCATCGATGAAGGAGCCTGTAGGGGGGCTGGAGGCCAGGTAGAACTCACTGGCCTGGTTCATGATGCGACGGTTGTCAATGATGAGATGGTAGGCCACGGCCAACTGGTCCTGAGGATCTCCGCTGTACAGGCTACTAAGAACCTCTGCCTCTGTGCTCTCAAACTTCTCACACACCTCTCGCACAGCCTCCTCGTCCACCACGGTGCTGTCGTAGGAGGGGTCCTCAGGGAACAGGTAGCCAGGCAAATCCTGTTTGAACCATTCATGCTCTCTGAGAGGAAGAAAGTTGTACAACACGACTGAAAATTCCTGTAAGGAATATGGAAATCCCTACTAACTTCTTACAGGGAAATATATGCAGTGAGCCTCTTACCTTATGTCTTTAATTGTTGCTCTCTTCAGAGGATCGACCTGGAGCATGAGCATCAGCAGGCTGGCCACAGAGCGGTTGAGGTACTCGGGGATGTAGAAGACTCCTCCACGGATCTTCTTGAAGAGTGTGGGTACGTGCTCATCATCGAAGGGCAGAGTGCCACACAGCAGTGCGTACAGAATCACCCCACAGCTCCAGATATCCACCTCCGGACCTGCATACAGTCTGCAGGAGGCCACGCAGTTCGGATTGGAAATTAGTTTGCATTAGATAATTAGCTGCATAATCATACATAGCCACAAAATTAGTTGCGTAGTTTTCATTTCAGCTTGGAGGAGAGCACACAGCTCATACCACCTGACCTATCACACGACAAATGTTTTACACTTATTATTATTGTAAGGATGATACCTTAGGAAGATACTGTTAAAGGGCTATTCTACATGCAAAACATTCTTCCCTTTAACACTTTGAGCTACTCTAATTTGAACAAATATGTTAAACTATCAGACTCACTCTTGCTAGAACAATTCACATTTATAATGCGCAATAATAACAGTGTTGTAACAGACACCTTTATTGACTACATTAACATTACCTGCTGTTTTTTTTTTTTTTTGGATAATTTGTTTTTTTCCATCCGCATTTCATTTAATGTTATTGTTTAAATGCTTATTCTCATGGTCAGTGATGGCTGTGGTATCACTGGGTATTGAAGTGAAGATCACCCAATGCTAGGGCTAACACAAGAAAAAAAACAACCTTCACGTGATTTTTGAAATGTTCTTTTCATTGTTTGACATCGAAGCAAACAAAAAAGGAAGTACAAGCTCAATGTAAATGTAATTATATAACATTTCTGTGGGGTTGGATGCTTATTCAAGCTTGCCCGCAAGTGGCTGTTTGGTGACTGTTTGGTCATACGTTTCAGTCAGTATACTGAATACTAAAAAAATAAAATGTAAAATGAGAGTGAAAATTATAAGGACAACGTATTTGAGTTAATTCTTGCTTCAAGACTGATGTCTCGAACAAATCAAATATCATTTGAGATTGGTTGTCATGTAACTGCATTGTATTTTGCAGTGTGCTGTATGCAACATGCAGAAAAAAACAGGCCCCACACCCATTGTCTAAATACTATGGCACCTCTGTACAGTGTCTGTATACTAAAAATAAACATGACCGCATTCATCACATTGTGATGAATGATTTGATGAACCGATAAAAGAGGTATGAGACACTGTCCAGCTTGACCTCTGAAAAGATTAGCTACAGTGACGCCTTGTTTAATTACCCTAATTTACTGGATGCGGCTTTTTCTGAAGACTTTGTATCAACTGTGACACCAAGAACACACAGGTACTTATCATGCACAATAATCAAATAAGATGGACTGCATATCTATTTTAAAGTAAAGTAGCAGTCCAACATAACCTGTCAGTTTGGTTTATAGATTGAGGTTGTGAAAGGGTCAAAAGGTCATGGACGCATACCTTCCAGAGATGACCTCTGGAGCAGCGTAGTTAGGTGATCCACAGCTTGTCCTCAGGAACTCCCCATCTGACATCATGTTTGACAGGCCTAAAACAAGCAACAAGACAACCACACTAAAAATAAATTTTTTTTCACAAACTGGCCCTAGTGTTTAATCCTATCATTGATTAAACTGTTCATGAGGTCATCTGATCACAAAAAGGTAGCTAATTGGGTTTAGAAGCAAGGAAAATTGAAATAAAATGATCAAATATCTATACATAAAATAATAAACAAGGTGTGTCATTTTGGAAAGAGCTAAATGCTAATTACAAGGAGGACAAATAGACAGGTAGTTCTTCAGCAACTACTCTCTCTCTCCCTCTTTCCCTTGCTCTTGCTCTCTCTCTTTCTCCATCTCTCCCTTCCTCTCTCTCTCTCGTGCTCTCTCTTTCTCTCTCATTCTGTGTACCAAAGTCAGCAATCTTGGCGTTCATGCTGCCATCCAGTAGAACGTTCTCCGGCTTCAGGTCTCTGTGAACCACCATGTGTCTGTGGCAGTAATCCACTGCTGAGATGATCTGCTGGAACAAACGTCGTGCCTCGTTGTCCTCCACCTACACAGACAGAGAGACGGAGAGAGAGAGAGAGAGAGAGAGAGAGAGAGAGAGAGAGAGAGAGAGAGAGAGAGATTGGAGAATTATGTGCTTTTTGTAGTAGCAAAAAACTATTAAACACACCCACACCCACTACAGAGATATCCATCACAATCAATTCCATAATATGTTGTCATAATATGTTGTTTTGCCAGTGATACTCTCAGGGTATGAGGATGGCTGTTTTTTTTTTTTTTTAAATCAAAGTAACATTTTCAGGGCACAAATACATTCACCAAAAGTTATTAAAGGCTGTGGCAGAGTGAGTAACACTGCACCTCACAGCCTCTGCATAATCTGCTCAACCATCAATCAACCCTTTTCTATCACGGCTTGCATTCTGCATGCGACAAAAAATACACCCGTATACTAGAAGTATGCTCAAGCAAGCATGGTGATAGTGTGAGTGGCTGATGACAGATCAAATGTACATAGTCTGAGGCCTAAAACTACTCAGTCTACAAGTGGTGCTCAGTCAATCTAGAAATGGACTTGCATGACCCTGTGACTGCCATGGGTCTAATCTCCACTCCAGAGTTAGGACCACAAAGCAGGACCCAAGTCACAATTGCAACTATTGTTTTCGTTGACATGAGATGGCACTCAAAAAAATAACTTCATGCAGCTGAGAATGTAATTGTTCTGACAAAACAAGCTGAGATTGCAGTCCCTGAGTGGCACTAAACATTGGCCCCGTTGCTGGCAGATTGTAAGATGAATCCCTAGAAACCTCTCTTGGTGGGTGGGATGGCCATCCCTCTCCCACATAACCCAGTAGGATTCTTGCTGATGTAAAAAAAAAAAAAAGCTTCTTAGGCTGTCTGATGATTAATTAAATTGAAGGTAGTTCAGATGTCCACAAAGAAGCACATGCTAGCATTCAGAGCTTAATAGCACTGTGTGAAAGGGGAGACCTAAGGAGTGGGTGGTGTTTGCAATTATTAATTGGGGATAAAACATTCTATAAAACACAACAAACTAACAATAATCATGGTCATTTGAGTGTAATATAACGTAAGAATGCATATAAAATCATTGTCAGTTGCTAATGGTGTCAAAAACAGAAACCATTTAAGGAAGTAACTCATACCCGTCCATGCTTACAGATGTAGTCAAACAGCTCGCCTCCAGACACATACTCCATCACCATGAAGAAGTCTGTGGGGGTACTTATCACCTGATACCTGCAACACACACATAGATGAAGTTACAGTGTGGCGTAGCAGCATATTCTGAGATTCAGTGTGATATTTCGTTTCAAAAGGTTTCAGAAACCATCTGATTGGTTACATGTTTACCTCATGGTTTTTTTTATGTCTCTGAAATTGCTATTATAAACATAAGTTCTTGAATTTTAAGGTAACTCAATCTGACACCAAGTTACGACTTTTTAAATTCAACCACCTCACAAAACCCAAAACTTACACTGTATACATCAGTGTTGTGTTTGGGTTGTGTTGCATTGTTCCCTCCAACAGTGGTTCCCCATACTGGTCCCGGGGTACGCCCTGCCCCGCACATTTTTGTGTTTACACATCAACTGCAGCTCAAAAACAGCTCAGTAATTGTGATTAGTTGGATTAGGTGTGTTGGGAGCAGGGAAAACCCAAAAACGTGCAGGGGCGAGGGTACTCAAAGTACGGTTTGGAAACCACTGCCTTCCAATACTATAATACTACACAGCATCAGTACCCACCCCAGTCAAAATGACCAATGAAAGTCTGGGATGAGCCAACAACGAACCATGCCGGCTCTTTTCGTTCCCCCTGGTACAAGTGAATGTTTTGAACACCTCCTTTTACAGCTTGCTCAGTTATTCCTCACAGATAATCCTCAAGAAGCCTATTGGATACCACACTCGTATTTGGACATGGAACAGGACACGTATTATAATATATATTGCATGAAGAAAATTAGTGCAAAAATTACATTTTTGCATTTTTTTGTAAGTTGACACAAAATTCAAAGGCACAAAACAAGACAGGTGGATATACAGTGTAAGTCATATGTAATAATTGATCTAACTAACCATTTAATATGATCATATTTAAATCATTTTGTGATTAGAACTGAATGTATAGCAAAATGGCAGTTACTCGAGGCATCGAATGGTTAATCTCAGATTGTCTTGACAGCAGTAGCTGTCGTCTTTTGGCACTGCTAGAGTAAACCGCATTGATGGCCGCTTGCTGTATGCGCACTGAGAGGTCATGTGGAGTAAAAGGTCAAACTGTGTATTAAATGAACATTACTGCTGATGTGATCTGACAGAAGCCTTCTCGCAGCATTGCCTGTCCTTTAGCTCATGTGGCACCCCCATGTTCAGTCAGGCGCACGGCTAGCTGTGGCGTGTTTGATGTCATTTCCCCTGGAGGGACGGCGTGCAACAGAGTGTTCCTGCTACAGAAGTTCGGAACGTGCACGGTCACCGCGGAACGTGACGGGTGCACCCTTTTATCCCAGGGGAAAAGCCCTCTCCTCCGCCAACCTCGTTCCTGTCCCCTTTTATTCATCACCAGCTTTCTGCTGTCCTGATGGCATGAGACAGCTCTTCACAGCAGGAGGGAATGTGAAGGGAAGGCTCGCTCTGATGTGCCCAGCTCAGAAGGAAGGGAGCGGGGAGGAGGCATCTAAAGAACTGCTGAGACAAATAGGGCAGGAAGTGTGGAAGCTGTTGCGATAAAAGCGAGGGATAAAGGGCTAAAAAATCAGTGTGAAGAGATTTTGTGGTCTTTTTAATCTCTTTGACCTGTAACCCGGTTTGACCTGCGCAGGAATCAGCAGAGGTTATTTTCAAGCTCTAGCATTCGCCACCTTTATATATTAGTTTAGCGATACTGAGCTATGTAACACCTTATAAACCTCTTCTCTTCGAAAGGTGTGCTTTTTAAATGAACTTTTACTTGTTCTTCTCTCTTACTCTTATTGATGTTACATTTCTGTGTGTTCTGCATCTGACCATACTCTACCATGGCCTTCTCCTAAAGTGGCCCAATATGTTGCCTGTACAGGACGGTGCAAGTCTTTTGCATCTGACAAAGAATAGGTGTGAAGTGAAAGCATTAACAATAGACTAAATACAACTAAACAGCGAATCAATACGTTCTGATGTTACATGTGCAAGTGTAAGCTTATCCACTTCCAAACCTCCATCCAAGGATGGCCGGTATTTACAGTTATCTCACTATTAGCAAAAGAGCTTCTATATGGTGTCACACGCACCAGTCAGGTGAGGTCAATTAGGCACAGGAGATGACTCACCTCTCTGGGTATATAAACAGGAAGCTGGTAGCTTTCTGCACTCAGTCATTTGGGTCCCATGTCGGCTTATCTCAAAGCCCTCACCTCAACTCACCTCGTCGCGAGTAACTCGGTTCTTTGGAACCCATTATATACCCTAATGTGTGCGTGTGAGAACGTGGGTTCCTGGTGGGAATCTTATCTCCTTAACTGGAGCGCTCTCAGAGCAAAACGCGTGGTCTACCAGCTCTTTCGTTTGTGTCCGCGACTGGGCTCTTCCACTACGCAACACTGGGCGAACTCTCAGCTCGATTCCGATCCTGATTGTTCTGTGACAGATGGTACCAAAAAAAACGGTTCTACGACTTGTAATTTGTAGCAGTGAATCTCAGTTTACTGCTATATAAAACTATTTAAAATGGGTTCTTTAAAGGTTTACATCATAGAGAAGAACTACATAACCAGGCAAAGAATCATTTATGCATTCAAATGTACCTGTCCAAGATGGCTATAAAAACATTGCGTACCATTAACGCTGTCTAAAAGCACTATAAATATCGTTGGTTTCAGCTTATCAATTCTTCGTTAGAATAATATTACATGGTGTTTCTTACTGACAAAACACATTTACTGCTGAGGCAAACTGTTTATACATTTGCCAAACAGTGGACACCCCTAGATTTCAGGATTGTATAACTGCACATAGTAAACTAAAATAAATCAAATAAAATAATTTTGAATAAAAATTCTTATTTTAAGAATTTAGAATAATTTGCATCCAGTATGCGTGCTTGTTTTTGAATGGTGTTTGTATTATGATGTTATGTTTTATTTATGTGTTTTTATATTATCCTGCAGGAGCCATTTTGTGTTGCTGGAACAAAAGCAGTTTGAGCTGCACAGAAGAAAAGTAGGGCAGTTCTTTGTCCCAAAGTGGCCCAAGATTGTTTTTTAAAGATTAATAAAATGTAATAATCCCAGATGTATGCAGTAAATCTGCTTATTTTTCAACCTTAGTCAAGGTTGAAGTGGATCTCAGCATGTGATTATGGCGTGACACTTTTCGAAACCGCACCACACATCAACAATCTGATTGGATGCCACTCTATTGATTTGCTTAAAGTTTGTCCAGAAGAAGAGAAAGCAGATTGTGTTTTTACTATGTCAGGTTGTGTAAAGTGTTATCATTAGCGATAGTAATTCTGCAGCACTCCATTGGTTTATTGATAATAAAAGGGTGGCTGCTATACAATACAAATAAAACAGAAAGCAATGGAGAGGCGTGGTTTTCTCTGGACAGTGACAACATGCTGCTTGATATTTACATATCACTCAACCTGAAACACCCTTCTGCATTTCCTCAGCCTGTACATTTAAACGCGATACCTCAGAAACACCAATGTCTCGACCACTAGGGGTCCTGTATAAATATATTTGTCTATATTGGGTTTTATATATTGGTTTAGCTTTGCATGGCTATATGGTTTTGTATGGTTTACAGTATATACTAACTGCAATCTGGAATCAATATCAGTGTCCATAAAACCACTGTAAGTCATGAGACTTAAAATGCGACACTGTGAAGAAAATAATTATAATCTAAAAATCTCACATTTTTAGAGGAGGTAACTACTGTCAGTGTAAACTGAGAGATTATTTAATACTTATTACTGTGTTATTACAGATATTCTATGGCTCTGGAGTTCTTTTAGGTATCTTTACTGTGCTCAAAGTTTCAGTTGTGTAGTATAACAGTACAGTAGGACAAGTGAATGACTGTGGTTGCACATGAATTATAGGTTTATTAATTATAAGTTCCTTTTATGGAAAATGGTTGAAGAGAACAGGGGAACCTTCATCGTATACAACGTGTGTGTGTTTGTGTATGTGTGTGTGTGTGTGTGTGTGTGTGTGTGTGTTTCTTTTCCACTCACAGCTTGATGATGTGTGGATGCCGGAACAGCTTGAGGTTCTGGATCTCTCGTTTGATTTTGCCGACCACATCAAGGCTGCGGATTTTCTGCCTGTTCAGAATCTTAACAGCAACCTTGTGTCCTGTTAGCTGGTGTTCTCCAACTGTTAGTTAAAACGAACACACACATCAACACAAACCCCAATGAAGTCTCAGCTGTAACAAGACCACCGACAGTTTCTTTAAACACAGCTGATCACTATGAACCTGAAGAAATCAGGCTGTAGCACCACAGGGCCACGACACCCTGCTTTAATCCATAACAAAACAGAGGAAACGAGGAACACGTTGTGCCCGGGTTCCCATCCCTGACAGTATAAAGACAAACAAGACATGATCTGAACCTGAATAAGGATATCCGAGTCTTGATACTATCAGTACTTGGCAAGATGTTGTTTTTAACCACTCAAAAAACAATGTTGAGGACTATGAAACCACAGCAGACGTTTTGTATAACACCAGTTGCAATAATACACTATGTTTTTTTCCCCACAGCTACTCTATACAATCCTACATGTTTTCATTCCAACTAAGCAAGAGCACCTCGTATAACTAATGAACTGTCTGATGACCAAAACCAGTAAGTGGAATCAGGTGTGCTTTGTCTTGACTGGAATATTAACCTGCTGTCACAATCACATTTGCAATACGGTTGGAGAACACTGTTCTATACTTTTATACTTAATGATTCACTCCTACGAATGTTCTGTCATATATAGTACATAGTAAATATATATAGTAAAATGTACGTACATTTTTAGATATCACACTGTTCTGTGTGTAGGTTTTAAAGTGTTGTTTTGCAATAGCAAAAATGGCTTTTTTTGGCATGTTTGTCATTTATTTAACATCAGAACACAATACAGACTCAATACAGTATGTAAATTAAAAAAACAAATCTAATTCATTACGCACACACTCAAATATGGCATGGAGATATGTTCTGATATCTCTTGAGTTTTTGACTTTTTCAGTTTTGCTGTCCTCTAGGCCATCGGCAGACATTTTTTATGCCTCATTTAACAATTTAATTAGGGATGTTCCTTTTAGTCCTCCCTAATCTGATTTGAGTTTTCTAATAGTAAGTATCAGCTGATACAGGGCTTGATCTGCTATAAACATGCAATTTTTGTTTACCAGTTTTAAAACAGTTCAACGCTGCAGACATTTAGATCACTATCTTCCTTCTCACTGCTGCAGATTTGGATAATAATTGTTTATGGCACCGCTACAACAGTGGAGTAAACAGAGCGCTGAAAAGAAACAAAGGACTGAAACAGGATCCGGCTTATTTTAGCTGATACCTGAGCCAGTATAATACACCCAGATCAGACATCCATGAATTTAATACTTCTAATACTAAAACATTTCCAGACATTTTATGACCTTCAAAATGTTAAACTAATCTGATACTTCATAAGACATGTTAAGGACTGGAAGGACCCTTGTTTTAATGGATAAAAGGTGTTGATATTTTACACACAGGTTTTTCGATAGTATGCTCATTTTCTTGTTGCCTTAAGCAAAAGCAGCTCCTTACGCAATATAATGAGGGTCACTCTGCTCTGAAGTGGCCAGATGGTGCAGCAGAAAACTGCCACGCACTCATGAAATAATTAGGAGTCAGATAATAGCTTTTAGCATCCTTACCCTTTTGCTGTACAATAAGGGGATTCTCCCTATGAAAGAATGTAATTTTGGGCCATCAATATTATATTCTTTTTTAGATAGTGTTTTCTTAGGGCCCTTGGCAACATTGGACTCTTGGAAGCCCCTTCCCCTACAGCCCCCCCCCCCCATTAAACCTTTGGCATCACTGAGTAGTACAAGAGACCCCAAGAATAGCAATATGACCCTTACCAGCATGTTCACAGAACCTCGTTGAAAGGGTTCAAACTTTCATCAAAAATCTGGAACTTGAATAACCCAAAAAATGGAACATGGTCATCAGTCATGTGGTTGTGTTGCAAGAAAGTTAACTTTAAATGGTTTTCCCATAGAACTCTTAGAAAGACGCTTCATGAATAACGGCAAAATCTATCTGCAAAGGCCCAGTCCAGCTAAAAGTATGTTCCTTTCCAAACCAAGGCACAATAGCAGGTTAGCTGCAGCCAAAACAAAGTGCACATTCCTCTAATCATGTCCTTCACAACACATGCCGCTCAACTTGTGAACAGATGTGTCCCTGGTTAGACATTTAACTCTGATGACACCCCAGGCATGCAGGATTGAGTTTAGCCCACAGTTTAGGTCTATACTTCTGTATTATTTAAAGGATTCATATCACCAATAGATTAATTCCTAAACCACTTTAACTGAAACACATACGGCTTGCAGAGAGGAAAGCACATTATGGCATGACTGTTTTGTAGCTTTGAGCTGAGGAACATTAGTGTGTTGGTAAAAGTAATATGTCAGAAAGAAAAGTAAGAGACATGTACATATGCTTCATGCTCCTCAAGCAGGGTCAGCCCTCTTTTATACAGGTCATTTCCCAGGACTTTTCCAGGACATATTCAGTGATGATCTAGCTGGTATGTCAGACAGAAATGGCACCATTATATTTCGATTTTCATAGCATTCATAGCATAACACTGTATCTTGTGTTGTTTTTTAGAAAGTTGTTTGTGCTTTAAACTTGGCAAGTGCCATGTAATTAAAAGTTTATGGCCTGAATCCCCTTTTTTTTTATAAACTGTATTAACCCCTGCTGCCTGAACAGTAATAAGTGAATAGCCTGAACACCGATAAAACAAACAGCAGCTTGCAATTTTGCCTACTGACAAATACAAACTGACCTCTGTGTACCAAAACATCTGATTCTAAGTTAGAGTCAAGTTTGCTAGGCTAGTCAGTGTTTGACTCACAAACACGTCCCATTCTGTGTCTTCTGTGACTGTTGCAGGCGGACTAGTTAACACTAATCCTAAACCTAATGGTAGTAGTGGTAACCAGTGGTAACAACCTAAACCAGTGGTAACAACTTCCTATCCAACTCTTTCAAGAATGCTGACCAATTTAACATTATTCAACCATTTAAAACTACTCGGGAAGAAAGCAATACCAATCTATAAACCTAATAAAAACTACCACAGTTACCAGCCAGCCATGACTAATATGTACATTTTAAGGGTAATATAACTTCCATTATTCTGTTCAGTTTTGGACACTTAAGCTGTAATGTCATCCAACCTGCCTGTGTTATCACGTGACGTGACTTTGGGGTTCACAGCATTGCAGTTAACATAATCAAGAGCAGCATGGCTTTGTCCAAAATGTCTTGGTATGCTGAAGAATACTCTTGTCCATAAACCCCTATTTGAATGTTAATATAATCCTAAAGATAACTTTTCAACCTTTTCAGATGGTAACGTTATCCTTAATGGGGAGCTCAGTATGACAGCCCAGTATTTAATTCTCAGATAAAGTAAAATATGAGAATGCTGAAATAACATAATCAATAAAAGGACAAAACAAGATTCCAAGGATATTTTACTATTTCTCTCTTTGTCCATGTGCTTTCCATTACTGGAAAACTGGTCATTTGGAAAATTACGAACCTGCTGAATATTTTAATGCAAGTTGTCCCATGTGGTTCCCTGCAAGACCAATTCTTGAACCCTTTCATAACAGCCAACAAGGAATAGCTCTACCAGCCTTTCTCTGTGACCTAAAGAGGGAGACCTTTGTCACGTTACTACATCTTTTTGTTCTGGGACACCAAAACTTTCTGTTGTTTTTGTACCTACTTCTTTACTACATATGTTGTACAAGATATACGGCACTCTTCCTCGGCACCAACTCTGTACCTGACAGTATGTACACTACACGGACAGAAGTACTGGGACACCTGACCATTACACCACTAGGAACTTTAATGACACTGCCTTCAAATACATAGACTTTAATATGGAGTTGACCCCCCCCAGACAATTCATTCTGTAGAGCATTTATGAGGTTCAGGCTGTGACGTTGGACGAAAAGGGCTGGCTCACAATCTCCGTTCCAGTTCATCCCAAAGGTGTTGGATGGGGCTGAGGTCAGGGCTCATTCAAACATCTAACCGAACTCACCCAACCGTGTCACCATGTCTTTATGGACCTTGCTTCGAACACTGGGGGTGGGCAGTCATGTTGGAATAGAAAAGTGCCTTTCCCAAACTGTGTCCACAAAGTTGGAAGCATGGCGTTGTCCAAAATGTCTTGGTCTGCTGAAGCATTCACTGGAAGTAAGAGGCCTAAGCCTAAACCATGTCCCAATACTTCTGTCCACATTTTGTAGTATCATTTTTATTGGCAGGGCTTCTTGTTTTACAATGAAACTTTCTTAAATAGAAATGAACCAAGCATGAGAAAATGATCATACTATGTCTAACGAATTTCGTAGTCTAGAATTCGCATTTTCTGAAGAAAAATCTAAGAATCTAAGACAATCAGCTCCAAACATCATTTTATATAGTACACGAATCCGCGTGAATCTGCTTGCTTATGCATTGAGCGCGTGCGTTCATGTGACGTCAGACAGACGTATTGTTCATAGAGGGGGCAAGGCATTCACGAGGGTCTTCTCGCGGTGGTCCGTGTGGCTCGTGAAGGTCATTGAAAGCGCGTGAATTGATGTCTAGGTGGGAAATAATCAGCATTTCAGCGAGAACAGCACTTCTGATCTCATTATTGTCTGATCTCATTAATGTCTTATTACGAGCACGCAGGCTAGAGGCACTTCCAGCTGTTATACACGAAAACAAACACAAAAACAGCTGGTCCCCCCTTAAAACCCTTGTAGTACAGGGCAGTAACTACTCAGATATAACGTAAAACTGTAGCATATCATGCTGATAGGATCTGCCATTATATTCTTAGAATAAGATTATTTCTAAGCATTATTTAAATATAGCATGGTAGTCTGAACACTGGAAGGTTACGCATAAACAGCTGACCCACGCTTAAAACGCTTGTATTATAGGGTAGTAACTACTCTGATATCACGTAAAACTGTGTGCATATCATGTTGATGAGGATATGTAATTATATTGTTAGAATAATATTATTTAGAAACATTTAAAGGTGCAGGTAGAATGAGAGTCTGGTTGAACGTTGGAAGGTCAACGTAATAGGGTTTCACTACGACAACTGCTACTACTACTAATAATAAAAACAACAGAAACAGGCTGCAGCATGAATTGTCATGTTATGTATTCACCGTGAATGACATATCCTTTTGTTATTTACACCAAATTATCTACATTATACATTTATATGATAAATTCCTCAATTTATGGTAGGCTTGTAAAAGAATTGCACCAGCGGGCGTGTTGTTTAGCCCAGCAAATATTCTACAGCCCCCAAAACTTGGCCCCCAGAGTCCCGCAGCGTTTACATTCTGAGAAAGCCCAGCTCTGTAGCCTCGTATTCCACAACGGTGCTGCGCTACGTTTGTACAGCAGAGTCGTATGTTGTGTTAGAAGATACGCCACACCTTGCTGCGTAAATTACGCAAACGGTCCGCCGGCAACTTGAACGTTAACGGGCTTGAAATGAAAAAAACACAAACACAGACTCGCCTTCACGACCCCGGACCCCAACCGTGTCAACGGAAAACTCGTAGTACAGAGGGGCGACTTAACTCTTCACTTTGCCGAAGGTGCCCACTCCAAGCGTGTCTCCAAGGATGTAGTGTCCTATCTTCACCCTGCCTTCGTGCTTCTGTTTCTCGGCCATTTTACCGTGCGGCCGCTCGCGCGCTGCTCTCACGGCCCCAGAGCGGAGGGGGGCGGGGCTCCACTGGGCATGAGCCGCTTCAGGAGACTGGACACTGGTCTCAGATCAGAGTGCCTGGAGGAGCGTCTATAATAAGACGCTCTGTCTGAGCAGCAGAGAGTGAGATAGAGGGAGGATAGAGAGAGGGGAGAAAGAGAGAGAGGAAGGAGAGAGAGAGGGGGAGAAAAAGCGAGGAGAGAGAGAGAAAGAGAGGGAGGGGGAGAGAGAAGGGGGAAGAGAGGGAGAGATGTTGATGGAAAATAGAGGAGCTGGGAACAACAAAAAAAACCCCACTCCAAACAGAGGCACACCTGCCCTGGAGAAAGAGAGGGAGAAAGAGAGACAGAAGAGGCAGAAAGAGACAGCGAGAGAGAGAGAGTGTGATGGAAAATAGAGGAGGAGCTGGAAACGAAAACATGACACACACTCCAAACAGGCACACCTGCCCAGGGGCACGCTTGAATTACATTTATAAAACCTGCTAACATGACCCTAATGACCTCTACTCATTTTACCTGAATCTACGGACCTGGACTACACCAGCGGTTCTTAGTAAAGTGGCCCCTTATAGCCACACGCGAACAAACAGCACGGCACAGCACAACATACAGTGTGAACAATATGAAGTTCTTTCTCTGCATTTAACCCATTCACCAAGTGAAGCAGTGGGCAACCAGCGACGCAGCACTTGGGGAGCTGCGTGTGGGGATGGTACCTTGCTCAAGGATACCTCAGTGGTGCCACTGACAGTCCTGGGATTCGAACCCATGGCCTTCTGATCACAGGGGCAACTCCTTAAACCCAGGCCACCAGTAGAAGGGGACCTCATACTCTACCGTGATCTAGCAGACCTGGTTAACCCTTATGATTTCCACTCAATACCAAAATCATTCATGTGAGGTGTCAGTGGAAACAGAATAAAATGGGACTTTGTAGACTTTTATATTTCAGTTATTTTTAGAAGTATAACATCTGTCTGCAAAAGGGGTTTGGTCTAGGCCCCTTATTTCCACTGAAGGACAATCTAAACGCTTCAGCATACTGAGACATTTTGGACGACACCATGCTTCCAGCTTTGTGGACACAGTTTGGGGAAGAACTTTTTCTATTCCAGCATGACTGTGCCCCAGTGCCCAAAGCAAGCTCCATAAAGACATGGTTGGATGAGTTTGCTGTGGAAGAACTTGACTGCCCCACACAGAGCCCTGACCTCAACCCCATCCAGCACCTTTGGGATGAGCCAGACCTTCTTGTCCATCAGTGCCTGACCTCATAAATGCTCTACAGAAAGAATGGGCACAAATTCCCTCAGAAACTCCAAAATCTTGTGAAAAGCCTTCCAAGAAGAGTCGAAGCTGCAAAGGGGGACCAGCTCCATATTAAAATGTCTATGTCTTTGAATGCAATGTCATTAAAGTCCCTTTGATGGAGTGGTTCGAAATCCCAGTACTTGTGTCCAAATAGTGTATTTCAGGTCGCTGTAGATAGCTTTAGATGCAAAATAAACCAAAAGGTAAATCAAAGAGGCCCCGATTTGTATTCCTTCTACCAAAAATCATAGCAATTTCATTACACAGAGATATACTTCACTGCCAGTCTTGTTTTCTTGGATTCTACTTGTTTCTGGTGAACTTGTTGTTAGCCAAGCTGTTCTGCTGTCATTCTGGCACTTACAGGTTCAAGATTTGACGCAGATTGGTTGTCACTCTCTTCTTCAGAGTCTGAACAAACAGAAGATGTAAAATATCATCTCACTGTATTGGTTCTCTGTTTTTGGACGAGCTAAAGTAGAATATTATTCACTCTTAGCTGCATTGTCAAGCGAGCCATTACTTAGCAACAGGTGTCCAGCGGAATGATACAGTAACTGTGAAAAAAATACCACAGGTTTAGGCACAAACTGAGAGTTTCTACATTTGTATGTTACTCACTTGATATTTACTAAAAATACACTCAATATTCTTATATTACACAGTATGTTCACCATGCGAGTACCTTTGTTTGCGTCATATTTTTATTCAACACTGCTGGCCTTCAAAAAGCCACCTAATATAATAATAATGTGGATCACCAGACAAGTGTGTTGATATTTACAGAGCTATTGAGAGTCTTGAATTTGACCCTCTACCATCACACGACCAGTTAACAGGATTTCAGACTTGCACTGTTCTTTTATCTTATCAAGAAAACTTGTTTTCGTTGACATATTTTCATGTATAGTTGTTCACTCAGCAACTTTCCGATGTTTAACAAGAACAAAAATCTCCAGTTTATGAGATAAGTGGGTAAGTG
The DNA here is from genome assembly GCA_037576975.1 of Alestes dentex. Classification (NCBI taxonomy): domain Eukaryota; kingdom Metazoa; phylum Chordata; class Actinopteri; order Characiformes; family Alestidae; genus Alestes; species Alestes dentex. Next base: position 11,026,626 of record JBBIGA010000153.1, on the reverse strand, counting down.
GTAAGAACCTGTGGTGTGTAAAAACCTTTCTATACAAAAAAGCATAGATATAAATAACAGAACGCTTCTCCACCAATCAGATTGTGCCGTCGAAACCAGCTGCCGTATAAAGCAGGACAGATAACAGTAGCCTGCAATGTCCCTGTCGTTATACACCGCTGCGACCACTAGATGGCAGGACCGGATCAGTCCTGAAGAAAATGAGCCGAACATAAAAATAACGGACGAGCTCTTTACTAGGAACGGCACAGTCCACTGTCAAGCCTTCTATACTCCCTTTTCTAATATATTTACTTTAATTAAATATATTAAAATAAAACAATAATAATATTTTATAAATATTATTTATAATAATATTTATAATATTTATATTATTATTATTATTGTTGTTGTTTTGTTGTTGTTGTTGTTATAATTATTACTGTTGTTATTATTGTTGTTATTATTATTATTGTCATTATTATCACTGTCGCTGTTGTCGTTATTGTTATTAGGAGTAGTAATAGTACAGTAGTAGACTTATCATTCAGGTTGTCATCATTCTTGTTATTATTACTGTTAGAAGTAGTAGTTGCAGTAGTATAGCAGTAGTAATAGTAGTCGTATAATTCTTGCTGATGTTATTATTATAATCGTTATTGATTTAAAAAATTGTTATCATCGTCACTGTTTTATTGTTATTATTTGATATTTGTCAAGTAGGTTGTATTTGTCATTTACCATATTGCCATATACACACACAGTACATAGTCAAAACGAAACAACGTTCCTGCAGGACCATGGTGCAACATAAGAACAGATCAGAACAGAATAAGGCAACAAAAGAACTAGACGAGACGAGACAAGACAAGACAACGTTCAGTACACTTTTTATTGTTATTGTGGTTGTGGCTGTTCAGACAATCTGTTCTTCAATTATGACGGTTTAGAACGTGCTCTCCCAGCGTTTATAAAACGCTTTAATTTAAATGAGCTATGAACAGTGCTTCAGAACGGATCTGTAGAGTTTGTGTTGCCTCCAAAAGTTCCCACTCGTTTTCCGTCAAGCCCGCCTCTCTGTGTCCTGATTGGCTGTCAGTTTGGGGCAGCCCGCTTTTACTGCCAGCAGTCCCCGTGAAAGGGGGCGGGGCTTGTCTGAATACGGGCGGGAAAAGAAAAACGCGCACAATCCGCTTGGAGCTGCGGCTGCAAGTGTTGCTCGTAAGCATGCAGGTAATAAGCGCGGTTCTGAAGGAAGGGGGCTGAGCCAGTTCTCTACACTCGGAGTCGAAGGGGAGGAGGAGGAGGAGGCGTAGGAAGGGAGTCTTAAAACTGGACCTGGAGCGCCAGAGCTGTTTCAAACTCTCTTCTCTTCTCCCCCCTGAAAAAGCCCTCCAACAGAAACGAACGGGACACAAGTTTGTCCACGCACTGAAGGCACATTAAACGAGGGGCCACTGTCTTCACTGAATATCCCAAGACGACGCAGCCACGCAGCGAGGTGATTGACTTCACTGGGTTTTCAGCAGTACACCGGGGTCACTGCTGATACCACACTTTTAAGGACTTTCTCTTCTGATCACCTGGACCTTCTGAGTTCTCTTATTTGGGAGAAACGTTTTTTTGAATCGCGTCCCTCGGCTCGTGTGGACTGAGATTTTCGAAAGAGAAGAGGACGGAGCTCTCACATGCCAAAGTACATGTACGAGAAGGCGATGGCACCAGAAACAAGAAACGGCGGCACAGCGACGTTAAATAACGGCGGCAGCATCAACAAGGGCAAGAGGAAACTTTTAATAGCTCTAGACATCTTCTGCCTTATCTTAGGTGAGTGTTCACTTCACTGCGTGAGAGTCTCTTACGGTCCAGCATCTCTTACAGAGCCCAACGCAGCTCAACAGGTCTGTGGTCCAGATTAAGCTTTTATGGTGTTCAGTTAGTTCAGCAATGTCAATTAAACAGCTTTAAACAAAGGAGTCAGGATCAAGCTGTTGTTCTTTTCATATTTAAATATAATGCACAACTACCTCCTGCAAAAAATAATGCAATTGCCAATCCAAAGTGTCCCACTTGTCACTCTTGTTTAGTGGCTCTGTTTTGCATCGTTATCTCTCTAAGCAGAAGTAAGGACCGTTAAAAAGCTCTTATCACACAGAGTAGGGTGGGCACAGCTGGCACCTCTATTTAAACGGGACTGTCCCAGTCACTTATTAAAGTGGGTGTGCAACATATAAAAACATCACAAATGTAGATGCCTAGTTATCCGTGGACTGTCTGTCAGGCTTTGTTTACAGTTTTTCCACAGACAGCCTCTCAGATAACAAGGGGCATTTTTTGGGCTTTCTGTTTTTATGCCGTTTTTTTTATGCTGCTTGTTAGGGCCAGCAATTAAAATAATGAACAACAGCTTAAAACAAGTGAAGGAAACTTTTTTTTATTCCCTCTCTTTCTTGCTGTGCACCCACTCAGGGTGTCTGGTTGTTCTCTCATGTGCACATCTTTGGTTCGTCCCACACTGAGTCGTTTGGAAGGTTCTGAAGGTTTGTAATCTCCTGCATCTTGGAGGTCTCGCATGCATGGAGGACCATCCGCTCGCATACAGTTTAAAGCAATGGTTCCAAGACTTCAGTGGTTTCAAATGATCTTCAGCAGAAGCTGAATGATTTTCTTTGAGCGCAATATGGCAAGTTTGTTATTAGACACATTCTGCTCCGCGGTGTGAAGCGCAGACGAAAACGAGGGCTTCTCCGTTCTGAAGATTTGTGAAGTCCCAGGGTGTTGACGGCTTGACTTCCCTCGTATTGTTTGAGGGTCTGGAAGTCATCAGGGAACTTTCCCAAAGCTAGTGAGTGCTCAGGGTCTGGGATTAGCGAGCATCAGCTCAACGTTCTGCATTCTTCTAGCAGCCCCTCAAATCTCCCCTTCGCCAGCTGGCTCATCTCTTTTCAGAACATGTCACGGCATCATATCAACTTTCTCACAGAGCGGAGAGGCAGGTCGAGAGCCCCTCTGTCCTTTTGTTTTGTCAGAATGTGGAGAAGAATTGCTTAAAAGTGTTTGCTTTAGAGAAGCAGGGCCAAGCTGTTTGAGAGAATTAGAGGGACTCAGCCCTGAAGGTGCTCCGGAGATTTCAACAGGCGACTGCTCTGGGAAGTTCGGCTCACACAGAAAGGCTGGTCAGCAGGTGGTAGAAGGGAGAGGGTCTGCAGTAGCATATGTTATCCAAACACTGAGATACTTTGGATGTTCCTATAAATCATCTTCCAAATCTTTCTGCGCGTACTCCTTCAGCCCCCCACTCCCCACAAACCCAACAAGTTTCATTCCTTTCCTTGCTGGAAAAAAAAAAGATTAAAAAAGGCAAACAGTTTTACAGTGCTTGTTTTTACAGGCTCCTTCAAACAAACCAAAACAAGACTTGCTCTCACATGTGGTTCGCTGAGGACGCGGAATGACATAAACTGCACATGAGGCGAATCTCCCGCTTAAACTCACTTCCTTCCCAATTTTGGAGATGGCGCTGGCGTTAATTGTGCGCATCAAAAGCAGAGCACAAACAAACATGTTCTTTGTGATGTTAAATAAAGGGTAGTTGGCCTGCTTTATATTGTTGAGGGGGGGTGCTGTGAAAGAGAAGAGACTTTTTAGATGGGGATTTGGGGAGGGGGGCCACTTGAAGAATGTCTGATTGAATGGGCTTTGTTCAAGCTGACGCTATGGGAATGGCTCAGGCAAGGGCTGGATGCTTGGGGTTCCATCTGTTGTATGGATGTCTTGCTATCTCTCTCTCTCTCTCTCTCTCTCTCTCTCTCTCTCTCTCTCACTTTTCTCATTATGTATGAGTGCCTAATTATTCTGTCCAGAATACTTGCTCTTAATGTGGTAGCTCCACACAAATGAGACTTTACTCAGTTCTCCTCTTAATGTAGTCGGTCAGCCAAGTGGACATCTTATTGTACGTCTTAAAGCTGGCTTTGTATAAACTGCATGCCTTACCATCACACCCCCCCGTTTTGATGGTATATTTGCCCTCGGGGCAAAACTAAAGAAGCCACCTTCAGACAGCATCCAGTTCACTGGCTACGTTTGAGGTATAGAAGGAAAACTGTGCAAAGTTTGCCAAACTGTCACTTGAATGCCTGGTTTCTCCTCCACTCTCCACAAAACACTGTCAGGTCAAATGCCTTCTCTCTTATCATTGTGGCTGATGGTAGCAAGGTGCTGTCTTCTATCAGTGGAGTGATTATGAGCAGTCAGACAGATCGCTGTCTGAGGAGCCTTGCCTCCCGTTGAGATCCTCCAGAGAGAGAAGAGAACAGCTCAGCCCATTAGCATACAGTAGAGCACTAAAGCCGAGGAGGGGCGTCCCTGGAGCTCACGTACCCACCCCCACCCTCAGGGGAGCCATAAAGGAGGGGAGGGGTCTGCGATGACACACATTCCGACCCAATGCCACAGCCTCAGCTGCAGCCACCAGGCAAACTTTAACATCCCACCATCCCACCCCACACCACTTGGTCATTCTTTCTTTGGTGAGGCCAGTCAGTCATATTTTACTCAGAGATCTCCATGATGAGCTTTCCTGACAGTGCAATTGTTCATGTGGTGCTGGAATGAAGGCTGAAACGTGAGCCAAGCTATTAACGGGCAGAAAAACTCAACAATCTACAGACGCTTAGAACTTGAAAGGTAGTCGAGACTCTGGGATTCACGTCAAGCTTTACTTTATTTCACAAATACTTGTGTATGGCCAGGTTCAAATTTCTAGCCAGTCAGCCTGCCAGTCCTTAGTGTCTGCTATTGGATAACTTATAATTAAGTTATTAATGTCACCCAGCTCCATTACTGTTTGGTAACTTCGCCGTTTTACTGTTGTGTTGAAGCAGATCGATCATTTCATTAGACTGAACATTTTGCTGGGTGTGGAACAAAATTTGATCAGACTAGTACAGTATAGCAGTCTAAACTTGCTACTGTGGCTTGAATCGGCTGTGGAACGTTCTCGGGCTGTATTCAGGTTCTGTGTAACATTTCAGGCTGGTTTAAAGCTCTGTGTTCCCCTTTGTGCCTCTGTACCCTCCTTTGGGATGTTTGTTATGGAGAGGCATGCTTGATGGCAGGAAACCGTGTTCTAAAAACAGGCCCTCACCTAAGCGCCATTGTGCTCCATGTCTTTCTTTGAGCATACAATGGAGCCGGGCCGCCATTCAAGGCTGGGCATAGCCTGAGCACGCTCTGTGCATTTTAACACAGTTTGTCAGAACAACATGCATTGCGCCTGCACAGAGACGACTTTTAGCCCAGTTGGCCGTAAGGAAATACAGAAACCCTGTTTGCTTGTTTATGCGTGGAAATCGCAGAGATAAGTGTCTATCTGCGGTCACCGCTGTGCTTAAATGTGCCCTGAGTTAAACCTACATCAGAACCACTCTGCACTTAGTTTTATTCCCTCTCTGTGCCTACCTGGGTTAGTGCATGATCAAAGTGAAGGAAAAGGGTTTGGCTGCCTTGATTCTGGCCATTTATAACTTCTCTCTCATCTGTGGCATTCCACAAGGGGGTAGGCAGGCAGAGTTATAGCGTGTTAGGGAACCCGTGGGAGACTCGCTCATTTAAGCCCAGTCGTATTAACCTCCAGCTCCAGACCTGACCGCATCTATAAATATTTTCCAAAATTTCTCAAATTCTTCATCCCAGGTCAGCACGGCTCACACTCTTGATGTGACATCTTGTATAATTTTCGGGCCAGGGTGTAAGCAAGGCAAAAAAAAAAAAACCACGGAAAGGGTGGGAAGAGGAAAAGGTAGTCTTGCGCTCTCTCTCTCTCTCTCTCTCTCTCTCTCTCTCTCTCTCTCTCGTTCCCTCCTTTTCTTTCACCGGTTTCCCTAGGTGTGGCCAGAGTGCTGTGAAACGTAATCCCTCTCTTTTTCCGGACCATTTCCTCGAGCGCAAAACCCGTCTCTCTCCTTCTCTCTCTCTTTCCCCTTCTCTCTCCCTCACTCTCATTGACCTGCTTGTAATTGCAGGAGACCCTCTAAAGCTGCCACATGGTATTCAGGAAAACCCGCCTGACCCGGGCTGTCACAGCCTGATGAAGTCCTCCTGTGCCAATGCTGCATTAATGTCAGCCATAGCAACAAAAGTTACACTAATATTATTGTTGCGTGTTGTCGCTGCTGTAAGAAAATCTTGTGAGGGATTTTTTACACTGTTTGAACGCTGCCCTTTACACTGTGGGGACGCATCTTGAAGAATGGATCAACGGAGCAAGAAGGTACATTAACAGACGTTATAACAATGTTTTTCTACTGCAATAAAGCCACTGTTTTGGAGCTTTTCTTGATACAGCAACAAGGAATCTATGTTTATTTTGGTGCCCATTGTAATGAATTCCTCTCCCATGTTATATAGTCCAAATACACGATTGGGGTGTTTACCGGCTAAGCTGTATGTTTATAAACAAGCTCTGCTTAACGTACACAGAGATGCCATCAGGCGGGCGCCAGGGGGGGCGGGGGTGTATGTGTGGAGGGTGCCAGCACTGAACCCTGGGCGACTGTATACATCACAACATTTAACTTGAAGCCACTTAACTTTCCACCTGGATGCGACAAGAGGCTGTGATTGTGGTCAGTGGAGCGCACCCTTGAACTGGGAGGGCCGTAATTTCAGAGTGGGAGAAACTGGTGGTGTTTAGAGAACCCACCATAAGTCACAGGGAAGTTTCCTTTAGGGCAAAACTCCTGCTGGCCTTGAGATCTCATCCATGGCATATAATAAAGTGTAATATAAGCTCATGGCAACTCTCGACGCTCTTTGTGACTGACTGAATCTACGAGGCAGGATATGTTTGAGGGAGTGTACAGTCTTAAACTGTAAATTATCGCCCAGTGATAATGGTGTGTTTGTAGAAGGTGTTGGAGTTATGACAACTTCACCTGTTTGTTGGACAGTCTTGTCACTGTCAGTTATATTAGTATTCATGTAATCTAGCAATTACTTTAACCATTGATCGATTAGTCATACACATGCAATTTAGGAAAGCAAATGTTTCATTTTGCTTCTTACATAATATGCACATGAGCTCCTGCCGGATGGAGTGGAGTGATGTAAGAAAAGGTCCGAAGCGATTTTTTGGGGGGAGGGGGATACAGTAGAGTAAGCTAGACCCTCAAATCACACACATACTGAGAGTGACACCACTCCACAAGTTACAATTTCTGACTGCCACTACCCCATAGTCCACTAACGGGTCTGTTAAAAAACACCTGGTTTACCCGGCCTGCATGTTGCAGTTTCTGTCCGTGTGTGTTTCACTTTGTGGACGAACGTGTGTTTATTGCACGTGTGTCAAGAGTGTACCTTGCTGTGTGTGTGTGTGTGTGTGTGTGTGTGTGTGTGTGTGTGTGTGGGGCTAGTTTTCCAAGCCGGCTGGCCATGTGGTTTAATTACATGGCCCCAGGATTTATGGAACAGAGCGGCCTGCTTGAGGTAGCAATTAGACAGACACACATGGGTGTCTTCCAGCTGTGTGTATGTGTGTGTGTGCGAGCATGGGGCAATGTTATCAAACACTACAGGAGACTTCAATGGAGCATTGCACTGATAACATACCTCTGCCTTTTGTTAAAGGACTCAAAGTGTCCCCTCTCCAGTGAGGCTGTGCTATCAGCCAACGAGCTAACCAAGTCCTTATGCCTTTTCCTCCTTTACTGCCATCAACCTGTATTCTACAACAATAGGATATTTGCTTAATCAGTAAAAGCATGCAGTTACGTTCCGGCCCCCTCCACACACACCTCCTGCTGTCTTTGTGTTTTTTCCAAGAGACTGAATTCGTTTAGTCATTTACACCGATGGTAATTATAGTTTATTTCCTCTCTTATGACTCTATTGCATCCTATAAACCATTGTTTTGGAAAATGAGATAATGTGTATGTGTGTGTGTGTGTGTGTGTGTGTGCCTGTAAGGATAAAGTGTTGGTCAGTAATAGTAGCTGTAGTAGAGTCTCAACCCTTCTTAACCTGCTTAAGCCTGGACGGAACAGTCTCTCTCAGTTTACTGAGCTGGGTTATAATTCCAGGGTGCTCTCGGGAATGTGATTTTGTGGAATCCGGCGTGCGAGCGTGTGTATGCGTGTGCATGTGAATGCCCTGGAATGAGATTTCAGGAATCTTGTGTGGGCATCTGTTAAACAAACCGCATCTATGTCCAAAAGGCCAAGGACGACCTCAACCCCCCTCCCGCCTCTCTCTCTGTCTCTCTCTCTCTCTCTCTCCCTCTTTCTCTCTCTCTCTCTCTTTTACTCTGGGTCATATGGATTAAGGCCTGGGTGTTCTGCATTCCAGTGTTTGTGCCTAGCTGCTCTCCCTAAAGGCCTGTCACCTCTGGGTCACTTGCCTTCTCTAATTCACTTCTTCGGAGAAAGAGGCAAGACATCGTAATGCATGTCATTATAAAAAAAACTGAAACTATAAGAGAAGAAAAAAAAAAGTTGTTTTTATTTTAACCTCAGTGCATGTGCATGTAATTATAGTAATCTGTCCATTTATTATGAAATGCATACTTTGTAAAGACTGGCTGGTGTTGTCAAATCTAGGAAAACTGCCTGTTTTTACAAGGTTTTGATGCAGTCAGCTATGCTGCTGGCCATGAGAAAACGGACAGAAAACTGTGAATAAAATGCAGTGCTACTTCAGTATGCAAATGTGTAGAGAAGAAATTAGTGAGTGAGAAGAGAGTGAAAGAGGGGTGGGGGGTGATTATCAGGGAAAAGTGGCCTCATTAAACGTGTGGGCCAGTGTTTGGCTAGTGGGTGCTAATGGGCCTTATTTTTCACATCACTGTGGATGCCACAGTCCCCTGAGTCACAGAC
>JBBIGA010000153.1:11009877-11017671 GCA_037576975.1 Alestes dentex | reverse complement strand
GATGCCACAGTCCCCTGAGTCACAGACAAATACACATTTTGATACAGTAAAACAGACACACACACACACAGGTGTGTGTGGTGTGTGTGTGTGTGTGTGTGTGTGTGTATATATGTATATATATATATATATATATATATATATATATGACTATGTATATATATATATATATATACATCGTCATCCTTTACCTTAGCACCCCCACCCACGGAGTGGTAATTTGTGCCATGCAAAGCTGTGGTTTCCTGGGTATGATCATCCAATAGACATTTATTTATGTCCACAGCTCTTGACAGGAAATGACTGTGTACACAAGATATGTATGTATATACATATGCAGATCTAGTAAAATGAACAGTGGTGTCATTTATACTTATTATTGTTAAAAATATAGCCATTGGAAATGAAACATCCATGATCCTGATGCTTCGAAGGCATTCAAGCAGAGGTAGCAGACTTGGTCAGCAGCCCATAATTGGATGTGTGGTGTGTTCAGGCTGGTGTGTGCTCCCTCTGAAATGTGCCACTCGGAATATAATTTCATTTACGCCGCACAGCAGATGCCTATTCAGAGTCAGCCAGAAAATGCAAGAGACAGCTGTTAAAACCATTCCGCTAATCCCGTTAACATCTTCATCGGCATCTCGCCGCTAAATTTGAATGTGATTTTGTTAAGCCATTAGCCAGACACCGAGCTCCATTGAGTGAGGGTGTGGATGAATAACTGATGGTCAGCTATAACGTTTGGATGCAGGCAGTGACTGTGGGCGTGTTGCACAATGTAATATATTGTCGCTGGAGCGAAAGCGTGTATCGCTAATTTTGTCATTTTCTTTTTTGTTTTCGACACTATTTGAGAATTTTTTTGTCTTTTACACTGTGTCGGAGTCTTACAATGAGAGGACCAATTAAAATTGCCCAAAATAAACTCCATTCAAGGATGAGGAGGTTCTTTCCTTCTCCTGCAAAACACCATTTTGGAGATGTAGGGTTTTGTCCCAACAGCAGTGATATGTAACCTCCAAACAAACACACACATCATTTCTTAAGTATACACAGAAGTTCATGTTTTCTAATGCAGAGCAAACATACTCTCACATGCATTCCCAAAAACACACACACATACACACACACACACTCAGAGTCACACAAACAATAACCCACTCTAACCCACACAGGCATGTACAGCTCTGCTCATGCCACACCAAACCAGGTCTAAATGTAGCTGTAGCTGTCTGGTTTACATGATCGTAGACTGCTATGTATAGTCATGGTTACAGATTCATATCCACAGCAGACAGTGTTTCTGTAGCTGCAGGGCTGGGTGGTAGAGGAGGTAGACCAGAGAAGAGGCTTTGATGATGGCTGCACAAGCTCAGATTAGCTTCTTAAACTTTAGGCTTTTTTTATGTTATTAAGAATTATTCAGCTGTAAATTTCTACTTTAAATTTCTCACTAACTACTATAACATTTCTTTAAAAAGGTGCGCAGTTGGTAAATGAAGACTTAAGTGGGTCGATGGCATTCAAAGGGCCCACTTCATCCTTTCCCTTACTCTGAGAAAAGAGTTTTGTGATGTCACAAAACCAACACATTTACATGTTCCGCCTGCAGCAGTGGAATCCCACCCATTCACTTTCAAGTTATAAGAAATGTTTCAGTCCTGACTGTTTTTTTGAATAAGGCACAATATAGGACTCATTTGCACCTTTCATACACAGCTAAAGGCACAGCCTGTTGGATTCTATGGGATAAATAGATATTACATTTAATGAATAATGGCTGCTATTGCTGTACAAAACTAGACAAACCTTATAAATGGATGTCAAGAGATAAAAACAATGCAAGAAAAATGCGGGATATGACCCTTTAAGAGGTTAAACCCTTTAAGTAACAATGAAGTAGTACTGACCTCTAGTTTAGACAGTTCAAGAGAGAAAGGAAGGAAACTCAGAGTGCAGAATAATCAGCAGAATAAAATGATAACACTGGACTTTTAAGGGCCGAGAAGAGCTACTGAGGAAGAATATGAAGAGTAATATAATCAGTGTGAGAAACAGAGACGGATAACTCGTGTTCCTTTTCAACTATTTCCCTTCTGAACAGAATGTTCTAAATGTCAGCCAGAGTGTAACCAGTGGCAGTGGAAACATGTTAATGTACAGTAGAACTCCATGATCAGACATATTATGGCTTTTAGCGGCATGATGCAAGAGCCTCATGACTTTTACTCTGACGTGTTTGGCCCCTGCACTCTGAGATTTGAGTAAACTGCGAGCCTCTTTATTTTCTTTAAGGAAACCACAGTAAATGATATTTATGCACACCCACGTTCTCTCTTAGGTAAACACATCCCTCACTGCCCAGCCATAAGCACTGCATGCAGTGGGTGGAAAAGGGATCAAAAAGGTAAAATAACAGAGCAGCGTCAAAGCGTTTCAGGACGACACTCCGCTATGATCCCCCCCCCCCAAGTGGGCAATTTCTGCCACTCCACTGGGGGTTGTCTGGTAAACACAGACACCTTGATCAAGCACCCTGTTGAAATTTTGCTGAATGTGAATAGTGGTACACTTAAAGTATTGCAAAAGACCACCTGAGAATATAGAAGATTCGCACTTGTTACAACTTTTTTCCCAATTTTGCCATGTTTTTGACGATCAAACAAGTCAGTAGTGCAGACTTTTGAACCTGTCAGTATATACAGTGTACATTGCATGTAAATATAATTAGCTACATGTGGGACAACACATAAGTAGCCATGTAGTTATTATGTGCAGCAAAGCTAAAAGACTGTAATAACTCGAAGACGTCTAAGGGTAACACATTTGCCTAGCCCGGTTCTAATGCGCAGTAACGTATGTCCACGTATTCCTGGGGCATGCGGCGCAGCTGTGGCGGGCCCATGACGATGCAGCCGGCTCAGAAGCCTGCGCGAGTGTGAAAAGGCCGCGTCCTGGCGCTGATTTCTGTGAGTGGAAATTGCTGCGCATAAGCACATGTTTTCAGCCGGCCTGCGGCCTCACGGCCCGTCCAGTGCATTGAGGGACTAAGAAAGGAAGGATTGGCGCTGCTGGCGGTTGCGCTGACCTCAGCAGCTTGCACAGACAATACTGAGCGGCTCTCAGTGTGTGTGTATGTGTGTGTGTGTGTGTGAGAGAGAGAGAGAGAGATGGCAGCAGTGGGGCTCTCTCACTTACAGTGCTCACACACGTGCAGTCACAAATCAATCGTCATTGAGCTGCTAACAGTAATGGACCAGGAAAAACACCCACAGCAAGGTTTCACACCGTGATGTTCTGTATCAACTGTGTGTGTGTGTCAGTGGCATGGAAATGATACTGATTAGCTTGGTCTGTGTCACCCTGTTTCATTATTAAGGTTATTGATGTTCCATTCCAGTGACCCCTTTTTCTGTTTGTATGGAGCCATGCCTTTTCAAGGTTATACACTCACTGATCACTGTTAGATAAACCTGTATTGCAGTTAAAGTTGATTTTTTTCATTCACAATTTGTATTAGACATCCTCTGGCTTTTTATCAGCAATCAGTTGCTGCACAGGGCCGTTTTTGGTTCCCAGCCCAGTAGCGACATGGAAGTGGGTAAAAACCCTTGCAACACTGCTGCACACTCATCACAACACGCACCAACATGCCACTGGCATGCTGAGAATGGCACCCAATATTAATCATAACGTCTTTTCAGCGGCGGCCCTATATTGGTCACTTTCAGTGAGAGAGGTAGAAGAAGGCTGATCAATTTTACAGCAACTGATCCGATACTGTCAGTAATTAGAATTAACATGATTACATATGTGCAAAGTTGTATGCCCACATGTTCCCTGTGGATTGCACCATGCTTGCTAAATGTTTGTTCAGCTCCACTTTTTTAGACATGGAGTGTACAGACACACATGTGCGTGTGTTTATGTAAAGGTCAGCGACCCCTGTGCCACCGGCAAAGCAGCTGGGACGGGGTGTATTCAGCGCACCACGAAGGCCACACATTTTAAAGTTCACAGTTCACAGGACAGGGGTCGACCAGAACATTAATTTGAGTTTGAAGTGATAGTGCGCCACACACCGTGTGTGTGTGTTCCGGAAATGCCGTGCCAGTTTCAAATGCACCTCTTGACTCCTGAGGAATGCCACACAGTGCAGCCTAATACCAGTGAACAAGTGCAGGGCCATATTTATAAAGTGCACTATCACACAAACCCACATACACTGCCCTAAATATTTAAGCCCATTAGACCAAGCCCCTGCACAACGTCAGACAGGATTAGTGCTGGACGGTATATCGTCTCTACTGGTATTCCGGCCTCGGAGTTGGTTTTTGCTTTTAATCAACAGCAGTGTACTTTACTAAGTGATCTGGATTGTTCGTAATCATTCAAAATATAGGCAAACTAAACAAGTACCAGGTTTCCTTTCGGGAAGTCTGGTTTGTGTCTGAATAACATTTATCTGGGCAGGGTTCCTTTCTGTGTAATTTAAAAGGGAGAAAACAGAACAAAACATTATATTCATATTTCATATTTGTATGCCCTATCTGCAAGACGCGGGGCTCAGAAGCATTGGGTCAGTAATTGGATTCCACGTTAAATTTCCGACAGTATTGTGATATTGAGTTTTATGAATGCTGGTCAGCGCTGGACAGAGTGTGAAGGGCTCTCTGTCTTTCTCCTGCTGTCACTTGCTCTCTCTCTCCTTCCCTGCCCCCTCCCTCAGTAATTAATGAACTCTTCCTCTACAGTTTCCCTTGTTCCCAGCAGCGGTGTCCCTCTCTCATTGTGTTTAGGCTTGCCTCTCTGGCACTGGCTGATTGGGTCTGGCAGCGCTCCACTCATTCTACAGAGAGCAATTCCCACAGGGGCAGTGTGCCCTTGTTTGTGCCCCCCCCCACCCCACCCCCCAAGCCTTCACTAGCTGAACTTTCGTACTGGGAGTCGGCCCCTGAGCATAAAACAATCCACTGATAAAGCAATCAGTAGAGCTGAAAACCAAATTCGACACGAGCCCCTTCTCAAGTTGGCATCTTGATGCCGTGGCAGGCTGAGGTGCCGAGCTGAAGAGTCCGTAGCTCTTATAAGTCACAGTCATTTGCGACAATAACAGAAGCATGGTGTAATATTTAATCAATTAGTTCTTGCCGGTGGATGCCACGATTGTGCAAGTGGTGGATTATTAAGATTGAATTTGAAGGTCATTGTCTTCTTTCGTGTGTATAAAGCAGCATTCTCATCAGTTTTTACATAATATGTAGTAAAAACATAGTACTTTATGTAAAAAAGGAAATAAATGGGATTGCTTATGTCATTATGCTGATTGCACAAGTACATTTTTGGATAGTTCAGCAAAACAGCAATAACACCTGGCACCTTCTTAGAGCTAGCTTTAACTGTTTCATTGACCAGACATAGTCCTGGCCTTAACTGACCCATTATGTATTTATTAAGCCACATTGTTCAGTAGCTTCTTTGATGTAGTCTATAAGTGCTTTGAAACTTGCATTACAAGACGTGTGGGCCTACATACAGACCGTTGTGGGGTTAAAGGTACCAGAACATATGCCAGACTATCAGCGATGACTAACATAGACCCTTAACTGGGCCGACAGAGGAGTTTGACACATTTCCTTCCTTCAGACTTCAGAGGGTGGTAGTTATGGCAGCTATAGGCGTCATAGGAACTGGCTGGAACAGATTTCCTCATATCATGTGGTGCGTGAGTGAATTTCTCCCTCAGGCAAAGGCAGAAAAGGTGTGTGAAAGTGAGGTGTAAGTGCCAGTTAGCCAATAGCTCTTCCTTCTCTGCTAGTGCAGACTAGCATCGGTGCTTGTAGTTGTGGCTGATCAAGTCGCACCATCAGCACTCTTTAAAAATCGAGGGAGTGTCGCTAAGAATGCGCTACTGCGTCACGGGTCTACTCAAGCAGGGTCTCACGGAGTACAGGTAGTTCACCTCCTCTCCCCCATTTATGAGTCAGCATCCTTTATTACAAACGCTGCCTCATACATCTGACTGGTCTATGGAAAGTGCTTTAAAGATTTTAGCTGCTGGAATGAAAGAAGCTACCAGATATATTTACGTCAAGACAGAAAAGTCAAGAGCTTTAAAAAGAGACTTGCTTATCTCCCATTGTGACAGTTAAGCTGTGCTCCCTGCTGCCAGTGTAACTAATGTGATTTCAAGTCAAGTCAAGTGGGTGTTTATTATTTCAAACATATACACAGTGAAATGAAACCACGTTCCTCCAGGACCATGGTGCACCACAAAGAACGAAAACAGAACATCACAGGAGTATGCAAGACTGCACAAGTGTGGGCTGGACAGGAGGCAGTACAAAAAATCACAAGAGTCGCAACAGTCCAATAAGTTACAGGACAGGTGCAGCCGACAGGAGCAGCTACTAGAGTACAGAAATAGAGTCTGTATTCCAGCAGCATTCATTTAAATCAGCGAAGAAAGGACATTTACAGTGGCCGTTCTGTGTTTGTTTGGGGGAAAGAATCTGTTTAGTTCAGAGTGTGTGTGAAAAACAGTTTGTGTTAAACCTTTATTTTTAGTATGGATTGTTTTGATTGAGGAGTCTAATGGCCTGGGAAAAGGAACTTCCCCATCCTGGAGGGCCTGGATGCTGGGAGACCCCAAAGATCTTCTCGCTATCCTCTGTAGGGTTATTTCTTTTGCATGTTAGATGGTAGGTCAGATTAGAGCAAGATGATACTGATCAAAATCACTGTCGTAACATCATCGCATCAGATGATCTTTAAATTCATATTAAATTCACATCCAGATGATCATTTCCGTAGTTTAATGCAGTGTTAAGTTATCCCCATTAGTATTTTCGGTTGGGTCAAGGCAAATGTATGAAAATGAAAGAATGTGTGTGTTGTAACACGTTATGGGATGAAAATAGCAAAAATGTATAAAACTCTTGTCAGAATACTTTTAGCAGTAGTATTTGATATTTTTTTTAATGTTTGTTAATCACGCATTTAGAGGGCAGCAGTGAGTAGAGTCTATAAAATAAGGTGTCTAATTTTGCTACATGAGGCTTGTACTTTAATAGTTGCAGTCAATAAACCACAAAGGCAATTAAATTGTTAAAGGAATGATTTATTTGGTAGTTATTCATCGCCTAAAATGTTATGGTTATGACAGATATACATAGAGTCGTTTGCATGTTTTTGCTGTCAGTGCATTTGTGAATGTATTTATTGTGGATATTAGACTTGTCTTCCCCGTCTCTTTTGGGTTTTTAGTGTCCGGAGGTGACTATTTCTCACTTGGTGTCAAGCTGCTTCATGTTTGGCACACGCAAATACTGGCCTTCTCACATGAGGGCTGACCTCTGGCCCCCATCCTGATCAGTCTTGATGGTGTCAGTGATGGCTTTGTGGGTTTAGCAGAACCTCTGACCCAAATGTGTGTGCGTGTGTGTGCACACATGCAGCCGTCTGTGTGTGCATGCATGTGTGTGTCTGGTATTTTTTTGTAGACCGCTACTAGCGGAAAGAGCGGGCCACACCACATACAAAGTGTTTCCTGAGCACCTCTCCTCACAATGCACTCTTCCGACTCCACTCCCATTCCCAATATGCACTTGTCACCTAATAATGACTGATCTGCATCGAATGCTAATTCCACCATTCAGCTACGTACCCGTTTTGTGGTTGGCGCTAAGGAAGCATCCTAAATAGACAGTTATGCTAATCTTGTCAAGACGAGTTAGAGCACGAAACTCTCTGCAGCAGAACTGTGATGGACAGTGACCTAAATTGGACAGG
>JBBIGA010000153.1:10996797-11007277 GCA_037576975.1 Alestes dentex | reverse complement strand
ACACACACCACATCTATGTTTTTTCCTCTCCCTCTCTCTCTCTCTCTCTCTCTCTCTCTCTCTCTCTCTCTCTCTCTCTCTTCCTCTCCCTCTCTGCATCCTATGAACTCTCTCTCTCTCTCTCTCTCTCTCCTATTTCTGTCTTTTTCTCTTTATTTCTGTCTACCTTTTACTCTGCCCCCTTCCTTTCTCTCTCTCTCTCCCTCTCTCTTTCTCTCTCTCTCTCTGTCTCTGTCTATAGCTCACTCTCTCACTCACTCTCACTCTTGCCCGCTTCTGCATGTTCATTTGCATCATAATTTAGCATTGTGTAGGACCGATGGAAACTTGTGATGGGTTGATTCACTCAGGAATGTCCCTGCCTACCAAGTAGACCAATTAGTTCGCCCTTTGCTTTTGTGCAGGATGAGCACATGCACACTCAAACGTGCACATTTACAGATGTGACTGTGTGCCTGTGTTTAAAGTCTTTGAGTGCCTTTTTTATTGCAGTGTGTACAAAAGCCCAAATATGACTATGAGTCTCATGTTGCCTCTTTATTGTCTCTGTAAGTGTATTTGACATGACTGGGGGAAGAATTTAAACAGGCTTCTGTGAGAGTGTGCATGCGCACGCACGTTTCCAAAGCCCACAACCCTTTCCATGGACTTTTTCCCAGTTTCCCAGTCCAATCTGAACTGGCTAACCCTCACCCGTGCTTCACCTTGCCTGTGAATGCGCTTTATCATTCCAGCTGGTGTTAGGTGCCCACCAGTTGCTCAGTCAAAGCACAAAACCCGATAAATCCCCTTGTTTATGCAGGTGGAGAGAAAGTTAAAGACAGTTATCACACTTTCCAAAACAATCACAGTATCAGATAATATTAAGATTAACATCAAAGGGTCCATATAAAAAAGATTTTATTCAGTATTATTTTGGACTATTTGTATTGGTCCATACACCATGATGTATTGTCAGAATGTAAAGGGTAGTTGGCGTGTCCGAATGACATAAAAATGACATGTGTCTCCTATAAGCTGTTGTGAAATACTTGGTAAGTCATAGAATACAGTTCTCCTGCATATGAATTATTCGAGAAAGTTCAGGTGTGTTGCTCTGGGTTTGGGATTGATATCACATGTCATTATGATGCATGTAAAAGTGTGTTGATTTTTCTGCCATTACTAAATCTAAAGCTCTTTGCAGTTCAGAGTAGGCCGTTTTTGCTAGCATGTCATGTCCAAATGAAATTTGGATTGTGCTCTTTGATGTGTGTATGCGTGTGTATTTTTTCGTGTGTGTCTAGCCCCCCTCTCTCTAACCGCACAGACCCAGATCATTCCCACAAAGGTTCCAGGATTTTGGGTGGCCAGCGTTACGCTTCACTTTGTTTTTCTTGCTATTCACACGTTTTACAACCCTTCAAGGCAAGCTTTTTCAAAAAAGCTCCCACCACAATTTTGCGTTTGCTTTGATTTGGAAATATGGATTTATTTTCCCCGCCGGCGGCGGGCCGGTGACAGCTGACGTGTGTTTTGCAGGAGGTGTGACATTTTAATGAGTCTGCCATTTTGGGCTCCGCTCCCAGACTGGCATCTCTCCGCTTCCTTCGAATAATACGGAGGACTGAGAGCCCTGCGCCATGTCTGAACAGCCTCACTCTAGATCTTGGTTATTCATCAGGCTGCTATGGTCAACCTCCACCCTGTTTGTGTGTCTTTGCCGTATCATTGGCAGACGTTCTATTTATCTGTAAAAGTAGTTCTTGGCTTTTGTCTTTTTTTTCCGTTCTGAATGGAGTGCGTCTTCAGGAGCCTCAGCCACAGGCCCAGTGAGCCTGGGAAAAAGAAACAGACTCACAATAATGCAGTCGTTCTAGCTAATGAGTGAAAATGACTGGGTGCATCTATCTCTGTATCATTTATGAAATCTTTTGAAATTGCTTTGACAAAAATGATACGATGCCATCTGTGCCAGCTTTGGTTCCTCCAGTGCCCTACTAAAGCCCCACCAGGCGAGGAAAACATTAGATTATGACTAAAGAACAATGGTGTTCCATATTAGACCACTGTTATAACCTGATTTATGTAGAATGGAATTAAGCAGGTAAGAAGTTCACCGAAGCTCTCCGAATCGCTCTCTCAGGTTCAGTTTACCTAAAGGCTTTCATCTAAAGCCATTAGTCTGCACTGTCTTAAGCTTTAGGCAGCTTTAGAGCTGACAATAGGCTTTGACAGTAAGAGCTTTCTGAAGGGGATACCACTATTGTGCTGCTCTGAGTCAGCCTCTTTTTATGCACTTTCTGATTACAGTGAGATAACTGTTTCAGGCAGGTGTGTTTAGCTAACCGATAATAAGTATGCAGACAGTTACAAGCAGAATCAGGGTTTATTCCTTGCTAAAAGGTTTTACTGTAAGTTCAGTCCAGACAGCGTGGTTGATGCAATAAAGTATGCTCAGCTGTGGGTACTGCATTCCATCAGGTAAGTGTATCTGTGTGTACGTGTGTGTGTTGACACCCCGGGCACGGTGTGTTTGTGTGTGTCCTGCACAGTCATGCTGCCCTCCATGGTGCTGCACAAGTCTACAGTACAGCCGTACCAGCGCGGCTTCTACTGCACTGATGACAGCATCCGCTACGTCTATAAGAACAGCACTGTGCCCTCGTCCGTGCTGATGGCCGTGGGCCTGCTCCTGCCCCTCACCAGCGTAAGTGCCCCAGCCCGGGGCATCCGACTGGGGGCATGGGGCCAGGAGAGCTGGGGGGAGTGGCATGGGAGGACCAAGACTCTGAAAGAGTGAGGAGAGCACATAGTGAATATATATACATTCAGGATGACAATTTGTACTACAGGCCAAAAGTTAAAAACCAATTAAATGGCTGCAATAGTCCACAACTAACAAATTCTTTAAGGGCCCGAATCAAGGGCCTACAAAAGTCAGCACATTTACGTATACAAGGCAAAAACAAGGCACAATACAGCTCTGCCAATCAGATCAGAGGTCAGGCGCTGATATCAGTCTTAAAGACACAGCACCACAGCCCGTTTAAAAGGGAATTTCACATTTTGTCTGCATAATTTTAGCAACTACTGATGTGAAACGGTGCATTGTAGAGAAACATACCAGTTCAGGTTTCTTCACAGTGATGGTGATAAGAATACCCTTTGGCCTAAAGGCTTTTATTACAAAACACTTTCAGAAAACTTTCATAAAACAAAGTCTTAGGCATCAGCCAGCGTATCTGTAACCGTTTAGTGTAATATGCTCATTAATGAACTTTCTGTGATGTAGCATTCAGAGACATTAAACACTTGTCCGCACCGCTGCAGTTCTGATTTTTGCAGTGGTGCCTTTCACATCCGACCACTTAATAATAAGCTGTGAATATGAGCGATGGCTGACTCTTAAAACAATGCAGCTCTGATCTTAATCACACTAATAAAAGATTCCAAATGATACAAAAATGAACGTAAATAATTTAAAACTGGAATGTTTTAGGGGTTGAAAAAGCTATTCCCATATAATACGTTAGAGCAAAAAACTTCCTTTCACACTTTCAAAGTGTATTGTGGGTCATCATAGAGATGTTTACTAAATAAGGCAAAAAAACGTTGTAAGTGTAGAAATCCTATCCTCATGGTGGAGTTACAGGAAGAAATCAGGTCCACTGGCGGTTTAGTGTAATGTAATGTAATGGCTCCCTCTTTTAGAGGTCCACCTCCCACGTCAGGACCTCCCCAGCCTCCCTGGTGCGTCCCATGATCTTCAGCTGCGGTGTGATGTGCTGTGCCACCCCGCCCCTGCGTGTGTGTCTTTCTGTATGTCTCTGTGACTGACCTGAAGCCTCTCTCTGTCTCTCTCTCTCTCCCTCTCTCTCTCTCTCTCTCTCTCTCTCTCTCTGTCTGTCTCGCTATAGCTGGCCTGCCTTTCCTGTTAATTGAAACTAGCATGATCGAGCCATACCATCGCGGGTTTTACTGCAGTGACCAGTCCATCCAGTACCCGTATAAAAACGGAGACACCATAAGCGATGCCGTGCTCTGTCTCGCTGGCATTCTTATTGCCATCTTCTCTGTAAGTCCTTCTCTTATATATATATATATATATGTATATCAGTTATATCATCCTTAACCCCCCGCTTCATACAAACACATTTTCACAGTAAACCGCTAATAAACCATAGATAGAGTTTAAAAGTATAAAATGTAGTGGAAAAATAGGATTTTCCATAGATCATGTAGAAATCCATCCATAAACAACATCCATAAATCATGTCCATCCTCCAAGGAGAAACGGAAAATTATTAAATGTGAGAAAGTCTGCCATGGCTTTTGGGCTTCTTGTTTTGTCTGCATGTGATCTTTCCACCGCTCTCTTCACTTTTGCTGTTGTCCTGGTTTGCGTTTGATTTTTGTGTTGCTTTAATGTTTCTGTGAATGACCGTTCACCAAAAATTCACCAGAACAGTGGAGTCAATAGAGCTTCGGGTTAAAGACACAGTATAAAGTTATTGCCATATAGTACTGTAGAGAAAGAGCATAGGATTTCCCACTAACCCCAAGCGAGTAAAGGTTAACTGGTGCTTTCAGTTTATGTAAAAAAAATGGAGATACTACATCAAGTTGTTAAGTGGTCACAAAGCAACCATTCTTGATTAAATAACAACTTGGTTGTTATTTAGTCAAGAATGGGTTTGAGGAGGAGAACCATCAAACTATGCTGGACGTCGGCTCTGCTATAAGCTGTCTGTTGCTTTGTAGCACTGAACTAATAAGGCAGCCTTCAGACCTCAAACATGTCTAGCAACAACATATTGCTTTAAATTGGCTGACTTTTCAATTGTCTCAGCGTGTGAATGCGCTGTATTGCTCAGATCTGAAGCGCAGATCTGAAACTGACTCAGAATGAGGCTTACACTGACTTATCAGCAGTTTCTATCACGATGTCAAGCTTTGTGATCCGAGAGTCAAGAGGGGAGCACGACAGATCAAACCAGGTCAGACTGTGCTTATATATAAAACCCTGCAGCTGCTGGCCATTGACCGCTCTCTATTAGAACACACAGAACCTTAATAGCATCAGGGACAGCTGGCGACAGCTTCCTGAAATACAACGAAATCTACGCCAGCACAATTCTGGCACTGGACTGAGGAAACAAAAGTAGTCAGGACAGGACGCAGACTTTCAGGGACCCACTGGAGCGGGTGAGGAAGTTACATGTGAGGGCGAGAGAGGGAGAACAACGAAGAAAGAAGCCAGAATCGCAGAAGGATGAGCTTTAAACATTTTAGCACGTCTCTGCTATCAGAACTCTCATATGCATTGGAAAATGAATCCCATCAGCCAGAGGGACGTTGCTTGGCAGAGCCCCTAACCAGAGACATGCATACATAGTGTTTAGAGCAGAGAGGGTCCTAAACGCAGGGATTAAAGTGTGTGTGCGTGTGTGTTTTGCACTATACACACAGCTGTAGATAATTAGTAGTGTCGCCATTCCCAGTTTGGTTAAGGCCTCTGGGAGAGGAGAATGTCTTCAGTGCTACCACAACAGCTTTCCACTACAGTGTGAATAACAGAGAGAGATAGAGAAGGAGGGAGGGTGAGAAGAATCGGTGAAAGTGAGAAAGTGAGAGAGAAAGGGGGAGAGAAATAGAAGGAGACTGAGAGAGAGGAAGCGAGACAAAGAGAGTGAGAAAGATAGCGTTCAACACATAATGTTCAACACATAATGTGTTATTAATGGGAATTTCAGTACACGACTGCTGAGCAATGCAGTTCCAGTTAAAAGCAGTCTGCCAAACAACATAACAGTCAAAGGTCTTTCCTGTAAACAATGGTTTGAATGGCTTACTAAATTCATACAAAATTCAGTTGATGTGTGTGGCTCTGTGTTTACATGAGTATTTCACTGTAGCTTTAGATGTGATTCAGCCATTACATTTGTTAAACGGAATTGTCTACATTTCAATTACATTCAGTGTAGTATTTGTTAATTAACCCTGAGGATAGTGCCTATTTAGGCCCCCTGTATACACATGTGAATATGGGCATTTATTTATTTCATTCCACAATGCCATACCGGTTTCACCATTTACTCTGGAGAGGCGGGCCTCGCTCATTCTCATAAGCCTGTTCTCTTGTTTCTTTTCATTCATTTCTATCTCTCTCTCTCTCTCTCTCTGTCTCATATTTATGTGTCATCAGTGTGCTTTCCAAACTAATTTCACCTGCATGTAGATTTAACGCTCATTTTGCATGTCCGAAACCTGACCATTATCACTTCTTTTGTTC
Organism: Alestes dentex; assembly: GCA_037576975.1. Lineage (NCBI taxonomy): Eukaryota > Metazoa > Chordata > Actinopteri > Characiformes > Alestidae > Alestes > Alestes dentex. The sequence continues at coordinate 11,001,003 of JBBIGA010000153.1, read as the reverse complement.
TGACGTGTCAGTATATACTGGTTACAATTTCAGTTTTGAGCATGTGATGTCGTTCAAAGTTTGGAATCCCTGTTTTTTCCTATTATTTTCTATGCAATTATAAATTCAACAAACTGTAGATTTCATCACTACACATTGGACGCCCAAAGGTATTTTTTTAGATTGGATTCAAAAGTATTTCAATGGTACCGTCGACATCAATTATACGCGTATCAACTTGATCTGTCGAGTTTGATTCCAAACTTTTGAACCATGACTCCAGACTTGTAAAAGTAGCTCATGCCTGATGTCTGTCCTGTACTCCACACCTCCAGATCGTGATAGGTGAGTGCTATAGGATCCATTACCTGAAGCAGGGCACGCAGTCCTTTGTGGGGAACCCCTACGTCTCTGCCCTGTACAAGCAGGTGGGCGTGTTTATCTTCGGCTGTGCGGTCAGCCAGTCCTTCACGGACATCGCCAAGGTGTCAGTGGGCCGCATGAGACCGCACTTTCTGGACGTGTGCAAGCCGGACTACTCCGGAATCAACTGCTCTCTGGGCTACATCACTGAATACGAATGCCTGGGTGAACCAAGCAAAGTGCAGGAGGCCAGGTTAGACCCACACACACACTCACGCAGACTTTACTCACACTTCAGCACACTCGCACTTCATCTCACTCTCTGATTCACACACTTTTGCACAGGCAGTCATGCACACGTACACCAGTCATCCCCTATAAGTCTCGAATTATTACTATAACCGTATATAACATATGACTGTAGAACTTGTGTAATAATGATTTGATAATACTGTCGCTGCACTGTCCAGTAACAGTAGTTAATCAGTTAATCAATTATATTTTGGTTCGATTTGGATTCCGGTAGGTTCACGTCTGCACTTCGGACTTTTTTGTGTTTGTTTCAATGTCAAAAAATGCCAAACACGCCGAAATGAAACAAGGCCGTGCACACAGCAAACAGCATTTTGTCAAATTCAAATCATAAATCATAACAAACTCAAGTGTGGTTGAAGGTCTACTCTTTTTCTATAGGAGAAATGCAGTATGCAAACGTTGAGGCGCCTGGTTACATAATTCTTTTTGATTTTGAAAGTGATAATAAGAACATGTCCTCTGCAGACAACACACTTGCGCAGCAGGACGTTTCTGTTTAATCGCTAAATTCAGCACACTGAAACAAAATCCGACGTTAAACGCGGCATGTGTGGAAGTTCTGGCACATTTTATTGTTTCGTGATTAATTTTTTTCCCCCCCAATATTTCAAACTTAACAACTGAATAGAAATTCCTGAAATATTTTCAGGTAAAAATGTCCCATTTAATTGTGTTGCATGTTGATGATGTCCACTTATTTTCACGCAACAAACCTTGTCATTTCAGTTTCACAGTGCGGTATGTTTGATATTGTTTCACTTTTTTCTTTGCTCACACTCAGGCTTGCTCATTTTTTTCTGTGGTTTGATATTGTTACACAGCATTAAAAGACACATGATAATTCGATTTTATATAATTTTTCTGTCTTTTAGGAAATCCTTCTTTTCTGGACATGCCTCATTCTCAATGTTCACCATGCTGTACCTAGCAGTAAGTACCTGTTACTACTAACTAACACACACACACACACACACACACACACACACACACACACACACACACTCAAGCAACTGTTCTCCCATTTGACAGCTGATGCTGTGAAGTGTATTCAATATGTTTTGTATTTCTTTTTTCGGCTGCACGACCCTTCTGGCAACTCTGTGTGAAATGTGATTCACTCTCATTTTCCTTCTTCATCTCCTGGTTGGATACAAACCAGCTGTTTTTTATTTTTGCAGCTGCAGAAACTTCCTCTCCTTCTTTATCCTTTCCCCCCTCCTTCCCTCTCTCTATTCCTCTCTCTTTCTATACCTCTCTCTCTCTCTCTCTTTGATTCTTCCCCCTTGCCACCTGTTGAGAGGCCATGTTCAGGCTGTTCAGGCTTTTCCCTTTGCTTAAGGGTCTCATGCTTCAAAAGTCCATTAATTAGACGTCCCACCAGTCCAAAACCCACTTCACACACTCGGACGCACACTCACACACACTAGCACACATATTTGTGCAAGTATACCTCTTCCCCAGGGCTTTTGATGTTTCCATACTGTAGATCAAACCTTTTTTTTCCCCACTTCAAGCGTTTTTCAGGTGGTCTCACCTCAGCTTTCCTTCTTTCTCTTTTTCCTCACACACTTTCTTTTAAACGCCACGCCAGCACCTCCTCCTTCGTAGTCATAACCATTATCACAACACGAAAAAGGACATGTATTGCAATATTTTTTTTTTTTACAGATATTGGCTATATTAATAAAAACACATGCACTGAAAAAAGATGTATTACTATTAGTAGATTCAAACATATTCAACGTTTTCACATGAAGGACATTGATTAACACAGTTACTGCCAAGAATAACTGAACTGACAGGCCAATTGAACTGAGGAACAATTCTGGCTGTAAAAATAACCCGAAACGAGACAAACATTGGTCCTGTGCAAAAAAAAATATCTAACTAAAAGTTATTAGAATGAATTAACAATTAACATTTTTATATCAGTTTGGCACCTGCGTATACTTATATTTTACTATGCAGGCAATAAAGCAGCTGGTTTCCTAGTGGTTAGGGAGTTGCCCCTGAGATCAGAAGGTCGTGGGTTTGAATCCCAGGACTGCTAGTGGCACCACTGAGGATCCCTCGAGCTAGGAACCGTCCCCACACACTGTTCCTCGGGCGCTGTGTTCCTGCCTGCCCGCTGCTTCGCTTGAGAGAATGGGTTCAAGGCAGGGAAATAATTTTGTTCTGTTCACACTGTGTGCTGTGGTCACGTATGACAAATGGACACTTTACACATACCTAGTAGCCATACAGGTTGGTGGGACTGGCTGAGCGTCCGGTTTGGAAATACACATGGACAGCTGTGCATTCCCAATGGCTGGAGAGATTTAAGTAGGAGTGTGAGAGAGGGCAGGGCTGGGTAGGAGCCCGGGAACACAGCGTGAGACGCAGGGTTAGCGTGTGTTCATGTGGCCGCAGAGGTCCTACAGGGGTAAGCTGTTTCAACTCAGCCTGTGTTCCCCCTAATACACTCCGAACAGCCATTAAATTAATGCGCGACTTTGACAGCTTTCTGAGCCTTGGAACGCCAGCTGGGCCTCCGGCTGCACCTCACACAGACGAGAGGAAGCAGGGCGTGGAGAAGCAGAGCTCACGCTAGAGCTGCCGAGTGTTAAGTGACAAAAGCGATCAGCTTTCCTCTATACACCTTGCCCACTTTAAACAATGTGATTAAACACATACTTAAGGCAAAGTGCATGGCTGTTGTTCACGGGCCTTCACTGTTAGGATTTACTGTCCAAGAAAACGGGCAAACCGTTACACTATTCGCTGAACAGTCTCCGTGTTGAAGCGCCCTCGTCTAGGCGTCTGACTCAACAGGCACTGACATAGCCTGATTCACTAATGCAGTTGCTCATTAATGCCGGATTTCCCCTGCCTGGCGTAAGTTGGTGCTTTCCCTTTTCTGATAAAGCTGATCCAAGTAATCAAGCTAATAAAACTGAAGGTGATTGTTATCAATCTTAAGACTTACAGGGGCGGTCCAAAGTACCATCATAGCAAACATACAGCAGAAGGATCAAACACTTCAGCACTCAGGGCAGCAAAACACCATCAATCAAACACAAACTCCAAAGATATGATTTGATATTTTCATTCTAAAGTGTTACAGGATGGAAAAAATAACTGGCTGTTATTGGCCCTGCACAATCAGTCTGAAGTGCGTTTTTTTTTTTTTTTTTCCCCACCAAATATTGTAAACGCTGCAGGAGACTCTACTAGAAGTATTTTTCGCTTTAACACTTTAACGCAGTTTTCAGTTAATCCCAGAAATAAAACACAGAATGATTTCGAATTTTGCAACACTTTTTTTTGTAAAAGTTGTGGCGTGTAGAATGATTACTTACAACTACACTGTTTCTAAAAAACGACAACAAATTCTAGTGATTTAAACAATGACTTTGACTATTGTCAGGAATTTGAACAGAAGTAACAATAATGCTCAATTCCTATGGCACGCATTCGAAATAATCTATTGAATGAAAGAAAGAAAGAAAGAAAGAAAGAAAAACATGAATAGAGAAAGACGAATGAAAGGAAGATCAAAAAAAGAAAAAG
>JBBIGA010000153.1:10966863-10980854 GCA_037576975.1 Alestes dentex | reverse complement strand
CTCTCCATAATATAAGGTGCGTTCATTCATTTTCATACTTGACCAGCTTCACTGAATGCAGAGCCGAGCTCATATTCCATTGCTGACATGTTTTCATTATGAGTAAAATAACTTAAGAGACCAAAATAACCAACAGATCCACTTAAAGCTTGTTTGGAATGATGACTCAAGTTGTTACTAAATTCTTGTGGATCGACCAGTCTTTTCTTTCAGTAATCTCTCTGTTCCAGGGCACCTCTATGTTTATTGCTCTCGATGTGACTTTGTAATGTTTTGACTTGGATGAAAGAGATGAATGTAAAAGAGATTAGGCTGAATGAGATTATAGTACAAGAGTTCCAGTAAGCTATGATGGCCATGTCTTTCTCACTCCTTGAGTAAACTTGTTCTGAGTATTCCCATCAGCCATAGACCCAAAGAGGAAATCTCTTTTTTTAGCCATGCGCGTGTTTCCCCTGGCATCACCCTGGGGTATTATCCGGCTGTGGTGTGCCATTACAGATAGCATGGCAGGAAATAAAATGAGGGGACGCTTTAGCAGCTTGCCACTTGACTTAGCTGCCCACCGTTCCCATCACACTGTTGGCTTCACTTCGTGTTTGTGTGCTGGCAAACTCACTGGAATCTGTTATTCCATGCTGCGAGTGTCCAGCTCAGCTGTTGTCCAGTCTTCAGCAGCTCTAATAGGGTGTGGAAGACTGAACAGGCCAAAAGCCTGCTTCATCTCTACATCAGCTCTTTTAGGACCACTAAACGTCCACTTTCTGTTGGCAAGTAAACGTCAGTGGTCATTACTCCATTTGGCATGGCTCATAAGCCCGGCCAGGTGGACGGTTAGATCACCAGCAAGACTCTCCAAAACTCCTTGAGAATTCTTCGGGCGGGAATCTGGCCCACTGCCGAGGGTCCACTTCCTCCACACCCCTCCTTGTTTTCCTGCCGGGGTGGTTAGGTCATCAGGACGTAAAAGCCATGGCTGCCAGGCAGTACCTTTTCCTCCTTCTGTGCCTCCCACGGCAAGCGTCCGTGCTCGTACCGACCTCACTCCCTTTGATTTGTTATCCTCCTGACACACTGAGCTTGAACGACTCCAGTAATGTGGTGGGTGCACCTTATCAGTATATGACCTCAGAGAATGACATAGCTGAGTTAGAGCCGCTGCGGCGAGAGGGGTGACTAAGGACGTGTATATCAGTCTCTGAGCCCACTGACCCCATTACTCAGTGACCCCTGCACTGGCCGGGGTTTTTATTGTTCTAATACTTTAGTTGACGGCTTTTGTTTTCCTTCCATCCTAACTTTCTAAACCAAACTCCCACACATTTTCTTTGATGGGTTTTTTTTTATTTTTTTGTAGCTATTTTCTGAACATCCAGGGTCAGGTGAAAGTTTAGCTTTAAGGTTATTTTTAGCATATGTGTTCAGGGTAAGGGAAAGGTTTTACTGAATGTAATGTTCAGTTAAGTGCTAGTTAAAATAGAAGGTGAACAGCTAGAAAGCATCTATTGTGGGCCATTAAAAACAAACGTTTACTATCAACCCACTACTATTATATTAATATCCAAGCAAAGCAGTCATACATCTACACATTTTTATAGATATACATGCATATACATGCATTTTTTTTAAAGCCTTATTCTCTGGATATAAAAATGTTTCTCAAACTGTATCCCAGCTACAACACGTCTAGAAAAAAATGTGGCGTGTCTGGGAGGTTCAAGGGACTGTTTGAAAACTGCGGATATATTGTATAGTAACAAATATGATGCACTGTATAAAACTCTTTTTATCGTCATGATTAGTAGCAGTAGTAAAATCCTACTTTGAGAATTTGCTGATGACCCTGAGCTGACCTGTTATTTGACATTACTGTGGGCATCGTAAGCAAGGAGGTTACAGCCATCTCTAATGTCATCCTTTTTGTCGTCTCGTCTTCTCTCTAGGTCTTCTACGTGTCAGACCTGTTTAAGCCCAAAGTGAAAGCTGCCACTCCTCCGCCCTCCCCAATCAAGAAGGAGCTCCTCCCCTCGGCCGACATTATAGACAGGAACAATCACCACAACATGGTGTGAGAGGAGGTCGCTGGGAGGAACCATCTTTTACCCCCTCCCCCACCCGTCTCCTCTGAAGAAACCTGAACAGCCACATGTGACCGAGGAGCAGCAGTGCTTTAGCTGTTACTCTCTCTCTCTCATCTGACAGTAGAATGTAGAGGCAGGAGACAAGAGACCTTTTACTATTGAGACTCTTTATTTTTTACCTATTACCATCCTCACTATACTTAATTTTGAGCCCTATTCACGTGTAAAAACGAAAGCTAAACAAAACATACACAAGGAACTTACTACTGGGATTTTTTTTCTACAACAAGTGTGGACTAAAGTGGGCCTGCGCCTCGGTTTGCAGGACACTGAGCAGAGTTTTAAGGGATGAGCGAGAGAATGGTGTGAATAGAGAGTAAACTATGTAGTAATAGGTGGATGGATGGACTGAATGAAAGAAGAGTGCGACTGTGAGGCCGGTCATTTGACCAGTAACCCTCTCTCTCTCTTTGTCTTTGTCTCCCTCTCTCTCTTTCCCTCCCTCTCTCTCTCTCTCTCTCATCTCTGAGGCCTTTCATCAATATAGGAGAACAAATTCCTTAGTTATAGGAATGATATTTTACCTGCACCGTTACTAGCACAGATATATTAACAGTGTAAAGAACAGTAACTTATAGCACTATATCCAAGTCCATTGTAAATCGTCACCACTCGCCATCTGAGGGGCGTAGCTCTGAAGAAGCTTTATGCGGTTTTTAGTGTATGGTAGACTGAAATGAACTCTGTTGAACTTTTACACTGTGGTGCATGGTGGTCCCGTAGAATCCATGGGAATCCACACCCACCATTATGATATGTAGACACTCCTGAGCACTAGACCTATCAAAGCTGTTCTTAGCTACCCACGCAGTGGCCTAGTTCCAAGGGATGTTGCATTTCACTGGGTTTTTTGTAAGGGGGGTGGTGGGCCGGGGGGGGGGAGGGTGTTTTAAATGGTGAATTCAAGATGGATGCTGCCCATTTGTAGCAGCGTTGTGAGAGCATGGCTGAGCCATGCTTCTGCATTGTGTCCTGGAGGGGCGAGAAGTATGATGAAGAGGGGGTAGGTGGGGACTTTTTTGTCACCAAGGTCGCTTGGGGTCGAGTCCCATCGACTGCACTGGCTCTGGCACATTTATTGTGGATGGGTAGAATGAGCCTCTTCTGCTGGCTGGTATGGACTCTTCTCCCGTCCAACCACATAATCACTCAAGAGCAGCTGTGCCATTCATACATTTGGCCAGTGGTGGCGCTAATTGAAGTGTCCCCCAGCATCTGCCCTTCCACAGTCACTCAATGCCACGTGTTACGTATGCATGTATGGATGTCTTCATGTATGCATGTGTTTGTCATTGTATGTGTGTTTGTGTGTGTTTGTGTGTGTGTGTGTGTGTGTGTGTGCGCGCTACTATGTTTCTGCACCTCGGTGCAGAGGACTATTACCATGTGAAGAAAAAAAAAAAATGAAAGAAAACTGTGGATTTTTCCTCTCTTTGGCCTTTTTCTTCTCTAAATGATGTCTACTGTCCTCACTAACCGCTGTACAGTTCTGCCAGATTATTATACAAATCACACTATACACAAAATCGACACATCTACACACAACCCACCGCCACACAGCCGCCAACATGTTGCACATCCCCGCACATTGTATAGTCCGTCCTATCATTTCACCAAGCTGTTTTATTTTTTCCTTTTAAATATATAAATAATGTATAGATCACTAAAATTAACTATGTAAAATATTATTTCTGAACATTTTTAGATATATCCACTATGAATAAAAAAAAAAGTGTCATGACCTGTGTTATTTACAAATTGCTGCTTCGACAAGCATTGATTGAAAGATTTTTGTATTTAGTTAACTAAAATATTGTAGATTTGTGATAGTGAGTTTTTACTAAGCAAAAAAACACACCTACAAATGTATCAAAAATGACTATTAGTATTTTTGTATTGTCTCATTTTGTACAAAAGAAATAATAGCAAATGTTTTTTTTTTTTCTGCTAAATGTACCTAGCTCTAATACATGTGTTTTTAAATAAAAAAGCTCATTATGAACAAGAATGGCTGTCTAATTATTTAATTTTTTTTTTTTTTTTGCATGTATGTATGGTAGCTTTTGACCTATAGGAAGAATAAGAAGTTGTTAGGGAATGGAAGTCGCTTTGGATAAAAGCATCTGCTAAACGCCGTAAATGTAAATGTAAAATGTAACAACTGTTCATTAATGTTCACACTAAAGAGGACGCACTACAATCATCAGTCATCAGAGGGCATCTTCTTGTATCTGAGTTTTGTACACCAGCTAATAGTCCACATGAAAGATCTCTTATTACTAACAGAATCACACAGCTCCCGGCATGAGAACATCTGGATGGCATCATTAGTTTGCATGATACTAAATGCTTAGCTAAGAGTCGTGGGGAACGTTAAGGTTACTGATTAAGTTATAAGTCTTCTGACATTTGCTGTAATCTATAATAAGACATCCTGAAAGAATGGGAGACTCTGTCTTTTTGATTAAGAGCTATGGTGCCACAAGCATGCCTGCCAGTGTTGTGATTTCTGACAGCAGTAGAAAATCCAGTGTGTCATACTCTCCACAGTAAACTTGGGTTCGGATCCATAAAAGCACTCAGCGCCGCCACCGGGACTCCGAAAAGTTGAACCTTGGCATTCTATTTACATCTCAACAAACTAATCCTAAGCCCATCCCCAACCTTTCAAACTTAAGAGCTCACTGACAGCAGACATGGTTTCGCGGCAAGTAGTAAAGGCGTGTTAAGACTACAGCCAAGTCAGCTGAGTGAGTCAGAGCCGAGCTGGAACTTTTTGGCAAAGAGCACCCCGATAGATCATAGCAGTGGCATCTGGATGAGTTCTAAGGGAGCCGACTGGTCCTGCGGTCATGTTTGGCTGCTGAAAGAAGGAGCGAAAGAGAGAAAAAGCTGGCATGGCCTGTGTTCAGGGAGAAGGCCAGGAATGAAAGGGGGTGCTAGTAAGAGTAAGAAGGAGTGTTTGTTATGGAGACCGCGGAGAGGGGCTCAAGAAAGGGCGTTCCAGATGTTTCAATACACTGGCATGTATGGCAGCACAATATGGAATTACATTTTATATTGCACTGTTAATAAAGAATATTGCCTATGTTGCAGCTTCAGTGGCGATTAATGCCAGACACATGTCTGCCTGCGGCCTCTGTACTGTAAAACTACAGTTTACTCAAACCATCCATGTAAATACACTCCATATATTGACGAAAATTTATATCTCCAAAATAGCAACTTTTCCAGAAAAGAAACATTTCAAAATGAAGCTTTATTTTTTTTTAAGTCTGGAAACAATTGAAAAATGCAATTGTGAAGAAGGATATTAATCTTGCACATTTTTTGTTGATTCGTTTGTAATGTCTCCAATAGGGCTGCTCAAAGTGTGGCATGCCCCCCCCCCACCCCCAACTCCCCAGAGACAGAGAAACAAACATATTTATACAATGTACAACTTCCTAAATCGTTCTTTTTCTTTTGAAAATGCAATTTTGAAGTATTTAAATAAAACATTATGGTGTAATGTTATTAAAAGATCTTTTAAAAACTCCATTTGAAACCTAATATCTTTAGTAGTATATCGTTTTGTCATTCTGGCTCTTTGCCCACCACACACATTATACTTTGGCCCCTCGGCGCAACTGGTCTGCAATTAATTATTTGAAAGCAGATATAACTTAATGTGTTGCAGTAACTTTGTTTTCACAACTACATACCTGATTACATTTACTTACGTTTACAGCACTGACTATATCAATGTCTTTTTTTTTACCTTATTAGATTCTTTACGTCTTACCGATTTTCTTACTAGCTCATTTCCTTTATATTAAAGTGACTCTGCTTTAAAGAACTGTAAACGTCAGTCCAAAAGCCGGGGAAGCTTGTCTTTTCAGGACAGTTTTGAGAGTACAGTATATGCTGTTACACCAACTTTTAAAGATCTACAACTAAAACTGAACTAAATAAATGGATACAAAACACCATCATGCTTAGAATAAACATATAAAATGTGGCTGTACTAGGCCTATAACTTGAATGCACCATGAGAAAACCTCTAAAGGAAAAATCAGCTAAAATTCAGGGAAAGTTCACCCCCAAACCCTCGTACAAATAAATATTAGTGAAATCAACCTACATTAAGTGATGACAACCAGCCATGAAAAATGTAATAATAACCAGAAGACCCTGGGCAGCGTGCTGTATGAAAGGATAGTGAAAGTGAAAAGCAAAATGAGCAGCATGAATGAACCCATCTTTACGTTCGTATAGCCGCCTCATGCCATAAATTCTGCATATCTGAAAATACTGTGATATCGATAAGCGCCTAGATATATTGTTCAGCCTTACTGGCATGTCTGCATATCAAGAAAACCAATGAAGGCTTGGAGATTATTCTGGATTGTCACAGTGAAATCTGACCTACCCGCCCATGAGGTGATATTTGTTTTAAAGGCACTGGAGAGGAGTGCCACCCACATGGCAGCGCCCCATCCCGAACAGAAGCTTATTTAGTCTCATGATGACTGCAGAGTAGCGCATGGGTGCAGAGTGTAAACGGATTTGTGGATGGGCGAAGGAATAAATAAATGAAGGAATCTGAGCCAGAAGTCGTCAGGGCCTACAAGGCCAGCTCTACGGGGCTCAGCTGCATGGTGGCGCACCCACAAGGCAATTCGAATTATCGAAGAAAAACAAAAATGTGTTTGAGCCTGATTTGTTAAAAACCTATATGTATTTACTCACCGAGCCAGAGAAGGCCCAGCATAACTCAAGCCAAAGGGGCCGAGTGAGGATAGTAACCAAAGAAAGCAGAAATTTTCGAGAACAGCTTCCCCTGGTTGGTCTGGACCAGTTGGTCGGGATTTTTAGTGCTGTTTTATCTTCTGGGTGTTACCGACGGAACCTAGAGATCTCTGGAGTCGATCTTCTCATCACACACGTTCTTGCTCTCATTCTCATTCAGGCCATAGCGTGTGTATGTATGTGTAAGGTAAGAAAATATACAACACCTAATCGTCCAGGTGCCTGCTGAGGCTGTGCAGACGATTCTCTGTTTGCTGTCTCACAATAAACTGCTGCCAGAATCAGTTACGCTGACCTGTAGGATCAGATGTCGTACACTGTCCTTGATGGCCAGTCCTTATGTGGTGAGGGGATTCCATAACAAACTTTCAAAGTTGAAGGGGCTTAAGTAGGCTTTTGGTACAGCTGTTAGAAATACGGGGTTAAAAAGCCAAAGTGAAGTATAAACAGTGTGTTTGCTATTTGCACTTTAACAAATGACATTATATCAGAGCATTCAAAAAATCCAATTGAATCTACTTAGCTTAAATGTATCGGATCAGTCTAGGCATGCATGACTTCCAAAACTGGCTTAGCAAGTTTGGCACTAGCTAACGTAGCTGGGTCATTCAGCAACTGAGGTGCCATTTGTGTGCGACAGATGTTGTATTTACAAATGTAAAGTACAGGGAAAAGTGTCTTGCACTGCAAGCTATGTGCATATTTCAGATACATTACTCAAAACGTGATCAAATCTAGAAAACACATTATGAAAACAATTTATGCGTGTCTCAAGCTACCAAAAGTACATTTTACCTTGAAAAACAATTGTTAAAATCCTTTTCTGCTTTAGAGTATGAATGCATTTACCATCTCATAACTTGGAACATTCTTCTTCATGAGTCATCCATTACCTGGTACAAACATGTACATTTTAGATGTTTATATGTGAAATATTTGGAATATTGTTATAAGGCACAAATTCAACACAGAGTGCATCATCTGTGTCCTGAAGATCATGAGATGTAGAAAAGTAGTTTCTCATTCATTATTCTTTACTTTCAATGACAGCGTTGCATTTGTTTAATTCAAATCACAGAAGTAAATTATATGCTATATATATTATATATGTTAAAATTACACACTTTAAACAAAACGTGAGAATGTCCATGAACACTAAGTAATCACATTGTGTATTTTTGCTAATTCTGTGCTTTACAAAATCAGCTCTGTTACCTTCTGCTTTGTTACATATTTAAAAAAAAAAAGACAGTATTAACATAATTCATAAAGTCAGAGTTAGAAGCTCGAAATGGCACCGGAAATCATGGAGTCACTTACCAAGTAAATGAATTTTCAGCTCACCAATTAATGTTGTGAAGACATACCTAGCAGACAGCTCACCCTTGCCTCAAATGTGTTGTGAACTTCTCTCAAAATTTTTTAAATCACTGATACACTTAAAACCAACATGTGAACAAAATGAATGCTAGCGAGCATCTGCTTTGTGTGTAAGAGGGCATATTTGGAAATGGCGTATGGGGGAATTGACAGTTTTGGCATACAGTAAGACTACATATACTGTACTATATACTAGAAAAAAAATACTGCCAGGGACAAGAGGAGCACTGTGGTGGGGTGGACCTGTCCAGCTGGGAGTGGGAGCTGTGGTGAGGATGGGAACCGGGCTGGAGCGAGGGTGGGACTTCAGCAGGAAGGGGGTCTGGGACTCAGAGAGGGGCTTTTGAGTCCATCTCAGCCCACAGAGAGGAGGGGAGGCCTGGGCAGGGCTCCGTTCCTCACTTCCTTTAGGGAAATGGAGCACATTCCTTAGAGCTGCCCTGGAAAAGAGAGAGACAGACAGAGAAAGAGAGATGGATATGGTGCTGGTGGGTGAGGGAGGGGTGGCTTAGCCAGTGTAATCATCAGGAATTTGGGATGAATGAAAAGATAATGAGGACGGCACACTCAATCCTAGTAGACTGCATTTTACTGATGGAGAGACACAATAATGGCCTGATTATTTGTCACAATCCAATCGAATGTGTCTGGGTGAAGACACAGTGGGAGAGAGTGAGAGAGAAAGAGAGAGAGAGAGAGAGAGAGAGAGAGAGAGAGAGAGAGAGAGAATGAGGGCTGTACTTTATTCAGAGCCACACTACATTACCTAAAGCAAATCCATTTTCATGCCAACACCATTTTGAGACACTAATCCATTCATAACTACGCTCATAACTGAAGCTTGCTTGCTTGGATATTTCTGCCTCCCACTCATATACATGCTGGCGTAGGTGGCTCTTACTGGAATTAATAAAAGTTCTTATTTCCAAGGGATTATCCTGCAGCTCCACTGTTGTATCAAAATAATATCACAGCATTTCCTGTTGGCTTCATATATTATAAGGAAGTAATCCAAGAACATCCTTTTAATTGTGAAAGGCAGGATTGCCCTAGTTTTAGACGCTCCAGTTTTCCAGGCTGAGGGTTGTGCAGGGTCTTCCCTAGGTTTTAGTGAGCAAATGCATATAAGGAATTTAAATAGTTTTCTTCATTAAAATGCATTACTTCGTAGGTAGTGTTACTGTTTTACGCCTCATGTGCATCAGCACACCTGAAGTAAATTAATCTGCACGGGAAGAATTTCTCAAAACATCTCAAAAATGTTTTTCAGGATTAATTTTAAGATTTCAAAAAACCAACAAAGCAGAAATAGGATCAAGGGAGAGTGAAATGCTATACTGGGTCAGACACTGTATTCTAACAGCAGAGTTATTAAATGTGCAAAAATGTTTTATAAGCTATGGGAATAACAGTAATATATTGTTGTGCAAACATTTGCCAAAAATAGCAGTAACCGGGTAAAATAATGTAGGAGTGTATAAATAAATAAAGGAAACTGTATAGTGTGTGTTTGTAGTATGTAATTGTTTGAGGATTGGGGAAAAGTTCAAGTGTGTAAATGTGTGTGTGTTAATAGGAAGAAACAGTTCAATTCAGGAATGTGTCTGGTAAGTTCAGCTCAGATCTAGTTCTGGTTTAGAAGTCCGATGGTCTGCAGAAAACCACTGTTTCCCTTCCTGGACGTGAAATTCAATATGCTGCAGAACATTTGGAGGGGGAAGAAGTAGGTGTGGGAGGGGTGAGTGGGGTAATCCACAGTGCTGTTGTCTTTGTGGATGCAGTGGTGCTATGTCCATGGCAGAGGGGAGAGTGACCCCAATGATCTTTTTAGCTGCCCTTACACTCCACTGTAGAGTCCTGTGGTCTGGGGTGGTGCAATCTGTAAACAAGGTCATGATGCAGCTGTACAGGATGCTCTGTATGAAGCCTCTGTAGAACATGGATATGATGGGGGAGGGGGTTAGGAATGAGGGTGAGCTCTTCTTAGTCTCCACAGGAAATAGAGATGCTGCTGGGCTTTTCTGGCCTTGGAGCTGGTGTTGAGGGTTCCTTGTGAGGTTCTCCGCCTAAGAATTTGGAGGACAATCACTGAGGAGTCATCAATGTTAAGCGTACAATTCCAATGCACCTCCTATCTGTACTCTTCCTTGCTGTTAGTGTGGTGTGGTGGTGCAGAAGATGTAATTCTTAATCATAACAGACTGTGGTCTCCCAGTCAGGAGATCCGGGGTCCAAAGCAAACAAGTCTCATTGTTGACGTTTACACTGTGACTATGAACATGGTGGTGAATTCCCATCGTAAATAAAATGGCCCGCACCTGACAGTCACAAACTCCACTAGTGATAAGCAGCAACTATTGACTAGTATAGCGTTTATATCCCATTTAGTGTTGATAAAAACACTCAAACCCCCTCCTCGAGTCTTACCGGACACAGCTGCAGTAGAGAATTCTTCAAAGAAGCAGTCAAAAAATCTTCAAAGAAGCAGTCAAAAAATCTTCAAAGAAGCAGTCAAAAAATTCTTCAAAGAAGCAGAAGCAGTCAAAAAGAGAAAATGGATGCTCCTGGTGTTTGCTTGACCACTTCTGTGATAAGTCACTGTTGTTACTGCAGCTCCTGTATTTTTATCTTTGCGTATAATGACACTGTCAGCAGAATTGTCTTCAGAATGTTCTCTTCTCTGGACAGTTTGAAAACTCACTAATGCAGACTGGAGCATTACGATTTTCTGTTGCTAAACCTCCATAAAGGTGAAGTTGCTAAATGTTTGTAGATACAAATTTTGCCTTCAGTACAATACACTGGTGGCGACACAGGCTAGTGGTAGTGGCATGCGACAGGACCCTCTCACCGCTAAACGTCTGCACATTTGCGAGAGCCCAGACAGCTGGGACAAGCGTAATTTTTCACTAGTAATGGTGCATGTCCTCAAAAAAACATGCTTAGATGACTGCTAAGTTGGCCTGCGAAGTGCCATATGGTATGGGCATCATAGTTGGGCTTTGCCACACATGCTGTTTGATGTGTATTCAGGCTGTGCTCTCCAAGGTCAGACCCTAAATTTTCATCATAGGAAAGACAAGAACATGGAATTTTGAAAGTGGTTTTGAGTTAAGCATCAGTGTTACTGTGGCACAGAAACGACTCTTTAAGTGATCAAATGTACACCCATTCTTTCTGATATTTATAACAATATCCCCTATATCTTTACGAATGGACAAAACTACAGATGTAAAGTCGGTTGGTACTACCGTTTTAATGATGTGATGAAACTTAATAATGTATATGGACAGGTACCATCTAAAAAGTTGAACAGCTTGAGATTTTGAGGCAAGCATCTGATGATTCTGGCATTTTGCACAATGCTACATTGGAATATAACTTCCATTTATCTCTTTGTTAGCTGTAACTCCAGTGCTAAGTAAACAAACTTTGGACACCAAACAAGTCTTGGCTGATCTACACATAGCATATGGGGAAAAATTTGTAAATTTGATTTCCTCAAGTGGTAGAGAACCTTGTTTAAATACTCACTCAATAAATTATGATTATCTTACGGCTACAATGCTTTTGGCATTGTAGCTCATCACACGCAGTTCACGGGGCGGCTGGTGGCCTAGTGGTTTGGGCATTCGCTCTGTGGTCAGGAAGTCGTGGGTTTGATTCCCAAGACTGCTAAGCACCTCTGAGGTACCCTGAGCAAAGTACCGTCCCCACACACTGCTCCCCGGGCGCTGTGTTCCTGGCTGCCCACTACTTCACTTGGTGAATGGGTTAAATACAGAGGAAGAATTTCGTGCTGTTCACACTGTGTGCTGTGGTGTATTCATGTATGACAGAATGGTCACTTTCATCTGTATGTGTTTTAGAGAGGAGGCAGGTTTTTAAAATTTCCAGATGGAAGTAGTGTAGATGACTGTCATCCGCACATAAATAGTAGCTCTGTTTCAATCTCTCCTGCAGTCTCTCTCTGGACTTCCCTGGTCAGTTCCTGCCAACTGGCCACTCGCTCAGTCCTGAAAACTGCACGGTCAAGCCAGTGCTATAAGGAGAAACGTTCTCTCTCTTTCGCCCTTTTCTACCTTTTTCTTTCTTGCTTTCTTTTTCTCTCTTTTACTCTCTCTCTATCACTCTTTTCCCCTCTCCTCTCTCTCTCTCTCTCTCTCTCTCTCTTTCTCAGATACAAACAAAACTGCCGACTACGCATGTGCGTCCATCTGCAATGGTCATTACTACACTACTGTTCAGGAGGCTTCATGTTTCTGAGGCCTTTCGCAAGTTTACAATCAGGCATTTTGAGTACGACGCAAACCGAGGCTGCGCTAAGGTCACGGCAGAGAGTAAAACAGAGCAAAATGTAAATATTAGTTTCTTTGCATTCAAGATTTCGTCAGTGTAACTTGGCGGTGAGGTAAATATTTGTAGATCTTCACAATAAGATTAGCTCTGCTTGATTCGTACTGGCTGTTGGTGCTGACGTTTTGTTGTACACAGAACAAGTGCAGCCATGTGCATAATTGATTTGTGTTCTTGAGTAACAGCATTGTCAGCAACTTGTGAACAAAAATCACAAGCTTATCCTGAAACTTAAAGAAAAACACATTTCATTTGTGAAGCTGTGTTTCCAAGCAAAAGACAAGCCAAGTAGCCATGCCTGCCTGAAAGCATCCGCTCTCTGAGCAGCCATTATGCAGGGGTAAACAGCCTGTCTGCTCATGGGAAGCCGAAATGTTGACATTTGATGGAAATCGCTGGAAAGTGTTTCATTAACAAAAGGCGCACTTTCCTTTTCTCAAAAGCTTCCTGAGCTACAGTTCCAGCTTATTCAAATCAAGCTCCAACATGCATGTTTTTTCTCCTCATTTGCAAACTGCTTTTTAGCAGCCAAGGAACTGCTGTGAATGTGTTTGCGTTTGAGACAACAAAGATTGTGCCCAGTAAAATCTAGCAACTGGAAGTTGGCTGTTAATGAACGGAAGACTAGTCCAACTAGTCCTCTGGCTGCTCCGGTCATTCCTACTGCAAAGGTAACCTGTTCATTTACAGCTATGAGTGGTCTCATGAGTCACAAAATGAATTATTTGATACAAAATGATACAATGCAGAAAAAATATTATTGTAATGTTTCCATTTTCTGATTATTTAGGGTGACCAGACGTCCTCTTTTCCCCGGACATGTCCTCTTTTTGAGACCTAGAAATTACGTCCGGCCGGGATTTTAGAATTGTCCGGGACTTTGAGCTGCCTAAACATTCGTCACGTCCTGGGCATCTCTCATAAACTAGTTACTGTCCTACAAGCCTATTTACTTCCACTCAGGGGCGGACTGGCCATCTGTGCGTTCTGAAAAAGTCCAGAACGGCCATCCAGTGCACGGCCATCGACCCGAGATGCGGCCGAGATGCGCACAAAACATAACCCGATCATAACCCAGAAGTGGCTTAGTGGTTAGGGAGTTCGAATCCCGAGATTGCTAGTGGCACCTCTGAGTAGAGGTCTGCGCGGGACTGACTTTTCATCCTGCTCCCGCAAGTTTCTGTCCCGCTCCCGCAGAAATGTGTAATATCTCGACCCGCTCCTGCCCGCATCTGTTATGGTTTGCCCCGCTCCCGCCCGCTGAATCCCGCAAGCAAGGCTGGTGGAGTATAGGGTGGGCCAAAAATACCGGACACATTTTAA
>JBBIGA010000153.1:10933297-10966763 GCA_037576975.1 Alestes dentex | reverse complement strand
AGACTTGACTTGGACTTGAGCACAAAGACTTGAGACTTGACTTGGACTTGGGAAAAATGACTTGTGAACATCTCTGGTAATTACTCAAGGTCATGACGAGTTACTCGGGTTCTCTCAAGTTGTCATAGGACTACATTACTTACTACTTGCTGGATAAAGTAAGCTCACTACTCGTCATTTTACATCTGCAGTACTCTCCTCAAACCTACACTCATCTGTGCCAGTTGGAAAATACAAAGGAAAACCCAACAGTGCTCACAGTACTTTATTTAGATTTACAGTAAGTACCATTTAACCCAAATGTCACAGCCGGCCAGTTGTGCTGACTAAAAGAATGAACGGATGATGCCGTTAGAAAACCCAGATGCTAGCCAGAGGAAGCAGTTTAAAAATGGGCTTGTCAAAATAAAACCATTATGAATAAAATGTAAAGTTGACATAGCTGTTTCTGAATAAGGATCTGAGCTGTTTAATCTTTGTTAAAGAGCTTGAAATGCACCCTATGTAATTAATATAGTCCTCATAAAGACGCAACCAGTGCAAGAAAGGTCATCCTTAATAAGACTTAATTGCTCAGCAGCCTCATGATGTCTCAATGCTCTGCTCTTTCAGAGTACAATAAATGCTTCATTAAAAATTGGTCTGAAATTTCAGTCAAATCTAATCATTATTCATCATGCACCTGTAATTATGAGGATGTGTAACCTTTTATTTTTCCATGTTGACCTTTTGTCCTCAGTTTAAAAGGGAAATTTGAAAAAAGAACAACATGGTGAGAAGCTCTCAATGGCAAGTAGATATTTTTTTTTGCCATGTGTCACATTCTGAGCTCTAAGATACACAATACATGTAGGCACTTATTTCCCCTGCTTCCAGCCAAGTGATCATTCTTCTAAAGTAAAATACCAGCTCTGCATTATCACCTTTCAGCTAAAAAGCTCCATAGGATGAGACATACCTATAATGTGTCCTCCCAAACTCCCATATCTGTTCATGATTTCTCATATTCAGCAGAGCTATGTGCAGGATGAACTGGAGTGAATTCATGGTCATTTATCAGCGCCACATGTTTTTACTATTGAGGCAACAAAGCCCATTTTCCAGAAAGGTCTACCATTGTTTTTGGGTCAGGTCTGGATGCAACGGATCTCTGAGTGGTGACACACTTCCTGGACCTCTAATCCAATTCCAGTGTGCTGTGTCATTTCTTTGGACATAAATGTGGGGAAATCATCTGGTTGGACATAAAATCGCCAGGGGTGAAAGCCGTGTGAATATCCAAGACTTTTTCAGTGGTCACTCCTTACTGGAACTGACATGAGGGAATTGGCTTCAGTCCAGATGGTGATATTATAGGGGTAGCTCTATGTCAGAGTAATGTGTTGATCCTAAATGGTTCACAGCCAGGGCATATGATTGTGATGTGATTTTAACTGATATAGAATGTTTACAGAGATTACATCTGCAGTACTCTCCTCAAACCTACACTCATCTGTGCCAGTTGGAAAATACAAAGGAAACCCCAACAGTGCTCACTGTACTTTATTTAGATTTACAGTAAGTACCATTTATAGGGCATATGATTTTAACTGACATAGAATGTTTACAGAGATTCTTCGCAGTCACTCATTTAGTTTACAGCAGTGTAGCCGTATTATTTCGCGCTGAAGTTCTCAAGAATGTTTCAGCCTGGACTGCTTTTTTAAATGAAACGACAATACAGGGCAAGCAATCAGAACAGAGATCATTTACATGTATCTTAAAGGCAAAGTAACAAAAAACGGATTGTTTAATTTGGATACTTTTTCATGAAAAAACCCAAACTAAAAGTTGTAATGTTCTCCCTAAATGGGGAAGTAGGATATAAGCCTTTGAAAGAACTATCCATTGAAAGATAGGGAAACAAAAGTGGTTCTTCTAAGGCATCCATCTTCTAAGGTATTCTGGACACACTCTGGACAAGAGTGTGTCCAGAATACCCATACATGATATCGACAAAAGTGTTGGGACCAGCATGGACTTGAATGACACTGCATTCAAATACATAGACTTTAATATGGAGTTGATCCCTGCCTTTGCAGCTACAACAGCTTCCACTCTTCTTGGAGGACTTCCCACAAGATTGTGGAGTGTTTATGCCCATTCATTCTGTAGAGCGTATATAAGATCAGGCACTGATGTTGGACGAGAAGGCCTGGCTCGCAATCTCTGTTCCAGTTCATCCCAAAGGTGTTGGATGGGGTTGAGGCCAGGGTTCTGTGCAGCCAGTCAAGTTCTTCCACACCAAACTCATCCAACCATGTCTTTATGGAGCTCGCTTTGTGCACTGGGACACAGTCCTGCTGGAATAGAAAAGGGCCTTCCTGAAACTGTCCACAAATTTGGAACCATAGCGTTGTCCAAAATACACGAAATTACACAATATATGAAATTACACCGTGCATATATTGTGAATGTTTTGAGTGTTTCTAAAAAAAATTCCATTATGGGACTTTCATTTATGGAATGAAACTGCATGTGCTTGGTGGAATGCTGATGTGCAGTGTCCATGATAACACCAGGTGTGTTAAATACTGCAGTATACCTTACTCAGGAGTACACATTCTTCACGTCTTATCATGTTAAATATATATCTCGTGGGAAAAAGACATCGGAGTTTCATGGGTTACAAAAGGATGAGTTTCTGCACACAGATGAACCTGGAGCTAGCGCTGAAAATGATTTAGAATGGAGATTCCCCACTGACAGTGTAATATCGGCACAAGTCCAGAACAATGCTCATTTTCTTAGTCCGGAAAACTGTCCGAGAGTAAGTAATAGCATTGGCAGAGGGATAAATTTGGCAGAAAGCTTGTGCGCTGACAAACTCACGCACCACCTGCCACTCTGACACTCTGACACACTGCTCGGGTATTTAAAGAGTATTGTCTCTTCCTGGACATCAAGGCCTGCATGGTACACGTGTGTTCATTTCTCCTGCACCCCTTTCCCCTCATCCTGTCCTCCTCAAGGGTCTGGTCCGTTTCAGAGCAGTTGTTTTTGTAGGGGGGAAGAAAAGAGAATTTGGGGGAGGTGGGGTGGGGGGTTAGGATGGGGGCCATCTATAACTTCATGCCAAGATGTTATGCAACAAGTCCCAGTCCCACTCTGCCTGCACCATGCAGTTGGGCTTTAGAGGAAAAAAAAAACAAGGGTGAATAAGAAACTGAAAGACAAGATACGTGTCTTTATGAAAACCAGATGGCCTTGAGAATCTCTCACAGAGTGCAGCGGTTATGGCCTGACCATCGGTCAGTAGAGGCTTCAGCTGTGGGTTTTAATGCCGAGGGATGTGCAGAATTATGAGTAGCAATGCATTTCGTAGTCATGAGTCCTGTGAGCCCGTGCTTTTTGTGGAGAAGGAACACTGCTGAATCATTCCACTCTCATTCCACTCTCTTCCACTCTCTATTGTGTAATGTGTGACTCCTTTTGGAAGGTGAAAGTTTGGCTAAAAGAAGAAACAGGAAGAAGAATGGTTTAACAAGACACTCTATTCTGTAATTTGAAAGGTCCCATATGTAGAATAAAAGTCCTGCGAACAGGTGGTGTTTATTAGGAGGTATTATTTTGCAGTGTTTTGTTTGTTTGCTTTGGGAATCCAGAAAGTCGAGCTAAGAAATGTCTGGCTGAGTCTTGCTGGAGCTCGCTGGCCTTCACAGCCATGAAGCGGACCTTAAAGATTAATACATCACTGATAGAGACATTATGATGACCTCACCAGTTACAGTAATCTCTTTACATTTGGGTTCATCAAGGGGAGAAACATGACAGCTATACATGTGCTTCCGAAGATACTTTATGCTTGTCCATTTATATGCTGCTGTCTCATCAAATGTGTACCAATCAGTATGGCCTGACCAATATATAAACATTGTAATGCTGTCTGATATCACTGAGTAAAAAAAAAAAAAAAAAGTAGTTTTAGCAACAATCCTCTCAATAAAAAAAAACCAAAAGCATGTCTTTATGAAGAGAACTGATCATCTCAAATAATCTGTTTCTCATTTTTATTTAAAATTGTCACTCACATTTGTCAGTTCCCAACTGGCTTTCCTACTTTTACGGGCAAATTAAGCTAATTTCAAGGCAAGTCTACAAGTTTCTTTTTTGAAAACTGAGTAAAATGTCAATTTGCTTACAATTGTTTTAGTAACTTACACCATTACCATTAACAAAGTAAATGTGTTGTAGTACTATGTGGCATATTTTGGATAAACAGGGGACAGTATTAAAATGGTATAAGTATCAGTCTCAGACTCAATCAGGCCAAGCAAAACTTTTTTTTGTAAAGATGCATCAGCACACCATAATGCTGTTTATGTGGTAAATGTAGCAGGTTGGAATCTAGGTTAAATAAAATGGTACGAAGCGAGAGTGGAGCGAAGTGTGGGTGTACGGTTAACTAGGTTAAATCTAATGACTGCAGCAGGTGGGGGATCTAAGCTGCATCTAACAGAGTGAGAGAGTTTTTCCTCCCTTATTCGCCTGTCTGGGTTTTTCTTTTGAGCTCAGCAGGAACGTTTCAGGCCGTCTGCTAATCCACATTTCACACATTCCAACAGGGGGCCTCTGAGAGAAAGACAGAAGAGAGAGGGAGAGAGAGGGTTTAGAAGCTGAAAGAAGAAGAAGAAATAGGTAAATGAAACGCAGAGAGCACCCATGGCAAATGAAGGGGAAAGTGGTGGAACAGAGGGTTTTGGTAACTCCGAAGCTTATCGATAAAATGTTGAGTTTGAACTTGAGTTGGCTTGGTAATGAAGTGTAGACGCCAAGATGCGAGTGCCTTGCCAGCCAAGGTGCCAGACTTTGGCAACATCCCATGATATTCAGTCAGACATTAAGGCCTTCAAGCGGTGGGCTGTTCCAGCCAAACAGGCCCTTGGCCTGCCGTAAGCCACTAACACACTACATGATTTTCAGTTGTCGGATCACTGTATTGTTCCTACCCCACAACTTACTGTCTTACAATCAAGAATCTTTGTCATCTGCACATTACGTGACTGTTCAAAGACAGGAGGTCACACATGACAACATCTTTCTTCAGGAGAAATCTACAGTGAGTCTGTCTGGTCTCCATATTTTGTCATGAAAACAAAGACGAGAAGTGTAATGACAGAAATTGGCTCCTTCCGAAAACAAATGTCAGAAAGAAGTGAACGACCTGTGCAAATTTGCAGCTAAGAAACGAACATCATGCTAGAATAACTACGATATGCCGTTCTTGTTGATGATGTCATCCCCCAGGTTTCTCCTCACCCTGTGTCTTGCGCTCTCATTGGCTGTAGAGGTGTCGATCACGAGCAACACTTTTCACACTACAGGATTTGTTTCCACCCACAGGTTAGCATCCTGTTATTTAGGTTATTTACAGTTCGTTAGTTATTTACAGTTCGTTAGTTATTTACAGGTTAGCATCCTGTTATTACAGGTTATTTAGCCTCCTTGATATCTGTCGTGTGTCCGCTTGGCATCGATGTGGAGAGCGGTCGTAGTGGTTGAGAATCACTTTACAAGCCCTGAGCGAACACAGATTTTTCTCTGATCTGAGGCTTTTCTCTGCAATTTCCAAAAACTGCCAGCGATTGGAAAAATATTTTAAAATGATGAACTGCCCTGTAGAACATTCCATAATAGGCTTAACAGGGGAATGCCGCATTACAATTGAAGTCATCTTAAAGTTAAAATGATAGTTCAGAGGAAAGTTCAATTTGTACATTTTCCCTCAAATGTAGTCAGCAAGCAAAGACAGGTTTGATGTTGAGTTTTCTACCAAGCCTTGGAGGGTAATGTGGCTGACAAACTATTTCTTTCTTAAAATACATGCCCGAACTTCATACATATGCCCCATAAACTCATAATGTTCTGTTACGTCCGTTGGAACGCTCCCGTATAATATTCTCATTTCTACCAACCAACTTCAATGGATACTACATTCAAGCAGTGATCTTGCAGAAAGAAAATAATTCATTGTGTCCACAATTTTGGATGAAGGAAGGAAACACAAATGATTCCAGTTGTATCTGGCAGACACCCTTATCCAGAGCGACTTACAATCATTAGTTACAGGGACAGTCCCCCTGGAGCAACTGAGGGTTAAGTGTCTTGCTCAAGGAAACAATGGTAGAAAGTGGGGTTCAAAAAACTTTGTGGTCATCAGGTTTACAGACCTGTTTTGCTCACTAGACTACTGCTAGGCTACTACCTAGTTTTGTTATAAATAACAGTATGTCATCCTATCCTAAACCACAAAAAAATCGTATCTTTTATAATGATGGAAGTGTAACTCCGTGTAATCAAACTTTATGAATGTTTGTCAGGGCTGCATGACTTTGTGGTCAGATTGCTACATGGGTTGATTTGATTGTGATTTGCAAATTAATAAAAGCATTTTTGATAACCCTTAATGTGTTTGCCGCACAATAAGATGACGAAAATCACCGGCATTGTTTGCATAAACGTGTTGATTCATGAAAACAGGCACAGAACACACATCTGAAATGTCTGGATGCTCACGCCAGAAATCTGTGGTTTGTTAAAGGACTGATTGGAACATTGTAGCCTTGTGTAACGCTGTTTTTTTTTGCACCCAAAAACAAACAAAAAATACATTGTGTCTATCTGAATACAGATGACTATCCTTTGTACAGTACAGATATGTGTCATACATGTAGAGCTTGCACACACTCTCTGACGCTCTGATTGATGACTTACAAGCGCTCTGCTGCTTCTCTTTCTCCCTCTTCGCTCTGATATATACGAGTGCTCTATTGCATCCAGACACTTGGGCCAAATAAGAATACTTTGGCTGGGAGGATTGTGGCCACGAAGGATTTGCGCGCTGTCCAGGGGCTGTAAATACCACCAGTGCGAGAGCAGTTTATTTACTCTGGCCAGAGCCATCACGGCTCTCTCTGTCACTCAGAGAGCGAGCGAGGGGGCTTGCCAATGGGACAGTCCAGTGATTCTGGTCCTTAATGCTTGAGCTCTGCATTCCCTTTGATTGAGCCATATCTGCAGACTTGGCATTCTTAAAACGCCTGTGATGCCCAAACCAAGCGTGCAGCGTGAACCTGACTTCACACACTTTGGAGCGTCTAGAGAGAGAGAGAGAGGAAGTGATCGTCGCATGAATGTGTGCAACTTGTGCATGTCAGTGCACTTCCTTGGCTGCATTGTGTAAGGATTCAAAAGCATGGGTTGAGTAACTAAGTGTACTAAAGGGACAGCGTGAATTTAATAACGAAAGCATTAAAGCACGAATGGGCTTATTTACAACAAATCTCCACAAAAAAACTGTAGGCTGTCGAAACTTGTTAATCCATGAAATCGTGAGATATGTACTGAATGTATGAAGACGTATAAAGATGGTGTTTCCATAAATAAAGGGCTAAAGTTGACTGGTGACCAATTGTGTGATTTTTTTTTTTAATTTTTTTTAACTCATATACACTTAGACGCACCCAGGGGTTCTTTGCAGAATGGTAATAAAAGAGTGATTGTCAGTGGATTGTTCAGTCAAATGAGATGTTCAAATGACTAGTTCAGAAAAACGCCATATAGAGTTGAAGTTCTATGTCAGTTGAGTTGTTTTTTTTCTTCCTAGAACCATTCAGTAATAAGCAAAAGTCAAATAAGTACGTATTCTCTACAAGGAGCAAACTGAAGTATGGCTTTGACTGCACAGTTTCTGTAAAATGCTGATTTCTATGAATTTGCTGTCTCCCATAACATTTCATACATTCTTCTCTGAGGGGAACCACTGCCTATCTGATCACCACCAAGTCACCACCTCGTCCCGGATCTGCAATTGTTTGGGGTTCCTTACCCAAGTGTCCTCGACTGGTTCCCATGTGCTCCTCCGCCATCAAAGGTCAATTGCTTTTCAGTTGCTCCGGCGGAGATTGTTGTTCCTGTTGCTGTGGATTAAAGACTCTCAAACTACTCCTCAAACAAATGCCGACAAAAACTCTTAACTTCTGACTCTTAACTATATTTACTCTGTTAGCCATAGACTGCCATCTGTTCAGCAGTGATTAAGTCTGTAAATGAAGGTCATCTATTGTTAGTTATCTCCATAGAGACTCTCCTTCTCATGCTTCGGGTTAACTAAAGGAGGATGGGTTCCCCTTTCGAGCCTTGGTTCTTCCCGAGGTTCTGTCTTCGTCTCTGTCGCTTGTTTTAAGAAGGATCGTCAGCTCTTCACTGAAGGCCGGTATTTGCAAGGCTACATGACATGTACATACGCCGTTCATGACAACCAACATAAACCTACATAAACATTTATAAAGGCTTATTTCCACAAGTGTCAGCTGTCATGACATTATTTGGGGATGTAATTACATCAAAATGACTAAAGCAGCCGTTCTAGTATGTGACATTTGTTGGAATAAGCATTTATAAATGTTTAGGTAGGTTGTCAGTTGTCATGAAAGATTCACATGTGTTTCACAATGCTGGCAGCTTTCAAGTGTATGACCTCTGGCGTCCAGAAAGCCACTCTGGTATGTCATTTATTGTTAGAATTATAGGCTGGAATCTGTCTTATCTCTTAATTGGGGGAAGGCAAAGTTTTGCTCACATAAGATAAGATAAGATAGGATAAACCTTTATTAGTCCCACAAAAGGGAAATTTGGTTTGTCCCGACAGAAAGTGGACAGTACAAAGTTAGGAGCAGCAAGAATTAAGAAGCAAGGGAGTAAAGTAGAATAAAAATAAAAATAAAATACTATACTAACAGTGCAGTATACAATGTACACTATACAATATTTACATAAATGTATTTGTAATCTATATGTAAACAAAAGTAGACTAAGTGATATGTCCGTACACAATAAGTATATGTATGTACATATATATATATATACATATATATATATATATATATATATACAGAGTGGATAGATAAGAAAATATATGCACTCTGTAGATACACACACATACAGGTACACAGTGTAGTGACAGGCATTGACAATAACAGTATAAATGCCCCAGAAGAATTGGATGTTTTAAATTTTGCACAGTAGTGATGGTTCCACCCAAGAAAAAAATGTGCACGTGTTCCATCAGAAAAATTGCACTCATAACATTGCACATAACTACCGTGGTGTATTGGATGTAAGTGTTTGTTTGTTTGTGCGTGTATGGTCATCTGCAAGGTCTTTGTTGTGGAGTCTGAATGCAGTTGGAAGGAAAGACCTGCGGAATCTCTCCGTGCCACAGCGAGGGTGCCGCAGGCTGCCACTGAAGGAGCTGCTCAGTGCTGTCAGAGTCTCCTGCATGGGGTGGGAGATGTTGTCCACCAGGGATGAAAGCATAGCCACCATCCTCCTATCACTCACCACCTCCACTGGGTCCCGAGGGCATCCTAGAACAGAGCTGGCCCTCCGGATCAGCCTGTTCAGTCTCTTTCTGTCCCCAGCAGAGATGCTGCTGCCCCAGCAGACCACACCGTAAAAGATGGCTGAGGCCACCACACAGTCATAAAAGGTCCTCAGGAGTGGGCCCTTCACTCCAAAAGACCTGAGCCTCCGCAGCAGGTACAGCCTGCTCTGCCCTTTTTTGAAGAGAGCATGAAAGCCTATTTGACATTCACTGCCATCCCCTCTCAGCCCTGGTCCTTTGTTTCCTGAGGTTAGACCTTCTTTGAGGTGGTAGCCTTAGGAAGAACCAGAGCTGTGCTAATAACTGTTTAAATTGAAGAAAATATAAGGATGGACACTGGGAAACATTAGGTGTCTTCAAGGAGTGGACAATATAATAAAAATATAACATGCTTACAAATATTATCACCATATAAAAGCAACACACACACTACACTACTTTTCCAGCTGTATTTACTCAATGCAACGTCCAAGTAAAATATATGATGCCGACAAACAAACTGAATCAGGTGTAACTCGTCACCTTTTCCACTGCGCATCAAACCTATTAGCTCCAACTGGTGTCATTTGTATTAGTTAAGCAGTAAAACAATTAGCTATTCCAGGGGGTGGTAGTGCATCTGAAAGACAAACAATCACCTATAGATGGCAAGGCACTGTCAAAAGATCTCAGGAATAAAGTTGTGGACAGGCACAAGTCAGGAGATGGACAACAAACCTCAAAGGCTGTAATCAATCCCTCGGAGCACAGTCTAGGAGTAAGGTCTATAATTAGGAAGCTGAAAGTGTATGGTACTATTAGGA
Organism: Alestes dentex; assembly: GCA_037576975.1. Classification (NCBI taxonomy): domain Eukaryota; kingdom Metazoa; phylum Chordata; class Actinopteri; order Characiformes; family Alestidae; genus Alestes; species Alestes dentex. The sequence continues at coordinate 10,956,536 of JBBIGA010000153.1, read as the reverse complement.
CCCTCCCCCAATCAGGCTGTCCCTCCAAACTGAATGGTAGAGCAAAGAGAGAAAAAGGTGTTACGAGCAGATCAGACCAAAATTGAACTATTTGGCTTCAATACTTACTGGTATTTTTGTTGGAAAGCCAATACTGCTCACCACCCAAAGAACATCATACCTACAGTAAAGCATATGTAGGGCATCCTGTTATGGGAGTGTTTCTCTGCAGCAGGGACTGGGGCTCTTGTCAGGATAGAAGGAAAAATGGATGGGGTAAAATACCGTCAGAATTCTGAGGAAAACCTGTTGCCCTCTGCCAGAAAGCTGTCAGGGAAGAAGAAGGTTCACCTTTAACAACATGACAGTGATCCAAAGGACAGCAAAATCGACCGCACTGTGGCTGAATGAGAAAAAGTGAATGTCCTTGCGTGGCCTAGTCAGAGCCCAGGCTTGAACGTTATTGGAAATCTGTGGAATGGCTTTATTGCACTCCACCAACGGAGCTTGAGCAGTGGGAAGAGTGGGCAATATTGCACAGTCTAGATGTGCGAAGTTGGTAGAGAAGTATCCCAATAGACTCAAGGCAGTAATTAAGGCAAAAGGTAGTTATACAAAGTACTGACACTGGGGGGGGATACTTTATCCATATCAGTGATTGTGGTTTTGGAGCAGTGGAATTGAGCTCTCTTGAGTGATTTAGCACCTTTCAGAAATTTTGAGAGCGGAGTTTGTGATCCAAAACTTTGTGCTCCAAAGAAAAGTAACTGATTGATCAAAAATTAATAGATCACAGGGGGTGTCATAGTATGGTGCAGATTTTTGATGTTTCTCATGAAACCCTTCATTGGATTTAAAGTTAAAACTTCAAAACTTCATCAATTCAAGTCTCTCTTTCCCTCTCTTTCAGCCTAGCTCTTACTTGCTCCTGCACAGCGAATTTCTGTGGAAAATTCCACTCCAATTATGCTGAGTTATGGGAAATGTCACTCCTGTCCTCTGGAAAAATTGGGGTTTGTTTGTGTAATTTAGACATTTTTCCTAGAAAAACACACAGTTGAAACATAAAGAGAAAACTGAAGCATGAGGAAGATCCATAATTCATGTCTTTTTTAAAACGGAAAGTGTGAAATGCATGTTGACATGCTAGTGTTTGATTAAAGGTGAGTGAGAAAGAGACAGATAGAGGCAGGAGAGGTGTTAAATGACCCCAGCAATCTTTATTTAGAGACTGAGAGAGATACAAAGGCCAGGTCGTGCGTCATCTCATACTCTTTTGCTCTCTTCCATGCGCACACACTTCCTTTAGTGTCACCACTTTAATCTGCCCCATTTACCATTCTGTCTGTCACATTTCAGCAGAAAGGAAGAGATTCTGAAATAGAATGTGTTGCACAGATTTACTGGTCTTGCATGAGCATACATGTCTAAACACATTTCTTTCTAGACAGTGTAAGGAATAGATACCCTTAAACCATCGATGGACCGCAGTAATGCTATTAATCTGGCTTCAAGCTCTGCAGAAGCTCTCTCCATAACTTAATCTTACTGTGGCTAGGAAAACAAAAATCAAGCTGAGACAAAAGATGACCCTAATCTCTTCTACCCACCTGCATAGCATTTTAATCTTGTTGAATCTTGTTGATGCTTTTTATTGCAATTGCCTGAGGTGTTTTTTGGTGGGGGGTTGGGGGGGGGGGTAAGTCTGTGTATGCGGGTCTAAATATAATGGGTTTAAATAGGTGGCAGACAAAGCATGTGTTCACATCTCTGACTCACAGTTCGACCTCCAGGTGTGAGCTCATTTCCAGGATTTTATAATTCCAAACCCCTATTAAATCTCCAGTAGCAGGATATTGTGATATTGACGTACCACAGTAAGCTCTGGAAAAAATTAAAAGACCACTGCAAAAATGTTGTGTGAGTATTGACCTGAACAGCTTTGCCTTCGTTTTTAAGAGCTGCTGACAATATTTCTCCTACTTTCCTAATATTGTTCTTTAAAACATCATTTTAAAGGAAACGACAAAACATCAAATTAAGAGAAACAGTGCAGCGTTTACAGAACTTGAATAATTCAAAGAAAGCAAATCACTTGTTCACTCTTAAACAAAATGGCAATAATTACCTTTGATGTACATCTAGTAGTGGGTTTTTTTTTTTATTTTGGTTGTCATACTCATAGAGATGTGGAATTAAAAATACATTGCAGTGGTCTTTATTTTTTCCAGAGCTGTATAAACTGAAAAGCAGTTCATTTATCAATATCGGCCTCAGAGTATAATAGTAATCCCCCAGCTGGTGGCATCAGGTCCTGGACATCATAGCCAGCTGAGGTCATGACGTTTGTCTAGCAGTTCCTTCTTAAGGTAAGTTTCATACTGATATCTAAGTTGTAGTGAAAGACATGCTCATCAGTCATACTGATACCCATGTGTTTGTGTGAAAGCTGACGACACTTACACTTCTGCACCAAATGTTCCCAGACAGACTGCTCTGACTTAGCAGGGAACATGAGCTTTTAAGAACCCGTTTCTGAAAGAGGTGTTTGTATGAAAAACGTTTGAAAAGTTTAAGCCTCGGTGTATACATTCTGTGGCAATTATTCCTTTTTTTATTATTATTTTTTTAGAACATGTTTATGACAAGTAAAAATATAGCTTTTGTTCATTTTTAAGAATGTTTAATATCACTTGCCTGCAATCGCTGTAAAAAAAAAAAAAAAAAAAAAAAAAAAAAAGAATGTCTTTTAAAACAACTTCATGTTCTTCAAAACCTGATACAGATGATTTTCTAATGGGTCAAGACCACTAAGTGCTTTAGTACCTTATAGCTTTTTTGTCATGATTAAAAGGAAAGTCCCGTCCTCATGACCATGTTCATGACCATGAAGTGTTTACCTGTGTGGTGAATTCCCACAAAAAAAACACCATATTACAAGAGTCCAGACATTTCCCTCACAAGTCACGACAAACTTGACGTCTACAGTACCTCTTCCAGTATACTGACCTCCAGGTGAACTGTCCTTGTGAACATTTCATAATGAGTTGACAAATATAAACGGAAAAAAAAGCATTGTGTATGTGGGTCCTCAAACATCTGACAGGTGTATTTAACATGGTTCTCGTGGATTTAGTAACACCTCCGAATTCTATGTAGCACATAGCATGGACTACTGAACTGGGTATCAGTCAAGGTCAGGGTTATTCGCTGGTCATTTCCTGTTTAGGAACTTCCCCTGCATGTGAAGCCAGTGAATGCACTGTATGTTCCCTTAAACAGAATGTGATATCAGAAATGATGTGACGATGTGTATGCCTAGGAAACGTGTCTGACTCATCGTGGTCTTTTATGTTTTCATTTCCACAAAGTCCCAGACACTGAAGCAGATGTGGAAGCAAACATAGTAATAGCATACAAGTTTGAGCATCATCTTTATCAAATAAAGGAACATCATAACAGAACCATTCAGAACATTTGTGGCCGTAGCATATTGTAATGAATATAGATGAGGCGCAGTACCTGTAATTACAGTAGTAAGAAGGAACAGAATCGCAAATGTCACAAAAACCTTTTGTCTGAGATGGTGGTTTCTGTGGCTGCCTCCGCCTGATACCTTTGGACCAAGACTGTTTTACCTGGTGTGTGATGGTAAGAGAGAAGACACTGGTTTGCTGAGAATGTCTGGTTTGAAGATGTAGACAGGGGCTCCCTTGAGCCACCTGCTACTGGCATGTTCAACTAGTGCAACAGTCAGGTCTGTACAATAATCTATGCTAAGTACAAAAACTGTAATGTAGAATATCATGTCAGCCAGTGTTGTGCACGAACGCATTCCTATTATTCGTGAACGCTGAACTGAACGAATCAGCTTACAAATTATGAACGGGGACGTGAGTGACGTTCCCTCTCGCGAGACTGAACACAGCTGATTACAGGCTAGCAAGGTTGGTGCTACGAGTTCGGATGCCTCAACAGAAGGCAGTTTGTTTAAACATTTGAGTCCATTTTTGAAGAAATCCGTGTAGATTTAGATGGGGAAAACCACACGTTTTGTTTACTTTTAGTAATGTTCTTTTCTGAGCACTTTAAAAGACATTGTCTGAGTGTTGCATTTTAGGCAGACACGGTTTGTTTACATTTTGTGTTAATATTGTCTGAATAAAATTTCAGTGTACAGTATAACTGCACCTAATTTTTTTTTTCACTTTCAGCAGAAGTGGTAAGATCTATTCTCAACCTCAAAATTGTTTTTTTTATGTAACTTACGTCCGTGATTGTTCAGTGGTATGACAGATAGCGGGAGAAGACTGAATGAGGTTCAGATAGAAGGACGTTGAATTGAAAATGTAAAAAAAACCCCAAATCTAACGAACGAACGTGATATAAAAAACCCCCCAAAAAAGCACTAATGAGCGAACGTGAACTAGTTCATTTTTATTTGAATGAACTAAACTTTGAACTAGTTCTCTTTTAGTGTGAACCGGCACAACACTGATGTCAGCTTTCATTTTTATAAGTTCAGTTATGTTCACTTGTGGGAATCGTGGTGTCTAGCTTGAATTTTAACTGTTCAAAAAAACTGTTCAGTTTTAACTGTTGTTAAGCACAGGTCTAGCATTTGCCAATAATCCAGAGTAGTTGATGGAATCTATGTTGTATACTGTGTCTAGTAATCCGCCTGAGGCCTCACCCACACACACTGGAACGAGCCCTAAGTCTGTATCCTGGACACATGTCACAGTTGACTGCTGAAACCACAGAGGTCGAGTGAGGCCTGGATAGCAGAGTGCTGTTAAACACACACCAGCTTTGCAGTCACACAGAGCACTATATGGTCCTTACTTTGGAGAATTAGCTTTTCTTAACATATTGGATCATTTCCAATAAACTGACCAGTTAGAGTCCCAATTCCTTAAACCTTATTCAGCAAGACCCTAAAACTATCAATCATTCATTGACTATCAGGAAACTAATAGTTATGTAGTTTTGGAGTTAGACAACCAAATGTACACACATTTCTACTTGCCCCATCTACTTATTGATGTTTTGCCTCCAAATCTTCCTTCTTAGGTTTAGCACTGGAGCCACACGGCTAACATCACAAGCAATTACTAGAAATCAATAGAAGTCAATTCAGCAAAATTGTTTCTGTAAAACTGCAGGGCTGGCCCTGGGTGAGTCCCTGCCTTGGATGAGTCCCTGCCTCGCGCCCGTTGACCCCGAGATAGGCTCCGGGTACCCGCGACCCCAGTAAGGACTAAGCAGTTGCAGAAAATGAATGAATAATAAAAATACAGAAAATGTCTCTCAACCCATTCAAACTGCAAGCAGGTCTTTTTTTCAAGTGGTGTCGACCAGGGGTGTGGAACTCCAGTCCTGGAGGGTCGTGGTCCAGCATGTTTTGGTGATTTCCCTGCTCAGAAACACCTGGTTCACCCCACCAGTTAATTGTCAGGTTTAGTGAATGTGTTTGAGGAGGAGAACCATCAAACTGTGCTGGACACCGGACCTCCAGGACCCGAGTTTGGCACCCCTGGTGTAGACTTTTCATTGTGTTTCAAGACTGAGGACCTCCTGAGCCAGGGATAGTGAACAGACTGCACTATGGTTAATATTACGCTCCAGAGTTCTCACATGAATCAGATGCTCAAAACAGATCGAGATCACACACAAAAGCAGTCAAAAGTCAATTTCTCCACAGAATTTCCAGTCTCACACCTTCAGCAGAGCTAGCCTTCATTTATACCCCTAGGTTAGGATCTTTCACCTTGCATGGAATTCTGGGACATGCTGTTCTAGTCAAATTTAGAAAAATGCTGTGGGCAGTAAAGTGCAGAGTAAAAAAACGCAGCTAAGTCATTCATATTTATCTTATTTGAGCAGTCATGTTTCTAATTTGTGTGATGCATTATATTTAATGTACACTATTTAGATGATCAGTGTTAGATTATGTTAGAAAATGGAACTGATTTTAAATTTAATTCTGTTTCAGTTCAACTTCCCTTCAGGTGAATGCAGTTCTAATCCTGTTTCTAGCTCTTGGAAGTGAACTGGAAATTACCATGTATCTCAGTTACATTTACAAATGGCCCCAACACTACTTTGTGAAGACAGACCCTGTTGCTTGAAGTTGCAACTGCTGCACAGTGAATTTTGTTCTTTTTTCATAGAAAACAGAGAGTCGTACTGCGTCCTAAACCACTTCCACAAGTCTGTGCTATAAGCTAGAAGCTCTAGCTCTCGACTAAAACATTCATCTAAAATGTGGACACCATGTCTTGTAATTTCTCTTTTAAACTAATCCTAACCCTGAGGCCCCTATACAAGTCCTTAGAGCTTAAAAGGTTAAAATGAGCTTAAGAAGAAGCTACCAAATTCCAATTCTTATGATGCCGGGAGCATGATTACAACATAAATACTTTGCCCTGCTTAATTAGCATAATTAGCTATGTTTAATTGCCAGCAGTGCTGTTTATTATGCAAACTGAGTAAAAATAATCATGGTACTCATAGTTTTTGTCCCATTTTATGAAGTATTGTGTATGTTTCTACTCTTAATTAAACTTGCAGACCAAATATTGCGATGCATGCAGTGTACTGTGAAAATGTGTGCAATGTTTTTTCCTCCATGTTTCCCAGCTCTAGTCTCTGTCTCACACAAAAATTGCTTCAAATTAATGTATGTTTTGAACTTGTAATTACTTTCTTTAACTACCAGAGCACCATAGTCTGTCTGCATGATCACACTGATCTGAGATGCTAATGAGAACTGCATGGCGAACTGGTGGACTGGTATTCACACTGGCTGCTTTTCATAACAAAATCTGTTTGTGTATGTGTGTCTTTGCGGCAGAGCAGGGTTAAAGCTATTTCTTTGCGGTTCCGGCTCAAATAAATGTCAGTGTATGTCATTATGCAATTTCTGCTGTCCACAGCTGATTACGAGGAGGCCACAATCTGTACAAAGCACAAATATTCAAGTTCTCATGGTTTGATAGTATACACACACACACACACACGCTCACACACACACACACACACACACACACACAACTGAGACCCTGCCAAATACTCTCATACTCTCCCAAATATCATTCTCAAGCCCTGCATGTTCCAAAGAGACATGCTGAAGCTCTTAAGTTAAAGGGGTATTAAGCTCAATTAAGACTCTTGTATTTTTCTTCCCCGGCTGGGCTCTGGCCCAGCACAAGAACAAAACAACACAACAGTCTGTCAGATGCAACAATACGACACGGCGGCTTATGGCTTTCTCTGGCCTCTCATAAACTTGGGAGTTCATCTACAGTGCTCATCTCCGGGACACAGGCAGCAAATGTTTAGCTGCCTCTATGCTAATCTGAATGCAGTCATTCATTGCTGGCCTGGTGGCTGAAGTTTTATTGTTTCAGTCCGAGGAGAGGAAGATCCCACAACAGTGAGAGAGAGAGGCTCTTACTGTAGTTGGTTGTGCATTTCCAATTGCTAGCGCCCTCGGGTGGCTGCTGGAATTACTGCACTTGCTGTCTTGCAGTTTAGTTTATTTATTTATTTTTAAGTTGATGAGTTGGTTGGGGAGGTAATTAGTTTTTGTGAGCTTTTAAAGGATTAGTCAATGTATATGTATTATTGCTTTTTTTTATTTAACTAGAGTTAAACAGTTTGCTTGACTCTTTTCAGAATTATTATCCTTAAAAAAGTTAAGTGCAGCTGACACAGCCTGATTAAGACTCTCACAGACCCCTGGGCGCTGATGTTTTAATCTCCTAGTCCCACTGGAGTAACTGTACGTGCACATGTTATGAACCTCCACTGAAGTAACATTGTTAGAATACTATATTATAATATATGAACTGTACAGCTCCGGAAAGAAAATAAGAGACCACTGCAATTTAGTTTTTAAAGTAGCATCTTTATGAGTATGACAACCATTCCATGCCAGTGTCTGTTAAATTCCTACACAAGCACCTCATTCTGCGTTATGAGGTACTGATTAGTGATCACCTGAATCAAATCTTACTTAATGAGGAAAAAGTATAAAACCACCGTTGTAATCAACACACTCATCTTGCAATGTGACCAGTTGGAGGCAAAACACTACTAGAAGTACAACAAAGGTATTTATTGTCATTTTGTTTAAGAGTGAACAAGAGATTTGTTTTCTTTGACTTATTCAGGTTCTGTAAACACTGCCTCATTTCTGTCATTTTAACGTTTTGTCATTTCCTTTAAAACTATGCTTAAGAACAATATTTTTATTTGGAAATGTCAGCAGTTCTTAAAAACCAAGGCAAATCTGTTCTGTTCAGTATTTGCACCTATAAAAAATAAAACCTGAGAAACTGAACATTTTTGCAGTGGTCTCTTTTTTTTTTTCCCAGAGCTGTATTTTCAGTGTGTATATGAAGAGATCTCGTTACTAAAAACATTTGGTCAGTGTTAAACACAAAGTATCTTTCTATGTAAATAGCTTTTGTCAGCACCTCTTTAACAATATTCTAAACAAAACAGTCCAAGAAATGAGAGCAGTGAAGACGCCTCTTTCTTTTTTTTTAATCTTGGCAAAGGATTTCACCAGCAGCATCAATTTCAGAATCTTGCAGTAAAGACAAGACCTACCATCTTGCCAATATTCTAGTAAGTTGGCTTGTGAAGCATGCTCACTAAGTTAAGTGTGTTTTTAGTCAGTATTAGCTGGTTAGCTACTTTCCTAGAATGTGTAAGGATTATTTATAAACCTGGCTCATCAAAAATGACCAAATATCAGTAATGAATACTCCTGGCCAACTATACACTATGAAACCAAACGCCTTAATTTTACCTCTTAAAATTACCTTAGTTCTGACCTTAATTTCCTGTATTGAAAATTTCCTGTATGGAAAATTAAGGGGAAAAGCGCACAGAATATGGCTGAGGGGTAAAACTACTGAATTTTCCTCTTACGTTTTTTAAATTTGCCCCTTAAATACCGTAAATCTGATTTTAAGGTAAAAATTAATCAAATTAAGGGGTCTGGTGTATTTTCAGGGGTAAATTAAGGTAGGTTTAAAAACATTTTAAGCACATTGTGTTTCCTAGTGATACCATTGTGTACTGTGTGTAAGCTTTTCTAATCATGCTGTACCTTGAATTTAATTTCGGTCTTTCCATTTTAGAGATAATTTTACCATTAATTTGCAAGACCTTTCCCATATACCGGTCACTTTAGTCCAGAGTGAGCTTATTGCATTCCATTAACATGGCACTGAGTGCTTCCTGAAACATCAGCATTAATGTGCAAACAGCTTTGGTCTATAAGTCACGTTCTAAAAGCAATACCACTTGGAAGACTTGGACGTTTAAGATTGCCTGTGGAGGGCCTACCTTCTGGCTTTTCAGTGCCATCAAAGCTTCCAACCTTGCCATCAGATAAGACAATTCTTCTCCCGCTTTGTGCTGTGAACACAACACGAGCATGGGAAGGGCACTCAGGAACAATAGATTCATCCAGAAGGTTAAAAATAGCTGGAGGAAAGTGTGTGGACATCCGTGTGAGTATGTGTATGGATGTGAATAGCGCTGCATGTCGAGGAAATAAGGCGACAAATAAAGCCACAAGTCCCCCTCTTGACTTGGATGTAGCTATTTTGCCGGTGGAGACGTGGGAGGAGTCCGGCATCCTCTTCCTCGCTCCTCTTCCTCAATGGTTTGGCACGCCACTCTTCCTGGCGTCTCGGCATTCCTGGATCGTGGAATGAGACGTGTCACGTTTTCTGTTTTCCATCCTGGCTGTGAGTGGATTTCTCACCCTTAAATTAATTGGTAAATGTCCCTGATATTGTAGAAGTGGGTAAAGTAACCCAAAGTTCTTTTGGAGTCTTTAGTGGAAACCGGTGTCCGTGAACAATACAAGGCATCTGGATGTTTCAAAAATGAGAGTTGAGGGGGGTGGTATTATGCTTAAATGGCTAAAAGTACTTAAGTGTTTTTTTAAGACTTTTACTTAAGACTTTTTAAGAATTTATGGAACATTAAAATAATTCACCCTCACAATTGAATCTCACTGAATCAGTGACATTCGTCAAAATAAATCAGAAGAACCCTTGCAATCTTCTCAAGTACTGAGTAAGTTAGAAAACTGTGGTAGAACTTCATAGTACACACAGCTTTTAACAGGACTAGCAAAAACATAACCACAAACAGAGAATTCCTCACTGTGGGTGAATTGCTAAAGTGAAAACGTGGACTACTTTATTGATACAAGTAGTGGGACACCTGATCATTACACCAACAGGGACTTAAAGTCTATGCATTTGAATGCAGTGGCATTAAATAGTTGGTCCCCCTTTGCAGCTATAACAGCTTCCACTCTTCTTGGAAAGCTTTCCACAAGACTTTGCAGTGTTTCTGTATGAACTTGTGCCCATTCGTTCCGTGAAGCATTTATGAGGTCAGGCACTGATGTTGGGCGAGAAGGCCTGGCTCACAATCTCCGTTCCAGTTCATCCCAAAGGTGCTGGATGGGGTTGAGGTCAAGACTCTGTGCAGCCAGTCAAGTTCTTCTACACTGAACTCATCCAGCCATGTCTTTAAGGAGCTCGCTTTGTGCACTGGGGCACAGTCATGCTGGAGTATAATAGGTTCTCCCTCAAACTGTGTCTAAGTTGGAAGCATGGCGTTGTCCCAAATGTCTTGGTGTACTGAAGCAAGACTGCCCTTTACTGGAAGTGAGGGGCCACCTGAATTCAATAATTATGAAAGTCTCAATGAATTTGTCTAAATAGTGTTTATGCTTTTTATTAGAAATAAAAACATGACCACCTGAAAACTACTCAGAAGGTTTTCCACAATCTGAGGAAATTATATATTATCTTTCTCTGTGTGTGGAAGTGAATAATATGATGAATAAGAGGGAGTGATCCAGGTAAATGTCAAGAAATACGGTTCGCTGGTCCAAAAGGGTCAGAGTATATCTCTCTGCTGTGCAGTTTTGTTATTCATCGCGGTTCTCTGACCACGCTTTGACCCTGATTTTGGCTCGTGGGTCGTTCTATGTCCTCACAGGCACTTTCACACACTTCATCATCCCTTTGGCTCATGAGTTCACAGTTTCTTCACACGACTGCTGCCAGACAGCTGGGTAAATGTGCCATGAGCCGAGCCCTGTCTTTGTATTCAGAACGATACGGAGGCAGTGTTGACGTAAGTGCTCGTGTGTGCTTGTGTGCGCGTGTGTGCACGGGAGATAAACGAAGTAAAGCTTCATTGCAACTTCTGATAGTGGAAGTCCAATAATTGTATGGATGACTTATGGATTTTATGGGTGGTTATGGCATGTATTCAAATGCAAAGCAATGTGTATTGATGGTAAGAGTACTCACTGTTCGTGTGTGATGGATGAGTGAGTAAGTGTGTGACCATTCCCAGCACATTAATAAATGGTGGAAATCTGCAGTGAAAGTGTTCCGTAAAAAAGAGACTGGAACTGTGCCTCCCCTGATACAACAATGATACAAAACACTCCTCACCATGTCCATTCTGTACTGATTATTTCATTCAGTAGTTATCTGTCTTCACTAGTTATCAACACTGAATGTTTTGCAGGGATGGGATGGTTACCAGATTCAATGATATTCAGCAATAAAACCCAATGATAGTCACATTGTTTCAGGTTTTAAAGAGGAATTCCCTTGATTAATAAGGAACTTTAGATTATTTGTAAATAAAATAATTCAGGGTGTTTCGATGTCAGATGGTTTACTGTAGAGAAACATACCACCTCTGATTCCTTTACAGTAGTGGTGATAGGTAGAGCTGTAACAATGCATCAGTAAAATCACAATATCACAGTACAAAAAATGTAACAATATGCATCATGGATGCATTTTAATGTATCATGGAGAAAATGCATTGTGATGATTAGGACAGTTGATTTACTCGCATTGTTTATCAAACCAATTCCGATGAACAGCGCCATTTATGTCATACATTGCCCTGCCCCACCCCACCCCACCTTCCAGCTCTAGTTTAATTAGTACATTTTGCCACTGAATAGTCATAGTTTGTCTTCATTTAAATCTCATTCTAATTGTTTATTGAATATTGAATGGTTTTCCATCATAAATTTTTTACTGAATATGTTGTGCGTGTATTGAACCGTGAGCCTTGAATCATCTAACAAACCGAAATGTGACTGTATCGTTACACCACCTGTGAGAGGAACCTAAACTACACAGCCATTTTATTTATGAAATAACCAGTGAACCAACATGAGTCTTCTGAGTTTTAATATGCAGTGTTAATGATTTTAAAATACTGGTCATTTGGAGACTATCAAAATATTCCTCATGTACCACTCCATCATGAATGTTTTGATAATATATTTTAGGTCATAAATGTATCATAAGTAACAGTGTTTTATGGCAGTAAATTCATAACCACTTAGTGTGATAACTTGTGACTGAGCTTTTAGAGGCATTGAACATTGTGGTTGTCTGGTTCCTATCTCCACTGCTATGACCTGTTCTAAGTGTAAGGGCAGGAAGTTTTCAAAACAAAGCTCCAGCTGTGGCATGCACTGGCTAACATGCGATTTCCCCTTAAAAGAAAACTCAAAAGAAAACTGCGTAGTAGTGTTTAGAGATGTGGCGCTGTAAACTTCACATACACTTTTTAGTCCTGCGACTGTGTCTTGCTTCAAAAGTCTAGTCACAGGGTGCACAGCGGGTAACTATTTACAAAACTGTGTTTCTTATCAGAGAGATTAAAGCTAGTGCTGTTGGTACGTATGCATGCCGAAACCAGAGAGCCAATCAGAATGCAGCTGACAAAATCTTGATAGTTGTGGCTAGTTAAGTGTGCAAAAGACATCAGATGCTCTGTACCTCTGTGGATAGACTGTCTGAGGCTGAATCTGCTCCTCACTACCAAACTTCAATATTTTAGTAAGCACTCCTATCATCTTTAGTCAACCGACCAGTAAGCATGTTTATTTAAAGACTAGACTAGTGATTGGCTGCCTAAATTACATTCTGTATGCACACTATTACTATGTAGTAGTCTTGCATTGCAGTTCATAAATACACCCTTAATCAGCACCTTGCACTCATTTTTGGTTTAGGCCACACTCACTTTTGGTTTGTACAAAGTCAAGGTTTCAGGACTACTGTTGTCATCACAATAATATAATACTGACCCCTGTCCTCCCCCAAAAGTGCCTTTAATGAACACGTGAGCTTCAGAATTGGGCCATGAAGCGATGAGAAAGGAGGTGGTCTGGTCCGATGAATCACATTTTCTTTTACATAATGTAGACGGCCAGCAGTGTGTCCAGAAGAAAACAAGTAAGTGGAGGCAGTGTGATGCTCTAGGCAATGTTCTGCTGGGAAAACTTTGGTCCTGGCATTCACATGAATATTACTTTGACATGTACCATCTACCTAGTTTTGCAAAACAAGTACACCCTCTCAATGCAGCGGTATTGTCTAATGGCAGTGGCCTCTTTTAGTTGTATAATGCACCTTGTAACACTGCCAAACTTGTTATGATTTACAAACTTGTAATGATTTAATAAACAAAGGGTTGATAAAAGGTGTTGATGTCTTCTCTGAAGTCCCCAGAACTACTGCTACCACCTGAGAGCCAGATTCTGTAGCACATCTTCAGAAGTCTTGTGGAGTCCATGTTTCGATGGGTCAGAGCTGTTTTGGCATGAGGAACACCCGCAAAATATTAGACAAGTCAAGTGAAGTCTTGAAACAGCACTGAGAGGGAGTTCAGTATTATTCCAGATACTGCATTCTAGGCAGCAAGGTCAATTTACAATGATGTAAGGATTTATGAAGTTAGGAGTAACGATAGTAAATTACTGTACAAAATGACCCGCAACAAATATAAAATATACTTTATAGTATGTAAGGGTATGATATGATTATAGTGATAGTTTGTTTGTTGGGGGGCAACGTGGTTCTGGTTTATGGGGGTAAGAGCTTAAATGTGTTGAAGAGCGAGAAACAGTTCAGTTCAGGGCTGTGTCTGAGAGTGGTAAGTACAGCTTTGATTTTCTTCAGGTTTAGGAGGAAGAAACTGTTTCCCATCCTGGCAGCGAAGACCAGTATGCTATGGAACCCTTTGCCAGACGGCAGGAGGGAGAAGAGAGTTTAGGAGGAGCGAATGGTGTCATTCACATTGCTGGTGGCTTTGTGGTTGCAGTGAGTGGTGAAGAGTGGACTGTGACAGAGGGGAGAGAAACCCTGATAATCTTTTCAGCTGTCCTCACTACCTGCTGATCTGAGGCATTGCAACTCCATGACGCAGCTGATCAAGATGCTCTCTACAGTCCTTCTGTAGACTGTGGTGAGGATGGTGGGGGATAGACTTTCCTCAGCCTCCACAGGAAGTAGAGTAATAGTTTTAATGTTCTGGTGTACACTGAGTAGAGATGAGTAAGTGTACCGAGCAGTAACGGCATGTTTTTCTGTGACTCACTGGGCAGCCTTTAAGAATCGGAGGACCAAGCGACTTGTTGTCTCTGTATCTCTCTGCTCTCTCTGTCCCTGTACAGTCTATTTGTCTGTCTCTATCTCTTGATCTCTCTGCTCTCTCTGTGTTTGTGTAGTCTCTCTCTCTCTCTCTCTCTCTCTCTCTCTCTCTCTCTCTCTCTCTCTCTCTCTCACCAGACCCTATGTCTCTATACTAGCTGTGATTAGTGAAGTTTAAAATGCTTATATTTGCATCCATTCAATCATCTTTCTGTGCAGCTATATCCATCCACCCCCCAACCATCTATATGTCCATAAAGCTCTACTTATTTTTGTATCTTTCATTTTTCTTATAGATACTCATTTACAAGGGCCATCTCCCTTGTCTGTCCGTCTCTTTCTCTCTCTCTCTCTCTCTCTCTCCTGCTATCTCTCTCTCTCTCTCACCCCTGCTGTCTCTCTCTTTTTTATTAGTGAACCATCATGTTCTGTTCAGTGATGTTCACAAAGTTCGCCCTTATCTGATGTGTATTAATCCTCGCATCTATGCATCCATCCATCTATCCCATTTCATGTATCCTTTCACCCGGCTGTGCGTACTTCCATCCATCTTTTCATCCTTAATTTTCCACATAGAAGACTCTGCAGCTTTGTAAAGGCCGTCACTGTGCATTATTCCAGATGTTGGGTTGTTTACATTGCCCCTAGGAGCTATGTTACTGTGGTTCTGTGTGTGTGTGTGTGTGTGTTTGTGTGCGTGTGTGTGCGTATGCATGGATGTGTGACTGGTGACTCCTCTCCCCCTTACCCCCAGACCCTTGGAGGCTGCGAGTGTAGCCGAGCCATCGCTGCTGAGATTCGTGATTTAGTACCGGCCAAAAGAGAGGCTCCCTTAGGATTACATCACTGGGGCTTTAATCGCCGTTGTAACCGCTGCCAAACTGGCCGAGTTCCAGGAGGGGGGAAACACCCTCTATCTGCTGTAATAACTAATGTTCACTAGCCTCGACTGGGAAAACAGTTTCAGACCCCTCTGCTCTCTTTTTCTTCCATTATTAGGGAATGTGCACGTGGGGCCCTGTTTAAACACACAAAATCACTCAGTCATAGAAAATAAGTGCAATAGAAATGATTGGGTCATGAGAAAATGAGGTCTCATTTTCTGGGAAAAAAAAAATTAATAATAAAATAAAGCTGGTACATTTGGCATAAGTGTGCATTCCACTGTCAGAAAAATGTTTAACCCACTATTAAAAACAGCACACTAATAAGTCGAGCCAAAACACAAATCCAGAATGATTAAAACAGACAGCTGGATGTATACTGGTGTCTTTATCACTAGCTAGCATCAAGGATTCAGCTTTATCTATTCAGGATACATTCATTCTTTTCTTCATATCATGGAAAACCCCCCCAATTTTCCCTTGTTTTTAAAGAAATGCGCTATGGAAACACTTTTAAAGTCAATAGTCAATATAAGTCAATCTAAGGGAACTACACTGCAAAAATCAAATGTTCATTCAGTGTTAAAAAAAAACAGTTAATTTGCATGTGTCTACCTAATCATGCTGAAGTTAAAAGGTTTGCATCCAGACTGCATTTTGAATGAGAGGCACTACAGGGCAGTCAGTAACAAAAACAGCCTGTACAAAGGATAAAGAGTAAAAATGGTTGATAATTATGAATTAACCACACAGATTGCGTAACTGGAGCTTAAATAAAAAATAAAAAGCAGAAACATTTAATAATATGCAGAGTTTAGAGGCCTAACAAGTAAGCCGTTTGCTTTCCTCATCTTCGTCAAAGTGTTGAGATTAGTAATTACTCATTCCTTTTCTGTAACTTCTTAATCCTTACTAGGGTCACGGTTAGGGACTTACCCTGGGCGGGGCAACAGCCCACCACAGGGCGCGCACACACACACACACACACACACACACACACACACACACACACAATTCACTCACACCTATGGTCAGTTTAGAATCCCCAGTTCACCTGGCGCGCATGTCTTTGGACTGTGGGAGAAACCGGTGGAACCCCACGCCACCACGAGGAGAAAATACAACCTCCACTCACACACAAGGCCAAGACCCGGATTCGAAACAACAGTGCTACCCACTGTGTCCCCGTGAGACGATTGGTAATTAAATTCAATAATTAAATAGTGCGTCAGTTTATAATTACATTATAATTAACCACAAAATGAAAAGGTATGGGATATGGCATTATTCTGAAACGCATGCCAGATTGAAACTTTCTGTCTAGTTACTGCAAATGCGTAAAGAAAGCATTCCCATTCCTCAAAGTATGACAAGCTAAGTGTCCCCAAACTTTTGCCACTCTCAGTCATTGACATTTTAATTTTGATAACTGACAGACACTATGTCCTCGTCTGAAGAAGCTGGAATGTGCAGTGAATGCTGTGCTTTATACCATGTGGCTGAGGCTCTGTGTTTACCTTCATGCGTTTTACAAGACTTATGCGGATTCAAAAAGTGATGACCCGTGCCCTTCAGGGTAAAATAACTTTGTTTACACAAGAAAACCATCCAGGTTGCTCAAGACTGTAAAGAGCTTGAGTGAGGTGGGTCTGCTAGCCTTTAGTATTTTAATGAGATTCTCTAGAACAGTTTTACACGCCTTTGAGATCAGAGTGAGTGGAAAGACTCCAGCAGCGATGAAGTAAGTGGGGAAATCTAGATGAACTGCATACGATGTGACATCTGCACAATATGGGCCAGACTGTGAGATGCCTTGACAACACAGTAAGCACCTTATAGCCTGATGATGTGCTGATAAGTTCGTTCTCTCTGCAAGTGGATTTTTCTGTGAGCTGTTTGACAAGGACAAGCCTCCCCTTTGCTTTTGTGTCCTGACTTTGTCATAGGGAAGTAGCTCGCATGACTGAAATAGAGTTTGACATGTTGAATTTTTGTTTAATGGATTAGTTGCGTAAGTTTGGCCTCAATTGTTTTGTCTCTCTTTACTGTGACCTCCATCTGTCACTTCTGTTTTACAGGCCTGGCTGCAAGGAGAGCCAGTAGTTTTATATATATATGATTCATATTATTGTGGCTTAAAAGACAATACCCTCCATTCTAAACATCTAGTAAAAAGGTCCGAGAGAATCACTGCGTACTGTTAAATAAGTGCTATTATCACAATACACTGGGGGAATTACAACCCAGCTGCACTACTTACTGCAGCCAGAGTGGAACTGTTGATAATTCTGGGTTGTGTTTTGACGGGTGATATTTATTCACACAGCATCCCTCCACTTCTTGAAACACAGCCAAAGTCATAGTTTACCTTACAAATGGTGAATAGCTGGACACTAAGTGAATTTCATCTGCCTGAGCTAAAAGATTTAACATTTTGTACATTTGCTTGGTTCAGAGACAGACTGAGCTATCTCTGGGGCCAGATCTGAGTGAAAAGCGCTGACTCAGATATTTGCTCAAGACCTAAGTGTTCAAGCTTAAGAAGCTAGTGAAGCATGTTGTACTGTCCTTGCTGTTTTATCCTGTAAATTACGTGTCTACAGAACATGCTTGTGCTTGTGCTTTACCCATATTATAGCCACAAAGCTGGAAGCACCCGATTCTCTAGATTTTTGTGGATTGTAACTTTAACATTTCAATGTACTGGAATTATGGGGGTCCTTTCTGTGTGGAGTTTGCATATTCGTCCTCCGTCTGCATGGATTTTTACCTGGTACTCCGGTTTCCTCCCACGGTCCAAAGACCTGCACGTGAGGTGATTTGGAGATGTGGAAATTGCCCCTAGGTGTGAGTGTTAAATATGTGTGACTGAGTTTCGACCCTGTGATGGACTGGCAACCTGTTCAGAGTGTCTCTCTGTTTTTGCCTTATAACTGTTCCCATCGGCTCCAACACCTCCTGGTTAAAGATAATGGATCGATGCATGGATGAATGGAACTAAGGGGCCCAAGGCATAAAACGCAGACCCATATCATAATTCCTCCTCAGCCAAACTCTAAAGTTGGCATTATGGATTCCGGTATGTAGTGTTCTTCTGGTATTTGCTAAATGCAGATTTGACTGTGCAATAATTATTCCTGAACAAATTTTGAGCACATTATCCTGCTGAAAGGAACCACTGCGATTAGGGAATACTGTTGTCAGTATGCCATGTTTTCCCTTGGTAAGTGACACACACGCAAACATGATGTAAAAGAAAATGTGATTTATCAGGCCGCCTTCCTCCATTGCTCTGTTGCTTTCGTTATAGGACAGGAATCAGCCTGGCTAATAACTACTTCCTAATGTATCCTACCTTCATGTGCCACTGTAACAATATAACTACTATTATTCACGTCACCTGTCAGTGGTTTTATTGTTGCGGCTGATCGGTCTACATCTGCAATGATACCTAAAGTATATTAACACAAAGCATTTTTACTACAGTTTGCATTATGAATAGAGCTAATACTAAGCCAATGGGTGAACGCTATTTCCTGCAGAGTTAATGGATGCCTCACTGGCTTGCCAGGCATGCAGGCAGACCTGTCTTTATGAAATCCTACATCCCATAATGCTACATGTCATTTCAAGAGGGTATCAACACGTGACCTCCTGGTCAGCCCTGAACATTTTCAAAATGGTTTAAAAACACTTAATCTATTCCACAGCTTCATGCTCGTATAGATATATAAATAATATTGACAAGCTAAGGGTCCCCAGACTTTTGCCACTTTCAGTCATTGACATTTTAATTTTGATAACTGACAAACAGGTCCTAGTGTGAAGAAGCTGGAATGTGCAAAATGGTCTAAAAACATTTAACCTATTCCACAACTTCATGCTCGCATAGATATGTAAATAATATGAATATAGAAAATGTGTCCAAATGCTTCTGCAATATAGTTACTTACTGCATAAATAATGTGGTTAACATAGTAAATTACTAAAGTTTGTTTTCATGAAACAATCTGCACAGCACCGTCTTTCATTCTTATTTGTGGAGTCATACTTCTTATATAGTCAAACTAGCTTATAGTGCCAACTACAAATGAGATGAAAATGAAATAATTCACCATTTAGCAAATGAAGGAAAAACCACACAAGTATATCACACACACACACACACACACACAGTTCAAAGTTTGTTTTTTGAGATAGGTATAAAACAAAACCTTCTGTCATGATGTTGAGTGTCTTTTAAAAGTCACTCAGGCATGTCTTTTGACCAAAATACATCCACATGTGCTGCTAAAGAGCTGAAAAGTGGCTAGAAATGTTTTTTTATCAGTGACTGGAGGGCTCCGGAAAATGAGATGGGGCTTGAAATTGGTAGTTCCCACCCCATGCCCATGTCTCCATGGTTTGTGTCGCATACTGTGCTGCGTACTGACACGAAGAGTGTCAAGCAGTGTAAAGAATATACTTGTGCAGCACACAGTGCACAGGATGCTGTTGAATACCCAGTGTTCCACTGTAAAAACATGTTGTTTTAACTGAAAAAGACAGCAACCTGTCAGCTTTTGAAGACATTTTGAGCTTATTGAACATCAAATAATTAGAACAGCAAAAATGTGTGTCTCATAATTAGTAAAACTCAATCAAAGAAAGTTTAAAAAACACATTTTTTTTTTCAGTTTTGCGGCCGTTGGTTACAGCTGTATTCCACTGGTTTGTTTTGTTTATGACAAAAGCAGGACAAGGATCCCACTGTTCTTTTCTGTTTGGCATCATTTAGCATACCTGTAAGGTAAGTATTCAATATTAATGTCCGTTTGGATTGAACATGCTATCTTTTGCAGCTTCTGTTTCATTCATCATCTCTCGTTTTCTGTCTCCCAATTGCTTTCATATTGCAGCCTTTACTATTCCACACAAACCACTCATGCATTTTCTTGCTCTCGCTCTCTTCCTAATTGCCCCATCATTAAGCTATTTGTTCTTTATTGTTTACAAAACTCACCCTCCACTAAACAAGCGCACTAGTGTGGAATCAATAAGCAATGGAAAACTTAATAACTGGCTCCCCCCCCCCCACAGTGTAATGCACACGGTAGGGTTAGCCATAAAATCCATTTGCCCGACAGCTGCAGAGCAGCCATTAGCAGGGCCGTGTCCTCCCACTATCTTCAGCAGCCCGTCCCGCCCTGACTTCTGCCTGAGGAATAATCCTCATATGTTCTAATTGCTTCAGCTGTGAAGTTGACATCTCACAGAAAGCACAGTGCGGTGGTGCTGAAGCCTAAGAGGGGATGGAGGGAAGAGCCTGCACAGGAGAGAGGAAATTAGAAACATGTTTATGAGCTGGCTCTTTTAAAGAACAGAGGGGGAAAATGGGCGCATTTGGAAAAGCGGGTGATTTGGGGTGTGAGTGTGCGCATAAATCCATGAGTTTGTGGTGGTAAATGATTAGATACGTTTGTTTTTTCCGATTGTGGGAGACTGATATGAAAGCCTTTTACTGTAGTGATCTTGATAACTGACAGAGTACAACATGCCAACTAGCTCTTTTTGTCCTCGATCCTTAATTGTTTTTGGTTTACAAGCCGCAAAAATGTCGTATTCCAGGTTGTATGTTAACCCACAAAGAAGCTCAGCCAAACCCTACACACTAAACGGCACACGCTGCAGAGTAAACAGGGCTTGAATTATTCACCATGCCAACTGGAGTGAATTGGTGATTAGGCAAAGTTTCCCCTGCCTGGGCTCCAGTTGAGCTCTCCCTCTGTTTTATGGGAACTGCACTCCCTTTGATTGCGGCGAACACTTTAGCGGAAACTGGAAACCCATTCTCTTCCTCACAGCGATCTTGTTTTGCAGGGACGACTGGTCTTGCGTTGCACATTAGGCCTGTTAGGTATCTTCAGACTTTGTTGATTATATTTTGGGGGCTCTTTTATCTCACATACATGTTTGGTACTATTTTGTAGGCAGCTAGTGACTTGACTGCTGTTTTGGTTGTAATAGTTTGGCTCATTAGCTTTAGAATCATGGACATTGTGTTGAAGCCTCCTGGATGGTGGACTGTAGATGTAGCTGATTGAATGGCTTGATTCATTTCCATGTAAACTGCTATCTAAACTGGCTGAAACAGTTTAAGCAGTGATATAGATGACTTTGAAATCCATTATTTAGCACTTGAACACTCCGTCCATCGCCACTGTCAGTCCTGCCCAAGTTACACAATGTATCACATCAGATCAGAGATATGAACTGAGGGATCTAATTGGTAACATATGTTGCTTTAAAGCTAAACGTCTTTGTGTGAGTGAGAAGTCATGCAAAGGCAGTATTTTAAAGGATTTTGTATATTTTACGATTTTCTTTTAAATGATGTCCCCTCTCTGTGCTCACTCACTAAAGCTTATTTTCAGTATTTCTGCTTCAGTATTGACTGTAGTCATAGCCTGGGGCAGCACAGCTTGCCAGCAGGGTCCACAATTTGCACAAGCTTTTTATTTTGGATAAATGCAGCAGTTCCGGACATATGTTTCAGGTTTGAGGTGAGCACATTTACAGGAATCCGTAGATCCGTAAGGTCTATATAGTCTCGACCAAGCAGAGAGATTCTCCTTGTTGTGATAAATTAGGGATGGAAATTCCTGCAGGTATCTGCAGTCTGTAATAAGACTGCTTCTGATGTCAGAAGGGAAACAGCTGAGCAGTTTGGTAGAGATTCTAGATATGAAAGGTCCAGTCGTCTTATGGGTTTGTCATCTCTGTCGTGGAAATTCCCAGGAAAGGGCCTGAGTAGCATATGAAAGTCTAGGTCTGGTACTACTCAGTCTTCAAAGACTCACATCCTGCACCTTCTGCGTAAACACAAGTCGGTGTTTTTGGGAAACGGCTTAGCAAAAAGTTTAGAATTTCAGCTTTGCGTCACTCTAACTTTGAAAACAAGCAGGGGACCCAGCTACGCACATACCGAATACAGTTGAATTGGTGAAACGTCATTAGCAAAGAAAACTAACATGACTAAAATCTCTTCAACTGAGTTGATTCCATTGTAGGATGGGAACAACTTTCCACTGACCCAAAACTCACAGCCGCCAACTAAGCCATCTTTAGTTTTGCACACTATCAGAGAAACACATCTGTATCTTTCAGGCTACAATACACTGTCACTGGGTTAGTACACTCAAGGACATGTCTTCACTACCTTTAGACAGAGAACATAATTGTACCATGTTCCACTGACACCATACACCCTGTCTTTCCTACTTGAAAAAGTTCAATTATCAAAAGATAAGAATGTGCCTCTTTCTCCTAGGAAAGTGAATGTAGTATACCTTTGAATCTCATTCAAGACACACAGCTGGACCAATAGGACCTTATTGTACCACTGAGGGTACATTTACACTCTTTGTACCTTGGGAGACAAAAAAGTAACTTGGACTGTACACATTTTCTACTTCAGACCCAAGACATGTTCAGGCTGACTGACTACATTTTGAATAAGAAGAATGTTGTGCCCTATTTTCAAAACATTTCTTTAAATATTAACCCAGAGCTCAGCTCTTCTTCTGGGTCCTCACCTGGCACTGGACTGAACAGCTCCATTTTGAAGAGTACATCTGTATCTCCAAGCGGCAGGAAACATTGATTGTCAGCTGCATAGCTGAAGCACTCCCTCCCCAGTAATTACGATTAGTACTAATCAACACAAAAGCATGTCGTGTTTGATGTGATTTCTGTTTATTCACTTTTTTGTATTTATATAAACACACTAATTACAAACACGTTCAGCAAGAATGAAAGGAAAGGTGTACAAGACAGTAGTGAGACCAGCGATGTTGTATGGTCTGGAGACAGTGCCAC
>JBBIGA010000153.1:10910904-10922091 GCA_037576975.1 Alestes dentex | reverse complement strand
ACGCATGTCAGCGCCAGCCAATCAGAGGCAGAGACTGCATTGCGTACACAAGCGAGGGCAGAGAGAGAGGAAAAAAAACACACGACTAGTCGACTGCTCTCAATGGCCGTCGACTCGTGCCTCTATAGTCGACCAGTCGACTTTTGTGTTAATGCCCTACTTAGTAGTACTTACTACTACAGTAAGACAATGAATTATAGTTTGTAGCAAACTGCTGAAATATGTCATGTGTGATGTAAACGTCCCTGGAAAATGACTGACATGATTAACAACAGTTATATGAAATACCATCAAACAATTGGTTTTAGATGAAGTGGGTGAAGTTTCATGACACTCGACTCTATCGTGACACTTTTGCGGTGAGGGTGGTCTTAAAAAGAAAGAAAGAAAGAAAGAAAGAAAGAGAGAAAGAATGAATGAATGTTTTAGAGACTATATCCTTAAAAATAAATTTATGGTTATTTACAAGTTCTTTAATAAAGTCAATGGTTCTATACCGAATTGTCCTAAAAGTGTTTAAATGCATACATGTTTCAGGTCTTCAAACAAAATGTCAAAAATGATTCAAAATGACATGACACCAGCAGTCAAAGAATCCTTTTTGGTAATATACAGAAAGATTTTTGCTAACAGTATATCTTGGTGAAGTTGGCTAAAATTCCCACTTTAACTGTGCATTGTTGGATGGGTAAAGTTAGGGACACTAAAGGATGTCATATTTCATATTGCAGGAGGCCTCTTCCTAACAGGCCACAGAAAGCAATGAAACAACACAGATCTGTTTCACACATGCATACAGCTCATAAGTTTGCATGCCCTGGCAGAATTTATGATTTCTTAACCATTTTTCAGAGAATTTGAAAAATAACACAAAAACCTTCTTTCATTCATGGTTAGTGGCTGGCTGAAGCCATTTATTGTCAAACAACTGTGTTTACTCTTTTAAAATCATAATCACAACACAAACTACCCATTCATATTCCCTGAAAAATGATTAAGAAATCATCAATTCTGCCAGGGTATGTAAACTTATGAGCACAACTGTATATTATAAATGTGGTTTTGCCACTTTAGCACACAGATTAATGTAATCAGGCCAGCCTAAGTGCCTTGCTTTAAACATTCTCAGGTTCCCTCTGCCTCCTTGTCTGTCTGCTAGACTCACTGGCTCTGCTATGATCTATGGCTCCTGTCTGTTTGGGCTTAGCATGAGAGAGTCAGAGTTTCTCTCTCTCTCTCTCTCTCTCTCTCTCTCTCTCTCCCTCTCCCTCCCTCCCTCCCTCACTTACTTTCTCCCTCCCTCAGTCTCTCTGGCATCATCACCCTCCGGAGAGTGGTTGACAGGTGCAGATTCATACAATCTTTCTGTACTCTCCCCCTGATTTGTATTACCTAGAGTCCTGCACTGGCAATCTCTTTGGTCTACACTTTTGGCTAAGCACTTCTCCAGCGTCAAAGAATGCCACTGGAAACCTATTAATGAGCCAGAGGGACAGGGTAATGTGATAATGTGGCAGTATGTTCATATCCTCAGATATAGAATATAGGGCTGGGTCATGTGCCAGGCTCAGGATAGCATGAGCACATTACTCCACCAGAGATCAAAGCTCTTACACGTATATATAAAACTGCCACCCTAACCCCTTTCCTGTTCCAGAGAACTACCAGCTGCCCGACATTCTCTGACATGAGCCTGGAAGATCACTCTCTTCATTAGAATAGATGCACTCTTTGATTAAATAGTGGAACTGACTAATGTAAACGGACAGGACATAAGTATTCAGACACTTATACGCTTATAAATATGTACAGAATGCATGTATTCCTAAGCATAGACCAAGATAGGGTTAATAGGTTAAAATGATATTCAGACACCAGGAATGAGTAAAAGTAGTCTTTGTTTGCAGTTACAGCTTCATAAGATCTATGGTAAGATGTAATTTTCTTCTTGCAGCATTGTGATTCAGGTTTGATTCATTCCTTTTGGGAAACCGTCTTCATTTACCCAGGGTTTAGTTGCTTTGTTTAAAAATGCCACCTTCTTCGCTTTATCCTGCCTCCATTAATGTTTTCTATGATAACATGGGGCAGCTGGTAGCCTGGTGGTTAGGGAGTTGCCCCTGCAATTGGAAGGTCATGGGTTTGATTCCCAGAACGGCCAGGGGCACCACGGAGGTACCCTTGAGCAGGAGACCGTCCCCACACACTGCTCCCTGGGCGCTGTGTTCCTGGCTACCTGCTGCTTCACTTGGGTGAATGGGTTAAACGTGTTGTTCATACTGTGTGCTGTGGGCATGATGTTTCTCTCTCTAAACATACAACACTGAATTATTGCCCAAGAGTTCTGTTTTTGTTTCTGATCAGAGTACTTTCTGGTTTTTGTGTTGTTGTGGTGCAGTTCATTACTTATCGTTCTCTGTGTAGCTGTTGCCCCTGTGGGCTTCATGTTATCTGGCCGCGCTTCTCAAGTGACTGCTAACTTCTCTTTTATTTTATCATTAGTCTGAGAATAACATTGTGAAATCCTGCATGGTGCACCTAATCCAAGAATGATTAGTTGTGGTAAACATTCCAGAGCAACAGTACTTACTGTAGTTCTTACTATATTCAATGAACAGATCTCAGGGGCCATTCCCACTCATCAGCCTATACTGATAAACTTCTGAAACTTCTCTTGTGTCAGGCTTGTGTGTGTCTAATGGACTAATTAGCCAAGCATTCAGTCTGTGGTAATCCCAGTAGTTTCCAATGTGGCTGAGGTGTCCGTCGCTTCCCTGCAGCTGTGCATGTCTCTCTGAGGGTAGAAACATGAGAGAGAGAGAGGAATGAAGGATCCGCTGGTGATTCAGACATGCGATAAACGGAGTGGTGGCCTGCCATCTCATTTATGGATATGATCTTCCTGGATTGCAACCACATTTCCCATAAGCATATGGATCTTTACGTCATGAATGATTGCATTCATGTACTGTAATTGTGAAAACATTCCATAAGAAGGCCCAAAAATTTGGCAGTGAAGCAAACAATCCCAAACAAGTCAGGATCAAAGTCATCTCTTCTCACTTCTAGTCTTGGTGAGAGGCAGTTCTGGGCATTGTGTAGTCATTCTGACATCCGTGCAATTAGTGTTGTTCTGAGTGGTCTGGTGGTGGTAGTGTGGGGTCACACTGGAAAGTGAGTAAAGCTACTGTCTGCTGTTATTGCTGATGGATGAATCGAGTTTCAAAGGTTTGTTAATGAAGAAGAACCTGAAGCCTATAAGACTAGTTTTACATCGAGTCTCTTATTACTGTAAAAGGTCTCTATCAGTTATCTGTTAGCCCCAATATAAGACCTTTCCCACCCATTGTAAATCAAAATGTAATTAGTTGATTCCACTGTCAGTTCATATGTTGGTAGTTAATCTGACATGGTAGTTAAAAATGACTGAAATGTACCTTTTAGTCCCAAAAAATCATTGGGCCTTCTCTAAAGGCACTGAAAGCACTGTGGGTTCTTCTTTGATAGAACAAAGACAGAACACATACATTCCTTTCTTCTCCCACAACATGCCCTCCAAATGACATCAAGTACATATGAAAAATAAGAACTTCTTTGATAGCATGTCACAAAAATTTTCTGCCATTATCCAGTGTTCTAAAATGAGAGCTGATCTCCTTTTTTTTTTTTTTTTTTTTTTTAATATTTCAAAACCATCCTCTTCCATCTTGTGGGATGAATGTGAAGTGGTCTTCACAAGAAAAGAAAGCCTCCAAACCTCTTTCTCAAATGCATTATGAAAGTCAGGTTCTAATTTCCTTTCCCCAATGAAGTTCTGGAGTTTGTCCTGAGGACTTTGGTCTGTTCTTTGACATCTGTGACCGATTTGATTTGTACACTGGCGTTTCAAAATTGAACAGGCTCTTGAAGACCGAGCAGCCCAAGGGACTTCAGATGTAAATGTTTGTTTGGTTTATTTTTCTAGACCTTGCTGATTAGGTCTATGTTGTGTCCCTGAAATGGGCTCGGTTTCCTAATGAGTGCTTGCAAAAAAAGTCCCCATGTGCTTTTCAAAATCATTGTGTTTGTCAAGGCAGATCTATAATTTCCCACAGTTCGGAGGCCCCCTCACAAAAAAAACCAAAAAAACAAAACCCAGCAATGTGAAGGCACAATTAACCAACCTCGGCATTATGCATAATTTATGTTATCTTTTCCCTCAATGACATTTCACGTTAGGCCATTGTTTTGCCATGTGAGTCACCCCGTGAAACCAAAACAGAGGGGCTCAACCACCCATTGCTCAGCTTAACGAAGACAAGTTGCAAGAGCGGAACTGATGTTTTTGGGAAGCTTCATGAAGATAGAAAGGGTCTGCCTTGCCTTTGAATCTTGCAGCTTGGCAGATTGATTCGGAATGCATGCTTTTTGCCATGAGTCAGTCATTCATCTAGGTCACTGTTGGTTACAGTTGCAGCTGTTTACTCCAAACGTCAACATGGCCTAGAAACATCCGGACCCCTCCCATCTGAGGTGGCCAGAGCTGATCAAAACAAGCAGGGTAAGTAAGAAGGGTCCTGTCAACCCTGCTGAACTGTAAAAGACCAGCAAAATGGTCTGAACTTTTGCAACCACTTTTCAGCGATACAACTGTTGTTTCCTTCTTCAGAGTCAGAGCAAAAGTATCCAGGGCTTATGCACATAAAACGAATCAACAGGCTCTAATGTGTCTTGAGGACAGTATTTCTGTCATTCAGCTGTCATGAGAGCGTACTGACCTTTGCTCGCTCATAAATCATGCAGCTCGCGGTACGGGGAGATATAGTAGGTGTGCATGAGGAGCGCCAAGCAGGCCCCTTCAGCAGACAGTGACAGTGTGAGGCTGAAATGATGCTGTATATGTGGTGTTGCACAACGTGATGGTGCCTCTTTCTGCTCTCAAGAGGCACATGGAAGCATTTAGAGAGACGTACTGAGGAAAGCCACCTGTGAGAAATTAAGGCCAAGAGTACAGCTGGTATTAGAGTGCAGTAGAAGCTAGTCATTTGATTTCATAAGTGCCCAGCGTTGTGGGGTTTACTATCACATGAATGAAGAACGGATGGCTCAGTCCTGAGATACTGATTCTTACCTTTTAAGATCACCTTTCCCAACACTCAGTTTATACCACACAAATTGTACTGCATATTTGGAGTGTGCTAAGTGTAGAGTGTCTGTCCTTATCCATCCATGTTTATTTCCTATGTATATGGCAGGTCACAGTCCTGAGGCCTTCACTGGTACAATTATTGAAGTGCAATTAATTGGTACAATTTATTCCTCCGTCAGTAAATTAATTTCAGTATGTGATGAGTAACTGATAAGCAACTGATGATATCTTGCATACCAAACAGGGAAAAATATATATACATGTTTGGTTCTTTGCAAACCCTTACAGGCAGCATGAACTCATTGACCAGTCACTTTCGTCTCAGACGTTGGCATGGTGAAAGCCATCCTGACAGACTGGCTCCCACTAACACAGCAGCTTCTTCTCTGTTTTGTCACTGATGGTGCTGCATCACCAGAGGCAGTTTTTGTGTGCATGAATATTATGCTATAGCTCTTCCAGTCTGTATTATTTCCATAATACACAAAAAATGAGACCACTGCAATAAATCAGAATCTCTATGAGTATGACAACCATTCCATGCCAGTGTCTGTTCAATTCCTACACAAGCGCCTCATTCTGCTTTACGAGGTACTGATGAGTGATCACCTGAATCACATCTTATTTAATGAGGAAAAGTATAAAACACTGCTGTAATCAACACTCTCCTCTTACAATGTGACCGGTTGGATGGCAAAACACTACAAGAGGTACGTCAAAGGTACTTATTGTCATTTTGTTTAAGAGTGAACAAGAGGTTTGTCTTCTTTGAATTATTCAAGTTCTGTAAACACTGCATCATTTCTCTTATTTTGATGTTTTGCCATTTACTTTAAATTTATGCTTTAACAATCTTTTATTTGGAAAACCTTAAAACATAAGGCAAAGCTGTTCAGTTCAATACTTGCATCTATAAAAGATAAAACCGGAGAAACTGAACATTTTTGCAGTGGTCTCTTATTTTTTTTTCCAGAGCTGTAGATTCCTTCAATGGCAAACCAGTTGGCAGCACAGCATTTTAAACTGGAAGTTAAATGTTATGCTTTGACTCTACAAACATAACAGAGAGCTTCCCATTTATTTATGCGCTTCGACAAAAACGGACTTGTTCGCTAGAAGTCAGCATTAGGTCGACCAGAATTTTAGCCAGCATTTTGAAACACTTGTCCAATGATGTGACAGCTACTATGAAAGAATGCATTAGTGAGCAGAGCATAGAGAGGTCACAAGATTTCTTGCAGTAACCCAGATGTTAATGTGAATAATCCTGACAGCTTAAATGGATCATTCTTGGGTAAGTTAAAGTATGACGGTATAAAGGCCTCAAACTGGTTCGCAGTGTGAGTGTATGTCTTTGTTTGGTATCTGTGCATATTCAACACTTATACATGGTTTTTACCTGTGATACATTATTTAACTCACCCAGCAGGAGTAGAATGTACAAGAGTAGGATTTGATTGTCCTTATTTGAGAGGGAAAAAATTGGTAAATATCTCTAAATATAGTTTTCCAATCCCTGTTTGACATAATTACAGTGAAGTGCTATCAGCATTTGTCTTTGAGTAAATGCTGTCTCTTCGTAAGCACTCGTTTCAGCTTGATTGCAGGTCCAGTTTCTAGAAAAACACAGAAGAAGCACGGCAGGGGAACCTGTCGTTCCCTGACACGCAATTTCTGTAGGTCAAACATACATTCGCACCTTCCACAATGGCATAATTGCTTTCTTCCTTAGAATGAAGGAAGGGAGGCAACGTTCGCATGTTTACAGATTTCAGACAAAGCATGGAAATGGCTGTTGCTGCGGTATTTAAGGATGTACTGAAATGTGCCTGTCATCCAGGAATGAGGATGTGCCTCTTTAAAACTCATCAAGATCAGTGATCCAGCACATTTTGTATGTTCTCTTCTCATTGCCACTGAGGCTAATAACTGTACATGTGAAACTTTTAACATTATGTATATATAACAGTAAGTAAATAAAATATGTTTCCAGTTTGAACTACTTGTGGGAAAACTGTTGTCTGCATTTAAAGTTGTACATGAACTTTGTATGTGCATGGTTAAATGACATGTTTTGTACATGAAATAACACACATATGCTCTATGGAAACTCATATTTTAACGCGCACATTCTTTTTATCAGCTAAATTTGACATTTGGGGGGGGGGTATGTCAAATTTGTGCAGAAGTTAATGCATATATTTGAAATATTTCCCAATATGTTAAACACGGAAAATGAGTAGAAATTGTGCACTTAAATCTGCAGTAAAAAAAAGCATATTTATGTCTGTTTCCTCAAGTGGATATATTGACTGATGGTGTTCAAAATGTAGCTTACAACTATATAACCTATGTCTGTTTCAAACCGGTGAGGTGTTATGTAATACTGCTCCAAATGGCAGAGGATGACAAAACAGATGGTCATGTGGTATATTGTTTGGTATGGAAAACCAGAGAGCATGCAAAGTGATACTTTAGTTCTTTATTTTTGTTCTTCATTGCTGTGTGAGCGTGTTTAAAGAGTGAAAGGTAAGTTGAAGGAAACGGGACGTTCAGCAGCGACAGTGCTGTGATGAGATGTTCAGCTGGGTCATTTGTCAACAGGAGGGCCTGTTGATTGATCACAGTCTGGGGAATTACGAGAAGAAAGTGTGTGTATCACAAAACATATTAAAGAACGCTAAAGTGGGTATCACTGACAGTACCCCGCATACAAAAGCCTTTTGGACAATATTTAGATTAGATCATGTTTTTGTAAGAATAAAGCTGATTATGAATGCTCTGTATTTTGTAATATTAATGGTAATACCCACAGATCCCATCTTACTGGTCTATTTAAACCAGTTTCTTTTGTGAGAAGCCCTATTTTAATAGGACTGTGGTTGACATCCTATCTTTGCAGAAGCAACTGAATTGGCTTTGGAAGAGTTACAGAGCCAAAACCATATGCCTAATGTAGCCAGTGTTATCTCTGGACTTGCTGACAGACAGACAGACAGACAGACGGACCCACCGGTGCGTTTTTCTTCTCGTCTGGGGTTCCCTGTAAGACTAAACCATCGCACTCAGCAGGGTCTGTTTTGGTTTGGCCCAAACAGAGCTGAACATAAACAGGAAGCATCTCCGCCATTGCCCTAAACCTGAGCATTGCCATGGTAGCCGGTTCACTGGCTCCATGACCCTGAGGCAGCAGAGGTCATACAAAAGCTTTGAGCTGAAATAGGTGAAAGTTGATCAGTCTAAAAGCCTACTTAACCTCAACATTCGCCACTAAGGCCGTTACCAACGTCACTCAGATCTGTAGGGCTTTACCAAAGACAGGAGGTCCTATAAAAAAGATGGCAATACTGTATACAGTAGCACAGTAGATGAGGTCATGAAGTATGAATGAATGAACAGTAGCAGCTACAGCAGAGCTTCAGTGGTTGCTGTGGGTGTCATGCAAGCATGACCAGTGATTATGGACAAAGCGCTGAAATTTAGTAGAGCATAAGTAACTAGGTTTTTTAATGCAGTTAGAAGTGCTTCCGGGCATTTTTTGTTTTGCCATAGCAGTATTCTCTGTAAATTTGGACAACTGCATGGCTGGTATTTCTCAAGAATCGCCCTGAGGACTGTTTTGGTAGTATTCATGTGACACGCATTATGTCTCAATCACCAAGTTACGTGTAGAGCAATATGAAACCCCAGCTAAATGCATCATGGTGACAATGGTAATTAATTCATTTAACTTTTGCGGAGATTTGTAAAATACATGCAATTGAATTTGGTCAAGTTTCATACCATGTTGTACTAATTATTGCATATCTATTTTTATATATTTAGATTGGAAAGCTCATGTCGTTCTTAAAACACTGAACTGTACTCCATTAGCTCTGAAGGTCTTTTTTCCAGTTTTTGCACCTAAGCTTGAGAACGTAATCCATGCTTTCTTTCTTGGACCCACTGCTTGAAAAGGCAAGCTCTCCCCCAGTTACTGGCATTATGCCAGCTAAACCCTACATATTGTATGGTTAGATAGAAACTGATGCTTAACAAACATGACATTGATGCTACCACTCTGCTGGGTCTCCAACTCTATCTAACGAGCTTGAAAAGATCTTTCATGGCTCTGTGTACACGAGCCCTCAGATCAGGATCTATATCTAGAGGAAAATAATGACCAAAGCTTGACTAAACAGGTAGGTTTTCTACTTCGATGTGGAAATTGTGATCGTGTCAATGTCTCCAACACTGACAGAAAGGTTACTTCACAGTGGGACAGCTTTTTAAGAAATATCTAAACCCCCTGCTGCAGCCTTCAAGATTAAGTATAAAGTCAAAGAGTTTGCACCTTGCCATCGAAGCAGACAGTGTGTGTTGACCGTGTTCACTCATACACTGCATGCATGTCAGTTTTACCAAAGCGGGAGCATCGCTTTGAAGTGATTGCTTTTGTTCATATTTGCAACTGGCCTTCTCTTTTTGATAAAAGACTTCAGCTAAACTTCAGTCGCAAAGTCAGTCGTAAGATATTTCCTCATTTCAACTCGTAAAATGTCTTGCTAATAATCCCCAAAAAATCATTGCCTCTTGACCAATAAGTTGTATGTTCAGAATACCAAAACTGACAAAACTTCCCTTTCTGACAGCTTACACTAGTAACTTTAAGAGCTTATGTATGTGCGGTCTTATGAATGCCATCATTAAGTAAAGTGTTGCAGGTCACCCTGCAAATAACATTAAATAACTCACCCTTTGTCATACGTTCCTCAACCTTTTTTGCATTTATACGTTAGAAGAATTAAGGATGGCTCATGGTTTATGCATTTAAAAGGTCTGGTTATTTTTGCTAGTTCTCTCTTCTCTCTGTATTTGCTAGCTCTCGCTGTTGCTCAACTTGTTGAGTACTTTTGGAGCTGGTGTAAAGTGTAAGTAAAAAAAGGTCCATTTGACATACATGAACACCACAGCACACAGTGTGAACAGCATGAAACTGTTCTCTTCATTTAACCCATTCACCAAGTGAAGCACCAGGCAGCCAGAAACACTTACCTCAGAGGTGCCACTAGCAGTCTTTGGGGTTTGAACCCATGACCTACTGATCGCAAAGGCCACTCCCTAACCTCCAGGCCACCAGCAGTCATCTGTGTAATGATGATTTTTAGATACTGTGTCAACTCCACTTTAAATGTCTTCTGTGTGCAGTGAGTGGAGTATTTTTACTGCTCGAAAATAATAAACGCAAGAAAAAACATGGTCACTTGTGACTAATGGCTAAAAACCTCAATTTTTCACCCGTGGTTTAAAGTAGGTGACTGTGACACTTAAAAAAATTGATGACTGTGACACTTGCTGCTGTAGTATATCGACCCTCTAATAGTTCTGCATTCCACTCCAAGTGACTCACTATGATTTGCATGTTCCCTACTGGCCCCTCTTCTGAGCATAGTGGACGTTTGTTAGTCATAGCAATGGAATTTCCATGTAAATCATGAGAAGTAGGACGTAGTGACTGAGTGATTCACTGGGCTCGCAAGGTTGATGTCCAGTATCTCACCTTTCGCATGCTACTTCATTCTAACTGATTTTTGAATATTTTCATTATGGCAGTTAGGAATGCATTGGTCACTGTAGGCCTATGTGCATGATTTAAAAGATTTTGTTTTGATAATAAAAATGATTTATGGTTCATTTTATGAACATGTATGGTGGCGCAGTGGGTAGCACTGTTGCTTCACACCTCCAGCGCTGGGGATTTGAATCTGGGTCCTGGCCTTGTGTGTTTGCATGTTCTCCTGGTGTGGATTTCCTCCACAGTCTCCATTTTTTTTCCCCACAGTCCAAAGACACGTGTGTTAGGTAAATTTAATGTAGGTGTGAGTGTGTGAGAGAATGGTGTGCGTCCAGCAGTGGGCTGGCGCCCCGCCCAGGATGACTCCCTGCATAGCGGCCGTAGGTTCTAGGTACCTGCAACCCTAGTAAAGATTAAGCAGTTACAGAAAATGAATGAATGAATGAATGAATGAATGAATGTTACCAAAAGTGACTGCACATATTTTCTTTAACGTAACATTAAC
>JBBIGA010000153.1:10893404-10905904 GCA_037576975.1 Alestes dentex | reverse complement strand
GTTGCATCAGATGTGTAGTCTAGAGATGTGAATATTGTGTCTACACTGCATTCCGGCCTCTCTGTGGGGACCATGCTGTTCACCTTTAGTCTACCACTGGTGTCTTTTTGTTTAGACAGCTGTTTGTTTGCAGGAGTTTGTATATGTGCTTAAACATGTCCCCTTGTGTGTGTGTGTGTGTGTGTGTGTGTGTTTATTTCATAGTGTGCATGAATTTGGCTGTATAAGTGCATGTGTGTGTGTGTATATGGGCTGATCTCCCTAACCCTGACATGCAGATTGGTGATGTCATCAGGTCGGTAGATTGTTTTGACATCGTTATCCAACAGCAGTGGGATGTCTTATACCTGTGTGTCTATGTATGTGTGTGTGTGTGTGTGTGTGTGTGTTTGGCTGGATCATTGACAAAAAAACAAAGACTGGGAGTAATTTATAAGGAATGTTCATTTAACAGCATTACCAGCAATACTGTTGAGTGTTTGCCTTTAACTCTTTCACAAGAAAGTTCTGACTATCTCTTAACAGTCCGGAGTGGGTTCCTGTAGTACGTAAGTTGCTGCAGTTCCGAAATGTGATTGTAGAAATCAGTGGCTAGATGTCATGTGCAGAACGGTATGGGGCAACAATCAACTACATCCAAACAACTCGACTCAAACATTTAGTAATAAGACACAATTGTAAAACCGCACCTGTGATAATCCATCTCTGTTACTGCACGTCAGCTGCTGCAGTCTCAGGATGAGTTCATGCTTCAGATTTAGCGGAGGTGATGAGCCAAGTGTGAAGCTGCAGGTTTGGGTCGGATCCAGACTTCAGTTTTACGCCCATGCAGACCTTTACGTCTTCAACTATTCTACTACTTCACATTTCTACCTGACCTCTTGATGTTTGCTGAGTAATGCAGAGATCAAGATACCGTGTCAGACTTGGATTTTTATAATCCTTACTGATCTCATTTCATCAGTCAATACATTATGCATTTATCCCGTGTCACCTAATGTTTGCTCTGTTTTATGTGAGTAATGTTCTTGTCAACACAGCAGATAGACCTCCAAACACTACCCTGAGTGAACCTCCATTACTCACAGAAGTACAGTACGTATGTCCTGTCTAGCCATGAATTTCCAGCTTTTTGGAATCCATTATCTCTGCAGGTCTGAACATGACTGTGGCAGAGCTTTAACAGAGCTGAAAAGCTTCGAGACGGGCCAGGAAAGTGTTTTAAAGCCCAGTGTCTTGGAAGTGCATGTGATGATGACAGCAGTATCAGAGCTGAAGTCATTTTTAGACTTGGGTTGGTCAGTGGGAGACCAGCCGGAGAATTAAGAAACAATAAAACATACAAGGAAGGAAGTGAAACACAGATTAGATAGGGGACAATGTGTTATCTTTGCATTATTACTAGATCTACAATTCCGCCATATATTGGAGCGACTAATTCAAACAGTGCTCTCTCTGTGTGGACGTGCTGAGGACCGTCATTAGATCAGTGCTGCTGGTCATCTAAGCAGTTAATTCAGAGGAGCCACCTTGTATAAGGTCCCATCCCACGGCCCTGTCCCATGAACCTCATTTAAACCTTAATCTAATCTAGTTTACTCAGGTATGCACTAAATATGGGCTCAGTAAATAAGCTGCTGTCTAGCATCTGTACATCCTGTAATTTGGTGAACTGGCTTTAAATACTGTTTTGTTCTCAAAATTGGATTAATGTGTCATAAGATATGGTTCAGTCAGAGCCTCAGGCACACATTTCTATGGTTCTTTAAAGG
This sequence comes from Alestes dentex, assembly GCA_037576975.1. Taxonomy (NCBI): domain Eukaryota; kingdom Metazoa; phylum Chordata; class Actinopteri; order Characiformes; family Alestidae; genus Alestes; species Alestes dentex. Next base: position 10,904,132 of record JBBIGA010000153.1, on the reverse strand, counting down.
AATACTAAGTTTTTCAGCCTAATCCCTATTTGTCACATATGTAGTGTATGACTGATCCTCACAGACAACATTTTCAACACTTCACTCTGTGCCAAGAAAAAAAAAAACTATAAAACCCCGTATGATATAGCTGTGTATTGGGTGGTAGTGGCCTAGAGGGTAAAATGCTTGCCTGTGAACTTGATAACCACAGAGTCGCAGATTCAAACCCCTACTTTCTACCACTGTGTCCTTGAGCAAGACGCTTAACCCTCATTTGCTCCAGAGGGACTGTCCCTGTAACTAATGATTGCAAGTCACTGTGGATAAGGGGTGTCTGCCAAATGCCCCAAGAAGCCAATGGGTAGTTGCTTCAGCAAAGGTTTTCTGTTATTGTCCATGATAAGCAACACGAGATTTTGGGAGCCTTATTTTAAGAATGCACACCAAGCAAATCTATAGCTTGCATCATTAAAGGGCATGAATCCTAAAAATTTTTTCTTCCATTTTATCTTTTCAACATTTGATATTTGTGTGATTTTATTCATCCAACACGGTCCTAATGTAACAGAGTCATTGCTCATTTTTCCATGACCCTTTTCCAGTTTCTCTTTATTCTTTTGAATTCAATGGGCTGTTTTGTAGCTGTGCCTTTAAGACAGATATATGCAAATGACCTCTGTTTCAATCGATTACCCTGTATTGTGCTTCGTTTAAAAGCTGTCATTTATGCTTTCTCCTGTACTCTTTCTTCTGAATGGTTGGGGCCAAACTGCTATTGGCCTAATAGACGGATATATGTACCTATAGCCTTGGTTTTCATGACATCCTAAGAACAGTGGATTCAAACAAGCTTTTTTTTTTTTTGCTAAACTACATTTGTATATAGAAAGTAAATAGTATATTTTGAACTTGCTCCTGTACTATTCTACCTTTCAAGACTGAAAATTTGGAAAACAAGGAAAATTCGGTTTACTTTATTTACAACTCCACAGTCACATTCAAGATTTTACCCCTGAAGCAAACGCTGGAACATCAACGCGTGCATTAATCTAGCTGTCCTAAAGTACATTACAACTTGATTGAGACAAAATCAACAAACCAAGCACTCCACAGTGCATCAATTATGTCTCAAGCACATGGCTGAAATGTGGATTAAGGCAGGCTTTGAGATTTGCCTTTCTTTATTTGATTTTTCAAAGTCTATCGTAGGAACGTAACTGACCATCAAACAGACAGTAAAAAATTATTTATATGGGACAGATCAGGGCCGAGGCCAATTTTGCCCTAGCGTTTCTATGGCTTGCATAAGTGATTTAAAATATGAGTATGAGTCTTGGCTGTGGGGGTTTTGGGTTAACACAAGCCAGATCTGTAGCCCTTACAACAGCACCAGTCCCCTGATCCTCTGATCATTTGTCCAGAGGTGACATAAGGGTTGGATCAGTGCCAAGCTGGCTGATGTAAGCGCAACAGGGGCACATGTGTATGTGTGTGTGTGTGTGTGTGTGTGTGTATCTGTGTCTGTGTTAAAGAGGGGAAATAGGGGGTGATCATAAAGCAGAGCATGCCCCCAGGGCTAGTTCCATTGCTTATCCTGTCATTTCTGTCAGAGGTGAAAGGGGATAGAATGGGAGGAAGACTTTGGGGTGCCGTTTTGCACATTAGACCCTCTAAAGGTCGCTATGTTCTCTCATCGACGGGATCCAGAGGGGGTCTGTCTCTTCCACTAAAATAAACACACAAATACACACATGCACACTCTGAAGTCTATGAGGTGTACCTCATCATATACTCTCCACAGGAGTCTGTCAGGAAGGAGATTCATCTTAAGCTTATTAACAGTAGTCATTAATTCAGACCAGTGCAATATAGTGCGGGCTCCACAATGTTTGATTCTGATTTTTTTTATTGCTCAAGACACTCACGATTCCCACTCATGATGATTTTACACATCAATCTAAAAAAAAAAAAAACAAAAAAAAAACCCCAAAGTGTACATTTATTAAATTCTTACATAGAAAAGCCTGTATAAGAGCATTCGAGGTCAATCTAAAGAGTTTTAAAAACTAAACACATCTGTAAGGTAATAGCTTAATAATTAAGCCAATTTAAAACAAATGTAAACGAAATAATTGGAAAAATCCTGTTTTTAAAACAGATCAGTATATAACCAGCAGCCTGAATTGTGCTCTGACCGACAAATCAACTGTAAGAGCCTAACAGAAGAATGCAAAGAAAATGTGTGTTCCGCACATTTGACTTGGAATGAAGCAATTACTATAGAGGTTAAACAGTGCAGCATGCCAGCTCTAATTCGAGTGTAGTTATAATTATTGAACTGTACGGAAATCCTTTCTTTTATACATAGTGTCAGAGGACTATAAGTAATTGGAATTTTGCTTGGCACAGTTCTAGTTGTGGGCTTTGCATATGGATTGTGATGCTGTTGTCTTTCATGAGATCCAGGAAGGTTCAGTACTAGTAAAAGAGGTCACTGTGAGGCTGAAGTGTCAGAATAAATCAATCAGATACATCACCAAAACAATAAGCATGTCAAAGTCCATTTTCAAGCATATTGTTTAAAATGAAGAATTCACTCGCAAAATGCAAAAACAACCTGCGGAACCGTGGAATATTACATTAACAGCATGACCAGCATGATCTCAGAGGATTTATCTGATCATTCTCAGGAACACATTGTTCATAAGGTTATAGTTTGGTTTAAAGGTAAAAATCTGTAGGTCTTTTAAACAGATTAAATATGACAAAGCTGTACAAGGGTTTAAAAAAACCTAAAGAGCTTCATGTTCTTCACTGGCCAAGTCAAACACCTGATTCCCCACAGAGCTTCATTGAGTATGCATTTCATTTTTTAAAAAGTGAAGGCAAAAGTTCCCCAAAACCTGGAACTGAAAATGACAGAGCATGACCAGGGAAGATCAGACTATCAGTGAATGCCAATGTTTTTCAAACAAATACTAAATAGTTCTTTTCAAGGTATTGTTTATTTGTCAGACTATTTATATGTTCATATATATTTATTTTAAATTATTTATATGGACAAAAGTACCTCTTAAGTATTGAAATCCGGATGGCGCCTCAACTTCCATTCTTAAATCTGCAGCATGTCAAGACATATTGGACAACGCCATGCTTCCAGTTTTGTGGACACAGTTTGGGGAAGAACCTTTTCTATTCCAGCATGACTGTGTCCCAATGCACAAAGCGAGCTCCATAAAGACATGGCTGGATGAGTTCAGCGTGGAAGAACTTGACTGTCCCGCACAGAGCCCCGACCTCAACCCCATTCCAGCACCTGTGATGAACTGGAATAGAGACTGCGAGCCAGGCCTTCTCATTCAACATCAGTGCCAGACCTCATAAATGCTCTACAGAATGAATGGACACACATTTCCCACAGAAACTCCAAATTTTGTGGGAAGCCTTCCAAGAAGGGTGGAAGCTGTTATAGCTGCAAAACGGGGGTCAACTTCAAACTAAAGTCTATGTATTTGAATGCAACGTCATTAACGTCCCTGATGGTGTAATGGTCAGTCGTCCCAATACTTTTGACCATACAATGTCTGTGAGTTTCATCCAAAAGTACTTTCTGAAACTCACATATAAGTGATGCACAACAACACATTAAGCACACACGTTGGAAAACAACCTCCTGACCACTGATGAATGGGTTAAGGTAGGAGATCAAAATTATTTAGACAAGTGGATCGGCTACAGTTTGTAATTCTAGATGTACTTTCTCAATAACAAATCGTTCTTAAGGTTATCAAGTTATAGTTTGGTTAGAAGATATAAATACAAATCTGTGGTGAAAAATAGGAATGATTCACATTCCAGATCGTAACAAAAACAGCTGTTAAAAATTAACAGATAAAAAAGGGTTGCCATTTGGTCAATGGACCTGATAAAATGAACACTAAGTCTGAGATATGAGGTTGGTGTTGCTGACAAGTGACTAGAAAGTATTATTGTGTGTGTGCGTGTGTGTGTGTGTATGTGTGTGTCACAGGAGAGAGTCTCTGAGAGATATTACCCCCTAATGCTGAATGCCTGTAGTGAAACATTACAACCCAGAGGCCCATACCTTTCTAAAAAATATGACCCATGTGAACTAGTCCACATAGTTAAAGCTGACCCTTAAAATTTACAGGGCTAGACAGTGAGGTGAGCTAGAAATAATTTGGTGTGTGAGCAATAATTAAATTTCAGGTACAGATGGGGTTTAGGGCTGGAGTCTATTTTGCCAGGCAAAAAGTTTGGGGAATATATGTCAAAGTGAAAAATGTCAGGACTTATTCTCTCCATGCTCTGAACCACAGGAAGTCCTGGAGATGAAGCCCTGGATAAGAGCCTCCATCCTCGATTGACAGCCTCTCAGCATCTGCCTTGATGCATAGGAAAACGAGAAGTACCAGGGGATTGCATTCACCTCATGGTTGCACTTATGCAGTAGGGCTGTGTGGTATGGTTGTTTTTTTTCCAGCCCAGTCGAGGGGGAGAGATAATTCAGAGAGAATTATGCACCATGCTATAGCAAGAGTCCTGAGTCTTATACATATATCGTCATCTAGCTCAGAGGTCCCCAACCACCGGACCGGTACCGGTCCATGAGTCATTTGGTATCAGGCTGCACGCAGTAAAAATATTTTATTGATAATCAGAAGCTAGCAAAAATGAGTAAAAAACAAAGGCACTTTGTTTTTGGTTGTATCTGTACCGGTCCGTGAAAATATTGTTCCGTGGGGCAAAAAAGGTGATCTAGCTGGTCATGGATTTTGTTCTTTTACCATTGCATGGAACAAGTGATGAACCCAGCATGGCACAGGTTGTTCTGTGAACCTGTTTGATTGTCCTACTAACGAGGCATGAAATTAAATCATGACCTTCATCTACAGCAAAACGAGGCTTTAATTCTATGGAGAGCTATTTCAGAATTGCTAGCGCCTTTTTCTTTGCGCAGGAGTTCAATTTTGTTGCAACTGAGTCTAAGGGTATCCTTTCAGTATTGCAAAGTTAATTTGTTTTTGTAGTTAATTTGACTACAAACAAATGCAAATTGTTCCCAGTTGTTTACATACCTACACGATGAGAAACCCAGCGGAATATTTAAATAATTACTAATGAGGCATGGTTGTCCAAAACTGTGTAATTGTGGATGGAATTGGGTCAGAGCTATGCTCCAGCAAATGCAGTTAATTGATTCAAATAGGTTTAATCCTTGCCCTTTTTAACCAGTGCCATGTTTATAAAGCCACCCAAATGATAGAACCTGCTTCGTGGCACTGAAACAAGCTTGAACCTAATGTTGTTTTGAAATCCTTTCTAATGAAGCATGTCCAATTGTCGTGCAGGCGGTGTATCACTCTTTTATTGTGATGTAGCTCTTGTGAAGAAAGGGAACTGGGGCCCTCAGTAGGGCAAGTGAGGGCCTGTCTTTTGAACCCACGTTTCAGTGAGTAATGCAACCCAGCTGTGTGTGTCGTCCCCGTTTCGCTTGTAAAAGACCAAGAACGGAACCAAAGGCCTTGTGACAAAAGGCTCGGTCTCAGGAGGGGGTAGTGGCTGGTTTTGCTTTGTGTCCTTTCTCCTCAGAGGAGATCTGATCCAGGGAATAACCTCAATAGAGACACTCACTGCTGTTTCACCAGTCATCAGTTCCCCTCCGCCCATGGCCAGCCAATGGGAGGACTCATAGAAGTCTCGCCCATTGACCTCCAGTCTGTGCGTTCACACGACTGACAGAGCCTTGCGAAATGCCATTGGCTGTCCTCCCTGCAGACACTGATCCTAGGCAGAGCTGGAGAAAGCTAAACCCCTGGTAAAATGGGCTTCTAATTGCAACATGTTGCCCCAAGCAGTAAGGATGAAAACCTCCCGGAAGTCTTGACACAGGCCAGCACTGCTTTAGCTGCCTGGCTTTGCAAATGCGTGGAGACCTTTCGAGGAAGTAATAGTGCCTCCACTGTGGTTGTCAAATGCTTCCATGGTGATTTGTTTTGTTTGGTGTTTTCTACTGGGGTTATGAGGTAATGTGCTGTTCTGACACTATAATATAAAAATGGAAAAGTATAAGAGAGACCCAACTACATACAGTACAGTCTGCAGATGTATTTGCAGCAATGTACTGACAAATGAATACAGACACATTCATTCATCAGTCAGGGCTGTATAATATGGAACAAATACCATACTGTTGCCACAAAGTATTTTTACTGGAAAGTTTCACAAAACATAAAGGGACGTTCAAGTGGCGTAGTTTTAACATCAGCAAACAAAATATTGTGAAAATCTTGCGTTTATGCATGTGTGAAGTTGTGTGCATATTTGTGTTTGTGTGTGTGTGTGTGTGTGTGTGTGTGTGCTTCTTGCGAATGGTTGAGCTCACAGGGATTATGGTGGCCGTGAACTCCGCTACGGCAGGAAGTTCCCACTGCTCTGGCTATCTGAGCGGAAAATGCATGTTTGTCAAAAGTCCCAGACCTGGTCTTGATTTCCATGCAGTGTCATTGCGCATTGAGAATACTCTGCCCTGGCTCCAACAGAGTGATTTTAGTAAGACCCCCTGCCTGGCAAGCATAATCCAGGAGCTTAGGAGTCAAGTAAATATCAAAGGGTTCGCATTTGTCTTGTGTAAGTCTGTTTTTGTAACATATCCCACATCTAATTTGGTGGAAGTCGCTCCTAGCCTAAAAGCTAACCTTACTGGTATTAGGGATTGTTTTACTGCTTTAAAATCAGATTCATTACTTGACACTCTGTAGACGTGATGGTCCCTCTGAATAGGACAGTGGCACTGCCCAAACTATATGGACTGGGACATCGGGCTTTGTAGCTGAGTTAGTCTTACTGTCTGCCCAGAGTGAGGTCCGGTTTATGACTTGTTGGAAGAATGGGAAAACAGCACCACTCCATAAAATGTGACAGAAGCAATAGAGAATTCCCACACGTCTTTGACTTTACCCACACTAAGCATATTTTGAGTCATAGCACTTCATGGGAAGAGAGTGTGAGGAAAGCAGGGCCTGAGATCCTAGTTTTGCTCCCAGAAGTTAAAGAAGCACTGTAACGCCGCTGGAGTGTAGTTTTGGAAGACATGCTGCTGCTGGCAGTGTCCTGTACTTTTTACAGGGCTATGTAATCTTAAAGAAGTAGTCCAGATAAAGCAACATATGCTCTATAGACAAAAGTATTGGGACGCCTGACCATTACACCAACAGGGATTTTAATGACACTGGATTCAAAGGCATAGACTTGAATATGGAGTTGGTTCCCCCTTTGCAGCTATAGCAGCTTCCACTCTTCCTGGAAGACTCTCCACAAGGTTTTGGAGAGATCCTGTGGGAATTTGTGTTCATTCATTCTGTAGAGCATATATGAGGTCAGACACTGATGTTGGCTCACAATCTCTGTTCCAGTTCATCCCAAAAGTGTTGGATGGGGTTGAGGTCAGGGCTCTGTGTGGCCAGTCAAGTTCTTCCACACACTGAACTCCTCCAATCACATCTTTATGGAGCTTTGCTTTGTGCACTGGGGCACAGTCCTGCTGGAATAGAAAAGGTTCTTCCCCAAACTGTGACAATCACTGTGACAATTTATTTGCATTGATTAATTCATATATAAATATAGAAGTCCATTAAACCTGTTACATTTGAAAACTTTGCATCATACAGTTTTTTGTACCAGATGACAGTGAAAGCAAAACAACGGTGTGGGCTTATGAAAACACTATGTCTGAAAAACACCTGGCAAAAATTATATTACATTCATTTGGCAGATGTTTTATCCAAGGACTTACAATATGAGGAAACACTCACGTTTCAGGACAGTGTGAGAACCAGAGGAGAGTATTAAGTGCTTAATCTTTATGTAAGAGTAATGCAAGAAGATCCTAGTTCATCAGGAGAGCAGATGCTCTCTGAACAGATGAGTCCTCAGGAGGTTTTTTGAAGATAGAGAGGGATTCTGTTGCTCTTGTTGGTTTAGACAGCTCATTCCACCAGCGGGGAACCACAAAAGAGAAGAGTCTGGACTGGGTTTGCCTTGTGTATATGGATGGCAGAGCCAGACGATGGCAAATAGTTGTGGCAGCCCACTGTGAACATTCAAAATGCAATGTTTGATAAAACTGTAGATTATAAGCTCACTCACTCACTTTCTGTAACCGCTGAATCCTCCCTAGGGTTGCGGGTACCCAGAGCCTATCCCGGGGTCAATAGGCATGAGGCAGGGACTCAACCGCATGGTGCACAAAAATTCTGTCTGTCAGAAAAGGATCCGACTGTGTCCGTTAGAAAAATGAAAACAATTTCATATTTTAAACATTGTGGCCTTGCAGAATATGTACACTTAAATCTACAGCTTAGATGAGGAATTTTATCGCACCTGAAAACTGTAACCACTGTCATATATGTCAGTTCTGCTGCTAAGCGTCACTATACCAGAATCCCTTGGGACACTGCTCTTATTTCTGTGCTATTTACCCCTCTTTAAATCAAAGTGCCCCCATCATTCCAAGTACAGTGAACTTTTTTGTCTGCCATTGCAGACTCCCTAATTCCTAATATTTCACTCCTTCAAACATCTCCCCCTCGCTCTCTTGCTTTGTTTTTCATTCCATAGTTACGACTCTTCTGCGCCACGGACCTACGAAACCCGGCCGTACTCTAGCTGGTCCTTGTCTGAGTTTGGGCCGAGGCTTTATGCCCCTGTGCGACCAAGGCTAGCTGTGTTTGTGGAGAAAAGTTTTTTCTGCCCACTCGGTGAAAACTCTGTCCTCCCAGATTTCAGTAGACCCAAGCTCTTCAGCATATGCCCATGCTAATGGCTGTAGCAGAGGAACTTTTGATGATCCTGATCCTGTCAGTACCTAAAGCTCAGAGAGCCCTCCCAGTGCTTTAACTGTAGCTCCTGTGCTGTTTTTGCTAGGTTCTCAGGTGCTCCAGGCTGGAGGTTGAACAACAACCAGGGTGTCCCTTGGATCCTGTAGACTGAAGACCAGGCTTTGCTCTGCAGTCGTATGTTTGCTTCCAGAGCTGAAGCACTGAATTATGTTTCACACACAGCGAGCCTGGGCTTCAGCACCGTGCCTCTGGACCCCCAGAGACAGCAGGAGGGTCCGGGCTGGAGGGAGAGAAAGAAAGAGAAGTTATTTCGGCCAGGATCTACAGCAGGGCCAGTGAGTTTGATGATAGTTTTTTCTGGCTAAGAACGAACAAAGGAAGAAAACATGACTCAGTTTTACTGTAAAAGTGTCTCTACCTTTTTTTTTTATCATTAGAGATTTACTGTTAGACTGAACAAGCCCATACTTCATTAACTGTGAACATCTGTATGTGGACAAACTTTGGGACATTTCATTATTCCCTTTGTTGCTCTGGGCAAATTTTCATCAAACCCCAGCAAATACTTTGAATGCCTAAAACTGCAAAAGGTCAAAGTTTCACATTCTCCTTTCTATCAGTTTGATAGGTACTATTTCACAATATCAGCAAAAAGGTACAGCCTGTCTTATGGGAGTTTCTTTTTTGCCTCTACACTCAGATGATGGACAGTCCTGGCTGTGACCTCTCGAAAGAATTCGTAATTGTGTCCTAATTGTATCTTTAGGGATAAATAGATTGTGTGTTGAGCCTTCAGCTCTGTTCTAAGAGCATCTGTATTCGGTCAGCGTTTGGTCACTTCAGCCGACTCCAGAGTGTTGTTTTTCTCTCTTTGACAACAGATGACAAATAGATAATCAAGCTGTGGCCAAAGGAACTCAAATCTCCCATTTTTTACTCCCAGAATAAATACTGGCTGACATAGTAGATAGAAGCTACAGTTGGTGACGCAAAAAAAACCCCCATGCGATCGTGTTGTTGCGCCACATTTTGGAGGAGATTTCCCTGCACCTGTCCCACATTTTCCTCTCAAAGTCCATACTGGAAGCTTCTGAACAGCCTCCTCCACTGCCCTGTACTGGTCACAAGTGATGAATCTTTTTGGAAATCCTCTGCTAATTAAGTAAAAATGTGACAGGAACGGTCTGTGTGGGAAAGTTGGCCCTTTTTAAAGCATCCTCTATCCATAAGAAATACTAGATAAAATAATGTTTTGTAATGTGCCATTAAAACTGATATGTATCTTTACTGTAGGGGTTTCACAACTGTTAATTTTTAAAAAAGGATGCAACCAGGTGTCATTAGCAAAGTAATATTTTAATATTTGTTAAAACGTGTTCTGGTTATCAGAGAAAAGTATGTTATAAGTAGCTTGCAAACAGGGCCTAGTGGCAGTTGGTTCTAGAGTACTAGCTAAACGCTAATTACAAGTAATTATCCTCTCTGAACAGCACTGAGCCGTTCAAAGTGAGATATTAATCACTGAAGTAGAAAATGTGAAAATGCTGAGCTTTGTTTGAAGCTGTCAGTAGCAATTAAACAGATCCACTACATGAGCAAAAGTATTGGGATGCCTGACCATTATACCAACAGGGACTTCAATGACATTGCATTCAAATACATAGACCTTAATATGGAGATGGTCCCCACTTTGCAGCTATAACAGCCTCCACTCTTTTTGGAAGGCTTTCCACAAGATTTTTGGGTGTTTCTGGGGGAATGTGTGCCCATTCATTCTGTAGAGTATTTATGAGGTCAGGAACTGATGTTGGATGAGAAGGCCTGGCTCACAATCTCTGTTCCAGTTCATCCTAAAGGTGTTGGATGGGGTTGAGGTCAGGGCTCT